>ML685838.1:1974831-2078016 GCA_007922175.1 Pelusios castaneus
ATTTAGTCTACAGAAGAGAAAACTGAGGGGAGATTTGATAGCAACCTTCAACTACTTGAAGGGGTGCTCCAAAGAGGAGGGAGCTAGGCTGTTCTTGATGGTAGCAGAGGACAGAACAAGGAGCAATAGTTTCAAATTACAGCTGGGGAGGTCAAGGTTGGATATTAGGAAAAAACTTTCTCACTAGGAGGGCTATCTAGGGAGGTGGTAGAATCTCCATCTTTGGAGATTTTTAAGGCCCGGTTAGACAAAACCCTGGCTGGGGTGATTTAGTGGGAGTGGTCCTGCTTTTTAGCAGGGGATTGGACTAGATAACCTCGTGAGGTCCCTTCAAACCCTCTTGTTCTATGATTCTATGATTCTATGATTTCATGGCTGATGGTTATCCCTGGGGGCCAGGTCCAAGGGTCTCAGCAGAGTTGGGAGTCTCAGTTCCATGCAGTAGACTGCCCCCTGAAGATGTCTTCCTGGTATAGCCTCTCTGCAGCAGGTCTGCCTCCACTCACTGCCCTGCTTTGCTGAAGAAGCTCCCTTTTAAGTTCCTCCTCAAACAGGAGCATGCCAAACAGGCTTGTGTGGGGATGGCCTCCCAGGTCCAGAGATGTTCCTAAGCCCTTCACACCCCATTGTGGGGTTTATCCATTCTGTCACACAACTATATGCATTTTAACTGGAACTGTGTGTGAACCTTCCCGTTTCCATCAGGATTTGTTTTCTCTTTCATTAATTCTATTATTGTAATCCACTTTGTAAATGAAATAGATATGTTACTGGTTTGGAGGTGCTATCATATTGTGAGCAAACAGCTCTCTGCTCTGCATGACATGGGCTTTGCTCATTTACGTGATTAGTTGTTTACCAAAAAAAAAGTGTTTTTTAAAGTTGAAAGACAATGAAACTTGGAATGTTTCATACTATTATGAAAATTAACCAATTTTCTGGAAAACCTTCATAATTTAGAGTGAAAATAAGCTCATTTACCCTTAAAAATTGACTCATTTTGTGTAAAATACTCCAACTCCCATATCATTATCTAAATTCAGAACTGGAACATTTGGGTATGCTTTTCGATAAAAATAGATGTGTATAAAAATGCAAACATTTCACATTGAAAATGTACCTTGTTATGAAAATGACTCAAAACAAAGCTAGGAAAAATTCCCATGAAAGCTTATGAAAATAGTATCATATCCGTAAGACATGACTATCTGGGTGTCGTATTTCCAGCAGTATAATTTTGCAAGATGGTATGGAGTAGCAGATCATCTGGATATATATAGTATCTTACCCATGAGTCTCAGCACCAGTTTGGTTTTCATTTTGTTCTGTAAGTTGCCTAGCACTTACTTGGGCTCTTAGTAATATTCTGACTATATAATAAGTAATAGAAAACTGTCTTTAAAAAAAAAAATTCTGAATGTATTTGAGATTAGAATGTGATTTCAACATCGGGACTTCAAGAGCAGAGGCCCACTGTGATCCAGCAACATTTATGTTAGACAAGGACTCTCGAGGTTTTTTTTTTTTAAAATTGGGTTTCAAGAATCACAATGTAAAGTATTAGGTTAAAAAATAAGCTTCCCCCAACCCAACTTCAGAGCTTTGTTCAAAATAAACAAGATTCCCTCTGGGCAGGATGGGAAATGGAGATTCCTAGGAATGCAAAGCATTCAAAATTAGGAACGTGGTAGCATAGCTGCTACTCCTCCTCACCCTCCCAGACCTTCCCTATTAAAATTCCACTGAGCAACTCTTTCCACTATGAATTAAATAATTGTCCTGAGGGCTGGGCCTGTGAATCAGCCCTGCTTCCATCTCCATTTTGGTGCTAGGGGCACACAGATAGGCTATGTCTACACTTGTAAGTTAAGTCAACTCTGTTAAGTCAACTTAACAAGGTCAATTTTAAGTCAACTTAAAGTTGACCTTGGTAAGTCGACTTAACAGAGTGGCTACACTTCAAGTCGACTTAAGTTGACCTTGTTAAGTCGACTTAACAGGAGACATAGCCCTCCACACTGGCTTTAAGTCGACTTAATAAGGTCGACTTAGCGCTATTCCCCATCCACACTGGCTTTAAGTTGACTTAAGAAGTCTACTTAAGGCTTAAGTAGACCTTCAGAGATGGTGTTATTAAGTTGCTTAAGGAAGCACTTAAGTTCACTTAATAAAAGCCCAGTGTGGACGCGGCTTTGTGTAGGTCGACTTAAGCGTCCTTAAATCGACCTAACTTGCCAGTGTAGACACAGCCATATAGTCCTTCCTCTGCTGGGGAGATGGGGGAAGGAGAAGATGTTAACTCTCCCACACCACTCAGTGCATAAAGATCTTGCACCCCTCAACTTCACTCAGAATACATTTACCTTCATCCCAGTTCCAGGTGCGAACCATAGTTTTACACAACTGGATTAAAAATGGCTGGCATCACAATGCTGAGGAAAAAGCAGATTGTCCCATCCCTGTAAAGTGCTGTTTCAAATAAGTTTTTCTCTTCTGTCTTCTCTTGTCTTCCCTCCTCAGTTCTGCCTCTTTTCATGCCTTCTTACACCACTCAGGCAACTGTGTAAAGCAGAAGGTCTCTTGGTCTATTTGATTTTTAAAAAGCCTAGTACCTGTCAAACAGAGATTGCTTCTCTCTTGGGCCATACTGCCACAGTCTCAGTCAGCAGAGTGCATGAATGAGGCCTATCATCTGTATAAAAGAGGTGGCTCCTTGCAGAGAAGTTTCCATATGGGTGTCTTGGGTTTGGAATTTGCTTTCCATCCCTTAATCTAAAATAATCTGAATTTACTGATCAACAGGGAATATTACAGAAGTCCATCTGTGAGCAGGTTTCTATTCCACGTAGAACTGGAAGGGGTCAAGATGACCAGACAGGCCAATTTATTCCAGGCTCCACCTGGAGGAGCCAAGGAGCAAGAAATTGATTGGAAACCTTCAGCGTAGGGAGTTGTGGGAGGCATACCCAGAGAGGGGTGAAACCAGGAGGGTAGGAAAAGGCACAGGGAAAAAGTAGCAAGCAAGGATAGTGCAGGCCTTGGTAGTTGATCAGAGGACCGCTGAGATGGAACCCAGAGTACAAACTGGATCAGCCAACCACTGGGGATACAGTATAGGCCAGGCAGAGGACAGCAGACAGCGTGGGATGGTTTGTCCTGGAAAGACTTTGCTACACCATCCCAGAAGGGGAACATATATGGGGACCTGGCCAGAGGACTGAGTCACAAAGAGGCTGTGGTTCCTGAAGTGAGAAGGGTCAGCAGAGTGAGAGGACAATGGGCAAAAGACCATCAGAGGATGGCACAATGCCCAGCAAAAAGCTAATCCCCAAAGCAATCAGGAGGTAGCACAACCATGAATACATTCTGTGACACCTTTTTTTTTTTTTAATTAAGCATTGAAGAGGGTTTTACATGCCTGGGCAGGCTTTCTTTTAGCCATTTGGTGAATGGAAAGATTAATTTGTCTTTTAGTATGTATTTTCTACCCCATGGTTGTATTTTCTGCATCACTGTTTGTTTTTTGTAATAATGTTCAGTAATATATTTTTTATAAATAAATAAATATATTTTTTATCAATGGCAAGGCCTCTAGAGCCCAAGATCCTCCTTTGATGTGTATTTATCTACATTTTATTGAAAAAACCTTTCTTCCCCCCCTACTTCTATCCTGCCACCCACCATCACTTTAAACAAAAACACACTTGGTTAACATAGTGGGAGCAGTAATTTTTGTTTTTCAGAAAAGAGACCTTAGTCGGGCACCATTGGAATTCAGTGAATCAATATGACACCACCAGATAAGCCAGATGTAATGTTCCTTTTGTTACCTGTCTGTTCTCTCTTCCTGGGGAACCCTGGCACAGTATCCAGCCTGTCTGACTTACAAAGAACTCCCCCCACCCAACACACAGCTGCACCAGAACTGGTCAGAAGAAAGACTTACAAAAAGCAATGAAAATACAGTGGGAGTGGAAAGCACATCTAAACCCCTCCGGAAATGAGTGACAGGATTAAGGCAACTCCCCTAGTCTCATTTACATCAAAGATGAGACAGGGAAGCACCTCCATTAGCATTCAGAGGAGAGAACAGAGATACCAAGGCAGAGACTGCACTGACCACTGGGAGCAGAGAAAAAGGAGCTCACTGGACGATGCAGGATCTCTGCTCCAGATGTTAATCAACCCATGCATCCAGCTCCGCAGTTAGACCAACTCTAGTAATAAATCCTTTACTGGTATCCAAAATACTGACTCTGCCTGACTGCACTGTGAGTTCCTATGGAGTAACATAGCCCATAGCCAGGAATGATCAGTTCCTATATCCAGCCTAGTTAAAACATTTCTGGTATACTCCCTTGAGCCATCGTTTACCCATAAACAAACCTAGTGTTCTCTTGTGAACATTGTTATTTCCCTACAAAATCCTTACCCAAGTTCAAAATTCTGTTTTGGTTCTTGGAACCAAATGCTGCACCAGTTCCGTTGGGATGTCACCTTTTCCTGACTGAAATACCTTCACTGATTGTGTTGGGTTCAACACTCCTGTCTCAAGCACTCTGAACCCCTAAGCTGAACAGCTTGTCTACCTGGGAACCTTCAACTGATTCAAGCTGCACTGAGTGGTGAGACCCCAACTCTCTCTTTCTCTCCATCTCTCTTTGGTTAAACCCACTATTACTCCTCAGACTTAATTTGATCTCTCTCTCTCTCTCTCTTCCCCCCTCCCTCCCTCCCTCCAGGTATAATTTTCTAAACCTGATTTCTGTAATCAAACTTGGGCTAGATTTCCACAATATCTCAACTGAAACCCTGTAATAGCATAACTGTGGTTTGTTAGTCTCTCCTATCTCTTTTCCTAAAAGTATCATAAGTTTTATATATCTGGCAATAAAATAACTTTTATGGTCAAGCTAGTTGCCAGATTCTCTCTGAACATCATTTACTCTTTCGTGTTCTCAGCTTCCCTATTTGTTCTGCAGCCATGCTCCTCTTAGAGAAACTAAAGATCTCTGTAAAAACTCCAAATCCTGTGGGGTCTACTAATCAAAGGAGTCACAGATAGGACAAGTGTGACATAAGACTGAGGATAGGGTGCTAAGTCTGGGGCAATTCTGAGCTGTCAGCTTGAAGTCTGCTCAGATGCTCTGTTAACCTCTGTGTGTGTGCTGAACTACATTTTATTGTTGCCCTGATGAACTAAGTTCTATGCTGAGTCCATGGTCTATGAGGGTGTCAGCTTGGAGGTGCTGACTGACTGTGTGTGTGTGTGTGTGTGTGTGTGTGTGTGTGTGTGTGTGTGTGTGATCAACTAGCTCCGGTAGGAGGCAGGGACTTGCAAAAAGGAGAAAATGAGCTTCATATAGAAGCACAAATGACACAAGCAGCACACTGATTAAATTACAGAGACCCCAGAATGCAACCCTAATAAATGAACATGCCCCAAGGCAATGGGCAAAACTGTTAACACTTTTATTCCTATAATCTAAGAAGAATATATATGTTCCATATAAGGACTTCATGGATGCAGCTGGTCCACAGCCCACCCCGGATGCATAGTGAATATAATATTAGGGCTTGTATGCACTAATTTTTTTTTGCTGAAATGGTCCACTATGGTGCTACCATTGGTCAGCTTTAGTGGTGGGAGCCCTAGCATAGAGTGCCTATTGATCTGTGCTGTTTTTGCCACCACATCAGTTAAACCTTCTTGATATATAAATTCTTAGTAGAATGACTTCCAATAATATGTCTGAACTCCAAAGAATAGCCAGCAGCCCCAGCATACAACTGAGCAAAATTCTTGAAAAATGTTCTAATGAGATACATTGCAGTGTCCTAAATGGAATTAAAACTGAAGGACCAATGCAGCGTTCCGCCCCAGTTTTGTCTGTGATCCGCGGATTAGCCGAACCTTCAGGCAAATTTTGGACCCTAAAATTCTCGGCTTATACGCGAGCATATACGGTAGCTTCATATAAAAAATGGAAATTTTAATCATAAGTAAAAAGCCGGACAAAATCACGTATTTTTGAAATGCCTGCTAGACGGAGGACTTGAAGGTAAAAAGGAGGACATATCCTCCTTTTGCTGGACGTCTGGTAACCCTATCCATACACCACTAAAATACCTTAGGAGTGGCAATGAAAAACATTTTCCTACTGAAATCACAGGAACAATGTAGATGAGCAAATTGTAAAGATCTCAGTTGGAATTTAGCTAGAACACTGAGGGCAACATCCTCATAAAAGAGTGCTAATTTTAATGTCTGCAGATGATCCTGGCCTCTATCCAGAGCACAGCAACTTCAACAGCACAGTTTCCCCTACCACCATGTTAACTCATTAAATCAGTATCAACTCAAAAGGAAGAATGCCACCTATGACTTCAGAAACATCATTGCCAGCAACCTGTGGATTTTACTTGGCTGAAAATCCTGTCTGCTGGTGATTATGATATTACAAATGAAATTCCATATTGCTTTGACTGCCTATAATTCCCAGTAGGCAGTAGGATCCAATGTGTTTGCCGAGTACTTTCTTTCAGTGCAGATGTTCATTAATTATTTCATCTGGAAAAGTGCCTTGGAATTAAAATATTGGTCCCCCTCCAGGTAGAAACAAGTACCTGTGCACAGACACTGTACATTACTTTAAATGCTGATATGGAGTCATTGTATTTCCTTTTACAATGAAACCATGGATAACCAGCTCATGCAAACAAAAAGGAATTTCACGTGGAAATACTGCTACTAAATTACATATTGACTGTGCCATTTGAAACAGCAAAGTGTCCAAGAATAAGTGAATGACAAACAAATCTGGTTTGCTATGATCCAAATTAATATGGGAGTATAACAGTGTTCACACACAACTCTCAGTAACATTGGGGTTTTATTGTTTCTTCATTGCTGTGATTGAAATAAATGCAGTAGTTTTAAGAAAAAATTGTTAGTGCTTTGCATTCTGTCTATATAATGGCTAATGTCACTACAATTTCCAGGTTTTGCAGTAACAGAAATGTACCTTTTGAAAAAATAGACTGCGTTGCCCTTTTGGGGCAATTTTTAGCAAGCTAACTGCAACATATCTAAATGGATTGACCGAAAAGATAAGCTGTGACATTTGCTAAAGTAGCCAGAATATCCTCGGGCTGGTGTTGTCCTTTGCTATATTACAGTATTTTGTAAAGTCATGACAAGCTATAAGCAAATATTATTATAAAAGTTATACAGCAAGAATATTCATTTATCAAGGGAGCCTATATCAGATCCTAGAAGGATCCTGACAGAAAACTAGTTACAGCCACTTAGAAACACAAACAAATTAACAATCCAGAAGACAAACTCAGATCAATAAATGTCAGATTAGTAGGGTGTCCTGAAACAACGATAGGAAGACAGAGATGCATTTTCTAATGGATTACAAGAATAAGAGTGATTACGGAACAGATCATTCCGAACTCCTTTTGTAATATGGTGCTATACCTTGTCTTCCTGAGAAGGTCAGCCAGGGAACATCTCTAGAGCTGTGTGAATATTACCAATGTATTTATTCAGCTATATAAACTAATTTTAATCTTTAGTTAAGAGGTATGTGCATGCACATACCTCTTAACTAATAGTAATTCAAATTATGTTCCTTAGAATTCATATTTAAGGCAGTGTTACCTAGTGGATAGAGTGCTGGACTGTGACTGAGTTTTATTCCCAGCTCAGTTACTGGCCTGCCAGATGACCTTAGGTTTGTCATGTCCCTCATTTCTGTAAAATGGTAATAATGATACTGACCTCATTTGTAATGGTGCTTTGATAAAAATTACTATGTAAGAACTAGAATATTACTATCATTAGTGACAGAAAATGGCCTACAACTGCACATCAATTGAGCGAGTTGCAAATATATATACAATCTTTGTTTCAAAATAAGCCTCCATAAATGGTATTTTTTAGGCATTGATTAGCATGCTGCTTTTAATAGCTGCTGTTTTCTGGGGGGTAGTTCTTAGAAGAGTGGTTCCCAACCTTTTCAGTAACACGCCACACTTCAACGAGCCAAACAATTCTACAGCACACCTACTTTTTTCAGTTGAATTGACTTGCTCGTAGATGTCACATTTATTTACATTTACTATGGATATGGTCTTACTAGAGAGATTTGCAACATAGTGCATACAACAAGCTAAAGAAGGATCAAATGCATTTGTTTCAAATCCATCAGAAAAATACACATCATCTCAATTTTACCCTTTGGCCACCTGAGTTTAGAATGTTCACATTTTTAGAATCGAAAGACCAATACCTCGCTTTTTAATTTGATGATTAATTTTCACTTTTACAAGTTGTAATTTTGATGGGACAGAATATTGTTGAAGATGAAACAATGTTACATTGATTTTCATTACCTTTGTACAAAATTTCACAGCACACTTGGAGAGTTCTCACGGCACACCAGTGTGTTGTGGCACATGGTTGAAAACCACTGTCTTAGAACACTTAGGGCTAGCAGTGCACTTAGATACATGTGCTTAAACACCGACTTCAGTGCTTTCCTAGACTGGGACCAGGTTAATCAGCACATTGTAGAATTACCATGGCTGTTTTGATTTTTCTGACAGGAATTTCAAGTGATAGTGTCTGAAGGAATCAAAGGGCCTCAACAGCAAACAGAAAAGCTCACAGTCAGTTCTACCATCTATAGGTTGAATGCAGTGCAAAGCACCTCTGACTTGATCCTTGTATCTTTTTCACCCTCTTGCCTTGACAATGTTTGTCCAAACATCAATTAAGACTTAAAGGAGATCATGACACTTAAACGTTTCCCAGTGGAAATAAGCTTCGGCATATTTGCTTGTTCTGTACACTCTGCAACTCCTCTAGGTTTCACAGCAAAGTCACAAGATTTCTGTGCACATTTTTCAGGCTTTTGTACTCGGCTTTAGCCTCTGTCATCAAGAGAACACGGTGAAAAGAGAGTACATTGGAGCAGAAAAGGCAGAGCTGGGTGATTGGCATTTTTGGACGGAGGGGTTTCATAGAAGGAGAGGAATCAAAAACGGAAGAATCAAAAAATTAAAAAGAAGACTTCCACAAATATTTCACTTTATTTGTCTTGTCATTATACATTTTAATTCTTTGGGACTGGGATGGTCTCAACCTATATGTTTGGAAAGAACGTAGCACATTGTGGCTGCTTCCATAATGTAGATAAACTGCTCACAAAATAGTTATAGTAAAAAGATAATTATTAAGGGTGCAAAGTCATGCTCTCAAAAGCTAAGAAAAACCAGAATTAAGATTGTCCTTTAATAACCTTATTTCTACTCATTGCTTGCATGCCTTATGTTAGTATATAAACATGGAAGGCTTAAAGATTTTTTTTTTCCCCCGCACAGGACCTGTTTTTTAAAAAATTCTCATGGCTGTCTCCACAGACTAATCTTTATTGTTTTCTCTTTAGGAATCCAGTCCACCAACTCAGTAAATCATTCAAAAATAAGCTTGTTTTGTATTGTGCTTCCCATCACCAGTCTTAACTGGCCTGTACCACACTAGCTCAGCTCTTCTTCTCTCTCTAGATTTTTTCGTTTAAATTGCTCTGATTTCTAAAAACTAACTGACTTAAGACACTTAATCTCACTTTTAAAAGGAAACTGGGCACTTTAGGGGCTTAAATCTCATTTACTAACAATGGCTGCGTCTACACTGATAAATTAAGTCGACTTAAGCTTGCTTAAGTCGACTTAATTTACCCTGCGTCTACACTACACTTTCCTTAAGTCGACCGAAGCAGCTTGCTTAAGTCGACTTA
Source organism: Pelusios castaneus (assembly GCA_007922175.1). NCBI lineage: Eukaryota > Metazoa > Chordata > Testudines > Pelomedusidae > Pelusios > Pelusios castaneus. Next base: position 1,984,641 of record ML685838.1, read on the forward strand.
AGGAAAATAAAGTGGACTTAATTAAAATTAAGTCAGCTTTATTAAACCTTCTTTCCACTAGACCTAAGGCTTAAGTCGACTCCCTAGAGTCGACTTAAGCCAGTGTAGACATGGGGTAGCCCTAAGTCGACTTAGGGCTACCCCAGGGCTACACCAATGCCCTCCCTGCCGGGGGGGCACAGGGGGAGCCTGGCATGCCCCCCACCTGGCAGGGCAGAGCCCTGCCCACCCTGCCCCTATGCCCTGCTAGGGTCCCTGTCCCCCTTTGCCCCATTGTACCTAAGTACAATGGGGCAAAGGCTGAGCCCCCTGGCATTAGGCAAGGGGTGCCCCCCTGCCCCTGTGGACCTGCCCTAGGTCCCCCTAAGCCCCCAGAAGTCGACCTAGGCATCCAGTGTGGACGCTCTAAGTCAACTTTTTAAGTTCCCCTTTAAGTCGACTTTAATTTTAAGTGGAGACACACTAAGTCGACTTAGTTAAAGTTGACTTAAATTACCCAGTGTAGACATAGCCAATGGGATTTAGGCTCTCTAGTGTCTAAATCAGCTAGGAATGTGCTCAATGCTGAACACACCACCACCTATATAACTTTAAAAATCTGTGCCACAGGAGTGTGGAAAATAAATGCTCTAGAATTCCAAAACAGGATTCCAAAAATTCATGTATATGATTTTAATAATATGGTATACATACTTCATATAATACATAAGTGACAATGCCTCAACATTGCTGCGTTCCATTACCTTATGTGTCTGACACTCATTCTTTTAGGCCCTAATTCTGGAAAGCACTTAAGTAAGTAATGGGACAAGAGTGTTCCTCAGTACCTCCTCACATTGTTCCTTTAAAATATAATCTGCAATATGTAGTGGAAATCCCTGGATGTATAGAAGAGCTATGTATAACTATATATCATAACAGCTTATATCTCTCTTTTACTTAGAGCTATACGTCTATCCCTGTTTAATCAAGTATTTAAACCCATGCTCAAATCCTTTGGATTCCAGCTTGGCACGTGCTCCAGCTTTAATGTTTTGCTGAACAGGAAGGAGCTTAAGAATATGCTTAAGGGGTTTTTCTGTTTTTGTTAAAGATATGAGTCATAATAAATTATCACCCGCAGGATTCTATACTCTGGAGGATCTCCAGTGCATTATGCAAGTTACACAGGAAGAGGATGCTGGGAAAAGTAAGTCAACTAGATTCAGCAATCCTTTCTCATGATGAATAAGTGAATTGGACTACACAAGGTGCAAGTTGCTACTCAGCATCCTGAGGGAGAGTGACAGAATCTGGCCCTAAGTTGCTTTCTCCAGGCACCTTGCTAGCTATGTTCCTCAGTGCTTTTGGTAAAATATTTATTCTACTCATCGTCAAATATAACCTGATTTTTTTCTGATTTTACCTTATGTGCAGATACCTTAAAGAGGATAGTGTAAAGTATCTTGTCCTAAAGGTATTACAGGTGAACTGAGCAAAGACCTAAGACTATGTTACAAATTAGGCTAAATTTTTCCCCTGCTGTTTTTCAGGCTCTGAGGAATGTTTCCATTTGTTAAAAGAGCAAAAGAGCAGAATTGCTATTTACATTGTACTTTGTGTTAAATTAGATCCACAGCAGGGAATGAATTGTTACCAAGACAACAGGAACATGCTTTCTATACCTGCTATTCAAGTCTAAGTCCTCATTAATTATAATATTGTTTATTAATATTCACTCTAAAATGGATGTTGAAGACACCTCTTTTCCTTGGTCTAAAAGATAACACGTGATTTCCTTTAGAAAGACGAACACTAACATGCTGCACCTCAGGCTGCTCCTTATCTATCAGAAACTCTATCTTTCATCTTCACAGAGCAACTTTTACTTTAATGTACTAACTTAAAAAAATTGTAAGCAACATTCTGGATGGCTATCTGTACCGAAAAAAGCAGAACCAGAAGTGATAGAGCCAAATTCTCTGCTTGCTTAATTCCACTGATATCAATAGCTTAGTGTGATCCCTCAGTTCCAATTGGCAGAAGGCAAGGGGGGCACATAGGATTTTACAGGGATCCTCTGACTTGAATATATAAATAATAGTTCACTCAATGGTGGCATATGAATACTCTACTGAGAGCCAGTATCCTACTGGGCATCATAATTTTTGCAAAATGTACATACAGATAATTTTTAAGGAATATCTGTATTGAAAATTATGCGACATACATCCTGCCTGCAAGGAACATTTCTGAGATAACAGACATCTTTCTCCTGGGCTGGTCATTTGTTTATTGAATGCCTCACCATGTAGGCATATTGGCATACTGAACATGGTGGAATGAAAGACAGCAAAATCTGCAAGAGGAGAAATTTACAGGTTGAAAGAAACAGCAAGGAGGTTTCCAATATAGAAATAAAGATAAAGGATTGGTCTTCTATATCTTGCAGAGCAAGGAAACATGGAATCCTTCACACAGTAGGCAACTGATAGAATGCTTGATTCATGTATATAGAATCATGGCCAACCTGAGTGTAAAACACAGCAAGGATTTTGGGTAAGCATTACTCTTTGAGAGATGAGCATATTGTTAATTAAGTCTACGCTCTAGTGTGGGTGTTATGATTTTTTATGTTACCATTTGCTTTTAGTACTTCTACTTGTACCTCTATGCTTTGCTAAATAAACTTAAATGGGTTTATAGTGAAATCAAGCGTAAGTGCTATGTGTTAAGTGAAACAGTCTGAGATGGGTAAGCCACCATGTACTGGGGTTTCTTTTGGAAACAGTGAATCTGTACATACCATAAGTGTCCAATGGACCTGGGGCTGGACACCAGAGAGATTCTGGAGGGCTTAAGGTTTGTGCCTATTGCTAACCTGCAGAGTGAACCTGTGTGGGCTGAGCGGGGAGTGCTGGTTTGCTATTGGCCAGTGGAATTAGCATGATGGTGCACAGCCAAGACTCCCTCACAGTAAGGACAAGTGGTAGTGAGATGCTTCAACCTTGTATCTCCCAGGAGGCATCATAGCAGGAATGGCCACTCATTCATCCCCAGAATAACAGACAGACTGGTATTTTCAGGAATGGTGTGACCTCACACACCAGATTGACCTGCACGCACCGTGTGAGGTTATGTTGCATAGAAGATGCCATTCGGAAGTGCATGTCGCCCTGTCCCTTCTAGTGTGACCTTGCATGTACCGCGCATGCAACATCATGTTGGCAGACGGTGGAGTAGAGTACTCTTCAAAATGGCGCCCTCTGTCCATGATACCAGACAAAACCATGTCTGGCTTTGTCTCAGTACTTGACATGGGACAAAGCTTAGGAAAAATAGGACTATCAGTCTTAAAACCAGATAAACAGCCTGCTTAGGTACACCAACAGAAAATTTGGCCCATGATACCCAGCTTATTTACTCTAAAACAGTAGCTAGAAATTTCCATATTGGAGCAGACCACTGGTCCATCTGATCCAATATCCTATCTCCAATGATGACCAGCATGAGATGCTTCAAAAGAAGGTGCAAGAAACATGCAGTAAGCAGATGTGAGGTAATTTGTCCTATTCATCAGGCCTCAACCCTGATCTCTAATATTTTGGCTCAGAGGTTCTGGCTCCCTGGTTCCATACTAAGAAAGGTTTCTTCTACTGCCATAAAGGTGGAGCTTTGCTTCCTGGAATAGTTTTCAGTAAAGAATCTTGCTGAGATCCTGTAGTGATAAGGATGGCATTAACTAATAACTATAAAATCACACAATTAGTTTATATATGTCTGGAATCGTGAAAAAAGGGAAATAAGCACTAACATTCAAATGAAATTCAATATGAGGTGGGTGTCTAATCCTCTTAGTCTCTTTTTTTGAAGACCCCTGTCCAAATCTTCGAGAATAAAGGAATTAAGAAGACTCCTGCTCCTGAGGAGGAAGAACAAAGTGATGGAGTCCTTCTCAGAGAAAAAAGAAGCTAAGAAGGGGATGTGGTCCTTGCTCTAAGAGATGGCAGAAAACAGGCAGGTATCTGGGGTGGGAGATTGGGAGAGAGAAAGCCCTCTCACCTTAGGGCTTCTGGGCTATGGCTAGTCACTATTATAGCTAGTAATTCTAAGTTTAGGTGGGCTGGGTTATCTGATTATTTGGAAGAAATTTAGAAGATACCAGCAAGCTTATTCTTGTCTGTGGGCAGTACTGGAACTCTGACCATACTCCACTATATATTAGGCTATGTCTACACTTGTTAATTTAAGTCGACTTAACAAAGTCGACTTAGCATGTCCACACTCAAATTTTAAGTCGACTTAGAGGGGACCCTAGAAAATCGACCTAGAGCATCCACACTGGATGCCTAGGTCGACTTCTAGGGGCTAGGTGGACCTGGGACAGGTCCACGGCGGCAGGGGAGCACCCCTTGCCAAGTGTCAGGGGGCTCAGCCTTTGCCCTATTGTACCTTGGTACAATGGGCAAAGGGGGACAGGGACCCTGGCTGGGCATAGAGGAGGGTGGGCCGCCCTTTGGGGGGGCATGCCAGGCTGTGGCTGTGCCAGCCACCCTGGCAGGGAGGGCAGTGGGGAAGCCCTGGAGCCCCCTAAGTCGACTTAAAGTCAACTTAGGGCTACTCCACATCCACACTGTCTAAATTGACTTTCTGAAGTCGACTTAGCCAGCAAAGTTGACTTAAAAGGAGGTTTTATAAAGTCGACTTAATTTTTCCTTAAGTCGACTTAAGCAGCTGCTTAAGTCGACTTAAGGAAAGTGTAGTGTAGACGCAGAGTAAATTAAGTCGACTTAAGCAAGCTTAAGTCGACTTAATTTGTAAGTGTAGACGCACCCTTATAGTCTTCAAAGAAAGTTACCACCAAATACCTGTAACTGAGTAAGTTGGGGTTCTCAACACGGTGTGACAGGTACGGGTTATGCAAGAAGGAACTCATGAGCAAGGAGACTTATAAGCAAGCCCAGAAAAACGACAGACAATTTCCCTACAATAGTGGTGTATTAAGAATCTTAGGGCTGCAACCATGCAAAGACATATGAACATGCTTATATCTTTACGCACAGCAGGTAGTCCTATTGAAGTCTACAGAATAACTCACAGTGCAATATAATTAACTCTTGCAGAATCCGGGCTTAAAGAGTGAATTGAGTCAGTCCACTGATTTAAAGCTAGAGAGCAGTTTACAAACCCTTTTTGTGTTACTCTTAATGCAACAGGACCAGGTGCTAAAAATGTTAACCCCTGAAATTGCAGTCCTTATTTACATCCTTTTCTAAATGGAAAAAAATAGAATGATTTTACTAGATAATTAAAACCAGAATATGCAACTTTTTCTTAAAAAGCAGAGAGTTAATTAAAGTCTGGATATGATCTAATAGCATTTGAAAAATTGATTTTTGTAATATGTAATCAAAATAATGTTATTATTTCACTAATTTCAATGAAGTTAGACAGTCTGAACAGTGTCTCCTTGACTAATAAGAAATACACTGACTATTTGAATGATTTTTAGAAGAAAAAATGTCTGGATATTTGATAATGCCCAGATTTTTAATAAACTCTGCCTTACTCTTGAAAAAGTTACGTTAAAAGAAATTGATGTACTTTTAATAGTTAGGAAAGTTTTTTAATCTCTTGCTAAGGAAAACAGCACCATCTAGTGATCATCACCCTAAAATCCCAATATGTTTTATTTATTGAGCTACATTAACATATCCATTAAATAAAGATCACCTTGAGTATGGGCTAGTTGCTCCTTACAAGTCTTGAGTACTTAGTGTCATAAGACAGACCATTCTTTAACGTCTGATTGACCAGTAATCAACGTTTCCATGACAGTGAACAGTATCCCAGTAGCAATAATAATAAAAAAAAGACATAATTAAGATCTTTAGGCTCTCACAACTGAGCCTTCCTGTTCCCTTGCAGCTAGAGAAAACAAAGAGCTACCCTCCCACATCAGAGGGTGGGTGAAATTGATTGGGCAGGCACAGAAAGTGGGGGACAGTCCCTGTAGCAACGGAGGGAGACACTTGCCAAGGGTCAATAGATAACTCCACCTGGGAGTCTCTAGCATCTTTCAGTCAGCTCAGGGGGAAGGGTGCTCTGTTCCAGCAGCCCACCCCTTGCAACTGAACTAGGAATGCAAACCCAGACTGACAGATTCGGCAGGTTTAGCCAATCGGCTGTTTAAGAGCCAACTGACAGAGGACCAAGAGGTCTTTGATTTCCTCACAGCACCTTCAAGCCATAGTGAGTTAAATAGGAATGTACATGATACCTAACAGAGGTACTGCTGGGGTTCTGTTTATTTGCTGCAACTTGCAGCCGGTGTCCAGAGTGGTTAAGAGAATAAAATGAACTGTTCCCAGAGGTAAAAGACCTGGTATTTTGGTGATGGGCCTTTGGCTCATGTGGTATGTGAGACCTTGTGGCTTTCATGAGATGAGATCTCACATAGGATAGGGTGGGTGAGGAAGGTGCTAAAACTCAGAGATAAACTGAGTTTTGAGGACAACCACCTTGCATTATGGGTAGGATGACCAGATGTCTTTATTTTTAGGGACAGTTCCAATATCGGGACGTTTTCTTAGATAGGAATCTATTTCCCCCATCCTGTCCTAATTTTTCACACTTGCTATCTGTTCACCCTAATTAGGAATTATATGGTAAGGCGTTCCGTAAGTCTTGCACTGGAACCAGTTAAATGCCTGCTATAGGAGAATATGGGTAATGGGTGAGTAGTACTCCATCCCTGTGCTATAAATTGTGGCCTGCCTCTTAATTCCATGCATGTGTCTGTCCTCATTTTGCTGCTCTGTCCACACCAGTGATCCTTGAAAGATGTCCTGAAGCACAGTAAAACCCTTTGGAACTTAAGTATAACTCTAGTGTACTATAGAGAATAGTGAGTCCCCAACTTCAACTTCAAATAAAATCTCATTCTTATTTTCATGCTAGACACTTAATATTTCCGAAGAGAATTCAATTAAAAAAAAAAAAAGCAGGTGTGGTAGTGATGTCCCATTAACCTGATGCCATAAACATTCTTTAACACCTGCAAGCTGTTGTAGCATTTAAATCACAGGTCATTATTCAGGTGTTCCACCAACTGCATTCAATATTCTTTTAATTACAGCCTTCTGAGCTTTCTTTTTATAGCCACTTTGAATTCATTGACTTTTTCTCCCCAACTGTTCCTCAGTCAATACACTTTTATTCTTTCCCTTCTTTCTCTCTGATGAAAAACAATTTTATTTCTGGTTAATTTGAATACGTGGGTCAGTGAATTTAGCTTCAAACCAAACTTCTTGTTTCTCTGATTAATTTGTTTTCATTCTGTAGCTGTTAAAAGTTTTGGAATAGATTGATTCTGCTCTGAAAAGTGACTCAGAAGAAATTGGCATGGTGGGGATCTCTACTGTGTGTCCAGTTTTCCCCTGCCTTACATACACCTAGTGCAGGCATTTACTCCTGAGTGCAACAAAGGTGTATGGGTCTATCCAATCAGAATGGGAACACTATATCCATGTTGCGATTATTTTGGCCAGATTTAGTTTACTATAGTCAAGCCTCTAAAAGTGAGAAGTGTCTTGAGTTTTGGCTTGTAGGGTGATATTGCTGGTCCTTCCGGTTGACACTTTAGAAGGCTTCTGGTGGAGAAACAGCAAAACTACAGAAATTATCTATGACCCAGCCACAACAAAGCACTAATCCTGATCAGCGCCTCTGTATAACATAAGTAATAAAGTATTAATCATAGAATCATACAATCTTAGGGTTGGAAGGGACCTCATGAGATCAGATTGTCCAACCTCCTGCTAAAAGCAGGACCACTTCCACTAAATCATCCCAGCCAGAGTTTTGTCTAACCTGGCCTTAAATGTTTCCAAAGATGGAGATTCCACCACCTCTCTAGGTAACCCATTCCAATGCTTCACCACCCTCCTAGTGAGAAAGTTTTTCCTAATATCCAACCTTGACCTCCCCAGCTGCAACTTGAAACCATTGCTCCTTGTTCTATCCTCTGTTACTACTGAGAACAGCCTAGCTTCCTCCTCTTTGGAGCACCCCTTCCAGTAGTTGAAGGTTGATATCAAATCCCACCTTCTCTTCTGCAGACTAAATCAGTCTACTTCCTTCAGTCTCTCCTCTTAAGTCAAGTGCCCCATCCTCCTAATCATTTTCGTTGCCCTCCGCTGGACTCTTTCTAATTTGTCAACATCCTTTCTGTAGTGGGGAGCCCAAAACTGGACATAGTATATCCAGATGTGGCTTCACCAGTGCCGAAAAGAGGGGAATAATCACATCCCTCGATCTGCTGGCAACAGTCCTACTGATGCAGCCCAATATGCCATAGGCCTTTTTGGCAACAAGAGCACACTGTTGACTCATGTCCAGTTTCCCGTCCACCATAATCCCCAGGTCCTTTTCTACAGTACCGCTACATAGCTGATCGGTCCACTTTAGCAGTACATGGGATTTTTCCGTCCTAGGTGCAGGACTTTGCACTTGTCCTTATTGAACCTCATGAGATTTCTTTTGGCCCAATGCTCCAATTTGTCTAGATCTCCCTGAATCTCTTCCCTGCCCTCCAGCGTGTCTACCATTCCCCCCCATCTTGGTGTCAATGATGAATTTACTGAGCGTACAATCTATCCCATCATCCAGATCATTAATGAAGATTTTGAACAGAACCGGCCCCAGGACCGACCCCTGGGATACTCTACTCATTACTGGTTGCCAACTAGACACTGAGTCATTGATTCCTACCTGCTGAGCCCGATGATCTAGCCAGTTTTCTAAGGCCCATACTTCCTCAACTTGCTGACAAGAATGCTGTGGGAAACCATATCAAAAGCTTTGCTAATGTCGAGGTATATCACATTAACGGCTATTACCACATCCACAAATTCACTCATCTCATCATAGAAGGCAATTAGGTTGGTCAGGCATGATTTGCCCTAGGTGAATCCACTAATTAATTAATGTCTGTCATTGCTGCCCATCAGATGACCTCTGAGATCATCCTGTATACTGTCAGACACATTAAGCCAGCTATGTTAAAATGCAAGCATCTGTGATATATATTATGGCAAATTAGAGGTGTTGTTCTTCCTATTGGGGGATGGGGGGAAAGCCAAAGCTTTGACTTCAGCCTAGCATGCTTAAGCCTGCCTAGGTAATGAGCTATCAGACCAAAAACTTAACATCTACCCAGAAAATTAGGGATGTTAAGCCATGAACCTCTCAAATGTCTGAGCCATCACAAAAGCCCATCATCAACCTGCCAACTCTACAGCTTATCAGACTTTATCATAGGTTTGGGGAATTGGAAAAAAAAAGCACGCACACAGCTGCCTTCCCATTTCATCTGCTTCCTGGTGCAGGCAAATAATTAGAGCTGAAACATGTGCTGAGAATCATAGAAGATTAAAGTTTGAAGGGACCTCAGGTAGTCATCTTTTTAGTCCACCCCCCTGCTCAAAGCAGGACCAACCCCAACTGAATCATCCCAACCAGGTCTTTGTCAAGCTGTGCCTTAAAAACCTCTAAGGATGGATATTCCACCACATCCTTAGGTAACCCATTCCAATGCCTCATCACCCTCCTAATGAAAAAGCTTTTCCTTATGTCCTACTTAGCCCTCCCCCATCACAACTTGAGGCCATTGCTCCTTGCTCTGTCAATCACTGAGAACAGCTAGCTTCATCCTCTGTGAACCCTCCTTCAGGTATATGAAGGCTGCTTTCAAATCCTTCCTCACTTTTCTCTTCTGCAATCTAAGTAAGCCCGGTTCCCTCAGCTGCTACTCATGAATCATGTGACCCAGCCCCCTAATCATTTTCACTGACCTCTCTCCAATTTGTCTGCATCCGTTCTGTAGTGGGCACCCAAAACTGGACACAGTACTTCAGATGAGGCCTCGTGTGCTAAATAGCAGGAAATAATCACTTCTCATGATCTGCTGGCAACGATCCCACTAACGCAACCCAATACACTGTTAGCCGTTGTTGACTGAGGACTCCAGAATGTCCTGTAAGTCTTCGATGATACTATGCTGAGTTTGGAAAATGAGAGTGTGATGGCATGTGAAATGTATATCATAATGAATAATATCAACTTCAGCAATGATAGAAGACAAAAGCAAGCTTAAGTTGACTTAATTTCTAAGTGTAGATGCACCCATTGGGAGGTAGGCATAAGCACAGGGAAGAGATCCCACAGTGAGCAGCGGGCCTTAAAAACAGGTCATGCATGTCATGATGAATGTTGCATAATTACATTTCCCAAAGAAATTTTTAATCTAATTATTATAGATGAGAAATGTAAAACGGCTGCAGGTGGATTTCTAGCACCATCTGGTGTTTATTCCATAGAATTTCTAGTGCAAGGATAGACGACAGAGTCCCGTGGCACTTTTAAAGACTAACAGATTTATTTATCGCATGAGCTTTTGTGGGAGAAAATCCCACTTTGTCAGACGCTTTAAATAAATCTATTAGTCTTTAAAAGTGCCACAGGACTCTGTTGTCTTTCTACAATAGACTAACACGGCTACCCCTTTGGAATTTTAGTGCAAGGATAGTTATTTTGAGCTGCATTTTCCGCTTTACAGTGGAAACAGAATGATTATTAAAAGGACACCCAGATTTAAGTACATCTATCATGGTTTTGTAGTTGCAGCTGTATAATAGTTCAACTGAAGGTACAGCAAAACTCTGTTATGCCAGTATTTACATGCTATGACAATATAAAATTAACCCTGAAGAGACTGCTGAGCATCATATCCAATCATTTTTTAATAAAAGCTTGTTTCCATTCAGATCAAAATGAAGTTTATTCTCCCAGTTTATCCTCCCATTGCAGGAAAGGATGAAAAGAGGAGCTGTGAGACCATATATCATAGAGCATTGAAAAATATAGGTTCATACTGGGGCCAAACTTTTAGAGCATCATAGCGGCAGAACATAGGGTCATAACCCACCTTGTGTGTAAATTGTTAATTGTTGGGGTATTATAGTACACTGACATAGAACCCTAATTTTTCATATGGGGATAACAAATAAAAGCCCAAAATACCTGGCATGGTCCACTGTATGTTGCCAAGCTAGTTAAAACAAAATCAAAAGGAATTACTACTTTTATCTAAGCAGGGGGTCACAAACTTGTTCCATAGTATAGACCAGTAGTTCTCAACCTTTTTTCCATCGTGACACACCTGAAAGATGAAGTTCCCTTGCATGATACACTACAGTCTGCTGGTGGTGGTGGCACTTGCGCTGGGAGTGCTTGGGAGGCTGCCATGCTCTGGAGGATGCAGCACTCTGGGACCTGTGTGGGGGCAGAGTCAAGCCAGTGCAAGCGTGGGACAGGCGGTGCAACCCCCCCCCCAACCCAGGATTTTAGGGTTGAAGCCCCTAAGTCCCTTTACTCATCTGGTCCTGGCTGCTGCCTGTGTTGTGCAGCAGGAGCGGGCTGTTGAGGGCAGCAGAGAGCAGCAGGCATAAGGAGCCCCAAGCTGAGCTGCCAATTTTCTGTGACACATCTCCCGATTTTGTGTCCTGACACAGTGGTTGAGAACCACTGGTATAGACTACATCTTCCCAGACTTTTAAGGCTAGAATGGCCCTTCAGTGTAACACAGGCCAAAGAATTTTACGTAGTAGTTCCTGCATTAAGACTAATCATGTGGTTGAACTAGAGAATATTTCTGAGAAAAACAAAATCTAATCTTGATTTTAAAACTTAAAGTGGTGGAGAATCTTAATAGAAAGACCATCTCAGATCATCTTCTCTCTCTTCTGTGTGGGAACTGCAGCAATTGCTCAGATATAAAAGTACTATTAGACAAATATTTAATGAATTTTTGGCTTCCTGTAATATGATTTAACAGCTGGAAGGAAGGAGATGACACCAGCATCATGTGACCAAGAAGCTTTCTGCAAACCTCCAGTAAGTGGTCCTTTAACTACATTTGGAAAACTGGGAAAAGTAACTAGAGCTCAATAAATATTTTGCAGTTAAAAATATTTTTAAAATATTCAGCCACTTCTTCTGCAAGTAATTTAGAGCCGGACTTCCCATCCATACTCACACTGGATAGTCCTTTATTTCTCAGGTATTCCTAGTAAAATCAATGGGACTATTCACACAGTGTAAGGCAAGTGAGCAGGAGGGTCGATGGGACCATTGTAAACTGTTTGTATATTTGTTATTCAAAATTAGTCAGTTTCTATAGTCATTTATTTGGTTTGCAGATTAATTTATTGTATTTGATATTCAATATCTAGTTTTGATTGAACACGTATAGCAGGTTACATATGTTTGTTCCCTAACTCTTAGAATAGAGGTTTACACTGCAGGTATTCCACTCTATGGACTCAGAATTCACTTTCAACACATGTTGCTCTCTCAGTGAACATTCCTGACAATAGACTTGTTCATTGGAATATTCGGTAAGGGGAAAGACAAAAGGAGAGTGAGCAAAGGTGATGCAAACTCAGTTTTTAATTTAAGGCCATTTTTAATTTAAAGCAATGATTATTACACATTGTAAGGAGCCAACGCAAAGCTCGGTGCCCTTCTTTTCAGATAGCTGCTACTCAACCCCCTTTTCCTTTCTAATATGGCAGCCAGTCTCAATGGTAATGGCTAGCAATCTTAATAGCAGGAACCAGCACAATGGCCTTCAGGAACATAGAGAAAGCAGCAAGGCTATGCCTACACTAGAAAGTTTTGTTGACCCAAGTTTTGCGAGCACACAGCCATTGCTGTTGCATGTCTTCGCTGTCTCCTTGTATGAATGGAGTGTATTCACCCTACCAACACAGGGACCAGTGCACCATGGATCCCACTGAGCAACTGCGCGCTGGGTGCTTTGGGAAGGGTTTGCAATGCCTCACGGGGCAGACACTACATCACGTGATGAAAATGTCTGAATCCTATTGTTCCTTGGGCATCCTACTACAGTAGAACCTCGATTATCCGGGTTAATGACCGGCGCCTGTGAGCCGGATAATCAAAAAGCCCGGATAATCGAAGCTCTTACCAGCTGGGGGAATCGGGTGGCTGCAGAAGCTCCAGCGGAGCTCCTGCAGCCACCCGAACCCCTCGACAGTGCTGGGGGGTCAGCTCAAACGGGAGCCGGTCCCCCAGCACAGTCCAGGGGTACGGGTGGCAACAGGAGCTCCCTCGGAGCTCCTGTGGCCACCCGAACCCCTGGATTCCAGCCGACCCCCCCCCAGCTCCTGGCGGGGGCTCGGCTATCAGGAGCCAGTCCCCCAGCACAGTCCAGGGGTTCGGGTGGCCACAGGAGCTCCGAGAGAGCTCCTGTGGCCACCCGATCCCCCAGCTCTCATCAGGAGCTGCGGCTTAAGCCGCAGCTCCTGCTGAAAGCCGAGCCCTTGGGATCCGGTCCCGGTTAACCGAATTTACGGTTAATTGAGGACCGGATAATCCAGGTTTCACTGTAGTTCTGACAACGATTTTTAAACTGACGTTGCTGAACACAACACAAGAAGCCCACAGAAGTGTGTATCAGAGACAGACAGATAGTATATTGGTGGACAATGAGTGTGTCTGCATGCAGTCTCTTTAAGTTCAGACAGCAGCAGCTGGAAGTCCCCAACCCTGAGGCAGAAGCTGCTGCGCAGCTGGTGTCCTCCCCCTCACCAACTTCTCCCATACCCACATCCCAGCTCAGCGGAGACTGGAACACCCACAGAGGGAGAGGGCCACAGTCGCTACCTTCTGGAAAGGCCTAGCTTATCAACATTTGTGGTCCTAAGATCTACACTTCTTGTTGTTTTATCTTTATGGTCCCCACTTTCCTATTGTGTATCTAAACGATTTCTGTCTCATTCATTAATTGTTTGTCTGTTGCATAACTAAGTGCCTTATTTAAATCAATTAAGGTGGTGGGATGTGATTGGTTAAAGGACTGTGTGCTAGTATTTCGTAGTGTGCTAGTATTGGTGTATTGTGGTATTTTAGTCTAAAATGATTGGTTAAGGTATAGCTAAGCAGGACCCAAGATTTAAGTATGTAAACTGGGGTCCAAAAGGAAGTTCTCTGAAATCTAACTTCAGGACACAGCCCCAAGACCAGAGCTGCCAGACATCAAGACCCTGGTAACCATACTGTGCAGAAAGCTGGAGTCTCCAGATGATCTAATTCTGACTGGCTACCAGGAGAAGTTTGTCTGCATTATTGGGAGCGGTGAGCATTTTATGCTTAGTGTGTGTATTCTATTTCGATAATTTGTAATAAATTAGAATTAAGGATATTACTGTGTGAGGCTCCTTCCTGGTAAAAGATCGTGCGAACGTGCAGAGAATTATACCTGGAGCACTACAGATTGGGTAAGAGTAGGTGCCTTCCCCCTCCTATGGATTGGAAAAGGGTGGGGGGTGCCTTAACAGGGTAATGCCTTCAGCCTACGGATTTGGGTAAAGGTGGAGTGCCCTAGTATGCAGGTAACATACCCACTCTTAAACCTCTTAAATGGGGTCTGAGCTGGTGTCACCTGGCATATGGGTCTCCTTCCCAATCCTGAATGTGTCATAGAATCATAGAATAATAGGGATGGAAGGGACCTCATGAGGTCATCTAGTCCAACCCCCTGCTAAAAAGCAGGACCACTCCCACTAAATCAACCCAGCCAGGGTTTTGTCTAACCGGGCCTTAAAAATCTTCAAAGATGGAGATTCTACCACCTCCCTAGGTAGCCCATTCCAGTGCTTCACCACCCTCCTAGTGAGAAAGTTTTTCCTAATATCCAACCTTGACCTCCCCAGCTGTAATTTGAAACCATTGCTCCTTGTTCTGTCCTCTGTAGCCATCAAGAACTGCCTAGCTTTCTCCTCTTTGGAGCACCCCTTCAAGTAGTTGAAGGCTGCTATCAAATCTCCCCTCAGTCTTCTCTTCTGTAGACTAAATAAGCCTAGTTCCTTCAGTCGCTCCTCATAAGTCAAGTGCCCCAGTCCCCTAATCATTTTTGTTGCCCTCTGCTGGACTCTTTCTAATTTGTCCACATCCTTTCTGTAGTGGGGAGCCCAAAACTGGACACAGTATTCCAGATGTGGCCTGACCAGTGTCGAATAGAGGGGAATCATCACATCCCTCGATCTGCTGGCAATACTCCTAGTGATGCAGCCTAATATGCCATTGGCCTTTTTCGCAACAAGGGCACACTGTTGGCTCATATTCATCTTCCCATCCACCATAACCCCCAGATCCTTTTCTGCAGCGCTGCTACTTAGCCGATCGGTCCCCAGCCTGTAGCAGTGCATGGGATTATTCTGTCCTAAGTGCAGGGCTTTTGCACTTGTCTTTGTTTAACCTCATGTGGTTTCTTTCAGCCCAGTGTTCCAATTTGTCCAAGTCTCCCTGGATCCTGTCCCTGCCCTCCAGAGTATCTATCATTCCCCCCAACTTGGTGTCATCCGCGAACTTACTAAGCACACAGTCTATTCCATCATCAAGATCATTAATGAAGATGTTGAACAGAACCAGCCCCAGGACCGACCCCTGGGGCACTCCTCTCGTTACTGGTTGCCAACTAGACATCGAGCCATTGATTCCTACCCGCTGAGCCCATTGATCTAGCCAGTTTTCTATCCACCTAGTGTAGCAGTTGTTGAGTTGGTGAAGGAGGTGAGATCTGGAGCTCCACCTTCTGATACTGAGGCAGCTGTAGTGTTTGAATAAATAAGTAGAAACTAATTTACAGCCAATGCCCCATTCAGCCTCCATGCATACATTCCCTGGGTAAGCAGAGTCAAGTTGTGGGAAGGTCTTAAAGGGCCTGGTCCTTTCAATTTTGCACTGAACATAAAGCTTTGTGGCAGCATTTATAGGAGCCAAAGAGAACTCATACCATGACATCTAATAATATATGCCACCCATTACACCAGGCCTCGGCAAATCTATGTTTCTGGTCGCCATGATGACCAGTTTTAGTAGCCTATCACATAGCTCCACTGCAGAAACGTAATGGAGGAGTACCCTTTGGCACCCAAAAGTAAAATTGCTGGTGCCTAGCTGTGAGCCAATTTTGTCCAGCCCTGCATTACACCCACTCCCCAAAGACTCCTCAAAGCTAAAAGGATTCAGTGCTGGTAGATGGAGAGAATGTATATCAGGGGGAAAAAGGTAATTTTTTTGTTTTCCATTAAATGTCACAACAACTTGAGTAGTAATTCAGTGCATGTATGAAAACAGCACAGCACTGGAGACCCAAGAATTTCCGACAGATGTTACATTCATCATCCTATATTAAACTTTAGAACAAGGATCTTAATGAACAGGAAACAGGGAAACCCCATAACACAGCACTAATAATGTAGCAACAGAAAGTCCCGCAGGGATTTCCATCATTTGTTAAAACTAGAATTTATTTCTATGCTACTGTACATAGGTTTTAATGCCATGCTCAACACCAAAGTATCTGAACATCTAATCCATGTCCTAACAATTGAGTTTCTTCTTTCAGTACCCTGTTTCCTTATGTAAGTAAAAGGATTGACCATTGGAAATATCTGGCTATTTACAGGTGGCTTCCCTCGAGACCTGTGGCTTTTCCAGGATTTTTAACAGCCACAGGGAACGTGGCTATAGGCCCGCACATAGGCAGAGAGCGTTTCTTACTAGGAAACGGAAAGGCTGAGTGATGAAACGCTAATGCACGCCAAACAGGACCCATTGCTTTCCAGTTCTTGACACTAATCACAGAAGCCAGTGATCAGCGTGTTAGCATGGGACTTAGGAAAGCCTGGTTAATTCCCTGCTCTTTCACAGACTTTGTCTCAGCTTTCCAACTGAGAAATGGGGATAACAACATTTCTTTATCTCCCAAGAGAGATGTTGATAGAGTGAGGCAAGGCTAGCAGCTAGGTGAGGTAGAAGGCACCATGCTCTCTGCTAAGTCAGCCATCTCTGGAAATTGGAGCTATGAAGTAGAAATTGACAGTTTTATTATAGAGTAGCCCGAGCAACTCTATAACAAGGTTGCATTTAGTTTTCCACTTAAAATATGGTGTCAGTGCAAGGTTTTCTGAGGCATTGCAGTTAGGTGCCTTACTACTATTGACTTAATGGAACATAATATTGATAATTTACACTGAAATTCAAAACTTAATAAGCTTTACCCAAATCTCTTTTCTGGTTACTTTTCACACTGTTTTGAGCCTTCTTTTCAGAAGTCTGTAAATTTAAGGCTGGACTTTTCAAAGCAGACTAAGGTGGCCAAGTCCTAGTGAACATCAGTGATATTTGGGTGTATAATTTTCATATGCTTGAAAATGCCAGAAACATTTCCTTTTTTTGAAGTTTTCATAGAGTTTCTCAGTTTTATCGGTCTTTATAGAAAAATACCGAAAGCCACACACACAGACTTCACATGGGTTTTTACTTTACATTAACATAACTTTTTAAAAATAAAATTAACTGACTTCTTTGCCATTTCATAGCTGTTTTATTTTTCATTATGGGAATCTATAGATGGAGTAAGCTAGGAAAGTAATCCTTCCTCACTTTTATGATGCCAAATTGTAAGATTGTATTGTTTCTGCCCTAAAGTATAATTACACAAGTTATTCACTATAAGACTACCTATCCCTTTTTAAAATTCAGCTATAGTACTTTACATTAGACCTCCTATAAATGATACAGGTCAATAACATGCTGCCTATATGGAATAATGGTTCCTTTTTTGTCAGCTACTCATTCCATCAAATGATGGCACCTTGGGTGATCATGAGACAGAAGCCAAAACTGGAATAGCATATGTGCATGAGAGACAGATATGGAGTAGACTGCAGGAACTTTGGGAGAGCCTAGCACTCTAGAGTGATGGGGGAGAACAGGTAATAGAATAAGAGTCATGTGACTAGATTTGCCTCTACTACAGAACTGCTTCACAGCTTAGTGTGTGCAATTCAGTGCATCACAGGGTCTATCCAAGTTAGCTGCTACGTTTCACAGAACCTAATACAGAAGTCATTTAGTCCTACAGCCAAGGCCCACTTTTGTCCCATTTCTTATAGGATAGTGATGACTCAAAATATCAAGAAAATCCACACATGAGAACAGGATCATCAAACAAACCTTCAACTAAACACCACCCATCCCCTGTCTTCAAGGCCTGTTTTCAAATAACCAGAAATTTGGTCATTCTCCAGAAGGCAAATAAATCAATCAACCAGCACAATCACTCAGCAATAACCAAAAAGTTCTAGTCATCTCTGAACTAGACTAGGTTTTCTCCTTTTAATTACCTCCACCCTTGTCATCTGCACCAGCTGTAGCAGAGTGGGGCCAATTGGATCCACAAGCTCTCATTAACCTTATCCTTGCCAGTTTGGAGCCTGTCTTCCCCAGTCCTTTATTAACAATGTGGTGTGGAGCAAGCTTATACATTACCTACCACATTAAGATTGGCTTTAGCCAGAGCTAGCAAGTTCTCATTTTATGACCACTGAGTTCTTCTGTCAAAGAAAAATACAGTTAAAAAAACCCCCAAAAACAAAAAACACTTACTGGAGCTGTGACACCATCAAGCTTCCTCTCCGTCATCTCAGCTAATAAGCTTGTTTCCTTCTGCTTCTGTACAAAAGGGGAACCAGCAACAAAGGGGCTGCTGGGAAGAGGCAATGACAAGAATGGTAAAACATCTGGAATTACTTCATTCCATTAATTTATTTGCCCTCACTACCAGAAGGCTTCCAATATTAATACTTAGCATGTATATTGCACATTAGAAAGTCATAGCACTCTACAGACATTAACTACAAGGCTTTGATTGTTGTTTACCCTGCCCCATACAGAGATATATTCCTCACACCCAAAATCTTCAAATATAGACTGCTGTGTGGTGCTGTTTTATATACTCATAACATGATTGCCAATCTTGCTTTTTAGTTTTTACTGACATAAAGATCTGAAATTGATTTTTTTTACTGACATGATAAAAGTTTTACTATCACTAAAAATACCATAAACGATACAATAATGTCACAAAAGTGTGTAGTCACTGGTGATATCCTGTACACAGAAAATTGGAATTATGCTATTGTTTTAGCTGCAGCTAATTGATCAATTGGGTTCTTTGGGAAGGTGAAATAATAGAAATGATAAAGTCATGATCAGTGTAGTTTTATGACACAAGAAATGATTCTGAAAGACAACAATCAGTGTCAAAATACATTTTATTTCTACCCAATTTTACGGAGATTTTACCTTATTTATGGATTTACTGACAGTGTTAAAATTGTGTATCTTTTACTGACTGTCAATAAGACAACAGAGTCCTGTGGGAACAAATCTGTTAGTCTTTAAAAGTGCCACAGGACTCTGTTGTCTTTCTACAATAGACAAACACAGCTACCCCTTTGGAATTCAATAACCGGGCCCACCCTGCAATACACCGCTTCAAAGCAGAACTTGTCTCCTGTTTTAGGTTTTGCAGAACTCCGAAGTTTCAGCTGTGTTCTGTGCAGGGATGGGGCGTTCATGATGACACCGGCAGGGTCTCTCCCCTCAGTAGCAATATAAGACTGAGTGCTTGTGGAGGTGAAAGGGACTCTGTACGCTGGGGGAGAGAGGTCAGCTCTTCTCCAAGGGGCCACACCCTTTCTGAAACCATTACTCCCCCACAGTAAGGACTGCTCTGAGCCTCTGACTGTGCCAGACGATGTGCCTCACTCACTCACTCACTCACTCACACACACAAGAGGCGGTGCTAGAGGGAGAGGAAGGCGGGCAGTGGTGCAAACTGAGAAAGGATAGGGCTGCTGAGAAATCCATCCAGTCCCCCAGCTAATGAGGCCACAGCAGGCAGGCTGAGGGACCCGGAAGAGAAGCGGTAGGCTAGCTGCTCGGGAATGGCACTCGCCATGTTTCAGTATCTGGTAAGTGTCTGCAGAATTCCTCCGCGCCCCGGGCCACGCGGCTCCCCGGGCAGAGCGCGTGACCTGGTGCCAAGACGCACGGGGATGGTGCAGCCCCGAGAGCGTTTACACTGTCGCTGCTGGGGGTGGCCTGGAGGAGCAGCTCCCCTTCTCCCTTGCGCCCCTCCCCTGGAGGAGGAAGACGCAGCCTCTGCATTTAGAGCCAGAACAGCAGCTACTTCGTCCGCCCATCCCTCTCCCCAGCTGCCTTGCAGGGCGAGATACGATGTAGCGCGTTTCGCTGCTCATGCTAGTTACACGCTTTCCGCAGCCGGGCTTGTGGGAGATGCTGTGGCTTTCTGGGCGGCTGAGGAGCCTTTTTGGGTGGAGGTCCAGGTTTTAGCAACTGGGGACCGCAAGGGCTGGTGGACACGGAAAAGCTACGACGGCTGCGTCTCTCGGGGGTGTGCAAAATCCAACTGCCTGAGATAGGCAGGTAAATCGACGTAATTCTGGGGTAGACAGCACTACACCATATTCTTCCTTGACCTAGCCACCACCTCTTGGGTTACCTACGGCAGGTGTGAGAAACCTTTCCCACATCACTATAGCATCTCTTCTGTAGGGCTAGAACTGCGCTGGTGCAGCAACGCAATTGAGCCGCTCTAGCATTTGGCGTGTAGGTCTTGTTGGAAAACCAATGAGAGTGAGGCCTGGGACCACACTAGGGAATTAAGTTTGTATAACTGTCACTCAGCGGTGTCAGTGGCTCTTCCCCGCATACAGAGTGGGGGCCTTTAATAGTGCCCTTTTCCCAGGGCCTCTATAGGTCAGGGATATGAAAAATCCACACCCTGAGTGAAACAGTAAAACTGACCTAACCCATGGTAGAGTCAGCATTAGGTCAACAGGGATTCTGAGTACCCACACTAATGGGAGAACCGGTTCTATCAGCATGATGACTTTTATATAGATAAACCCTTAGACACTTTTTAAAAAATTGCCCCTCATCTAGTTTTCCTTCTTGCAAAATTCAGACTCTTTGTCTTATGTGACAAAGTAAGGGGTAGGGGGGTAAGTTCACACACTAGATAGGAAATAAACATTTTTCTATACTCCCATTTATAAATGGAATAATAAATGCTCCCTGTGAATGAAACAAACCTCTCTGCGAGTGTTAAACAAATCTATACTTATCCCTTGTATTTTGTTTATGAAATAAAACACAAAAAACAAAATCCAGAGGGGTAGGCGCGTTAGTCTGTCTACAGCAAAAACAATGAGAGTTCTGTGGCACCTTAAAGACTTAACAAATTTCTTCGGGCATAAGCTTTTGTGAGCTCCAGCCCACTTAGTCAGATGCAAAGCAAATGTAGTCATATAAAAGATTTTTTTTAAAAATCAAAAATCGCCAGATAAACCATAAAGGGCCCTAAATGTAAATAATCAGTGACTCACTGTGACCCTGGACAAGTTAGATCTTCTGTGTAACATAGCTGCGGATCTTGCAGTCAGAAGAGATGTATAATCAGATGAACCAGAAGCTGCACCTGATCCTCTGTTGTTAAACATATATTGTGAAAAAGTAAATTTACTTTAGTTCTTCCCCCTGCAGTTGTAACTATGCTGACGGCTTACTAGTTGACTTCCCATCTAAACATATTTGCATTAGGCCATGCCTGTTAAAACTCTGCAAATGTACTCTGAATATGTAGTCTACCAGAGGAGCAGATAACTGGGGATATTTGCCAACACTAAATTCTCCCGCCAAAAAACAGTGAGTCTGGGACAGAAACGTATTTATCTCACTTTATTAAAAATGGACAAATTTAGACCTACTTACAAAACCACTCAAATGATATTCAGCATCTATAATTTAAATCAAGCCCCCTCAAATAAAAAAACTATTGCCTACACCCCCATAATACACTGAATACACTGTAGCCTCATTAGCTTTGGTTACATTGTCTTTGGTTCATTATCTATATGCCCACAATTTACACCTTCCTTTATTCTTAGCTGCCACTTTCTTCAAATCTGTCCAAATGTATTCTGTTGGATGCAGTCAGGTGTACAAGTCGAAGCACCCAAAGCATCTTTCAGAAAATATATGCAGGCTGATGTGTCCCTTAGTTCACTGCCTTTTGAAAAACAGGTACGTTTGCTCCTTATAGGAAGATTCCATTCTAATATCTCTTCATATACTGCACTCTATTATGTTATTAATAGAACACTTTTTGGTAAGACGGCCTGTGCAACTGGATTTTTTTTTTTTTTTTGGACTTCTGCTGCTTTTGAATAGTGCTAAGGCAGCTTAAAAAGAGTTAGAAATGAGGCTGATTGTTCCATGGCATTTATTAGCTCTGCTACATAAAACAAATCCAACCTTTGTATCAGAGTGATTCACGTTAATTTGTGTTTTATCACTGAGTTCTGGTGTGTTCTCACGCTTCTTCCCCCCCTCCCCCTTCCATGCAAAAGCCTTTGCAATGCTGTTTAAGCATGTTTTAGACATATTGCCCTTCCAGTGTGGTATGGGTATTGTTACACACCTTCCCCTCACCCATTTCAAGTTTTCTTCTTAGTAAGGGCTTGTCTTCACTCACAGTGGCAAAATCACCACCATCAGATCGATCTTCCCAGTCTGTGGGGAAGCCAATCCCTGAAGGCCACCCCAGCAAGTAGCACAGCAGTGAGTCGATGGGAACACATTTCCTGTCAACGCAGTGGACTGAAGACACTGCGGTAAGCAGGTATTGAGCAGTCGAAGGGAGAAAAGCAAGTTATTTTAAGTATCTGCCTTCCACTGCTGCTGAAATCACCCTGCAGTGCAGATCAGGGCTCAGTCTTCTCCTTCTTTGGTTTGACAATGCACCGTCTGTTCTGTTCTAGGAGCCACCATTCATTTAGGTATTTGAAGCTTCTGGCTTTTTTTTTTTTTTTTTTTTTTTTTTTTTTTTTTTTGCTGAGCTCAGCCCTGCTTTGACCTTCTGCAAACATAAGCTGTTCCTGAGGTCAGAATTAAAAGCTCTTTGCCCACAGTCATGTGATGTTTTTCTTCATTCCCAGTTTTAAAGTATGTGTTAATTAATGCAGCTGTTTGCCTCACTGAATAGCTGAAGATTCTTTAAACATTTAGGCCATGTCTACACTTACAAGCTTACAGGAGCCTTTGGGTAGCCCTGCTATACTGACAGGAGAGAACTCTTCTGTCAACCTAATAAAATCAGCTGTGGGAGTGGTGGTAGTTATGTTGGTGGGAGAGCATCTCCCATTGACATACTGGAAACATGAGTGCTTGTGCCGGCAAAACTTACGCTGCCTAGGAGTGTATGTTTTTCACACTTCTGAGCCAGAAAAGTTTTGCTTGTACAAGTGCTAGCGTAAACATGGCCGTAATTTTTTTTTTCTGTGTGTCTGCAAACTCTGGCATATGTCTAAAGCCAGATGCCCAGCTATATGACTTATTTATAATTCTAATTAAATCCTTAATTGATGCTAATGCCTTTAATACCTGGAATTTATTAAAAGTAAATAACACAGAACAACAGGCTACATGCCAGTAACAAAACACAGGAGCCGTGAGATACTCTGTGGATTTTTAACTATGTTTGGATTTGATGCCAAGAAGTCCCAATAATGTATTGCATATGGGGTTTTTTAGGACTATAGAGTCTTCCTAGGTTGTGGGGTTTTTTGTTTGTTTGGTTTTTTTTTGTTTTTGTTTTTTCCCCTTCTCAGTCAAAACAAATTAAGTTTAGGTAGCTATCTCAAATTTTGGTCTCTGTTGATAATGCTAGTAGAGAGCTTCTTCTGAATCATTTTGGCTCTCTGTTTATTTAAAAAAAAAAAAAAAAAAAAAAAAAAAAAAAAACCCTCCATATCCTCTTTCTACTCCAACACAAGATTTTAAAAAAAAATTGTATATACATATGCATTTCTTCAGAATGGACCCATTTGTGTGTCTGCTTGCTGGTAATAGGACTCGTATGCTCAGCAGATTTTGGAGTCAATGTTTCTGAACTAATTTGCTTTGAGACCCTTGTGTAGCAAATGCCTGATAAAAATCAGTCTTTTAATTAAGAGTTTCTGATTAGTGTCTGAAAGCCAGTGAAGGGAAGAGAAGAAGGGCATATTCTTTCTGGGCTCCCTCCTCTCCTTACTCTCTTTCCATCCACAGGACTCTGTCCCTCCTCCCTAGCAATAGCTGCAGCAGGGAGATAAAGGGATAATCTTACAAACGTTATATTTTTTGCCTTTCAGAGTGAAGTAATTGCTTGTTTGACAATTAACATGTATCTTAGATTGTTGGGGGGAGTAGTTGGAAGCCCTTTCAATGCTCATTAGTCTTCACTGACTTTAATTAGCAACAATTTTAGTTATCAAAAGGGAAGAAGATTAAACTATGAGATTTCCCGCTCTTCATGAAGTGGCATCTTTTAAAGTAAGCCAAATATAACTGATGAAATAACACATTAACAATTGGACAGATCTTGCAACCAGTGTGTTGAGCTGTGACTTTAACTAATGGGATACAACTTAAATTCTTGAGTTTGCCATAGGTTTTAAGATACTTGCAGTATAAAATAAGGCTTATTGCATGGTAAAGTATTGGTCTCAGTTTTGGAATGTATTTTAAGCTAAGAGCAGGAGAAGGAAGATGTATTTGTACTCCCTAGGAGAAGAAATCAAGAGAACTTTCTTAGTAAAACCATTCTGTAAGTTGGGATTGACTAAAATTTCCCCCAATGACTAGCAACATAAGCCAGTCTTTTTGTAAAATAAGTCTAATAAATTCTCAGCTGAAACTGTTTCTCTTTTGGGTGAGTTCATGGACATTGTCAAGATATAAAAAAGTCCTCTCTGCTGAGCAAACTTTCAGCATTGAAAGGAATCTTAAATCCTGCTTATCTCAATGCAGCATACATTAATATTCTATGCAAAAAACTTTATTAATTTACAGTTAAGGTTGCTAGAATAAAATATAGCTTATACCAAACAGTACATTTTAAAAGCCCTAAGCTCTAAAAATGGAGAAAACAAGTAATGTAAATAAATGTTCTGTTCTCCTTATAGTTCATACATTGTTACAGATGGTATCTGTGTGTGAAAATGTACAGCTAGTTCTAATATTCTAATCCAGTTTATTAATGGCCATAATTTCCTGACAGGACTTTTTTTCCCCCCTTACAGTGACTGGTGCTGTGTTTATGCTTCTGCAATAGTGAGTTATAATCTGTTCTGTTTTATTCAGTGAATACAATTTCTAGCTAGGTTTTGATTGCAAAATCATTACTATTGGTGTTTTGGGTTTTTTTTTTTTTTTAAAGTAAACAGACTAGGCTAAAATTGCAGTATTGTTAGAAAAATCTTAATATTTGTACATCAAGCAAGCTTAACATTAATTTTAATAGGGGCCAAATTTTAATTGGAGCTGCTGTGTGCTTAGCACTTTGGAAAATCTGGGTGTATATTTCTGTGGAAACAAAAGATTTTATTTTTTCCTCAGCTGTGACTGAGACCTGAGTTTCTCCTCAGCCAGCAACAGCGATATGGAAAAGGCAGGACCTATTCATAGACTCATAGATTTTAAGGTCAGAAGGGACCAGTACAATCATCTAGTCTGACCTCCTGTAAAATGCAGGCCTCAAGACCTCACTCACCCACTCCAGCAATAGGCCATCAACCTATGACTGAGTTATTTACCTCCTTAAATCATGATTTAAGGACTTTAAGATACAGAGAATTCACCGGTAGGTGAACCATGCCCTGTGCTACAGAGGAAGGTGAAAAACCCCCAGAGCCCAGGCCAATCAGCCCTGGGGGAAAATTCCTTCCCGACCCCATTCATTCTATTTCCCTCTTATTCTTCAACCTCATGGACTCATGTGGCCTGTTTCTTTAGCACCAGCAACTGATGTCCCAACCCTGAGACTTAAATGGATATTTTGTACAAAGTAGCATATCTAGGATGCTGGAGGCAAGCCCCAAACTCTATTCATGCACTTTTACCTCACAATCTCCTTAGCCCATACATTGTGTAGCCCCTGTTTAAAGAAGAGAGAAAGCTTTGGAGACAGACATATGAAACAATTTGAGTACAGCTGGATGAAGTTTTTTGCATTTGGGGGAAAAAAATAAAAGCTTTACTAGGGTTGTCAGGTTAAAAACACAATTGTGCAATTAAAAAAATTGTGATTTACAATAGAATACCATTTATTTAAATATTATTAGGTTTAAGTTACAACAAAGTGTATAGTGCTCACTTCATATTTTTTTTTTTATTACACATATTTGAACTGTTTAAAAAAAAATGGGGACTCAGCATGCTGCAGCGGAGGAGAGGCTGGTACAGGGAGGCTGAGCATGTGAGGATCCTGTTGGCTAGGGAGTACTCCTGGACCAAGAGGCCAGCTGGTGGCAATGGGGCATAACATAGGTGTGGGGGTGTCAGTTCTGTGAGTGAAGAGCTGGCCAGTAACAATGGGACACAGTGAGGGGAGAGAGTGGGGCTGGTCCTGGGAGCAAGTGGCCAGTTGGGGCAATGGAGGCGGTGGAAGTAGGGGAATGTGTCAGGATCCCTACCTTTCCACCAGTGCCACGATGAGAGCCCCTTCTTCCTCGCTCCTCTTCTTTTCACTTCCTCTGTGGTGGGTTGGGTTACTGCGCATGACGTGATTTGGTCTGTTCCTTCCACAAATGATGCCTCCCTCATTGTCCAGAGGTCTGCCATTAATGAGTTAATTGTTTTTGGTTAATTACAGGTGTTAACAGCAATTAAATGACAGCCCTCCTTTTTTCCTGAAATATTTTTTTTTGCAAAATTTTGTTTAACCAATGTAATGAGTTTTTTTTGTTTGGTTGGTTGGTTTTTTTTCCCCACCAAAACAATTTCCGGTTTCTTAATGAAAACAAGATTCACAAAATGGTTTGGGGGGGATCTCCTTTGTTTAATCCTGTGCAGTGTAAAGTTTCATAAGTTTTCCTGACTTCTTCTCCTCCCTCATTTTTTCAACCTCATCTGATGTGTTCATAGATTCTGTGCTAGTGTCGGGGGAGATGTTAAACTTCTTGTCATTTATCTTTTTCTTTTATTTTTCCCCTCCCCTCTTAAGATTGGTTTTACTTTCGGCAATATGGTTGGGGTATATCTGGCTCAGACTTACAAGGTAAGTTATTATTAAAGTATTATTCTTTTGCAGGAATGACAGTTTTTCTGTCCAGGGTGGAAAATATTTTCAGTGCCCCTTCCCCAAACCGCTGAGCCGAAACAGATAAAAAGCTGGCCAAGCAGGGAACGGGGAGCTGAGGGGGAAATGCTAGCCAATAAGCAGATCAGATTGGACCAGCCAGTCAAAATGGAGCAAAGTCAAAGGCCACGTAGCACAATGACATGGCATCTCTTGTAAGTTGGCAACCAGCTTGCTCATCCCTAGAACTGGCCCTGATTTGTATTACAGTAATGTTTAGCCATCCCAGCTGAGATCAAGGCCCCACTGTGCAGAAATTGTCCAAACATATAGTAAGATCCAGTCTCTGCCCTGATGGGGAACTTGTAGTCTAAACAGACAATGGAGGGGAAACGGGCACCAAAAAGTGAAAAGACTTGCTCAAGATCACACTGCTGGTCAGTAGCAGAGCCAGGATTGGAACTAGTTCCCTTGACTTTAGTTTAAAATCCCTGTCTTCTAGGCCACACAGTTCTATTTGTTTATGTATGAAAGTTTTATAGTGACTTGCATGTCTCTCATATCATTCAAAAAAAAGTGGAATTGGCAGACGTTTGGGAGGACTCAAGCTGTTGAGTTCTGCTTGGAAATTTATGGCAACCTGAACTCTTCCTTTTCTCCTTCAGTTGGGATTTTCACAGCATGCCTTAAAGGGGTGATTTTGTTTTACAAGAATTTGGAGCAGAAGCTTTAGGACTGAGCCTCCAAACTTTGGTAGCATCAGTGGAACTACTCAAATGCTTGCAGGCTTGAGGATTTAGTAGATTAAGTACTATTTATATTTATAATTTTAAAAGTTCCTTTACTGGGCTACTAATGCTGCCTTAAAATTGAAAGAACCAAAAAGGGTAAAGTCCACAAAGGTATTTAGGCACCTAGGTATCTATGCCTGGGTTTTAAGTCCCAGTTCCGGCTCCACTATGATGCACAAAATTCCCTCTGAATTCTGTAGGTACCTACAGTCACTTTACTGCAAAACCTTGGCTTACATTTCTGCCTCTGAGCATGCTCACAGGTGCCCACATGCCTCAAAGGACTCACCAATTTCCTGCCTAAGCCCCAGAGCAGTTCTCAAAACCAGGGAACAATGTGTTCAGACATCTAACTGGCCTGCAGGTTCTGATCTGGTAGCAGCCTGCAAGAAGCCACCTAATTGATCAGGTCCCAATCAAAATCCAGTTGGGAACAGAAGATGGTGGTGCTGCCCCATCTCACCTCATAAATATTAGTCCACTATTTAGAGCTCTCACTTGGGATGTGGGAGACCCAGCTTCATTTTCTACCATCTGCCGGAGGGGGGAGGGGAAAGGATTTTAGCAGAGGTCTTCTACTTCTCAAGGAAGTGCTCAAACCCCTGGGCTATGGGATATTATGGTCAAATTCCAAAGGGGTAGCCGTGTTAGTCTATTGTAGAAAGAAAGTGCCACAGGACTCTCTTGGATATTATGGTGTGAGCTATGTAGTGATTTACACCCTCACTGCTGGACTAGTGACTTTTGCTGGTCATCTGGGGGTTGGCTCAAGGCCAACACCCACATCTGCAGTCCGTGCACACCGCCGTTCACGTGTAGCCCTTCGCACAGCTGTCAGGAACTGCACCGTTCTCTTTGTAGCTCAGTCCTCCAGCCATATAATTGTTCCCCCCCCCCCCTCGCTGTGGGAGGTTTGGCTGCTCAGTAGTCCTGCTGCTTCCTCAGCAGCAGTTGAAGTAAGTTGTCCTGCTCTTTCTCCAGTTACGCAGGTGAGGCACCCAGGCCTAGCTATAATTCCAGATATCAGCCTAGGGATCCTGTGGATTGCAGCTCCTTACTCCACTGCAAATTCCTGTTCTCTGGGCCATTTCCCCATGGCCCTACCACCTTCTTAACCAGCCGTCAGGATTTGTAAATACCCGCTCTCAACAGCCAGCCAAGCACTGTTCTTAACTTTCCCAGTTCCTGCTAGCAGTAGCTGTGTCCATGAAGGCTGCAGGTCATCACTCAGCCTGCAAAAGACAGACTCTCTCCTCAGCTTTCAGGCAGTGACTACCCTGCAACTCCTTTTATGTGGGCCCACTGACCCCTGACTGGCTGTTCCTCCTAGCCCCTCCTATTGGCAGCTTCCCACACAGCCTCTCTAGGGCTCTTTTAACCCCTTCACTGCTAGTGTGGGGCAGATGGCTCATCACAGGCTCCCTCAATCTCTCAGGTTAAAGCTCTTCCACTCTAGTTAATTAATTAAAATCAATGACTACTGAAGTATATATCTGCCACTGCCACCACTATCACTGCTGCCTCCTTCTCTGGCTATTTAGTGGTAGGGGAGGCAAACACCTAACTCGTTCCCTCAAGAGACAGGTTTAGGCATCGAAGTCATTTGATTTCAGGCAATGGATTTCCATTTGTCAGTCACTAAGAAGAGATTGCCTTCCCGTAGGCTGGGCTTAGGTGTGTGTCTCTGAGAAAGCCTGGTCTTAACCCACACCCCTCTCTTCAGCATCTCCCGTTGGCTGGCTTAGGTGGCTCCCGGCTGTTTGTGCTGGTTTTTGTGGCTTCCCATCTAAGAGTATGTCTACACTAGGAACTTTACAATAGTGCAGCTGCACTCTCACTGAGGGTAACCACTTGCTACAGTAATTGAAGAAGCCCACCCCGTGCTGAGGTAAATGCAGTTTTCCAAAAAATGATAGCTAGAAAGAACTTTCATCAGATGTAGCTTAGGTCCACTTGACTGTGTCTCACAGGCACGTGAATTTCTTACACCCCTGAGCAAGTGTAGCTAGGTTAACCTAACTGTGGAGCATAGACCAGTCCAAAGGCACCTGTCTCTCACAGGACTCTGTTGTCTTTCTACAATAGACTAACACGGCTACCCCTTTGGAATTTAACTCAGCTTTGTGGATTGTAGAGTGTTTCTGTGGCTTTCTAGATACGTTGATGGTTGCCATTGCAACACCTAAATCTCCTTGCCGACCCCACCCTAAGTTCCTTTTCATCACTAATGGCTTGTGTACTTTTGCTTTTCGCTCATCTTGGACAATGAAAATCATCCAAGAGATTTTCCTTGTCCATTAACAGACTCCTATTGTCTGTGTTGCAAACACCATAAAGGAAAGGTTTTCCTTTAAGAATAAATTGTTTCCATTATTTGTTTTTAAAATGTCCGGGAAATTTAATGAAGCAACATTTTATTAAAACAATACATACCTACCCAACACCTATATGTATAGTTTAGATCTAAATTCACCAAGTCTATGGTGCATATGGAATTAATGCAAGCATGTTATAATCTTTTTTCTGTAACACAACTGAAGTGTCGCCACAGGAGGGCGACTTCCATCTTTAATTCAGAGGAAGTTCTCCCCTGGTGATGTAAAACTAATTTTGCTAGCATGAACATAGTATTTGATCATTGCAGTGTCTGAGATGACTTTCTACATGGCTGATCATAAAAACCCCAATTATACAAACAGGGTGATGAAATTAAAATTTAAGCTTTTAGGGTTTTTTCTTCCCCTCTGCAAGACTGTTTGGCATGCATGTAAAATTTGTTTAGGCAGGGAGCTCTTTTAGGAAAAGGCCCAAGGGTAAATTTAAACAGTTTTTAAGTAGTACTATCACCCCTGCAATTGCTGGTAGGGACTAAGTAAGGGTAATTCAATGTGTAACTATTCTATAAGAAATCCAAAAGTTTCAGCATTCTGCTTTTTCATATGTTGGCCCCAATCCTACAAATGCTTATGCCTCTATTTATCTTTAAGCATGCTGATAGCCC
The DNA here is from genome assembly GCA_007922175.1 of Pelusios castaneus. NCBI lineage: Eukaryota > Metazoa > Chordata > Testudines > Pelomedusidae > Pelusios > Pelusios castaneus. The sequence continues at coordinate 2,015,491 of ML685838.1, forward strand.
TATTAACTTGAGTGAGACTATTTACTTGCTTAACCTGAAGTACATGTATAAATATTTGCAGTTTGGGGGTTTAATCTGTTTCACAAAAATTGGTCCAACTTTGTGCAAAAAAACTCCAACCTAACGTTCCCCATGTGGCTAATCTAAGCACTCAATTGTCAATCCTCCCCCACCCATCATGAAATTTGGCCTAAAAATCATTGTTTAAAATATGCATTTGGGGTATATTTTTTGCCTTTTGATTTGTGATGGCTTACATCCTTCTTGGGGCTCATCTCCAAACTGTTCTTCACAACCACGAGGGCTAAAATCTTAATCTCAGTTTTTGGTTTTAAATATTCTCATGTAATCAGTTAATTTGAGGAGCTATGAATTGGGAGGAGGGGCAAAAAAAACACCGGATTTTGCAAGGTTACCAATAAATTAAAGAATTGGCAGCATGGCATTTCTCATTAGTCAGTTTTTGATTGGTTCGTTTTCAGCCCAAATTTTTTAAGCAGAGCCTGCTAGAGTTTTGCAACTCAACTTGACCTTAAGAACAAAAATTGTTTTGCTTTAAAGTGTAAAATTCCAAAAGGTTGCAGGTTTCAGTGCAAAAGTTGACATACAAAACATTCTGAGAGTCGCAAAATAGAACAGAATAAATACTAACATCTTGCACAAAATATTTTCCTCTTTTTTGCACAGCCCTCTTCGTAGGCTTTAACTAAGACTAGGAGGAACCAATATGTTCATCTACTTTGACTTTCTACATTACACAGGCTACAGAAATTCTCATGGCCCTTTTTGTTGGCATTTTCAGAAAAATGTATTAATATTGAGTTGGTATTCTCTGCAGCCTGCTATTTTGCAGTTCATTTCCTTCCATTGAGGTAGGCAGGCTGGTCCATTAAGAGTTCCATTTACTCCCTTTGGTGTCGTTTCTCCTCTCCCTTTCTCAGCAACAATAAAAATCATCTCAAATTAGGTCTAACTATCCTTCCATTCTGATATTTTTGGATGGAAAGAGGCTCCATCGGGAGCACGTTAGCACCATCATTGAGTTGACTAGAGAAGATTGCTCAAAATGTCTGCAAGCCACTTCTTCCTTGCCCCTCCTCATAGGACTGAGCATGCATCTTCTCTTCATGGTAGTCCTGTGGAATGGGTCCAAGGAGGAAACTCTTTATATAAACTTTAATACTTAAGTGTCCTTTCTCACCCTCCCTCAGTCAACGAAACAGCTATGTCTAACTTTTTTTTTAAAAAAAGGTTCCTGACATTCTAAAGACAATTGAAGACATTAAAAAATATATCGACAGTATGAAGAAACCTCCCAATGACGAGTCCTAAGATATTGATGTTACCTGGATCATCTCCACACCAACTTCAAGGATGTAATTCCCATTCAAAGTACATGTCCCAAGTAGAAATGTGGCTTTTGGGATTTCTTCCTCTTCCAGTTTCCCAGAATCTGGCTGTCCTTGAGCTGAAGTGCAATCAGGAATGTGCTGTGAGACCTGCCATCAAAAGGCTCAGGAAACCTGATTCTGAGCTGATATGACTGGAAAAGATAGTTTTTGATTTCTTGCTGTTTCCTTATATTTGAATCAATTTTTAGATGGCTCAGATAGAGATCACTGCAAACAATTTATAATATTCGTTCTTAAAATGCCTCATAAAAGAAATTAAAACAAATGTATCCAAAAGTCACTTCAAAGACTTTTTGTCCTTTCTTTAATCCTACTATTTGGGACTGAACTGTGGCTAATTCCAACTCCTGTGCCAGAAACGGGGTGAAAGCTTTCTGATTGTTTAATGAATTTAAATGCAAGTTGTCTGTTTGCATTGCTGTATCTTGTTTTTTGGCCCCCTCTTTTTTCTTTGCACTTACACTTCTACGAAGTAAGCAAAAACATGATTGAATCAAAATAATATAAGTCTCTACCAACTTCAACTTTCATTTTTACTTTTCTCTGTTTCCACTATTTCCCCATCATTCTCTTCCCCCCCCCCTTTTTATTTCCACTCTTCTTATTTCTTAGCAGTTGTATACCCTCCTGCCCCCTCCCAGTAGTATTCCCCTCACCAGCTCCTGTTCTCAGGTTTCTCCCACCGTCTGCCAGCTTCTGCAACTGCCTTTGCTCCACCTTGCCCATTTCTCCCCTCTGCATTCAAATCCAAGTGTCGTCCTGCTCCTGCCTGCCTGCAAGGAGAGAACTGAGAACAGGAGGAACAATTCCAGAGGCTGGAACATGCTCAGGGCAGTCAGATACTTAAGAGCATTAAGCAAGTGTCTATTGATCTGTGATTTTAAAAAAGTTTATAACTTAACCAAATTTGTGCAGATTTCCACAGGAACAACAAAAGGCACATCCCTGAACCAGAGGCAACCTCCCTGACTAACTTTGGGTATGTCTGTTTTTCGAGGCTCTGTTAGTCGACCTTGTTAAGTCAACTTAGAGAGTCCACATTGAAAACTACTGTCGACCGCCTGCGTCCACACTGGCAGGTGCTAGGTTGATATAGGAGTGGTGTGTTGTGGGGAGCTGGGAGGGGACCGGGAGGCCAATTAGGTCAACTTAAGGGCATTCTCTGTCTACACTGGCTTAAGTTGACTTAATGAGGTTGGCTTAAGTGTTAATTCTACTATAAGAGGTGGTGTTAAGGTGACTTAAGGAAGCGCTTAAGTTGACTTAATAAAAGTCCAGTGTGGATGCAGGAGTCTGTAGGTCGATTTAACCTTCCTTAAGTCGACCTAAGGCTCCAGTGTAGATGTACCTGCATTCAAGTCCATGCTCCAAAAAACAGACTATACAGTTTCTCGGCCAAATAGTTGAGAGTTTTTTGGTAAACATGGGCAAAACACTAATTCCTTTTAATCTCATTCTTGGAAATGGCCAATCTCTGTTAGCTGAAACTTTACTCTGAGTGAAACAGATGGTTTGAAAGTTTGAGTGAGTGGTTGAAGTTTGGCACGGTTATAAACAACTGAAAACAGGGTCTTATAATGTTACTTTAGGAAAAGATGGTACCCCCCCCCCCTTTTTTTTTTTTTTAAACAAACAAATTAGATGTTCCTACTAACCATTTACCGTGGATTAATAACACTATTCATTAGTGATTACCCATAAGCATCAGTGTGGAAGTAGGTCTTGAAAAGGAGAAATAGCATCATGGAAGATGGAAATTCTCTAGGAAAACACAGCTTTGCATAACTGCATACCAGTAGGGGGAGCACAGACCATTCCTTGAGAGAGGCACTTTGACTCCAGTAGATTTTGGATCAGCCAATTTTGCACTCTGTACTCATGTACTTTTGAGTAAGAAGTACAGCACTGGACCCATCCACCTAATTTTTTTTTAAACTCCCTTTTGCAAATATGATGGATTTGGTAATTAAACAACAGGATCTGAGGAAAATTATTTCTCCTTCCACCAGAACTTTACAGTATGCTGAAATATTGGCCCCAAGCCATTTGCATTTTTTTTCAGTTACCATCTACAATTATTTCAGCACCATGTGAATTTACTTTTGTTCCCATCATGCTCCTCCTGCACATCACACAGAGCTGAGGAGGGAAAGAGTATTTAAGGCTCTTCTATGGTTATTGACCATCTAAGCTGCTATGGCATTAAAGATGCAATTTCTCTCTCAAACATTCATCCAACAATTCAGAACAGGTGTCAGGAAGTTTTCTATCAAGCCTATAAGCTTTTCAAATAAAGAGAACCAGACATGTGCATGGTGCTATCTAACAATATAAAAAAATAATAGTAAAGGTTTAAGTTTCTGAATGCTCCACCGTGTTTACACTCTTTTTATTTTAGCCAAAAATTATGTTCTTCCACTTGAAAAACTGGTAAACTAGATCACATAATTCCTGAAAATTTTGCAAGGCCTGGACAATAAATTGCATTAAACTTGCTAGTCAACCTTGGGCTACACCACCTTATCCTGACATATACCCACACTTACACATCCAACTTGCAGATCTGCTTCCTGGTGTAAAGAGCGCATGAGGCAAAGTGCCTGAGGTACCTGCTATAGTAGGGTCCAGAGCTGTTTGTCCACAGAGGGGTTAGAGCAGGTCACACAGGCTGATCTCAGAGACATCTGGCAGCCAGTTTCTCATTGCACTCAGGAACCGTGCCAGTGAGCATGTGAAAGATACTGTGGTAGATAACTGAATCATGAGACAGAATTTAAAACCTCCCTTCCCTTGCAAAAGTGCCTTGGATGAACTGGGGTGCAACTCCTACTGCCAGATTCCCAGGCTCAATCCTTCATGGGGGCACAGCTGTGGAACAGAGAACACCCTGTTTCAAAGCTTGGAACAGAAGGGATTTAAGAAGGGAAGGGAGGTGAAAAACACTAACACAAAGACTGTATTACATATGTTTAAAAAAAAAAAATGAAGCCCTTGGCCAAAAAAGCCCAACTAAATCACAGAATGGTGCAAAGCAAAAAGCTATCAATTTAGCATGTCTTATGACTAACACAAACATACTCCTAGAGTCATCGTGCCGGTTGTTGGCCTTTATAGCTATTCCAGTTATCCCAGAATACCTTGCCATGGAAAACTGCTGACCCATCCTGCCCCACCTTGTCACTTCATTCAGGTCAAGCAATGCCACACTGAGGCACCTGTTGACCCTACATTTATACAAATGAAAGAAAAACTAAATATTCTGGTTGATACCATATCTTGCTGCTTAGGAGCCCTCATTCCCTCACCCCTTTCAAGTCTCTTCATTAACCCTTTCCCCATGCCCTTAGTGACAGAGTTCTTCATTCTTGTTAAGGGGGACTAATACGATTTTTTGTGGCCCATCCTAGCACAGCTCTGAGTATTGATAGGAGGCAATTCCTCCTGGCCAAAAGCAAAGAACCTTTTTCTGTGTGTATTAAATGGCATTTTGTGAAATCCTGGCCCAAATGCAGTCAATGGTAAAACTCTCATGATTTCTATGGGGAGCAGATTTCACCAATTGTACTTATCTGCCTCCTGTACCGTGTTGTTAGTCATGTCTCCCAACAGGTTTGTGTTGACCTCACCACATATGCTTTTTTAGGGGGCATTATGATGTATTCTAGATTAGCCTGGGGAAAGCATCGTGCCAAGGTTGCATCACCAGGGCCCAGAATCATAAAGGTACTTACTTACTTAGGCACCTCACAAGGGCCTAGATTGTTCAACCAGCCATGGCACGAAGCACAGGAGAAAGACACAAATTAGTGTGATTCAAATAATGTGGGATAAATTGCATTAACCAATTAGTTTGTAGAAATTTGTTTATGACGTGACATTTCTTCATAAAATAAATATCTCTGTGTGATAGAGTTATTTCTGTGTCTCAGAAACTGGGGCTTCTTGCAGTGAGGTAGATAGTTAAACTGTGTAGAGACAAATCCCTCCCTACTACCCTTTTTACTCCTCTCTCTGCGGGATTGATAAAATAGATAGTTTAAGTTTGCCAATGGTGTCTGCTAACATATATGGATTCCCAAGTTGTGGGTCCCATTTATTGAATATGTAGCAATATAAAATAACAGATGTTATTCACTACTTCTCTTTAAATATGCATTAAAATTTAAATTATCACTACTAACTGTCATGTTTACTTCTCTGAGGAACAGAATGGAAATGACTGTAAATCACTGGTTGAAGCTATAACCACATTACAAGCTTTTTTTCTCCCCTTGATTGATATTCCATGTTGTTACAGCCTTATCTTCTTTTACTCTGTTGTAAGATTTCACATGTCAAAATAACAGGCTTGCAGGCTGAGGTCAACTGTAACTATTACTGCACAAAGCTGCAGTCGTGTAGATTTCCCATGGAGCCTGAGCTCAGGACCCTCCCATCTCACAAGCTCATAAAGCCCAGGCTGCAGCCCAAGCCTGAACATTTACACTGCAATTAAACAGCTCCTAAGCCTGAACCCCATGAGCCCGAGTTATCCTTCCATGGGCTAGCCATGGGTTTTTAATTGCAGTGTAGACATAAGCTACATGTTCTGAGAGTTGCCACTTGGAGACCATTGTTGGTGAAATATGCCGCATATAGCATGCCCAGGCATGGACTATGGTCCAGTTTCTGCCCCCAGATATTTTCTCATGTCTCTCACTGAAACCAGTAGTAGTCCTGCCCAAATGGCTATGGGCAGAAATTAGCCATCTGTGTTCCTCATAGAGAGGAAAAAAAAAAAAAAGCTTTTTCAGCATACCACATTTCTATAAACAGCCAGAGGTGCCAAATTAGTGAAACCTAGCAATCCTGGCTACTAACAACTGAAATCAACATGTATTGAATCCACCAATATGCTGGGAGAGGTCTTTGTGGAAACTCCTTGGTGGAGTTCTTTCTTCTCTAGCTGTCTCTCCAGCAACCTTGTCAGAGTGATGATTGAAAGTACTTGTGAAGAATGAAATTTTTGCTTTTGGAATGCATCAGATTATATAAAATACTTTCCAAACGTGTTATCTTGCTAGAAGATAGTGGTAGATGCCAACAAATGTGTCTGGTCTCTAGGCAATTACAGACCTCATGGGCATTCTGGCCACCTTTTATTCAGGCTAAATGTGGGAGCAATTAAATGTCACTTTGTTAAGCAATAGCTGAAATAATAGAAGCTAGTGGCCAATGCTTGGACCAACGTGGCAAGACCTAAATAGAAGTTAAATCACGTGGCCCAAGCGGTTATCTTAGAGACTGATTGCAAATGCCAGGACTGATGTGATTGAAGCTGACTGTCTAAGTGTGGCAGAAAGGAACAAGACCGAAGCAATGTGAGTGTGGTTCTGGGAGGAAGCTAAAAGAAACAGAACTACTTTAGGGCACAGTACTGGCTATAAAGGCAGGTTTTGATTTCTGAGCAGGAAAAGAGTCTTCGGGTGTACATTTCCCTCAATTCAGGGAAACAGGGCTTTGTACAGTCTTTGTCTGGTGAAATATTATTTATTTACAAAGACTTGACAGGATCAATCTCTCTTCCTAACTTCAGCAACTCAATGAAGTCTTGGATATTGGCTAGCCACGTGGGCAACAGTATCCTAGGGACATGGACTCCTTTAAAAAGTCCGTACACCCACCCACATTTAAATGCATGCTGGTTGGACATTTTGCTAGCGTAGCCATTTGTGTGCAGCAGCAGCAGATTTTGAATTGAGTTCCCCAGCCCAAACCTTCACCACTTGAGTTAAAGGACTAAGACCATCATCAGGAGTGGAAGCTGGCAGCCACCATTTCTGTAACAGCTAAAGAGGGGACGCATAGTACATACTAAACAGTAGGTTACACTATACTATCATTACATAGGACTCACTGTATTTTTCAGGAACAAATTTCTACCATGATATTCAATATAAATTGTTTTGACACGTGGTGATGCTTCTTTCTTTTGTTACTATTATAAAGGAGTATTTTCATTTAATGGGAAGACAAATGGAAAGGTTCCCCCATCCTTTACCATCTCTCTCTGCGGCTACATATGCCCTTTGTTATATAGTTTACATTACAGGAAACCCCTTGTTAAAAGTATAAGTGCTATACCAATGTTAACATCCACTTGGAAATTCGCCACCTGGAGCAGCCCCTAGGCCACTGAGAGAAAAGTAGGCATGAGTCTCATTTATTTACATTACATTTACATTAGTCTTATTTACATTAAAACATGACACAGCGAATAATTTATTTTATTGACATCTTATTGACACAGTCTAGACAATTTACACTAACTGTGAGAGATGCTGGTTTCAAAATGGGAAGCCCAATAAAAACTGATTGAAGTACATACATAGTGATTATATGGGAGCCAATTTTCCTAATATACAGATCAAAAGCTGACATTAAATGAGTGATTAAAAATGCATTGCATAAGGGAAGTCTATTTGGGATCATTGGGATCCAGGCAGTAATGCATATCATTCACCTTTAGAAAGGTAAGAGAGACTGGCTGCTCAGGGTATAGGTTCACTGCAATGTAAAATCAGGGATATAGAATTGTTAGTTAGCTTGAACTAATCCTAGGTTAGGAATTGTTGAACCCTGGACCAATCTGGGGCTCCAGAATGATACTGCATTATGTGGGCCCAGGTCCACCCCACCCATATCCCAGACTTCCTAGCACCCTCCGAAAATGTGGCCACTCTAGCCCTTTGTAGTACCGTGTTGGAAAACTTGACTGTTCCCCAAACTCAACTGTCCAGAGGACAGTCTAATGGGGTTTTGTCAACTCTGCAAAGCAGTAGGGCTTGAACCCTGGGTCCCAGCTTGACTCAGACTTGTACTATGCATTCCTGTGGGGTCCTGCAACCCTGGATAAGTGCAATTTGTGCATAGACTGAAGGGAATTAGGCTTGAACCTGAGTCCAAACCCTACGTTTATATTACTGTGCAGACATACTCTTGGTGTGCCTCTTACCTTCTGTATCTTGAAGCTAGCTGGATTTGGAGCTCCTGGTCTCTGGGCTCCTACAAAGCAAGTGAGTGTGGTCTTGGAGTGAATGTAGTGATGGTGAGATATGTCAGTGCTGCTCCTCATCATCCCTCTCCATTACTCACAGAGTAGCACTGATTTTGATCTTGAACAAGACTGCCCCTTCTCCATCGAGAAATATGTGGCCATCTGGAGAAGTGAATTGATGGCCATAAGGGTTTGCTAGGAACTGCTTCCACTGTATCCCTGCTAGAGGAAGCTTTCACCCCAACAGCAAAATAAAAAGGAATGTTGGATCTGACAAATACTTTCTAACTAAGATCAGGAGGAGATTCTGAAGTTCCCTTTTCCAAAGGAGAGACCTCAAGTACTGCAGTACGTAGATTTTTTTTTTATGATAGAAATGTGGACAAACCATCAAGCCCCTCCCATACAGCCATACCCAGGCCCCTCATTCCTATCTGTGAAGTTTTTTCTTCCCTCCCATCATCCTGGTGCTACATATTTGCTATTCAGATTTCTCTCTCATGCTAATTGATCCATCCAAAGCACTGATGACTCACCTCAGGAAAAAAATTGCGCTGAAAAGAATTAGGCTTAAAAAGCTCCACGTTTAGGAATAGTCACCTGTGGAAATCCGAAGGGTAAGAAAGTGTATCCATTATATTCTTGAGTTTTCTCACTGGAATCGGATAGCTAATATTTTAAAGGGAAAGATTTTGCTGGAATTGTTCTATAGCAAGAGGAAAGCTATAAGCAGGCTTCTCTTTTGGAATTATGGTATCTCAGAGAAAGCAATAAATCAAAGCAAATCTCACTTTTTTCTCATGTTGATTTTGAACTCTGAAAGGGCAATGCAAATGTTCACTTTAGGAAATAAAGAGCAAAGTGTCTTTCATGGAAGACCTTCCTGTGGACTTGCTTCATGGTTTTGCTGAGGATACTGAATCCATAAACACTCAGATTTCTTCCTTTCTTTTATTTGCATAATTTAGACTAAATATTTTTGCCCCAATCAGCTTTTGTTCTGCAAGTTTGCCATTGCTGATTATTACTGACCAGTTACATTTTTTACTATTGCCCAATCTGGAAATGTATCCAGTTGGAAAAGGCTAATTCCCCAAGTGTTGATCGCCACCATGACAACCACTAGACCAATCAGATTTACACCCAAGCCAGCTTTCACCTATGAAAAAACAAAACAAAACCATAAACAGCACAATCAATGTCAATCGGATTAGAAAGTATTAATTAACGAACACAGAAGGTGGTAGAGTACACAGTGGAGAACAGGCAATTCCTTAACTTTCCCTGTTGCATTAAGAGCAAAGTCAATGTGCCGACTGCTATGGCATAAAAAGCCTGATGAACATTTGCATATTAGCCTGTGTACATTAGTGGGGGAAACGTACAGGAGATATGGTCAAATGTGCATGATAAATGCAATTTATCACATGACTACAATTTGCCACATGGGCATCTCCACCATATATTTATCATATGGATTTATACCACATATTCCACATGACGCTATAGATTAATTGCAGTTATAAACCTCATTTATCATACCCTTCTAGCTTCCTCATTTGTACTCTGCTCACTAAGGGTATGTCTGCACCGACTCTGAAATGTGTACATTCCAGCTCAAGAATGCATGCTAGCATGCTGAAGATAGTGAGTGGCCACAGTATTGCAAATGGTAGGAGGGCCTAGCCACCTCAAGTACATACCTAAGGTTTCAATAGGGTACATACTTGAAGCAGCTAGCCCCTCCCATTGCTTTGTGCCACCCTGTTTTTAGTGCATTAGCTCAATCAGAGCTAGGTAGGTATGACTCCTCGAGCTTGAATGTACATATCCATATCCAACTGTAGACATATCCCGATCTTTCTCATCTAGGATTGCTGTTGTAGCTGTATTACAGGATAATGGAGGAAGAGTGTCTTGTATCTCGTACTGTCATTCTCTGATACTTTTTACAAGCATTATAGTCATTTTTAAAAACAACACATATTTACACCTCCTACAGCAGAAGTTCTTAAAGGGGCAGTTACTGTGAAATGGCTTCTGTGTAGACCAATGATGTTACTTTAACATGGACCCCACTGCTATTTCCAGATCCCAGATTTGATGATGAGTTCAATTTGCATTAACAGGATTGTTCTCGGGACTTACCATGTCTTGGATCTGGCAGTGCCCATAATTGAAGACAATGGCGTTAGGCGGGTTGCCCACTGGCAGCATCACCGCAAAGGAGATACACATTGTTACAGGAATCAGGGTGTATAAAGGGTTGATATGCAGAGTTTCAGACTGCAAAGAGAGAGGTTGAGTAGGAAAGAGATGTTTCAGATTGCCTTTAAAAGTTGTTGGCTATAATTACAGACCAAAACCACCTGACTGCTTTTCTCCATCCCACAAGATCTAGAATTATTAGACTATAAAATACCCTCCATTCCCTAAATTCTAAGACTTCGTTGTAGACTCTTTCTCCTTCTCTCCCCGTACTTCGGAAAAGGAATGCAGTGGGGTGGCTCTAGAAATTGGACTAGGCTTAAGTTTTCAGATATTCTTTATCCAGGAACTTTTGTTTTACCATTAAGATTTTATTTTTAAAGAGGAGAGGAATTCATTCTCAGGCACGCTCCAGGAACTTTTGTTTTACCATTAAGATTTTATTTTTAAAGAGGAGAGGAATTCATTCTCAGGCACGCTCCTGTTTTCTTTCTCCCATTTACTTGCCCCTTCATCATCCTTGGGCATTGCAGGACGACTGTACTCCATGGTGCTTCTTCTAGGTCTAATGAATGCTGCTCCAAGCTTCATCCAAAGCAAGCCATTCAGAGACTGACAGGAGGAGCTTCCTTCCCCCAGGGGCTGAGCATATTGCTTCCATAGAACCCTTATCACTCTTAGTCTGGGGAAAGTGCCACTGGGTTTTTGTTCTGAACTCATATTACTAGGGCGATCAAATAGTAAGTGTGAAAAACTTGCAGTGGGGGTGGGAGGTAATAGGGGCCTATAGAAGGCAAAGCCCTGAATATTGGGAGGGTCCCTCGAAAATTGGGACATCTGGTTATCCTATACATCATACTAATGGCAGTTCAGTGTGCAGATCACTAGGACAAACCCTTAAAATGGTCTTTATGGAGAAACTCTGAAAATATCCAGCTTTCACTTTTCAAACACATTTCACAGGTTATGTCCCTTGTGAGAAGAGTTACTCAGTACATAAAAGGCAAAAATGAAGGCAGAGTCCTGTAAGTGTTGGTTTATATATACTGAGACAGCATATAAACAGTATCTGACCCTTCACTCTGCCAGTGACACCAGCCTCCATATCCCCAATATCTTCCTTTCTCCCAAGTGTCTCTGTTCATTCTTCCATGCTGTCCTTATGTTTGACCTGCCAACCCATTCACCACACTGCCTCCCCCATCTCATTTAAATCCCGCTATGAAACTCAGTTCTTATGTTTCTGCTACAAAAAATGAAGAGGAAGACTGTTAACTGATGAACTATAAATGCAAAATAGAATTAAAAAAAGCAACCTAAGCCTCAATATGTACACATGCTTTACTGAGTAATTATATGATCTAAATATTGTTAATCTTTTCTCATCCCCCCCTCCCCTTTTCTGTTACATTTAAATGGTATGCCCCTCAGTGCAGAGACTATAATTTTACTTGTTTTGAGAAGAGCCAGGCACATTTCTGGGTGCTCGCAAATATATTGCACTCAGGGACATTGGCTGACATGCTTATTAATGTGTCCATAAAAGACAGAGCAAAGCAATGGCACCTGAAATGAAGCAGCGGTCTAATGTGGCTCACAGAACTGATAGGTTTCATGGAATATCTTGAGATTTTAGGCTAACAGGAAAAAACAGCATAAAATCCCATTGGTTCTTTACTCACCATACTGCATAAAATAGGCAGAAAGATAGTTATGGTTGCTGGGTTACTAACAAACTCTGTCACCATGGACACCAAAATGCAGGCCAGCAGAGTGACAACCCAGTAAGGAAGGCTGCTCAAGGACAACATCTGGCGCCCAATCCATGTCGAAAGGCCTGATGTCTGGCAGAAACATATAGTACAATAGTGAGAGAATAGCAGGATAAGTTATATTTCCTAACCAAATCCTTTAGTCTGATACGGTTTGTAATGAAGTATCTCACTGGCAAAGGATTGTAACATTAGCTCAATAAATTGGGCAGCTCCATATTTAGTAGAATATGTTCAGAGCCAGTCCAGTTCCTAGTAGCCAGGTGTCCATAACATAAAACCATTTCATTTGGCACTAAGTGACACTATTGGTTGTTTAGCAGAAACACCAAAACTGAATGGGCAGAAAAACTGGACATCCTCCTCGTTTGTAGAAAATGCTCTTCCAGGTCAGAGCTGAGGCACACTAGTGGGTGGGAGAAGTTTATAGGGATGTCTAAATATAAGTTTTTACAACACTTAGTACAATGGGACCACAACCCAGACTGGGACCTGGGGGTGCAACTATAAAAATAATAGTAATACCACAATATGCTGTGGTTGTTCTGCAAATCAAGGATCACATTTCCTATGGTTACTTGTTTTGAGAAGTAATTTCTTTTCTTTCTTACTCTCATTTCATTTTTATTTTTTGCCGTCGACAAAACTTATCCATACTGGCATTTGTATATGATGACTGAAACAACATTTTCAGTGGTAACAATATAACAAAGTAGCTGACTGTTTTTTGACTCGTTTGTTATTTTCTAGTCATCATGAAAGAAATTGTACAACACATTCCTGAATCGTGAATCAGTTTCTCCACCTTTTTTATTCCATGGACCAGCTTGCTCCCTTTCCAAACTGTGTCAGAGAGCTCTCAGGGACTAGCACCAGTCCATGGACCAATCATTGAGAAACACTGTGCTATATGATTGACTTTCAGAAGGATGTCCCAGAGATTTAGTGACATACCCGTTTGAAAGTACCACAGTAATTTTATTTCCAGGATTGTCACAAAACTAAAGGGTAAAATAAAGATCTAGATTTGTAAATATTTTAGATATTCAAGTTCTCAGTGAGAGAAGAAGGGAAAATCTAAATCAATACCTTGCAACCAGCTGCTAGAGCATAGCCTCCTCCAACCAGCACTACAATTTCCCAGGGCATGGTCTTCTGGAAGTCCTTCCAGGTAATTATTGGTTCCATTGAGTTAATGTCTGTAGAATTTTCACCATCTCCTATGTCAAAGCAGATCAAAGATACATGACTAATACTAAACTGGCCATTTCCCTAAGATATGGACCATTCTGCACTGACCTATGACTTTGTGGACTCTAGAATGGATTACTGTAATGCACTCTATCTCTTGAAGACCATTGGGATATGGTGGTTGGGCATTTTCAGAGGAGGGTCTTCATTTGTAGAATTCATTTCTCCTGACCCCACAGAGCCCAAATATATTTAATATCAAAACTATATGAAAGGCCTATCTATTTTCTCAGGTCTTTCCTGTGTGTAGTATTAGCTTTTAGAGATCTGAGTCTGATGCAGAATTGGACTTTTTGTTAATTCATTTTTTCCTAATGCTGTATATATCTGTAAGGAGATCTGCAATATAAAAATACATACATACATACAATGTCTAATGAATATATGAAAACAACTTGCAAGGGATCATGTCTTCATATGTTTGTACAATGCTTCGCACAATGGGACCCTGATCCTAATTGATGCCTCTGGGTGTTACTAAAATGTGAATGTTAAATAACAATAATAATATTACTATCAGGAAGACTATAATAGTAATATTAACACAAAATGTGTCTATGTTTATCCACACTATCAGATAGCAGTGATAGGAGATTGAAGGTTTGTTTTTTTGGTGTGCCAAACAGTTTCCCAGTTCTTCTAAGCCTGAAGTACAGCAAGGATTGAGTTCTTTACAAGTTCTGATTTCCATCCACTATTGGAACAGTCAACAGCAATATTACAGGCAATGGTTCTCAACTTTTGCCACACCGTGATCCTATAGCAGAAAACTTTTGAGCCTTTAATATAGCCATAAAATAGGATGATGGGGATCAGAACCTCCTGAAATCTGTTTGTGACCCACTAGATGAGAACACATGACTTACAACATTGAAGAAAAGGTTTGACACAATGGGTTCAGAGGCAGATAGAAGGATTGTGGGTTCCTCTTACCCAAGAGAAGCACTTCTGCCTTTGAGACATTTTGCAGAGACCAGCTCTACAGGGAAGAGTCTTTAAAGGTATCAAAAAGAGTGTCAAGTGTGTCATTCTAGATGAATCCTTCTCACCTTTAGTCTTCTTTCCAAAGCATGGTTTCTTTGCTGGAATCAGGAACAGGAGAAAACCAAGGAAGACAGAGACAGTAGCATCAGTCCTGTAGCCTTTCCTAGAAAAGAAACATTGGGTCTATAGCAATGATATACTAAAAATTTGCTGTAGTGAAATGTGTGTAGAGAATCCTGTGTTTCCAGTAGCATGCATGGCGAGTTAAACATGGCACTCAAGCTTTTATTTGTTATTGGGTTCGGTTTACCTTTCCTCCACACATCATGCCATACAGGAATCCTATATATTATAGAGATAAATACTTTAAGCATAAAATAATTTCAGCTCATTCCAGCACACAAATACAAGAATGTGATGTACTTGTATTACTCTATAACAGTACATCCAAACTTTGCTTAACTGACAACCCCTTTAACATTTTGCCAGTAACCTGAAGGATACACTCCATGTGGTCTTCAGTTGATGTAAATTAGTGTAGCTCATTGTAGTGAATAATCTATGCTGATTTAGACCATCTGAGAATCTGGTCTACTATGCATGAAAAAATTCTAACACTTGCACAAATCCAGGTATGAGTCAATGGGAAGTTGTTAGAGATTTACAGTCACAAGCATGGGTGTCTGTACTTTTCATGT
This sequence comes from Pelusios castaneus, assembly GCA_007922175.1. Classification (NCBI taxonomy): domain Eukaryota; kingdom Metazoa; phylum Chordata; order Testudines; family Pelomedusidae; genus Pelusios; species Pelusios castaneus. The sequence goes on from ML685838.1 coordinate 2,030,852, forward strand.
GTGGAAGCATATCTGTCTACATGTAATTTTGCAAATGATGAATATCTAATAGGTGTCCTTTAGAAAATTTACCCCAAAATATGAAGGGAATAAACAAGTGTTTTCCCTTGATTTTTGCCTGTGTGCTCTACCTAGATGTAGTCATTACTCAAGAATTAGGAATATTCTAATGACTAATAACGGGACCTTTAAGGCTTAAAATCTATGAATCTATTCAATAGATCTTTTTAGGATTTAAATATCGAAGTAGTAGTATTCCTGAGAAAATTAAAGGTGACAGAAAGAGTTATGTTTACTAGAACTAAGTGTCAGTAAACAAATTAGGGGAGAAAATCCTAGTCTGCCAGTTACCTGATGCTCCTTGTGCTAACATACAAAACTAAGCTCCAAACCTCAGAAGAGTGAACTATGACAACAATCAAACTTAGCAGCAAACATGCTTTTGGGGACGTCTCTGTACTAGAATTGTTCTTTGAAAACATGTTTACTTCTGACTTCAGAATTTGGCTCTTCCATTTTTTCTACTAGGAACAAGTTTCTCATGTTGCTTGTCATTAGTCTAATGGAGTAATCTTGCCACCTGGAGAAAGAGGAACACCTTTTGGATTGTGTGAACAGGTCCAGTTAAAATAGTGCATACCCTCAGTTTAGGATTAAGGTTCCGTTTGTTGATCAAAATGACTACTGGCATCCTGAGATTCTACTGCCAAAAATCATTCAACTAAATTGTTTTAGAAACCCAGGAAATCAGGATGTCATTTGTATGCAGCTGATTAGGAGGTAATTTTACTCACTTACTTCTCAAAAAAAGATGACCAGCCTGGAACAAAGCCAGGCTCCCGTGTAAACCAAAGCAAGGTCATCAGGATGAAGAAAAACCCAGTCACCATCTCAGGATAGCTAGGGAGGAGAAGTAGAGAGAAAAACCAAAAATAGAACCAGAGATTAACTGCAAAATCCAGGAGCAAATTCCATAGAGAGAAAGAATTAGAGATTGGTTTCAACAGATGAGGAGAAAATCCACAAGAAGAATAGAACAGGAGATCAGTTTGAAATAGTGTTTTACATTGGGGTCCTAGCTGTTATCTAAATAAAGTCAGGGGGAAAAAGTAAAACTGAGTATCTCATTATCTGTATGTGCATTTTCATTTGTCATGAGATTATTTATGAGTCCAAGCAAATACAAAATCTTGTCTTCTTATGGTGTCTCTATGATTCGGGAACTGAAATATGGCAGCAAGATAGATCTTCCATTATTTCTTCACTGTAAATGGTTTTCTGTGTGATTTTAAAAAGCATATGAAAAAAATATAATTACAGATCCTAAAAACAAACAAACCACTATTTTAAACACAAATACTAGACAAGAGGTAGGCTGAGGAGTTGGTATTTTGATCTGGATTTGATTTAAATTAAATTAAATTAAATTAGAGTTCACATTCAAAAACCAAATAAGGACTAGGATTTAGATTAGAATTTCATTGTGCTAAAATCTTGCAAGTTGATCTCATGAACTTTCAACTGTACATTGAGAAATCTTTAAAGAAGAGCTGACCTTATGAGATAGCTCCCATCCTGAAAGGTGGACATCTTGCAAAATTAGCTTTTCCTTCTACATCTGATATGGGATTGGAAAATTGGCCCCTTTCTGCATTGGGACCCTAACTGTAGGGGATCCAGGTCTACAGATTTGAGTCTGAAGACAGTGTCCTCTTCCCACCTCCACCTCTGCCTCCCCCTACAAAACATCATAGGTGTTTTCCTTCAAGTTTCTGGTTTTGACTTATCTTTATGGTAGATCTCACAGCTACCCTGAAAAGAAAGAGAAACAAGTCCCAGAACATGGGGACTGATTTAATAAGGAGAAAGAATTGAGAAATCAAGTCCAACATATACAAGACAGATTCGACTTAGTGGACAAAACAAAAGATGAGTTCCAACAAATGAAAAGCAAATTCTACAGGAACGTATGTTCTTTTTACCTAGTATCCCCCAGTTTCTCATATTCCTCTTGAATTCTCCTCTCTGACATTTCTTCCCGTTTGGTCTTCTTCTTCTTGCTCACAGAACATGTTTCCTTAAAACTGAGAAGGATAATTTGGCACAGGAAAATGTTTGAAGAAAGTCATATTTCAAAATGATGATAGTAAGCAAATTTTGTAACAGATGAGATAGCTGAGGACCCAATCCTTGTGGTTGGCTGAGCTGTGTTTGGTGCAGGATATGAGCGCAAAAGTGGGGAAGTTTGTTTTAGTGTACCACTTTTGCACTTATCCAATTCCCAGAGATGACGAGAGCCAGTTCAATTCCCAGAATGAGTTGTCATTAATGCCAGCTGGTAATGACCCACAATGAATCAATATGCTAGATCATAATTACTGGAGCACAGTAGTGCTCCAGCCTTGCTACATCCTCTTGGCCATGCCACATCACACACTCCACACCAGCCAGCTCCACCAGACCAGCATTACCCAGGCTGTCCCTATGCCTGTCAATATTGGGTGTTTAAGAACATAAAAATGGCCATACTGGGTGAGACCAAAGTCTATCTCTGACAGTGCCTCAATAGGGTTGTTTACAACCACTTTATACAACATCATGGGTAGGTTGTTTGAAAACAGGACTGTTTTTTCCTAAATAATGGAAGTATCTGTTTTTCTCTTCCAGGAATAGCATCCAGAATAGCCCACAAAAGCTGAATTCTGGATGACTATCACTCATTTGACTTGGTTAAAAGAGTACAGTTCTCCATAGCTCAGTGTACAGCTTTCTTTTCTTTAAGAAGTTTAGTACAGGTACCTGGGGATCCTCATAATTACAGTGTCTATTGCCCATGGGACATGACTGCCTTTGATATTTCTAGCACTGTTTAAACAAGGATTACCCTTGCAAAGTTCCTTTCTTTCTGTAAGTGAAGGGTAAAGTCAAAGACAATGCTCTTATTGTTCTGCCAGTGAACAATTTCTATACTTCTATTAAGAAGATACAAATGCAAGCACATTTTATGGCTGAGTGCATTTAAACTTCCTACAAATTTATATGCAAATTAGGTGCAGCCCTCAGACTCATGGCAAATTGCCTGTGTGTGTCATGTCTGTACTTGTTCATTTAAACTGAGATGCGTGTAAGCTTTTTCCTTTTTTACCCTTTTCTCTTTGTAGCTTCCAGTAGTGTCACTTGACAATGCTTAAGTACTGTAGCAACATTTTGCTTTTCTGTTCTATGCACCTAAGCAGTTTAAGCACTGAAATACCTTTGTCAAACTGGCCATTAGATATTTGCGGCAATACTCTGTGCTTCAGTAGCTAAAGTGAAATGTGTCTCTGCAAACTACCCTTTCCCTGTTCCAAAAACGGAGGGTGGTCACAGTATTTTTCCCCCTGATTTTCAGGTAGGAAGAAATTTAAAGGCCTGTTTCCCTCCTTCTTTGAGGTACAAAAAGACTAGACTGAATTCTGATCCAAGAATATGAGTTTCTAGGCTAGAAAGAAAATCCAAAAAGCTGTAACAGTCATTGCACTGGTGGTATGCACATTACCAAGAATTCCCTAGATGTCCATCAGTGAGCAGTAGACGGTTGCTTCCACATGTTAGCAATATCACTTGCAAAGACTTAGAAGGATGTGCAGGCAGAGTATGGTAGCCAAACACCTAATCTATTTTTTAACGAACAGCAGTGAACAGGAGTTGGAGATCAAAGAGAACTGGAACCAATCAACACTTCACAACAAGGTCAGGAATGCTTTAGTTCTTTGGTGTTCTTTAGAATAACATTGCATTCAAGAATTCACCCTGATTAATGTGGAATTTCAATGCTGTTTATTAAAAAAAATAAAGGAATTGATGGTCATGTTAGGGCCTGTTTCCTCTCAGGATTAAAAAAAGTCTAATTTATTATAGTCTTTTAGGTTGAAACTAGAAGACCCAGGAGAGTGATTGTGAAAAGAATACAGAGCTATTTACATCTTCAAATCCACTCAAGATCAGTAGCAAGCAGAAGTCATTCTCATTTAACAGCTATTCATTGTCCTATGTGAAATACAAGTTCAGTGTTGTCAGTCAGACTCCCTCTAACCATCACAGTTGGCTTTATTTGTCCCTCAGAAAGACCACTGTCTAAACTGATCATGGAAACTATCTTCACCTCTCTTCAGCCTGGGTGTGAGGGCTGCTTTAACTGCCCATCTGTTTTTTTGATATGTATAGAATTTGTGTGTCTAGGGCTGTGGGTGTGGCATTCTATACCAACACAAGTACAGTGGAAGATAAGAGATACCAGACCAAATTCCCCTCTCATTTACATTTGTTTGACATCAAAAGAATTCCACTGGTGTGGAAAATAGATATTCATCAGCCATATTCAGCCACTGGGTCAAGCATTAATAAAGTCCATTGTTGCACTCCTCGTGTTCCAGGGAAAGGAGACTTTTTCTAGGAAAAGAATAGGACCAACTGTTCTGGTAAGGGGAAGCAATAATGACTCAGCATTTGTCCTTGTGATTCTTACTGCCTTTGTGAACTCTAAAATGATGGTTCCCAGCAGAGCTGGAACTAGGCTTAAGCAGACTAAGCAATTACTTAGGGGTCCTGAGCAGGTCTAGAAGACCCCCTATTAATTATTAACACTTGTTGGGAAGGGGAAATATTCCTGCTTAGGGCCCCCTGTGGGCTAGCATCAGCACTGGGAGCAATCTGTGGCACTCTTTGCTGTTGTAGCTGTGCGATTCCCACACAGCTCTAACAACCTGCACTCACTTGCATCCCAGGAACAGCCAGTGCATCCAGAACCAAGTCAGGACCAGCATAATGAGGCAAATGGGGAAGCTGAACAGGAACCAAGTTCCAAAATTCACGACCTCAGCATTTGGATAGTGGCTGTAAAGGAAAAAGCTGTATAAGAGAGAAGGCTACAGGATGCATGGTCAGACTCCTACTACATGCATCAATGCATACATATATGGCTATATGGTATGACATACGTGTTATATTAGCATGACATACATGTTATATTAGCATTCATTTGTGATAGCTGTATTACACTTGCATAGCAAAGCCACTCCCAAACGAATAACAAATTAGACTTTATATGAACACCACACCACATACCATCTTGTCTTCAGTTTACTCTCTATATTTTAGAAATGCTCTGATGGTTCATATATTTATCACTACTACAGAAGGGATTAATTTGGCCCAGTGTAATATGTATTCAAAACTCATGTCATGATATATGCATGTCATTTTTCAGTGAAAATCAGTTTTTGTATCCAAAGAGATTAATAATGACCTAGGTTCACCTCAGCCAGAAGCTCATAAATCAATACATCTTGAAGTCCCTGTCAACAGAAATCAGCATCTGCATAATACATGTCTTCACTCCAAGGATTTTGTGATGGAAACAAATTGCTTCATATTTGGAGTAATCTGGGGTATATGTAAAAATGACCGTGGCTATGATATAACAGGTTAGTTTGAAGATGGAATTAATTTACGAATGAATGAAATGTAACGTGCATTGTAATACAATACAACTGTTTTCACATAGTGCCTTTTCATCCCAGTTGTATCCTAAACTGCTTCCATTCAGTGAATTATTTTTAAATAAATGATAGCAAGGGTAAAGATAATTTCAGAGATACAGGCAAGGACAAGGGATGAAATCATGGTCCTACTATATTTCCTATTGACCTCAACAGCACTAGGATTTCGCTCATGGCTCTGTGTTACCTCTGGGTTTGGACCACAGAATAACTAATAGAGCATACTCAACTCTGGCAAAGCTGTTTAGCATGCGCCTCATGGTGACCCAAAGTGATACAAGCATCATAATAGCAAGGCACACAAATACATCTTCTTTGACGATGCTTAAAAACCCAAACCTTCCCACAAGAGTTCACCACCAAAACCATTCTTACATGAACCATGCATGTCATTTAAAATTATTCTGGGAACTTATTTCTATCCTGCAAAGAAGTGTTGCATTTTATTGCATCTAATAAGCAAACAAACAACTCATCTGTGTGTGTGCATGTATATATAATAATATAGGGCCAGATCACTTCAAAAGAGGTCAACTCCTGTTCAGATCCTGCTTCCAGTGAAATACCCTTGACAATAAAGGCCTTGGAGGGAAAATATATACAAAGAGAAAATGTAGGAGTTAGAAGCAAAATTATCTCTAAACTAGACATCAGTAACCCTTTGAAAGGGTCATCATGGTGACGTTAGTTACTTAGCACAGGCTCCTAATGTTATATCAGAGACTGTGCAATATCACTTACTTGTTGAAGTACTCCAAGAAGATGAGGCTAGTGGAGGTCCCTATGATGGTGGTCAGACCCCCGATGGTTGCAGCATAGGAGATGCTCAGCGAGAGGCACTTGCAGATCATATGATCATGTCTGGACTGGTATTGGTATTTAGTGCTCAGGTCCAGATCTCTGGGGTTAGAAGGCAGGACAAGTATTTGAGTCTGTAAGAAGAAACACATGCCATAAGGAGCATTAGACACTAACAACAGCCTGGCCTGGGCCAGAGGGCAACTTTGAGTGCCAAGATGTCTACAGGTTACAAAGAAATAACCTGCCTGCTTAAGAGCAGGCAGCTTATTTTCCATGGGAATTAACTGGAATCAGAACTAGAGACCTATCCAATGACCCCAAACTGCTTGATTGGCGATCAAAATGCAGGATAAACAGTAATCTGACTTCTGATCAGAGTTTGGCCCTGTACCAGTCCTCAATTGGATACCAAGAAACCTTTATGAGCTGGGAGGAGGGGATTCTATTATTTCAATTTTAAGAACATATAATCCTTGAAGCATGTTAGGAGCCTCCAGGCAATGTTTGACAGATTTTTCCAGCTTCACCCTGACCCGAGTCATATCCTCTCTTTAGCAAGCTAATTAGGATGGAGAAGAGGCAGGATAGTTAGCTGTAATGCCTAATGCATAGCTGTTAGGATATGTCCCAGAGAAAAGGGGTAGAGGAAAAAGGTAGCTGAAAAAGGCAGTGTGGAACAAAGAGTCTATAATGAAGTCTGGCTGTGCATGGTCCTGGGAAATGAAGGTGTTATATGGAAAATAATAAGGTGCCATTCCTAGAGTTCTGTCACTTGTAGCACAGGGAAGGAAGAGATGAAAAAAGGTTGTATTGTAGGCTTAGAAAAAAGGACCAGCAGCAGAGGAGCTGGATTCATTTGCCATAATATAATTCTATTGGTTTGTAATGGACTTATTTTTCCATGAGGAACCGGGTGCTGCTCTGTGTTTGTCAATCATCCCGTACCCTCTCTCATGAAAACCCTGATTCAGATCTGTTGGGTTAAAACTGAAGTGAATTTGGTGGTTACAAAATGACCCTTGAATGTGTGTATAAAATGAGATGACACTCAATGGTAAGTGCAGTGCAGTGGCTTTTCTGAAGATCTGGGTATAAATCCCCTTTGAGCCATCTATGCAAATAAATGTGTTGGTTGGAATCTAACCTCTGTTGGGCATATGTCTGTGTTCTAAAAACAGTGTGTAAATGTAGTCCAAGCAACAGTCCTGCCTCAGGCATGCCCTGGATTGGAAGTAGGAAATGATCAGGATTGAGGTATAGAGGCAGAAGTGTCCGTGTGTGTGTGGTGGGTTGTTAAAGGACAGGAAAGGCAGGGATATTGGAAGTGAGGGCTGATAGAGTTGCCTGTAAGATGTTTGTAAGTTTCTGCCTGCCTTATGTTTTACTATAACTAGTGATCTATGCCAAAGATTGATGTTTATGTAGAGCTACTTCCCGAGGGACATTGAGGAAAACAAAGTAGAACAGTAAACCAGAAATGGAAACTGTCTAGCCAGAGCACTGAATATACTATGCTGAATGAATGTAGGAACAGCCTTTTAGGAATACCTGTGTAAAAGGAGTTTGTCTCACCTTTTGGCTACATCAAAGAAACAAAAAGGCCTGTGAAGATGGAAACCATCTCAAGAACCTGCACAGGCCTAACTGTCAAATGTTCTGAGATTTCAGGGGCAACAATTTCATGGAAAACTACTTATAAGGTAAGAGCTTAAAGCCAGGAAGACTGTGTGATATTTGTCTCCCTGAGAAGATAATAACCTCTTACCTGAGATAGATGCTGCCCCCTGGTTTTGGGATTCACAGTTCCAATTGGGTTGGCTATCATGTGCACACCATTCATATTCTGTGGGAAGGTAAGTGCTCTTTGATTAGAAAATACTCTCTACCTCATTTCAGAAGATGCTTAGAATTAAATTCAACAGTACTTTGTGAGTATTTCAGGCAGACAATCTTCCAATAAATCAATTACAAACTGTCTGAAACCTCGTGCTATGGAATAGAGCAGATTAAATAAAAGTAGGTCTTTATTTAAATGAAATCTTAAAAATCAAATAGTCAATGTAGCTCATCTCACTCCGTCACCCATGGCAGCTTTGTGATGGTAGAATCCAACAAAAATCTTGCAACAGGTACCTGAGCCATGATTTTATAAGATGTGGAATCGTCAGCCACTAAAGTGTTCCAGTCGACTGAGCATCCCTTATTGCAGGAGTGCCCATATCTTACATAAAAAAGGCCACCTTTGCTAGGAGTCTATGGGCTATACTTGGTGACTAGTCATTGAACTGATCACAGGCTGTCATGTAAGATGGAGGTATGAATGATAGAAACTACAGAGCCAGTGGTCCATCTTTATCACAGGAGTCAGGCTGATAGGATCAAGCTAAAGCATGGTCACTCAGGGCTGGCTCAACCATGTAGGTGAACTAGGCAGTCACCTAGGGCGCTAGGCTTCAAGGGTCACCAAATGGAAGAGATTTTTTTACATATGTTATCTCTCATAGCGAGGGGTGGGGGAGGTGCCAAAATCATAGTTCACCTAGGGCGCCAAAACCCCTTGGGCCAGCCCTGGGTATGCTGTAATATAATGTATGGACTCTACAAGAACTACCTCCCAGCAAAGATAGGGGAGTGCGCCACGTGCACTATAGAACTCTGTGGGCCACATTTTAATCATTCCTGCAGAACTGCTTTATAATGCAGATCTGAGTCTTGGTCACATGGCATAGGTGCTACTTATGAGAATACCTTAGTATGCATCAGGGAGCTGAAGTCGGTGGTTTTAGCACTAAAAACAAAGAAAGGAAAAGAATATTTTTAAACTATGTTCCTCAGCTATCACAAAAGGCACATGACCAGGGCGGGTAGTGTCAGACCTGAAAAAGAACAAAATTCTGCTGAAGTTGTGGAAAATTCCATTCATTACAACTTCTCATGTGATATCTCAACTCGATACATGGGAAAAGTTACTGTGTTTCAAAGCTCTGTCTCTAGCATTGTGCTGATGGGGTTCCAACTTCATAAAATCAGCAGTATTTACTGCCAAACCTTTAAGAGCATTATTACAGTGGAGTGAATCACTGAAAACTCAACACAATTAATCTATTCTATTATACAGAGATTCTTATACTTCCTTCAGTACTATAACAGCTGAGCACCTTCCAGTAATGCATCAAAGCAATATGACTAATTTCTGTCTTGTCGGGTGTGGATCATGGAGTAACAATCTTGGTCACTTCTGGACTTTACTTTTATACAATGGAATAATATTTTATTTCCGATTGGTATTATAGCTTTACCTTCTCAACATATTTCAAGTCCACCTGGTTTTCTAATTTTCACATTATGAAATATATCAGTATGCACTTTTCAGGATGGCCTAAAAGGGGGTTGATTTTGTAATGCCCAATTTAGACTCAATACTTTACAGCACAGGTGCATGGCAAATTAGGACAAGATTAAAAAAAAATGCCCAGACAGGGCATTCAGGGGAACCCAGTCCCATAATAATGAGAGTGAAGATGCCTGACTTCCAAGCTACTTCAGACTAGTGTTGGGGTCAATTCTATGAGTGGAATGTATAGCTGAGAGCATCAATAGCATAATGAAGATTGCACTTAAGCACGTGTCTTCATAGATGTCCATTTTGGGACACTGCTCTGCCTCTTTTTTCAGTCTTGCACATTTGCGTGCAAAGGTGCAGGTCCTCAGTGACTTTCAGACTTGCTCTCACTCACTATTATGATTTTATTTCTCACTTTAGCCCACATCTTAGCAATGGAGCAATAACTAGACATTATTCTTCTATGCATCACACAAGAATTGGCTGGTAGGCTGGTTTTAAAATTTCACATGTTAAAGTTTCAATTAATTTTCTAAATTCGTAAAATAAATTTGGAAATTTTTCAGAAAATAAATCTGACTGTTTTTAACTAATTGTAGAGGTGGTTGGAATTTTAATGTTTTTAAAGTAATATTTTAAAGGGATAATTTTTTCCAGTTTCTTTCCCTTTTATTTCAACCACCTCTTCTTAAAGTTCAAGATCTTGGAAGTTTAAACATTCCTATATAATGTACTATCTTCTATTTCCCCCAATTCCAAACAAAACTTAATGGCTACCACAAAAATCCACACTGTCTTTAAAAGGCTTTGCCACCTTACTCAGTGTCATCCTGAAGGATCCTGCCTTTACATTGGTATGAGATGGGAAATGAGTATGGAATACTTCATGATGGGGCAACCTTTCCCCCTCTAACTTCTCCATCATGTGTCCCTATACTGAAACAGGAGAGACAATCTGCTAAAATCTCTCTGTAATGGAATCATAAACAAAATTTAAAAGAAAGCCACTTAAATCCTAAGAATTGTGCAGCTTTCCCTCAAGAATGGAAGCTGTTTGCATTTAAAATACTATTATTTTAAATTATATTATATATAAATTAATTATATATTAATTAAATTATTTTTTCATATATATATAGCATAACTAAAATGTTAATTTGTAAACTTCAGTTTGCCCTTCCTGGTGCCATTCCTGTCTTCATTTCATTGAAACCTGTGTGGGTTCATATCTCCAGTAGGGATGCACAGGGTTCTTTCTTACTCCTCATTGATGAAAATGAGCTCCAGCGAGGCTTGGCCATGTTTTTCGCTGAGGCCTAAAGTAAGAGGGTAGGATGGGGAGGGATGGGGGGGGGGGGGGGGGAGAAGGAGAGAGAGAGAGAGAGACTGTCAGACATAGGAGTTGAATTGATTTTCCTTAGCTTCAGTTCATAACTCTGTCCATGACTGTGCAGAAGCTAATGTAAAATGAATATTCCATAAACACTTCCTTCTTTTCATGGGCCTACTGCATCATCTTATTACTCCATATGTTCTTGTTCATTTTGCTTTGGCCACAAAAGACCTTAGAGTAACACACCCGATGTTGCCATACTTGTACAGCCTCAGTCTTAGATATGAGAGGCTAAGCAAAGATGGATCTGGTCAGAAGTAAGATGGAAGATATACAGATTCAAAATCAAAAAGAGGGGTATTCCATCACAATATAGCCTCTGTGGTGACATATGGGGCAAAAAAAAAAAAAAAAAAGCCCTTTTGCTGACAGGTGGAAAATTCTTCTAACAGAAGTTCTGAAATGCACAGCTATAGGATGCCCTATGAAGGCCTTCTCACAATCTTCAGCATAAGGGTCATGCTGGGATGGAATTCTGGCTTTAGCAGAGCACTTTGGAGATTCTACAGAGAGCTGCCCATAAGTCACAGCTACTGGGTTGTTACAAAGGTATCTCACAAAACTGGGTAACTAATCAACTACATGTGAAATTCAGTGTTCCACTGGCAGTGCAGTGACAGTCCAAAAAGCTAATAGACTGTTAGGAAGCATTAGAAAAGGGATAGAAAGTAAGACAAAAAATATCATATTGCCTCTATATAAATCCATGGTATGCCCACATCTTGAGTACTGAGGGCAGATCTGGTCATCCCATCTCAAAAAAGATACATTGAAATTGGAAAGGGGCAACAAAAATGACTAGTGGTATGGAACAGCTTTTATACAAGGAATGATTAAGAAGACTAGGACTTTTCAGCTTGGAAAAGAGATGATAGAGGTCTATAAAATCATGACTGGTGTGGAGAAAGGAAATAAGGATGTGTTATTTTCTCCTCGGAACACAAGAACTCATGGTTACCAATGAAATGAATAAATAGCAGGTTTAAAAATGAACATTTCTTTAGACAATGCAGTCAACCTGTTTTTGCCAGAGGATGTTATGAAGAATCAACTCTGCCAGAGGATGTTGTGAAAGCCAAGACACTAATAGGGTTCAAAAAAGAACTCGATAAGTTCCTGGAGGATAGGTTGCATGAATGGTATCAGCCAGGATGGGCAGGGAGGCAACCCCATACTCTGAAGTGTCCCTGGCCTCTGTTTGCCAGAAACTAGAAATGGGAAACAGGAGATGGATCACTTAATGATTACCTGTTCTCTTCTTTACCTCTGAAGCACCACTGTAGAAAAATAGGGTTCTAGATGGACTGTTAGCCTGATCCATTATGACCATTCTTATGTACCTCAGATCAACTCCCTGAGCTGTCTACTTATGCACTATAAGAGAGGGGGGTGGGGAGTGGGAATGGTGTCAGTCCCTGACCAGCTCAAACACACCTTTGGTTTCCTGTCTCTGGGCTTTGCTTGAGTGTGCTGGAAGCATTTCAATACTTAATGAGGGCGTTCCTTTATTAATGTTCAGACAAAACATTACATCAAAATGGAGTTAAGGTTGAGAGTATGTTTCAATAACTTAACATGAGAGGCTCAGTCTATACTGCCAGCAAAATTCAATGACAGTTGATGGGAGTTATGCAAGCTACGCAGAGTAGCTTGCATAACTCTAGTCGACTTCGTAACTTCCCTTTAGCACTCCATCTTCACTGTGCTGCATCAACAGGAAATGCACTCCTATTGATGCAGCACTATGCCTCTTGAGAGGGTGGTTTTATTACATCAATTTCTGGGTTGATTGAGCTTGTCTTTACTGACCACTCAGTCGATCCAGAAAAATCAATCTGACAGCAGTGAATTTGTTGCCGTCAATGTAGAGATAACCTAAATCGCAGCTTTCATTTTAAAAAAAACTGTCTAGCCCTCATGATTACAGATAGAAGTCTAAGAATGTGATCCCTAAAGATTTAAACACCACAGAACAAACAAAAAGAATCCAAATTTATTTTTAAAGTCTTGTTATTTCTAAGCCAAACTCATGATTTTTGAATACTTAGAGTTGATAATGCTGCCTTAGCGAATGGAGGCGTTGCATGTGCAGTAACTCTTTCCCTCTGCCCTAACTCTTGTACTGTATCCAAACTGTCAATGGATTGACCTGACTAATGATAGCATCACACTCCAGAATCATAAAACAAGGTGAGTAATGTATTATGGAGGCATGGATAGTAAATGCTAGTTAATGCTATGTCTTGTACTTCAAGCAAGAATTCACTCTCTTTGGCTATGTCTACAATAGAAAAGTTAAGTCAACTTTATTAAGTCGACTTAATAAGGTCGACTTTAAGTCAATTTAAAGTCGACCTTATTAAGTCGACTTATCTAGTGTAGACATAGCCCCTTTTCAACCTTATAAAGTTGATTTAACTCTTTAAGTTGACTTAATAAGGTCGATTTAGGTGCTAATCCCTGTCCATACTGGCTTAAGTCAACCTCCTAAGGTTGACTTAAGCTTTAAGTCGACCTAAAACGAGATGTTATTAAGTCAACTTAACTTTTCCTTAAGTCAACTTAAGGAAATGCTTAAGCCCAGTGTGAATATGGAGTAGTTTAGGTTGACTTAAGCCTCCTTAAGTCAACCTAACTTGTAAGTGTAGACACTCCTTTGTTCTTTATGTAAAATACAGTGTATCCTCTCCCAAATTATAACACTTTGATTGATCAAAGTTCAATGTTCATTCAGTGTTCAATAATCAATGTTCTGAGAGTTTACAAGTAAATCTTTTAGTTTAGTAATTTAAATTAATTAGAAGTCTGACTTTTAAAAAGTTAGAACCAACCTCGGAATTCTTTTTTTTAATCCGTAATTATTTCAGTAACAGAACAACCCACTGTTTGCACTTACCATGTAGTTAAAATAAACTGAATTATTAATTTTTAATGGTTGAAGTTTATTATTTATTTACAATTTTAAGATTAGTGAAGTGGCCATTTCCCTTCTTATTCTTTATAACTGAAAGTTTCTCCTTCAGCACAGGGTGAAAGACATAATGTTGAGGTAGGAAATTCCACAAAGACCTGTCCTCTTTCATAACATCTTCCATCTCCCATTCTTCTAGGCAGGACTGAAGAGACAGCTGCCCTCAGTTAGTGGCCTTTTTGAAAAAACCATCGCCTCTCTCTTTCATTGTCCTCAATGGCACTGAGTGCTTCTGCCTCTGCAAAGTGTATGTGGCCACTGTCTTCTCTGAGAGTAGTTGTGGCTTAAGTTCCATTGACAATAATGAGAATGAGTGGTTTTTTGAAAAGGGTGAATTTCTTTGTAATAGATGATGTTTCAATCATAAAAACTAATGGCACAAAATGGCCATTGACCCAAAATATTCAGACGCATCCATTGCACCAGAGCTACTCAGCTGGTAGACCAGGAAGGTGGAAGAACTAGGGTGTATGTGTGTGTGCATGCAGGGAATGTAGAAGGGTGCAGGAAACTGGCATGTGTGCATGCAGCGAGGTGGAAAGGTCAGTGGTAATTTGAAGAATCGGGGAAACGGGGGGAGAACTGCAACTGTTTGCACAGCTCCAATGAAACAAAGCAATTGTGAACCCAGGTTAACTGGTCCGTATGTTCTGGCTGTTTTGCACTGTCTTCAAGTTGGGTAAAGCAGCCAGTTAGAACTAAATAAACTATTCAAGGTAGATATTTAACATATTTTAAATCGATAAAAAATGTCACGTGTGAACATTCTCTTTAAGTTTCTTGTTCAGTGTTGTTCATGTATGAAAATTTTTCATTCATTCATTCATTCATTCATTCATTCATTCATTCATTCAAACATGGAAATTCTTAGTCAAAAAACTATGTTGAGAGTACATATCAGTAATTTAGGTTAAAGTATGATATAGAGATGGTATGATCACTCCAAAACTAAGCATTATAAACCCAGGAAATTCACAGTTTAAACGTAAAAGAAATCCAAACGTAAAGACATGGATATGCACAGTTAGGGCATCCAAAGAAACTTACCTCTGTCTCATCACAGATCCTTCAAACTTTCCATATAGTTAAAACTTATTGAAATCTTGTGCATAAGCTACAACTTAAGTTTGCCCAGTAGTGATAGCTCTAACTAATCTTGCCTTTGGCCTACACAAGCTCCCTACTCCACTTCTCCTACCATGCAAGTCTAAAGCTATAAAATAAACATCACTCTATAAAATAAATGAAAATACATAATATGGGCCAAATCCTCAACCAATGTAAACCAGATAGCTCCACTGGCTTCCATGGATTTGTGCAGATTTATAGGAGCTGTATTCAGCCTTAAATATCTTAAAGAGAAAAGAGAATTACTGAGTTCCTTTACCTATTGGCTCCCCTTCTTCTAAAATGGTGTTGCCTGTAGCACCAATGGCCTCGTGATCCTCCTCGGCATTCACTAACTCCTGTAGCACTGCCTCCACAATTGGCATCACCATGGCTGTGGTGGATGTATTGGAAAGCCACATGGACAAAATGGTTGTGCAGCACATGAAGCAGAGAAGTAACCTAGAACTCAGAAAAGAACAGTCATCTTGGTATACTTTTGCAACTTTTCATGTCATGTTCTTTTCTAATAATTTAATTGACTGTTTATTTATTTATTACCAAAATGTCTCTTTCCTTACAAATATACTATATTGCATCCAGTTGAAATTCACCCTAATGCAGAGGACTAACACAACACAACACAACACATTATCTAAGTCCCACCTACACCCTGATTATGTTTATCATGAAATGTGAAAATAGGAAATTCTGCATTTCACATAAGTATGTTGTTTGCATCACAGAAAAGGCCAGCAGGGAACCAGTGGAGGACACACGAGCAAAAGAAGAGCAAGAGCACAATGAACAAAGAATACAGAGTGAAGGTATAAAAGGCAAAAAGATGGAAAAGTCAAAGGGAGAAGACAGAAAACTTCATAAACTTTCAGCCTATGAAAAGATAATCCAAGACTGTCCTAGGGCTCCTGACTAGAAAAGAGCAAAGCATTACAAGTAATGACATCAGTTGCTTTTGAAAAGCATACAGGGTTAGATTTAATTAATATTTGCTTTAATGCTCTAAAGCGGGAAATTCACTCACATGCCTGGCTTTGCCCCAGCCATCATGACCATACGCAAGGCAATCCGCTTGTGTAGGTTCCACTTTTCAACAGATGCTGCCACACAAATCACCCCCATGAGGAGCAGAGTTGTGTTCTTGACATATTCTGCAGCCACCTGAAGGAAAGACAAGGGGGAGATAAGCAACCGCAGCATGGAAGTTACTTGCAAAAAGCATGCTGGGAAGATGGAGAAACTAGTGGACCTAGGAGTTAAATTACTGTATCTTAATTCCCTTTCTTCTGGTGTTTACAAAAAAGAAAAATGTTTCATGCCACCTGTTACAAGGTTTTTCAAATTTGAGAGATGTTGAAACAAGTCGTGATCTTTTTCTTACTTCTGTGAACAGAGTATTCTTTGTAATGTGTTAAATGTTCAGATTAGGCCCAAACTGAAATACCTCTTACTGATCCACATCATGGATATCAAGGTGACAGCTTCTGAAAAGCTCATGCAACCTGTGGATTTTACTATCTACTCAATTCTTAAGTCTTTATATCTTGTTGAATCATAAGGAAAGTTGGAGCTAAAATGCCAAATCCCCAAGAGACATGTTGACTCTATCCAGCCAGGCAGAGGTTGAAAGATTAGTGTGAAATGGTTGCTGATCATACATGCTTGCATATATCTGTGTGTGTGAAAGAGGGAGCTATTTGACTAAAAAAAAATTTAAAAATACACAGAAAAGGCCATTGCTCTTTGAAAAGTTTTCTGGAAATTTTGAGACAAATTTCCATCACCAAAGTGTGAAGCAAAAGTGGATTTAATCCTGATTTAATAGCAAATCTCAATACAAATTTAACTATGGAGTCACTACCAGAGCCTGTATAATAAAATTCAACCCTCTTCTTATATACAGATTATCTCTGTGGCCTTGGGTAAGATATTTAGAATCAAACTGTGGCCTTTTTTCTCCCTGAAGGGGAAAGGTGTGCGATGAACAGTTGTAGTTCTTTGTAGAGGACAGATGCAGACAATGCTTCAGGGAATACTAGTCCTTACTTTTGAAAGGAGCAGTATGTGTTCCCCTACCATCTATTTCCAGATTCTAACAGGTACCTGTGAGATAAAGCCCTGCACACGTTCCAGTGTGACTGATCATGACCATTTGAGCCATAGAGTGCTGCCAGGTGCACTGGATAGGGATACTCAAAAATACTCAAGGGAGTATTAATCCTATATTGTCCTTGGCTCCTGTGGGAAAAACTATTTTCTCAGCACACTTGTACAGGGCACCTTTCTGTCTCAGATTCCCCACCTGAAAAATTGCTTAATAACTAATTATATTATATAGGAAATAATTGTTTTATAGCAACATGAAATGTCATCCTTGTGTGGAGAGTTCTTCGAAGATGAAAAATGCTATGCAAGTGCTTATTAATTTTATGGAAAGCTATTGTAGGATTTCAGGGGAGAGTACAAAGAACAGCACAGTCACCCTGTGGACCTTTAGTTCTCTTTCCCCACTAGGCTCCTCTTTCCCCTGATACTTAGCTGATCTGTGGCTGCGGGTGATCCTGAAAAGCTCTGGGGTAGTAATTTAGCTGGTGATACAGAATAACTTGCACACCACCAATTCTTCTGAAAAAGTGAGCTGCAAACCATTTCCTTAGGAACAGCCTCCAGGAAATTCTCACATATGGCATCCACCTTAAGACTTAAACAGTTCACTGAAGTTTGTTCTAAGCTAAAAGGTGGCATAGTCCAGTAGGTAGCCTGCTCTGATCTGTTAGTTGTATGATCCCATTCCTATAGTATCTGAATGTCTTGACATTTTTAATAAACTTACCCATGCCACACTCCTGTGTAGTAGGGATGGCCCTATCATCTTCATGTCACAAGACACACAGGCAGCTTGTGACAGAGCAGGTAACTGAACCTAGCTCTCCTGAGCACCACCTTAGTACCCTAACTACTGGACCCTCCTTCCTCTCCATAATAAATAAAGGAAGGAAAGAGGCCTAGGTGTTGTTATTGGACAGTCTCAGATTTTCCCTGAAGTTTAAATTTGCAAAATTAGTTACCTGAAGATATGCATTTGGATGCCTATTTCAGCATGTATATAAATAATCTGGGTTTCAGATGGGTTCTGCAGCTGCAACTTCCACCGTTAGTCCAAGAAAGCCAAAGGGCTCTTCCATAATGGAAGAAAGGGTTTTGTGTTCGTTGGGTTGGTTGGGTTGGTTTGGTTTTAAATGGGATAGCTAATGCAAGACACCACAAGTTGTAGTTTTAACACATCAGCTACTTGAGGCGAAGCATGTACAGGAAAGGGTTTACAATGACCAGTGCCAGGGAGTAAAACTTGCCCTATCTACGCCTGGATTTTAGAATGCTTTAGTGATCACATGTCAGCTATCGCACTTTAAAATCACTTCTTTTTTTACCTTGGTGGGATAATCTCAAAAGAAGTGACATTTGAGAGTAGGCAAACTTTTAACCAGTTGTCCGGCTATGGCTTTAACTGAATCTAGGCAGCTACATTTGAAAACATTGGGTTAAATCCCGCCCCCACTGAAATCAATGGGAAGTTGGCCATTGACTTTGATGGGATTATGATTTCTTTCACTGTACACTTCATCTCTAAGAGCAGGATAATGACATTTTGCTCTCTTTTGTAAACTGTTGCTTATAAAAAGTGCTATCTTAAGTGCTAACAAATTTATTTATACTTATTTAGCAAATCCCCGTGGTAATGAAAAAAGACTTGGCCATCATGGTTAAGTCTTTGCCAATTTTTTTAAAATATCACCTCTGATTTTCTTTCATTAGTTTCTGCCTCATTAACTTTCTTTTTTTCCTCCTAGCACTCTGTTCAGTATTTTTTTTTTTTTAATAAAAATGTTCTTAGACTGAATGAAAGGAATCTATCAAGCTAGCAGCACAAAGTCTCAATTGTTTCCCTTCATCCCTTTCAAAGTATTTTAGAGAAACACACACACACATCCAGCCCTGTGAACAATGTTTGGCCTAAACTGTGTGGCAAGATCCTGTGTTCTGTCGCTCCAGTACTACAGACTTGAAATTTTGCAACAGCATCCGCTAATGTTGTTTTGGTTTTTTAAATATAGGTTTTCATTTTATTTTTGAAAAGTGACAAAAGCAGCTCTGTAGACAAGTATTCCATTTGTTGTTTAATCTGCTATTAAATTCAATTTGTATTAGGCTGCCCATAAATTTTAATCTGCAGAATTTTGTACTGAAAATGTGGTGCTATTTAGAAGTTGAGTGCAAGTGAAGAGTCTTGCAGTTGAATAGGGCACAGCTGGGGCTTTGGCACTTGGGAAGGTGTAAGAGGCAGGCTGAGTTTGAGTAAGGAGTGCAAAACATTATATTGCGATCTAATTACATACATTTCTATGTGAACATCTGCATCTGACGAAGTGGGTTGGAGCCCACGAAAGCTTATGCCTGAAGAAATTTGTTAGTCTTTAAGGCACCACAGGACTCCCGTTTTTTCATGTCAACATAGTTAACTGTTTCACCGCTGATTGCAAAGTTATTACTCCTCTGAGATCACCAGGGCAATTTACACATTTCAGGTTGTCTGTATACTTCACTGTACTATATTTATGCTACATCCTTGCTATGAATGAGAGATATTAGGCTCTTGTTTCTGTTTGCATAGTGCTGCAAGCTCTCATCAAGAGAGGGCGAGTGTAAATAGCAATACAGCCACAGTAAAGTGGGTAAGGGCAGCAGAGGCATGTCTGACTGTACTGAGTACATACCCCCCAGTTTCAGGTGGGTTTGTACTTGGCATGCCTCAGCTGTGCCGCAACTGATGCTACCCTGCTACTGCGGCTAATTTGTTCTTTGTATTTGCCCAAGTACGTGCACTGGGAAAATGGGACCTCATCATTTAGACATTGCCTTAGTTAGTCAACACTTTTCTTCTGTTGTCATTGCAAAGTGCAATCTCTGCTTTTGTCTGTGGACTTGTCTACACAAACAATTATTTTGCAGTAAACTGGGGGTGTGAATCCATCCTGCACTACCCTCCTACAGTCTAACTGTCCTCATGCACCCTACTGACACACACTAATAGTTCATTAGAATTATTTGAGCTAGTCCAGTTTCAAAGAGGACTAGATGAAACCCCTTTAACAAACTGTTGGCGCATGTCAGCAGGGTGCACACAGTCTGAAGCAGGGTAGTGTGGGGGTGAATATATACCTCCGTTTCCTGTGAATTAATTGTTTATGGACACAAGCCCCATGTTTCCTGCTCTAATAAGATGACTATGACCTTCATACCAAGAACAAGAGCAAAAGAAAAATCCTATAAGGAATGTAGATAGTGTGAATGGAGGTCCCTAGTCTCATAATATAAGACCTAGATGACTAATGAACATTAAAGGGAGCAAATTCAAAACTGAGCCAAAGGACTATTTTTTTTCCTTTGCAACATGCTTAGTTTATTGAATTCATTGGCACAAGGTATCAATGAGGTCAAGTTTAGCTAGATTTGTCAACCAGACTATACATCTATACAGATAAAAAGAATAGTCAGCTATAAAAGTATATATTAATACCAGTTTTGGAAGTGATGCATATCGTTCTGCTTCAGGGCATCAGAAAGCCTCAAAGTATTGGAGTTTAGGAGGAAATTTCCTTGAGAAAGACTTATCCCAACATTTCCCACTGCAAGGTTTCTTAAACCTTCCTCTGAAGCAGTTGTTACTGAGTATTATTGGTGAGAGAATACTGGATTAGATGGACCAAACATCTGATTCAGCATGGCCATTCCTATGTTTCTTTCTGTGATGAAATGCACCCCATATTCACACCCTATACAATATCGTAATATTTTTTGTTCAAAATATGCATGGAAGGTATAATTTGAAAATTAATAGCTTGCTGGTCAATAATATTATGGTGACATGTATGTAGCAACATTCTATGTAAAGTTATAAAGATAAGCTAAAATCATGACTGAATTGTGTTTACCAGAAAAACCTAGGGATTATGTAAGCTATTTCTCAAAGACAAAGGGCATCTTGATGCCTCTAATCAGGTGTCATCAAAGTTAATGGTCCATCATTTGTCAAAGTTACCATTCTTTGGCAAGGAAGTGGGGAAGAAATAGATCTTCATGTTAGCAAACATCATCATAAAACTTCCACCCCACCAGATTCCATGTTTCCTTGCTGTCATTGGAAAGAACTTTATCTAGGGGTCACTTTCAGGAAAATGCATTTCAAAGAATGACTGAACTATAAAAGTGAAGGGTAAAAGTAGCCCAAGTTATCTCTTCCTTTTCTTCTCTCTGACACCTAACAAAACAGAAGAAACAGCCTATGGACTTTGGAATCAGATCCTGGTCTAAGAGTTTGGTAAGCAATGCACTGAAAACATGTGTTAAGATCATCTTGAACCATGTCTAGTTTCTTAAGTTTAGATAGCATTTTATCTTTATTTTTCTTGCAACCATTTCTGACTTTAATGACTCATCAATTGTTTTCACGTAAAATCTATTTCTTTATAGTTAGTTAAACCTGTTTTGTTCTTTAATTAAAACTAATCCAGTGTTGTGAATTGTTTAGGTAACTTCATTTAAGGTGGTAAACTGTTGTATATTGACCTTGATGTGGGGTGGGGACGGGGGAGACACACAGGCTTAGTATATTTGGAAAGGGCTGGACTCTGCAAAACACACATTTTGGGGGGAAATTCAGCACTGGGAATATGTTAACATCACCCTGAAAATAGTAATCACCTCTAGTGGAAGCCAGAGTGTAGCTGGCATCCGCTGACAGGCTGCTGGGATCAGAGCTGATGGACTAGGATATAAAGAGACACTCCAGGCATGACCTGCATGCTGGTAGGCTAATAGTAAGTGACCCAACGAAGCATTGTGAGGCACCCAAGGCTGCACAGCAGAGGAGACACAGCCCCTCACTGGTCTGGATTGCACCCCAAATGCCATACTTTGTTCCTTCCATAAGCTGATGATTGGCCTACTTTTTACATGTTTAGGGCACATAGCCACTCTGTTAGCCCTGTTGCTCTCCTAAGATTTTTGTTGGTACAAATAATTAACACGGTAAGAAGAAGAAACAAAAAGTACACTTTGGGCTACCTCACTGGACTTCATCACTCCGAAGAGTGGATACAGGAAAGCAGGAACTAAGGCTGCAGCTCCGAGCGGCACCGCTTCCGAGACCCAATACACAGCTGTCACTATCAGCACATAGGCACATGAGGCTTCCTGTGGGGAGAAATCACTGAGGTTAGACATCACTGCCATCACCTCTCCTGCATCAGAACTGACAATGAGTCCATAGAATGGGCCTAGCCATAGGTGATTAGATTACAACATAGTCTATATGGGAACCACCTTATGGGGACTTTCCTAAGCACCAGTTAGCTGGTACTAAATTGTGGCTACACTAGAGGCAGGGTACTTATGGGTAGGAGAACTTCCAAAAGAGAGAAGAAGGCTGGTAAAGAGCTTAAGCAAGGAATATAGTGGTGACAAAGGATTAGGAAAACAACTGGAGTAGAGAGAAGAGTGCAAAGAGTGACTCTTAAAGCGATTACATAGTTTCTTAAGGTATAAAATTTTGAAGCCAAATCAAGAATTTATTACTAATGAATGGGTCACTGGAAATTGCAGCCAATCAAATCATAATCCCGAGCCTCAAGACAATCTTGTTTCCCAAACACAAGCGCCATAATCCATGAGTATTAAAATGAGTCTTTGATCTCATCCACTGGTACCCGGTCTAGTCTAGATACTCCAATTGCTTTGTCTTGCCAATAGTGACATTGCAACTGTGATAAATTCTTGCACAAGACTTTGAGAAATAGTCTCCATTTCCTAATTCAGCTAGGTCCCAGAGCATGGAATAGCGGAACTTTATGATGTAGAGTCTAGGGTTATATTATACAAGGTTAAGAACCAAACAAAATACACATGTGTGTTATACAATTATAATAGCTCCTGTGTGATCCAGAATTTCAAATGAAATTATAGCTGTAGCTAAACCAGCCTGGATCTGTCTTTGTGTTAATGGCAGTTTAGGTACTATTAGTTTATATTATTCAATTAAATTGTTGTTTTTACTAAGTATATTTCCGTTACTTTAATGCTCTTTGTAACTTGAATTGTGAATGTTTAATGCCCATGCCAAATTTCAGAAATAAAGGCTAAATCTGGCCAATTATAGTTAACTGAAGCCAAGGCAGCTGAAGAAGAGCTGGCTGAAGCTTTTAAGCAAATAAAAGCAATGTCAGATACTAATCTGGCTAAACATTTTCTTTGGGTTGAGTTCTGGGTAGTATTATATGCTGAACTAAAGAAAAGAAACAGTTGAGTGTGGATTGTAATGAGTGCCCAGAGAATACTCTCAACATATAACCACAAACATTGATTTGAATAAAAACTGCTAATTCATTTAAGGGTATTCCAATCCCCTCTGATTTGCTTTCTGTTACCTTTTCCACCAGAGAATTATTGTGTACAAAAACGATTGGAGAAAAAGAAAGTGTTACAAATACCAGTCAATTGGCACAAGAATTTGTGCTGCAAGAGTTCATGTGGTTTCTTGAAAACTCTGCTGTTTTCAGAGTAATCTAATCCCGGAGCAAAAACAATGCAATGCGAGTTAGGTAATAAGTCATACATCTCAAATAGGAAATTATATGTAGCAAATGCTCAAAGCAATAGTCCGTGATTGTTTTGTAAGAAATCCATAGAGTGAAATATTTTCATACAAACCATCCCATGAATAACTTTCAATAAGGAACAATGGCAAGATTCTTAGTTGGTGTAAATGATCACATCTCCTTTAACTGCCATAGAGCTATCAATTTATACCTGCTAAGGATGTAGCCCCTAATTGATAAAAATTGACTTCTGCTCAAAGATAATTCATTAACAGAAAAAAGGGCTAATTTTTTTTAGCTGTTAGCAGGAAATATTCCCAGAACTCCAAGCTTCACTCACTGAGACCAAGGTGAGCTCTGCTGAATGTCAGAGAGATTAAAAAGAGACACATCTGTTCAAAAAATAAACTGAAAGACTGCGGTGAATTACCTGGGTTGCCTGGAAAAGGTACTTACATGATGTTACATCAGCTATCTCCATTGCTACAAACGTACACTTATCAAATTGTTGGCAGTTCTCTCTACCCCAGAATTTTGAACAGCAATGAGTTCTGTTAGATTAAGGCGTGGGGTGCTTTTTCCTTATGTCTATATACATAATTGAGTTTCTCTTTTAATTTTTGAGTGTAAGTTTGTGGCTCATAGTAGTTTTAGCTGGAGCTAGCCATAGTGCAGGTTCACAAACGCTGATTTGAGCAGCTCCCTCTTGCCACACATTCATTGATCTCAAAAACTCACCACACACACACAGACACAAGAACTGCATACTGTCTAACCCTTTTTTGTGAGGTACACAATGTACAATAGTAAAAATAGGCTAGCATACAGTTTACATTGGCTGGAGGAAATTGAATCTAGAACGAGAGAGAGACAGGATTAGCACTGATGCATTTTGCTTCTTAAAAACTAGTATGTCCTCAATTTACAAACAAAAACAAAATAAAGCCCACTTTTAAAAGCAGAAAACTGAGTAGTAAGTGCTTGTAGGGGAAAAAAAGCATCCGTAATAACTGTTGCATGATAATCTCTGCTAAAAACTTAATCAGCTTCTGTAGCAGCTTGGGCTATTTATTCTGCAAGTGCTTTAAGCTAGCTTGTTTCCAAGAGAAACCACATTAATCTCTTCTATTTAACTTTATTTATTTATTTATTTATTCATTGGTTACCAGAGTGACTAAGTGCTGAGGTAGGGTTCTTTCTATACAATATTAACTGTTTCCACCCTCCTTCCCTTCTCCTCACATGGCTCAAAGGAGCTGCTAAACCCATAGTCACAGTGGGGCCTGGAACAGGTAGCAGGGAAGCAGAATGAAGTGGGGTGGGATATATATACCTGTCACAAATCTTACCTCATTTTCCCCATCCACATCTATATATATGGAAGGCATTTCCCCTTTATGTAGATAGGGAAAATGAAGTAAGATTTGTGGCAGGTAAAAGTGACAGGTAAATTGCGAGAGGGGGAGGGGCAGAATTTTTGAGTACTCAGCTTGAGGGGGCTTGAAAAGGCCTGATTGTTAGAGACTGGATGCCCAGCCATTGCTGAAACTCAAGTCCCTTTTAAATTGGGTACCCAAGTTCAAGAGACACTTGGAAAATCTTGCACTTACCCAAGGTCATATAGCACCTGTGCTGAAACAGATGAATAACAAATCACAGCTTCAAAGAGAAACTGCAGAACTTGAATTTATATGCAAATTCGACTCAGTTGCCTTGGGGTTAAACAGGGACTATGGATTTTTTTCTCATTACAATAGGTGATTTGACCTCACCTTCCTATATATGTTGTTCCTCACTGTTTGAATCCTAACATCTATTTTGATTTGCTGTTACAGCCTAACCTGATCCTATGTCATACACTCCCCTGCATTTAATTTCCTCCCATTCTGTAAGTTTCCCATCTTCAAAGCATCTGACAAAGTGGGATTTTCTCCAGCGAAAGCTCATGTGATAAATAAATCTGTTAGTCTTTAAAAGTGCGACATGACTCTGTTTGTTTACCAGGTCATACAGTGATTCACTCAGTGGCAGGAATGAACACCAGATCTAGACCACCATTCCTGTGCTTTTCCCATCAGCCTGTTTCCTCCCTTTAATTCATATCAAGGAAGACAATCTTTGGCCTTAGAGCATGTTCTTTGAATCCTAATCTGTCCCCCTGGCACATGGTGTTGAGTTGTGTGTTTCTGCACCCAGCACCACCTGCTCTTCCTGGAGAGGAAGGACCATGTGTGAGTGACTAGATTCAGTGTAGCAGTGGGTCTCTCAGCACAATGTGGTTGGGTGTCATTCAGTTTGTTAAGACAGTTTTTGGTGAGAGGTGATTTTGTGGTGAAGGATGAAGGGTCATAAAATGGAAGCAGGTGAAAAGGCTTCCCATCCTCTGTTGATAGTTGCTGTAGGAATAGGAACCAGGGAGAAGGGATCAGGATGAGAAAGCAGCCACTACACACCCACCGTTTCCTTCTCTATGTGTCACCAATTGAAGGGAAGTTAGTGGCTCTCCTGGGGTGGATTCCATAACTTGCATTACATGAAGTGATTTGATTTACTGAAGCACGAAGTTTAACTTAAGAGCAGTAATTTGATTTGGCTTTAACATGATTATTATAGTCTAGGAAGAGGAAGAGAAAGATGATAAGCATCCTCAGATTTATTTTTAATCTACAGCTACCTGTGTTGGAATAAAAATAACAGGAGCCATAAATGATATTTATATAGGACCTATAGAGAAACTATATTTTGTGATCTTGTGCTCTCACTGGTGACTCCGTAACAGTCCACTTAACTACCAAAAGCTATTCCCAATTTTGGGTTGATATTACCAATGGAGCTGGTAGCTGAAATTAACATTGGATTTATGTTTCCGTTCCACCAATCTCGATGAAGGAAACAGGAAAATAATATAATTGACTAATGGAACCGGACAAAATCAGTAAAGAACTCATTTAATCTTCAAATTTTAAAGAGGGATTACAATCAGTGGAGAGCAATGAATAGAAACTATATTAAAATACTTAAATAGTATTCTGTCAATTTAGTTTATTGGTATTCTGCCAGGAAGACTGGAGCAATAAAAGTTATTGTAAAATCCAACACTGAGCTCTCAGGTGTTGGAACAGTCCCATTCTGTAAATCCTGATCTTCTTTCCTACCCAACACTATGGTTATATTCCAAATGGGCTGCATAATTTTATGACCATTAACAATATTTACTTTTATGGCTAAGATAATAAACTCTCCTGCTTCAAAGAGGATGAGTTGGTCATTAGCAGGAGTCAGGAACGAATTTTGCTTCCTTCATAAAGCACTACACTCTTGGCCAAGGGTATAATTTATTTATAGCAGATTCTCAATCTATTTACCTTTGTGGGCTGCATATGCAGCTCTGTGTGTGTTATGTCATCTGCATTGACACAATATATATATACTATCTGTATGGTTCTGAGGATGTCATCAGCTTCAGTGCTGATTGCTTACCTCTACTTGTGACATCACTTTTGGTTGCTATGGAGACTTCTATTCTTGTTTCTCAATAAATTATATTTCTAAGTTCTACACGGGGGTGTCACCTCATTGCCCTAAAAAACAACACTTGCTCTTTAACTCCACCCCCCCCCCCCAATTTCCTGCAGCACAGCTGTTCGGGATGGTGACCCTGAAGCCCACCATCACTCTCTTTGACCATGTGCTCTATAAGCATTAATAAAAAGGAAACGATAAAGTACTTACACTACTGGGATATAGGAGTGGCAGAGGAAGCAGCAGAAGTGGAATGAGAACCACCAGCAGCAAGTTTCTGGCCCTGAGAAGCTCCTTCATCAATGCCATAATGCTTTACTTCCTGGTTATTCTTCTCCTTGGATTTGTCCTTGTTTTCTTCAAATGCTCCTACTTCAGCTTCAGGTCCTTCTTCAGCTTTGCCCTGGTGTCTCTGAAAGGGTTCTGACTGCGCGGTCAATTCTTGCCCACCTTCCCTCCCCTGAAATTCCTTTGTTAATAAACGTATTATTTTTCTGTTATATTTTAAAGAAACCCTGTCAAATTTGCTAACCTTTTTTTTAAATTCAGGTTTAGGTAGGGCTTAGTAGCATATCCTTATGATTGTCACACCATAACCTGCAGAGATTTGCAAGCTGGAGCATAGTGGTCTTTTTGGTATTAGTGTTTTTATTCAGAATCAGGGAAATTGATGTATTGTTTTCCCATCCCTAGTTTATAAAGCTTCTGTTGCTTCCATCATCTGGTTTTCAGTGATGTATGTCTTGCCCTTGGGAAACCAAGTCTGTTATCTGTATAGCCACCCACAATATGTTCTAAAGTCTTTCTTTTCTCTGTTCACTAATACTATAGCCTGAATTTTCCAGCACTGGATTTCTTTTCTTCGTGGGAAATTGTTAGTAGCAACCATTTACAGTTTAAAAGCACTGAAGAAAACAGGTTGTATTCTTTTTAAAAAAACATTAAAAGTTTTCAAATTTCTCCCTTATTTTCTTTTTGAATTTGAGTTTACCTTTCCCCTACTTTTTCTTCAGCCTGGAATTTGCAGGGCAGCAGTTCTTGCAAAGATTATCCTCAGTCTCAAGATAAAAACTTGTTAAAAAGTCTCGTCCAACTATAATTCGCCAGTAAGGAGGATGGAAAATGGTAGAGGTGTCGCCCACTATCCAAAAACCAATCAGAATGCTTGAGAAAACAAATACCACCCTCTCAGAAAAAAAGGCCTTTTCTTTCTTAGTTTCTGAACAGCATGACTAGTTCAAGGCCCAGGAGCTGCTGATAAATAAACAAACATTGTTTTCTATATAACATACTTTCCCTTTCATGATCACTGTTGTGTCATTCATGGGGGCTATTAATTAATAAGGGATGTGCTACAGTCAGTGCCTATGTACACTCTAACATCAGCCAGGCTCCATGGAAATTGGATTCAAATTCAGAACCATAGCTCCCCAATCACAGGGTTCTACTGGGTTAGCTAGGGGAACACCTCCATGAGCTCAGCCTTTTAGCATTGATCTTGCTAACATTCATGAGTAATGGGCTGACCGTATTTCAGATTTAAGGGGCATGTTGAGTCCACTGGCCTCCTACATCCATCGACTGTGGGGGCTTATTTGGGTATACATCTCAAGCAGGCTGAATTTCCTGGGGAAAAGAGTTTTTTGGGGGCCTTGTTCTATTGGGGGTGACCGCTGGTTACCCCTGTACAGATTCATTAAAAAACACTTCTGGTCCGGATTAAATTAGTGCTGAGTTGGCTTGAAGCCACTCCAGTTGCAGAGTCGGCTGGGAAGCAGCTAACCTTAAAAGTGTTGCCTACAAGATAGCAGGTTGTTTTCCACCAGAGCCACCCTGCGACCGCATCCACCCCAAAAGGTTTTTGTGTGTGTGTGTGTGTGTGTTTGTGTGTGTGTGAGCAAAATATATAAAAATTAGAAACAGCAGCCTTACCTGGGACCCTGATCCTTGTGCGGTGCCCAGGGCTCTCCCCCTGCTGAAGCAACGCTCACTACAGGTCCTCAGAGACAAGGATTGGGGGTCAGGGGCTGCCCCATAGCAGAAGCAGCATGAGCATTTGATCCTCAGCTTGTCTGCTTGCTGCTTTTGAATAACATATACTCTGTAATGCTAAAATGCTAAACGACTTATTGTATTTAAGCAATAAAGCAAGCATCGGGTGTGGTTTCACTAAGTGAATCCATGAACCCTGCTGAGGGAAGGGTTGGTCCCTACCCTCTGGTGTCTGTTCCAAAACATTTTCAAGTTGTCCAACTTCTGCTCCATCCATGCTGGATAGCAGTCAGTGCTGTGGCAGCCAATGGAAAACCTTTGCCATACAGGTTGAGCCCACGTACCTGTATCCAAACCTTCACTGGTGGCTTTCGCAGAATTGGCTGGGTGCAAGCTCCTGCTGACCAGAGAAGGAGTTAGATCAGGCTAACCGGTAACAAAGATAAATTATTCCACGTCCTATCACCACTCATAGATTTGAAATTACTCAGGCTGAAGCCTGCTTTTACTTTGGTCTGAAGAGGCTTGTGAGCAAGAGATTTGAATCGAAGGACCAAGAGATCAGTAAACGGGCAGTAATGAAGAGGGATAGATGTCCTGAAGGGAGACTTGAGGCAATGACAGGGTAAGCTGAACATAAGGGAGGAACAATGAAATCTCTCACTGAGAACTATGCTCAGTCTGCTCAACAATTAAAAGACACAGGTTCATGTTCTCCATTGCCTTGCAATCTGTTATGTCAACCAGTTCTGTGCAAAGTGGATGGAAAAGGCCACCCTCCTAATACGGCAAGGCTTTTACAGCCCCTCAAAGGTGAATGACTGCACAAAATGCAGAGCTGAAGAGAATATGCCCTTCAGAAGAAATTTTTTGAGGAGTGGGGGCTAAGAGGGTAGATCCAGAATGATAAGTGATGTTGCAGTGAAATATTCATTTTTCACTGCTGTAGTCCACATGCTAAGGAGGAGACATCTGAAGTTGCCCTAAGTGTATTTAATGCCATTGGAGTTGCTTCCATTAACAAATACACCAGACAGCCACATAGTTCTAGATTACAATTTTATTACTTTGTTAATGATTCTTAATTAAATAAACTTGGCAATCTGAGTGACAATAGTATTTCTCTTTTGTTACATTATACATTGAAATTGGGAGAGAGAGAGGGGGGATAAAGTCAAGATGACTTAATTGAACAGTAAAGAAATAAAGGACCTTTATAAGGTACAGTAATCCATCAGGAATGATAGGATGTTCTAAGTAATGTTTGTACTGATAATTTTCTTTGGGACTTATGAGGAACATCAGCAGATGAACCCTATATGCAGCACAGTACCACGTAGTGTGGGGAAGACTTCTCGGTGTAGACAATTCTACTTAAAACTGCTGCCCCACAGTCCTGGCTGTTATCAATGTAGGGAACAGGGTGAGACTGCTGGCTATGGAGGAAACTCATAAAGCAGGGTGAAAACTCAATGGTAATTATTTTCCAACAGCACATTATACAGCAGAATAATTTTTTAAAAAGGGAAAAAAAACCCATAGATGGTTTGTGCTTGCTTTGAAGAGGTAAAACTTATGTGTCTATTCCCCTCCAGTCCTTCCCCATGCCCTCCATGAAAAACAGAGTAATGTTAAAGATTGTGCAATATGTGAGCATGGGTTTGCAAAACAGTGCAAAAGAGACATTACATTTAGGGCATCTGCTGGCCTACTTGTGGTGGTGGGAGTTTGGGAAAGGATATTCTGGAAGGTTGCCATTTTCTTTTGGGAAGTTAATTGATTACGTCTGTAGCATAAGGTGGTTTGGCTAGCAATGAGTTGTGTTGCTTTGGGCAGAGGAGTGGAAGGTACGTATTGCTCTGAGGCCTTTCTTTTCACTTTGAAAGTTTCTGTTGGATGTGTAGCCAGTTTTCAAGGCTGCAACGCAGAGTGCTTTTGTTTGTTCGCACAGTTGCACCTGTTGTTAAAGAGGACTCATGCTTTCCATTATAAAGCTCCTCTCTTCAGTTGCATATAACTTTGCCAAATTCTAATCTTAGGGCTTTTCTAAACAGCACCAGCAGGCAGTGGTCCTGAAGTGGCCACATGCCAGCTGAGGATTGCAAAAACACATTGTGCTCTAACTCCCCGTGCTTGCCCTTGACTATCTCCTACACCAAGTCTGCAGTGAAAGCTCCGGAGAGGGAGGTGTAAAAAGCGGCTCTGCTGGCTCCATGTTTATTGGGAAATCACCTGCCCAGCAGAACATTCCCACAAGAGACCTGCAGGAGGTTTCTGCTCTTTTTGCGCAGTCTGTGTGATGCAAAAAGAGCGGAATGGGGCTTGGAATCCAGCCCTTAAAATCCAACCCTTCTATTTCCCTCCCCAGTTTTGGTTTGCCTGTCTCTATTTATAACATTTAGAATATTAAGTAAATTGGATGACTAATGAGCGAGCGTAGTGTGTGAGAGCATATGTGCCAACATGAAAGAGAATTTTCAGACATGCTCAGGTACTATAGTGAGACATGCTTGAAATATCCAACATAGATGGATAAACAACAACATTAACATAACCCTTCTTAAAACTTAGGGTACTGACATTAGGCCAGGTTGAATTGTTCTTTGCAAATAAATTATCTGATGACTACGGCCCTGCCCTCTATCTATGAATTATCCATAGAAGTTCACAAGTTTTATGAATTTGTTCATAATTTGCAATGGTTTGTTAAATCATTTGTGCAAGCAAATTTTAGCCTATGATTTGCTCATGATCAAGTCAAGCATTAATGTTTTCTATTCTGCATTCACAATTTTTACCATGTGACTGATTATTTAAATCACATGGAATTCTATAATAGTTTCTTGACTGAATGACCAAGGATTACATTTCTCAATCTCTCTCTTTCTCTCTCTCACCCCCCCCCCCCAAACAAAACAAAGATGATCCATGCACCAAATACGTTTTTCTTCCATTCTGAACCAGGAGGTTGGTTCAGAGACTTTGAGTTATAGGGACCAGCTGGAACTTGTTAAATTAACTTAGGCTCTGAGCCTGCAGTTGACT
This sequence comes from Pelusios castaneus, assembly GCA_007922175.1. Taxonomy (NCBI): domain Eukaryota; kingdom Metazoa; phylum Chordata; order Testudines; family Pelomedusidae; genus Pelusios; species Pelusios castaneus. Next base: position 2,063,238 of record ML685838.1, read on the forward strand.
CCACATGGACAGATGGCTGCAGGCTCAGAGCCATTTGAAAATAATGGAAGGACCTTTCCAGACTGGCTGTAAGAGCTGTTCTGGAGAGAATTCACACACAACGTTATTTGCCCTTCCACAAACAAACATTCTTGTGAATACAAACTGGCTTAACCAAACAGAGGTGAACAAGGGGTTAAATAGGTTGTCAATACCGGGGAAGCAAATCAGTCAGTTTTATTTGCAAGAATATTTGAGATTATTTTTGCCATAGTCTTAAAGCTCTAATTGCTATGACTCTTCATTTTATAGAGGGCCTGTTTCTCTCTTTTTACACCCTAGTAGGTGGCAGCAAAACTACTTTCTTTTTGTAGCTAGGAAGGTAGTATTCCCTAGCACAGCCTCCTTCTGAGCTTGCTCTGAAGACTGATTGCCAGGGCATACTCCCCTTCTCCCCAAAGACACATCCTAGACATAAACCCATTAACTCCACTGACATTATACCAGGGATGCAGTTGGGCTAATGCGACTTCAAAATATCTATTACTTTCCAAATTAGAAAACAGGGTTTCTAAAACTTCACCCAAAATTTGCCAGATGAATGTACCTTCCTTCATCCTTTGAGAATACCTTTAAATATGTATATAGATTTATATATTCCCTTCTATCCCAGTAATAGAACATTCCTCTAGGCCCATGTGAGAATGGATTCCAGGGACTGAAGCAGACAAGATGTGTTTCCTGTTTAACCAAACAAACAAGGAGTCCTGTGGCACTTTTAAAGACTAACAAGTTTATTTATCGCATGAGCTTTCGTGGGAGAAAATCCCACTTCAAAGCATCTGACGAAGTGGGATTTTCTCCCATGAAAGCTCATGCAATAAACAAATTTGTTACTCTTTAAAAGTGCCACCGGACTCTGTTGTTATTCAAAACTAATGCACTTACACCTTTGGAATGTCCTGTTTAACAAGTTTCTATACCAGGATCCCACTAGGGGGAGCTAGAGAATAAAGAATTTTTAGCTAAGTAGGCTTAAATTTTTTACAGAATAAAGTAGTGGACATGCTATATGTCCCTTTATCAGGAGAGCTTGTTGCATTCTTGGTGTATAAACTCCTTCAGTGCAGGGGCTTTTTGCTGTGTGAAAACATCAAGTCATGCTTCAGGGCCTTGTAGAGACTGACGAAGGATTCAGCCCAAGAGTCCTTTTGGTGTTTCCGGGATAGAGCTGCTCGGTAGGCTGTGTAGACCATGGTCAACACTGTCCTTTCAAAATCTTCTTTCTTTAGGACCCTTGGGTAGTCAGACAGCCTAGCACTCAAACGACGAACCTCTGTAATGCTCTTGGGGATAACATCATTGCAGACAGTGTCAAAATCTTTGGCTTTCCTCAGAGAAGCCAGCTCCTCATCTTTGATGGAGATCCTCAGGCTTTTGTCAATTTCAAGCTCAGCTAAAAGAAACTGGTACAAAATCAGAATACAGAAAACTAGTTATCCTCTGATAGTCTAGATACAAAGTACAAATGAATTTAGAGCTTGTTCTTATTTCTTTTATTTAATAAAATGTAGGCAAAGAACTAATAAAACCTTGGCTACAGCCATGTAGAGTAGAAAGACACTCCAAATTTTCCTCTGCAATTCCACTTCTGCATCTTAACTCTGTTATTTATCTAGATTCTTATCCCTGTGCCCATCATATTGGTATCTGAATGCTTTTGTGGTAGATGAGCACATGCAGTTTTGACCCAGCTTGTCCATTCCTGCCTTCTCCCACACACTCCCAACGGTATGGGTGAATCTCCCAACTGCTCATCTTTTGCATGCTGTGCTAGTCTACTCATTCCACCCACACATGCACCCCAAACCTTACCTACCTACCTAACTATTGTTGCAACTAATTCTTGATCTTTACCACTTCTACCCTTTCAGTTCTGACCCACTACACTGCTGTAGCAATGCTCCTTAATACTGGTCTATGATACTCTTGCTTTTTTAGTCATGCTGAACTGTGACAAATCGTGCAGTAGCTTTGTAATCTATACTAAAGTGACAGCACCAGAATCATTTTCAAATGTGACCTGAACCTGATGTGTGGAGGGGAATTAGTCATGATGTCCTGAAAGATTTAGTTTCCACTTTAGTTTTCACTTGACAGTGGCAGGCATGATGCTGGTACTAAGCATTGATTTATTTAGCATTGATGTTTTGCATCAAGGAATCAACATGGCACTATATGATTACTGGCTATGGGGGCAGAGGATTGGGCATTTTCAGTGGGAGGATTGGCTTTGGGTCTCAGCTTCCCTGTTGTTCCAATAGAACTCAGATTTATTGAACTCCAGGTGCCAAGATGAGGCCGATCCAAGGGCTGAGAGGACTTAGTTGAACTGAGTGTTGTTCAAATTTAGATAGATTTTAATGTGTTGTATGTTTATGTACCTAGAATTTTAAATAGGGATTTTTTTAAAAGTATATATGTCTCCAATCCCACTTGCTACCAAGTAGAGGCTACAAAATTTAAGAGATGACACAGTGGTTAGTAATTAGGATTTCAGGCTGGGAGAGAGCTCAGAGACATGGTGAAACAGGGAGGATGTAATGAATGGGAAATAATGACACTATTCCAGTATAGGGTCCAAAGAAGTTGTCATTGTCCCCATGTACTGAACCTCAAAAAGCATGTCCACGTCGTCCAGCGAGTTCTGCAGCACCGGGTCAACAAGGGCAGATGATGATCTCTTAAGCCGCTGAGCAGTTGGAAAAAGCATGGCTGGGAAAAAAAAAATGAGAAGAGAGATTTCAGTGAGTGGCACACACGAACAGAGCCAAGGACTCTTCAGTATCAGATTTAACCAAAGTACAATCTGTTGCAGAACAATACCCAGGACATAGCCTAGAAAATATATTGCAGGGAACAATCTTGCAGGGGAGGGTAATAGAGGAATGTTTAGCGGGGTGGACGATGGGAGGGGGGAGGTGCGTAATAGAGGAACGTTTGGCGTTGTGCATGACAGGACCCAGGCCAGTCCCCATAGGGTTGGGGAGGGAGTGGCACCCTGCCCCACTGTTCCCCCAGACCAGTTCCAACCCTAGCCCAGCTGTGCCTCTAGCCCCAGCTCCTCTCTTATCCGAGTTCTGACCTCAGCTCTGACTCCAGTCCAAGATCCACTGTTGTGCAGTAAGAGGAGAGGGGAGACATGGACAAATCACATTACTGGTATGGGGAATGTAAGTGGAAACGTTTAGGCACCACTGATTTAGCTGGTAAGTTCATTGGAGTGGGAGCCATCTTGTTTTTCTGTGTTTGTACAATGCCTACCACAATGGGTCCATGACTGAAGCTCCTAAGCACTACCACAATACAAATAAAAATAATAGAACTTAGATGTTTTCTCACCGATTCAGAACCAGAAGAAAGCCTCAGTTTGAAAATCTAATACTGTTCACAGGGAAAGGAGTGTCACACTGTTTGGAGCAGTCACGTATATTTAGGAAGTCAATCACCCATAGATTCATAGACTCTAAGGTCAGAAGGGACCAGTATGATCATCTAGTCTGACCTCCTGAATAATGCAGGCCACAAAACCTCACCTACCCACCCACTCCTGCAATAAGCCTCTAACCAATGACTGAGTTATTAAAGTCCTCAGATCATGATTTAAAGACTTTAAGATACAGAGAATCCACCAGCAAGTGAGCCATTCCCCATGCTACAGAGGAAGATAAAACCCCCCCAGAGCCCTAGCCAATCTGCCCTGTGAGAAAATTCCTTCCCAACCCCAAATACGGCAATCAGGAAAACCCCTCCTTGTACTGTTCAGATTCCACCTACAATAACTGGAAGGCTGCCTTCCAGCAGTAAGGGTAGATTACAGAGCTTCTTTTCAAGCTACAGTTGAGTCTATTAGGGTGCTGATAAACCGTATTGTCAATATTCACTCCTCTGCAGACCAGTGACTCACATCTGTGTATGTCCAGGCTTGAAAGGATTAGATTGCTATTAGTAAGTATTGATTCACTGTACACACAGAGTCACTGACAAAAAATATTTCCATCGACAGCAATTAAAATGTACAGACAGGCAAAGAAAGAACAATGCTGCTTTGAGAACTTATTCCTGTTTGATTCCAGTATATTTACTTTGCATATTTTGACATGTAATGTTAATGATTTGTGTTTTAACAGTTATAAAGCTTTAACTTTTTGAATTTCAATTTCTATAGTCATTATTTTCTGACTCCCCCATTGTCTTATCTCACCAAATGTTCTGCAAATGTGAAAATTTAAAAATCAAGAAAAAAAAGATTAAAAATACTTAAAACTCATCATTTCCCACAATTGTGAATATCTAAAATCAATAAATTGCCTTTTTTTAAAAAAAGGCATAGACAAACATCTATATTATCTGTCAACATTATAAAATAAATAAAAATTGAATTCAAGAAATGCACCTCTTCAGAATGATTATTCCTGAACGCAGAACCCAAATAAGATAGCAAGAGGACTCTTCCCCCCCACCCCGTCCAAAAAGCCACACTGGCTAAACAGCAGGGTAAGAAAAATAGATAAAGATTAAAAGGTATCCTTTAAAAATTGAAAGTCAGATCACACTGAGGAGAAAAGAAAAGAGAAGAAACTCTGACAAATATTATAAAAGTATAATAAAGCAGATCAAAAAAGAATATGAACAGTGACTAGCTAAAGATGCAAAAACTAATGGCCATGTTTTTTAAGTATACCAGAAGCAGGAAGCCTGCAAATCAGTGGGCCACTGGATGATTATGGTACTAAGGAATACTCAGTGAATACAAGACAATGGCAGAAAAGTTAAATGAATTCTCTGCCTCTGTTTTTACTGCAGAGGATACTAGACAGATATCCAGACCCAAACTGTGCATGCGTGCGTGCGTGCGTGCATGTAAGAGAGAGAAAGTCCCAGACTGAAGTCAGTAGAGGAGGTTTTGGGGGAAAAAAAAAAAAAAGAATTAAACAGTAATAAGTCACCAGGACCAGATGGTATTCACACAAGAGTTCTGAAGGCACTCAAATTGCAGACAACTAACTGTGGCTATGTCTACACTTACTAAAATTAGTTTGAATTAGTTAGTTCAAACTAACTAATTCGAACTAATTTTAGTTAGTTTGAATTAACTTCATTCAAACTAGAAAAAATTAGTTCGAACTAAGCAAGTGCCATTCATGGCACCTGCTTAGTTCGAATTAGCGATTTCCATTTATTTCAATGGGCCGGTTAGTTCAAACTAAGCAATTAGTTCGAACTAACATGGCCACATTGGTTAATTCGAACTAACTAGTTCGAATTAACCCTTACTTCGAATAGCCTATTCAAAGTTATTAGTTCAAATTAAGGAAGCCCTTAATTCGAACTAATTAAAGCCTAGTGTAGCCATGGCTTTAGTTAGTTTGAAATAAGCCTCCTTAATTTGAACTAACTTGCCAGTGTAGACATAGCCTGTGAGTGTAACCTGTCATTCCAGTCAGGTCCTGTACCAGATGATTGCAGGAATGCTAATATAACACCAATTTTTAAAAAAAGCTCCAGAGGCAATCCTGACAATTACAAGCCAGTAAGCCTGACTTCAGTACCAGACAAAATAACTGAAACTTTGGTAAAAAAAAACATCATCAGACACATAGATAAACATAATATATTGGGGGAAGAGTCAACACAGCCTTTTGAAAAGGGAAATCATGCCTCACGAATCTATCAGAATTATTCAAGAGGGTCAACAAGCAAGTGGAAAAGGATGATCCAGTTGTTACTTGGACTTTCGGAAAGCCTTTGACAAGGTTCCACACGGAACACTTTTAAGCAAAGTGAGCAGTCACAGGATACGAGGGAAGATCTTTTCATGGATCAGTAACAATGTAAACATAAGGAAACAAAGAGCAGGAATAAATGGTCAGCTTTTATAATGGAGAGAAGTAAACAGTAGGGCCACAAAGACCTGTAATGGGACCAGTGCTATTCAACATACTAAAAAATTATCTGGAAAAATGGGTAAACACTGAGGTGGCAAAATTTGAAGACGAAACAAAATTACTCAATAGTCTTAATTCCAAAGTAGACAGCAAAGATCTACTGAGGGATCTCACTAACCTTGACAACAAAATGGCAAATGAAATTCATTGTTGATAAGTACAAATGAATGCAGATAGGGAAAAAATCACCCCAGCTATACATACAAAATGATGAATTTTAAGTTAGTTGTTACCACTCACGAAAGATCTTGGAGTCATCATGGGTAGTTCCCTGAAATCATCTGTTCAGTGTGCAATGGCAGTCAAAAAAAAAATAATTAAAAAATTTAAAAAAAGAATCCAACAATATTAGGAAGCATTAGGAAAGGGATAGGTAATAAAAAGAGAAAATATAATGCCACTGTATAAATCCATGGTACATACAATCTGGACTACTGCATTCAGTGATGGTTACCACATCTCAAAAAAGACAGTAGAATTGAGAAAAGTACAGAAAAGAGCAACAAAACATTATTTTGTTCAATCTCTTCATTAATTATTTGGACGATATAGTGGATTGCACCGTTAGCAAGTTTGCAGGTGACACTAAACTCTGTGTGTGTGTGTGTGTGTGTGTGTGTGTGTGTGTGTGTGTGTGTGTGTGAGAGAGAGAGAGAGACACACGAGGGTGGGGGGGGGAGCTGTAGATATGCTGGAGGGCAGGAATAGGATACAGCATGACCTAGACAAATTAGGGGATTGGGCCAAAAGAAATGTGATGAGGTTCAACAAGGACAAGTGTAGAGTCCTGCAATTAGAATGGAAGAATCTCATGCACTACAACAAACTGAAAATTGACTGACTAGTAGCAGTTTGGCAGAAAAGGACCCCCCCGGGGGGGGAGGGTAACAGTGGAAAAGAAGTAGGATATGAGTCAAGTGTGCCCTTATTGCCAAAATGCCAACAAGGCTAATAGCATAGTGGTCTGCATTAGTAGATTGAGGGAAGTGATTATTCCCCTCTATTCAGCGCTGGTGAGACCTCATTTGTAGTACTATGTACAGTTTTGAGTCCCCTCACTACAGAAAGGATGTGGATAAATTGGAAAGAGTGCAGCAGAGAGTAACAAAAATTATTAGGGGCTAGACTACATGACTTGTGAGAAGAGACTGAGGGAACTAGGCTTGTTTACTCTAGAAGAGACGAATGAAGGGGGATTTCATAGCATCCTTTACCAACATAATTTAGTGATGTTTTGGAATAGACACAAACTCTTTGCTGAATGCTGTATGTGTTCATGAATTGCGTGTTAAAGTTGGTGACAGATTGTTTAGTTTACCTTAGCCTATAATTTTCAGTTTCTTAATGTTTTGGGAGGGGGGATTTTTAGAAGTGTGATTATGAGTTTAATCATACTTCTCTTGAATTACACTTAATACCCATTTGCTGTAAGTTGGTGTTTCAAGATTTTTTGGAGGTGGTTAAACAAAACAAAAATCTTTTCCCAAAATATATTCCATTTTCCCTCCAAATTTTAAAAATATACAGTTTTGAAAAAAGGTTTTTAAAAATATTTTTCCATTTAAAAAAATGTCAACCTTCTTTTTAGCTAGTTGAAAACCAAACTAAACATTCAATGAATATTTGTTCAATATTTTCCCTGCTTTTCCCTCCCCTCAGTTTTCAAAATTTCATGACAACCAATTTTGTTTTATTTGAATATTGTTTGACTAGCTTTAGTGTTGTGGTGTTCTTTTGTTTTGGACTACAATTTGTTGTTTCTAAATCTCTGACTTCTTACACTGTCAGGACCTGTGTGATAGGCTCTGTATGCTGCCTAGAGAAAGGCAGAGCATCATTTAAAGTTCTCCCTGTTGGGCATGCATAGTTTTCTTGGAGCAGCCTTGATTTTTTCACAAATACCTGCTCCCTAGCTAGCTCAGCTACAAAGACAGTTTCCATTCTTGAGCCCCCAGTCAAAGTTCAAGCGTCCATCTCCAACCAGTGCACGTTCCCTGGGTGCAGCCCCATTCCCTAGCCCAATATCAATACTGGCTCACTTGCAAACTGCTTTCTCTAGCTCCATGTTCCAGTCAGCCTTTCTCCTTAGTTTCAACTACTCTCCTCCATGGTAGGGGCTCTACTCGAGCAGAGCAGAGTGGGTCTGTCCACAGCACAAAGTTCAAAGGCTAAACTCACTTCCTGTCTATCTCCTCTCCTTCCAGACATCATCTTGCTCTTCCATTTCACCCCCAGCTCTGCCATCTTTTATTCCTGGCAGTTCTAGAGTGCAGTTAAGTGCCTTGCTCAGTAATTAAAACTTCAGTCACCGGGCAATTAAAATGTTAATTGCCAGACAACTGGCAGATATCCACTCAAAATAAGGAAGATTCAGTCATGACTTTTTAATCGCCTTTTCTGTGGAAACTGCCCCATGTATAGAAACATCTATACAGGTGTAAAATGTTGAGTTCTTAAGTTTTTGCTATGTTGTAGAACAGGTGTTGTAATGCTTACAACATAACTATTTTTATGTGAACAAATCAATGTTTTATCTTTTAGTTTCCAGGGGGGAAAATGTCTTCTCCTAGTCTATTATAACCACATATATTTTCAGACTAATCACTGCCTGCAATTCAAAGTTAGAAGGGGTCAGAGAACAAATTGAAATTCTAGACAAAAAGATAACTGTAGAATTAGTTCCTGGTCTCCATAATAGTGCCTTAGATCCATAAATACTTCTCAGGCAGTATACAAATTATTTATATATAGACATCATTTCTTCTCCGCAGAAATGTAGCATCTATTTAATGGTGACACTGTACAACAGTTTTTGGTAAAGGAAGTGAAAAATGATATCACCAACTGAAAGTGCACACAGAGACTTTTAGATGGGCAGAAGATTATTACATTGGAAGCTATACCTTTATTTTTCACTTCCACAAGGACAGGGCCTCCTCGAGGTTGGGAAATTGGTTTAGTGCTGACTTGTGGTATTGTCCACACTTTCAACTGGGGCAGTAATTCCCAGCCTGGGGAGACATACCCATGCTGATGTAGCTTGCAGACTAAAGATAATGTATAGCTGTGGCAGTGGGGGTAGCATCTTCTGTGCCATTGTGACTACAAATCTATTTTTTAAGCAATGTAGCTTGATCAAAGCTAGCACACATCTCCGTAAGTTGCACCCCCAGTTTGAAGTCTAGACATACACTTTGGCAAGGGCCTCTTACTCGAATCATTAGCTCCACTGCCTAATGTTCTCCTACCCAACTACTGACCAAGATGACATTGCATGGGTTGTGAGACTTGACAGGACTATGACCTGAATATGTTACATTTGCAAACCAGAGGCCTGTTTTCATTTAGAGAATACAAACCCCTTTATATGGGCCAGGTGTGCAACAACTCTGAACTGTTCGCCTGGCTCCAAATACAGATATTGAACCTTTGTTCTTCGAAACTTTTGTCTAGCTTCATAAACTTTGTGATCATTTTTTGTATTTTATTTTTTCTTGCTCAGCATTTTAATTCAACCTCTAACCACCCTCATCCACCTACCCCCCCCCTCTCCAAATTCTCCTAACCCTCAACAATTTACATTTCCCTCAAGGTTTGTGCATGCATTTATAGAAATTGATTTCTGGTCTTCACACACATGTACATTTCACACAAAAACTTAAAAATATTTGCAGCCCATCTCAAGGAAGTTTGAGTTTAATGATTATAAACTCATCTAAAAGCTTTTCTGCTAACTTGACTTCCTCCCACGTTTACTTCCAGCTTTGACATGAGTTAGCTGTGCAATATCAAAGAATGGCACAGGACCATCTGTGTGACTTGCAATCTCTGTAGCAGCTTCTGTACCCAAAAGGAGTTTCCTGTGACACTACAAGATAATTATTTCATAGTAATATGTATCATTTTATAATGCAGCTGATACATATCACCCACAAAAATTTTGTGACTATCTGAAGGTAGGAGATTTCTGATCAATGCTGTCATATAAGGTGCGTCTACACTAGTATATTAAGTCAACTTAAGCAGGCTTAAGTCGACTTAATTTACTCTGCATCTACACTACAGTTTCCATAAGTCGACTTAAGCTGCTGCTTAAGTCGACTTAAGGAAATTTTAAGTCAACTTATTAAGATGCCCTTTTACTTCGACTTACTGGTTAAGTTGACTTTATTAAGTCAACTTAAACCAGTGTAGATGTGGATTAGCCCTAAGTCGATTTAAAGGGCTCCCACACTGACCTCCCTGCCAGGGTGCCTGGCACAGCCAGAGCCTGGCGTGCCCACCCACAGGGCAGGACACAACCCTGCCCACCCCACTTCTATACCCTGCCCCTGTGCCTGTCGTGCTCAGCCCCTATGTACCTTGGTACAATGGGGAAGATGCTGAGCTCCCTGGCACTTTGGAAGGGGTGCCCAGGGAAGGGGGGCAGCCAAGAGGTGCCCCCCTTCCCACCATGCACCACTCACAGGTCCACCTAGCCCCTACAGGTCGACTTAGGCATCTAGTGTGGACACTCTAAGTTGATTTGACAAGGTCGACTTTAAGTCGACCTAAATTTACAGTGTAGACATGTTAAGTTGACTTAGTTAAGTCGACTTAGCAAAGTCAACTTACTTGAACAAGTGTAGACATAGCCATAGAGCCTTATCTGACAGTCATTTAAATCAAGTTCCAAAGGGGCAGCTGTGTTAGTCTAGGTCAGGAAAAACAAACGAGGAGTCCTGTGGCATTTTTTAAAACTAACACATTTTGTTATCGCATGAACAGCTAACGAAGTGGGAATTTCTCCCACAAAAGCTCATGTGATAAATAAATATGTTAGTCTTAAAGTACCACAGGACTCTTTGTTCATTTAAATCAATGACTCTTCCTGACTCCCCCCCCCCCCCCCACAAAATTTACATTATAGTGCCTAGAGAACACAGCTGAGATCAGGCCTTATTTTGCTAGGTCCTATGCAAAATGTATGAAGAGAGAGTCTGGGTTCTGAAAAACCTACAAAATTTTAAATAGACAAAGGTGCATGGGGAAAGTTAGGTGACCTAAGAGATTCCCAGTTCACTTTTCAACAGAATTTTTTGGCCAACATTCCCTTCACAGTGAATGCTCATTCTAACATCCTAGGGTATGCATGCATTGCTGGATTCATGCTCCTAGAAATTAGAGATGGAAGTACCTTATTTGGTCACCTAGTCCTTCCCATAAAAGAATTTCCTATAAAGAGTGTTTCCTAATGCTTTCATCTCATTTACTTCTAAACAGGCACAAATAAGGAATTGTCACTCCCTTTGTGAGCTATTCCAGAGGTCTACTTGACAACTGTGTCCCAGCTTCCAACTCATCACTGTATATTGAATCACCACGGCTAGGGTATTTAAATATACCACCAAGAGTTAAGATTGCAATAGATTCTAAATTTAGTCATAAGCTTTTATATTCAAAGTGTGTTTAAAGACTGCTTTCTTATTTCTAAAGTAACCATCCTGGAGTTTTCATGGATTTCATTTGTATTGTGATAAATATCTTTTCCCTTTTCTAAAATTCCAGTTAGTTTCACTTAAGAACCAGTCCAAACTAACAGATACTTTGTTTCTCTTTCAAATCCAAAATGCTTCTTGCCATGTTTGCCATGTAATGACTTGAACACAAAATAAGCATCAGGCAAAGTTGTACCACTAGAAAATCCTGTGCTTACCACCATCATGAATATTACCATTTATTGTCCTTTCCTTCAGAAAAGAGATCATATAAACCAATAACTGACACTGGTGAACACTCTCTGTGAGAACATAATACTGTTTCCAGTCTTCAAGGATGCAAAATAAGAACCTAATCCAAATAGGATTTTGACTCAGTGGTAGTTTTTCCCATTCACTTCAGTAAGCTCTGATTTATAAAACCCCACGTCTCTTATCCAAAGCTCATTGATGTCAATGGGAGTCATTCTTTTGACCTCATTGGGTTAGGGATCAAATTCTCTCTCTCAAGTATGGTAAAACAAGAAGGAAATATTGAATAGATAACAATAATAGAGAAATACTGTCCAAGAGCAGGAGGCAGACTGGTTCCTGAAGTTTTCTTCATACCAGCTGTTAATGCTAATACTGAGAAATGTTACATTATTTTAAATTTCAGCTTGTTAATGTGCTTGAAACTAATGCATTTTATACAGATCTCTTTTGTCAGTGTTAGTGTCCTTCCCCAAGACACACGCTGTGAAGCAGGAAGATCTTTTAGACTCTGAATAGTTACAATTGGCCTCTTTACTAAAATTAAATGATAAGAAAAAGACATGAAGGGCCAGAATCGGTCCTTATTTATGACAGCATCTGCTGGAGTAGAAAAGCCTTTAGAGGAGGTTATGACCATGAAAGGTTTCTCACTCTCTCAGAGAGGTGATAGTGGACCAGTCAGGACCTTGGCAGCCTCCAACTGCAGGGAATACCCAACAGAAACAAAACTACTTTCCCTATCATAACCCAAGGGAAGCCAGAAGGAAAAAATCACAATTCACTCTCCATGGAGAAGAGTCTTTATCAGAATACAGTGCTGTTGCTGAGAGGGTTGCAAGTCAGTTCACTGAAGATATTCTCTAGTTTCTTCAGAAATGCCATTAAGCAGACACCAGAAAAGTTCATAAGAGAATTTGCTTTAGCAGTTGTTCTTGGGTATTGCTAATAGTTCATCTCCCCATTCCTATCCCTGTAATACATTGTAGTATATTGGCATTAGAGATGAGCACAAATTTTGTTGAGACTTGAACCCTAACAAAACAAACAAAAAGAAAACTTCTAAATGTTAAATATTACAGGTGTGAGCCAACCTCCCCCCCCCCCCCAAAGACAAGCATATTTGTTTGTTTTGTTAGAGGAACATTCATTGTAATCCTTTTATTGCATTACACCACTAATAGAATAACACCTCAGCGACCGGATCTGGCTCCAGGCTTATTGCCACCACAAACTAACTGTGAAATATCTGCCTCTCATAGCACTGCAATTGCTCAGTCAAAAAACATTAAATGTTCTGCAGCCTCGGCAATCGTCTAGTGACACAGCTTGCCCTGAGCCTGATAGCAGAAGGGTTGCCTCTTGCTGAGAAAGGTGGTGGTGGTGCATTAGGCAGTGATCGAAGTAATGAAATCCACCAGGCTCATGCTATGTCTACACTTACTAAAATTAGTTCAAATTAGTTAATTTGAACTAACTAATTCGAACTAATTTTAGTTAGTTCGAATTAACTTCATTCGAACTAGAAAAAAATTAGTTCGAACTAAGCAAGTGCCATTCATGGCACTTGCTTAGTTCAAATAAGTGATTTACATTGATTTCAATGGGCCGGTTAGTTCGAAATAAGCAATTAGTTCGAACTAACATAGCCACATTGGTTAATTGGAACTAACTAGTTCGAATTAACCCTTAGTTCGAATAGGCTATTCCAACTTATTAGTTTGAATTAAGGAAGTCCTTAATTTGTAATGAAAGCCTAGTGTAGCCATGGCTTTAGTTAGTTCGAATTAGGCTTCCTTAATTCGAACTAACTTGCCAGTGTAGACATAGCCATGGTGACTGGTCTGTATTAATAAGAGATGAGCAGATTTGTGCGTCATATTCCTATCCGTCTTTATTTCTTGGCCAGCCCTCCATTGACCTCAGAATGATGCCTGTTTTACAGTCCCACAGGGTGTTTCTAAAGTGAAATGCAGAACCCATGCAATTGGTTGCCAGGCCAGGGCCTCAACTTTGCTTGACCTACATTCCAATGCAGTGTGATTAGGGCATAGTTTCTTTTTGTCCTTGCCATTATGCCTTCTCTATCAAAAATCCCAGGTTAAAATGATTTAATACTGATCCATAATGAAGAGAAATGGGGAAAGAAACTGCTGAAGGAGGAACAGCAGAGACAGAAAAAAAGGGAGAGAAAAGAAAATGATCGTTTTATTTCATTCAGAAAGACAAGAAATAAAAACAAAAACAAAAATCACAACCTATTGTTAAAGACCAGTTTCTGCCACCATTACATGTAATTGCACTCACACAAGAAACTCCACTGATGACAAGTGGTACACAAACGCCTGTAGAAACCGTCCTTCATGCAGTAAAGCCCCCATTATTGGAATATGACATGTCCATTCCTTTTGAAGGAAAAGGGAAGTGAGAGACTGTAATTAACAAAACCCTGTAAGTTAATACATTAAAAAACAAACAAAAGAAACCCACCCCAAAAGCAGACAGAATCTGTTCCTCTAGCTTTTTATGTTAAAGCCCCACCACCATATACTTTGACCACTCAAAAATTAAAACTCACAATTATCTTTCCTTTTTTCTGCTCCACTGGCTCGAAGCAGGCCTAAAAGTCTGCTGTTCTTTTTAATTATTATTACTGGATTTTAAAATAAGATCCAAAATAAAGCTGCGTCGCACTAAAAGTCTGATTCTGTACTTTATAACTCTGGAAACACAACCACCCTGGGAATGCATGAGATAAGCATGTAACTTTATCTTTAAAATGGCATAGAAATTCTATTTTTAAAAGTTGTTTAAAATGAACAGTGATCTATATATAACTCTTTAGTTATCTAATTACTGTTGTTTCAGTTTACCTCTAATTTATATATTTAATTCATACTACAGTAGAACCTCTCCCATTCTATTGTCTTAGGCCTCATAACTCACTAAGAATGTTCTGCTATGGAACTCCTGAGATGTATTATTGCCTTCTCTCTCTCTCTCTCTCTCTCTCTCTCACACACACACACACACACACACACACACACACACACACACACACAC
>ML685838.1:2078026-2142929 GCA_007922175.1 Pelusios castaneus
CACACACACACACACACACACACACACACACACACACACACACACACACACACACAGAGGTTTGGAACTTCAGTGTAGAACTGGTTGGAGAGGCAAATCTGTCTCTGGTTATAGAGCCCTGGTGATGACATCTTGGGAGATATCACTCGGAGATTAAAGGCCTTTCCAATCTGCAGTTTAAAGAGAAGGGTAACTGTCTATCTATATCCCTCATGGTATTCACCTGTATCTGTTACAGGCTAAATGTTTTGGGAAACAAAAAGCACATTGGTTTGAAGCACCTAGACTGCTCCAGGAAAATGTTCCCTCAGCTGGAAACTCTATCAGTTATTCTTTTTCACCTATGAGACTTCCAGACACTTTCCAATGTGGGAGAATATCATGGGTCATTTCTTTGTCCCCTAGATATAAAGAAAAAGCTACTCTACTGAAATTTTGTGTGCTCTGTAAAACTGGAGAGAAGGAAATCAGGAGAGAGCAACTGGAAGTGATGAAAAGAAGTGTAGGTCTGAGTACAAAATATTATTGTGTATCATTGTATTACTAAGAAGTTCTGTTCTCACTGTGCTAGACACTGTATAAACACACAGTAAGAGACAGCCTCTAACACAAAAAAGTTATGGTCTAAATAGCAAAAAAGGAAAACATTATCTCCATTTCACAGATGGGAAACAGTGCCCCAGAGAGATTTAGTCACCAGGAAATCTCTCAGAGTCAAAATTTCGCCTATATTTTCTGTTCCCCAGTCTTGTGCCTTCATGTCAAGCCCATCTTTCCTCTCCATCCTTATTGGGAAATCCTGGCCACTAGTTCACATAAAGTCATCCTAAATTAAAAGAATTTAAAATCGCTCTACACAGATGAACACAGGGAAGACAGTACAGCGAGGTGATGTATTTTCGTTTCTTGCAGCAAGGAGCAGAGAGGGAGGGAGGGAGGGAGATAGTGCAGCTGGAAGTTAGCTCTTCTAGAGATGTTGCATGCAGGATTTAGTAGAAAGGACAAAACACAAACAAAAGGAGGAGGAGGAACCTTCAAATTAAGAAGGGAAAAGGAACAATAGAAATCAAGGAAAAAAAATCACACAGAAAAAGCCACTGATCATCAGCTGTTCTGAAAAGCAGTTTCATTTTGTCTTTTTACTCGCTTGAAAGGGCAGTCCTTACAAAAAGTTCCTTCCAAGCCTGCACCCTTTTACTTTAGCAGTTGCCAGCTGTAAACCATTGGGCTAGAGAGCCGTGAGTTCACGTCCCAGGCTGACATTTGGGTTTACCCGCATTGCAGCACTGAAGAGCTGTGGTGGAGTGTTCAGAGCATAAGATAGTGTAAATTAGACCTCCTTACGCTCAGTTATATACTCTCATTCACACAGACTTCCTTAGTCCACTGGTGGGAGACAGTACCTGCGTAATGGTCTCATTCACTGACACAGTTGGTGTGCTACCAAACTTCCTCAGTCTGAAGGACACCCAGTGCAGGTATTGTAAAACCGTGATGCCATTTTGTGGTGATCACTGCTCTAGAAAGACACAGGACACATGATTGGGTTGTAGGGGACTGCCCAGAGTAGAAAAGTTACACCCTGGAATCTGCATGGTTCTATGCTCTTTGATCTAACCCCTTACCATGCAGACTCCTTTGTGTGTTGTGCCATCTAAAGTGTACTGCTCTTTCTGCTCCCCTCAAAGATGGGCAAATGCTGAAAATGTTTCTATTAGCAGCTATTTGAATTTTTTTCAGTGAATTTACTTCAGCTGTGTTTATTCCCTTTGTGTTATTTCACTTGCCTATTCCCATGAACACATGCTATTAATGTGCACATTCCCTTCAAAGCTCATTTCAAGTGTGAATGCTCAAAAATTAATCAAAAGTCAATCCTGAATTGCATAACAAGCAGGCAACAGTATGGATTTTGAGTCACCAACTGCAGTGTTGCACTCAAATATTCAGCTTGAAATTTGCATCATTATTGATTAGTTCCATAAGACATCAAACTAGGAGACAGAAACAATACCACAGGGATTGGATTTTTAAAGTTTTCAGTGTAATAAAGCACTGTTTTTTCCTTTGGAACAATGAGGATGATTTATCATTGAAATAAAGTACCAAGTGAAGTAGCCAATTCTCCATCTCTTGATGCTTTCAGATCAAGATTGGATGCCTTTCAGGAAGATATGCTCTAGCCAAACAGAAGTACTGGGCTCAGTACAGGAGTAGCTGGGTGAAATTCTATGGCTGTGATATACAGAAAGTCAGAAATAAATAGTGCCTTCTGGCTTTTAATTCTATGACTCTATTAACTTACTACAGACAAATCTGCAGATCAAGAGCAAGATGCTATTACCTAACACTGAGTAGTACCTTAGTCAGGTGAGATATCCCATTGGTGAGATCACCAAACTATTATTAAATGCAAGAAAGAATAGCAGAATCTGGCTCCAGGGATTATTTGCCAAAGAATTGTATGTAATGAATAAATGCAGGAATTTTAATAATTTATCCACAAACCCTTTGTGAACAGAAATAGAGGCAGAACTCATTTAATAAATACTTCATTATAAAGTATTTGCCCATTACTAGATTCACAGATGAGGTAAATTGATGCCCAGTAATATCAGAGAAACAAACAGAGTCCTGTGTTACTTTTAAAGACTAACTGATTTATTTATCGCATGAGCTTTTGTGGGAGAAAATCCCACTTCATCAGACGCTTTGAAGACGTTCTTCAAAGCATCTGACAAAGTGGGATTTTCTCCCACAAAAGCTTATGTGATAAATAAATCAGTTAGTCTTTAAAAGTAACACAGGACTACGGTTGTTTCTCTGTAATAGACTAACACGGCTACCCCTTCGGATCAGCAAAATCAGGTACCATTACACACAGCTCTAAGCTGCTGAGAGATTTCCTTTACATTGCTGAATTTTTTCTCCAATTAGGAAGAACTAGAGTTGTTCCCTCCTCCCTCTTACTGCTCTCCAAAAATTCAAATACATTGGTAGAATAAGACAATATTAATCCCTCTTTTCTCTTCCTACTTTAGGATTTTACTTATGCTTCAGGAACAGGAAGAACACAGCTGCCTTTCCAGATGTTAGCTGACCTCCATATGTCTGTGCATCTGCTTCTAATTTTCTTAACAGCATAAAGATGTGCTAGATGGAGAAAGAACAGAAACCTACCTTGCGCATTAAGCAAGTTGCAGGGGACTATAGGGTCCTTTAACTGAAGAATGAGTTGTACATGCAAACAGAGCCTTTCTAAAGCATCATGGATTTCTCAGTAGTGGAAAACTGATGTAGATGTATTTTATAAACTGGAACTGCACAGTTATTTTGCTGCCTCAGAAAAATCTGAATAGTAAGAACCCCCTGCAAGTCCTTAAATCAGAGTCAGGCGTGTGAAATGTAGACCATTTGAAGGAAGAATCAGAATAAGAGAGTCCATTCTACCAAGTTTTCATCATAGTTTTATGAATGCTTGGCATGAAAATTATATTGATGGGATAGCATCAATAGTTGCTGGCGGAGGCATATGGCTATACTATGGAAGACGACTATAATGATCTTCAGGGCTTTTTTGTGATGGTACTCGGGGGTACTGAGTACTGGCACCTTTTTTGTATGCGTGTGTGTATGTGATGGTACTCAGGGATACTGAGTACCCCCACTTTTTTTTCCACAACGATGAGACCCCAGCTCCTGCCACACTGGTGGCTGCCCCAGGTCCCTGGCCCAGTACGGGCACTCTTTTAAAAAAAACAAAACAAAAGTATTGATGATCTGTCAAATCCTAAACACATATCAAAGTGTATGCATGTTATGGCACAACAGTAGAATTTCACTAACAGTTTGGGTTTTTCCAAAATGTATTAAAAACTGGAAAAATGAATGGGAAAAGCATTATTAACTGTATAGAAGCCTCAGCCAAGATCAGGGATACACATGCTGTGCATGCAGACAGTAAGACAGCCCCTGCCCCAATCTAAACCAACATGATAGACAAAAGAAGGGAGGAAGTGATAAAATATGCAAGTGGAAGGAGGGGAACTGAAACACAGAGAGATTAAGTCAATGGTTCTCAAGCTTTTCACTTAGGTGACCCCAAAATCTGCATTTATCTTTTTTGCCATCCTTCCAAAGTCAAAATTCCTGGGGGATGGCCCCAAACCATTGGCTAGCATCCTTCTCTTCCAATGCTGCCTGCGCCTCATCCCATGGGGAGAGGTGGCACTTATCCACCTTCAGCAGTGGCCTCAACCATGGCACTGAAAACCTAATACTGGGCCCCATGCCAAGGGGAGGTTGAAGAGTGAACCTGCCCCCACTCACTAGCAGCAATGTCCAGTGGGCTGTTGTCTGGTTCCCTACTAGGGGCAGCTGAGACAGATTTGACTGAGTGATGCTGAAACCTGGCACTTGGGACTGCAATGCCAAGTGATGGCTGGACCCAACCGGAGCAGTGTTGTGGACCTATGTGCCTGATTGCAATGTCGGGAGCTGGAAGTCAACCCCACGCCCAGTGGACTATTGCGGGCTGAGTGCTAGGCAGGCTGGCTTTCCAATAATCCAGGCCATTACCGTCTCCCCTCCACACTGGGCCTGCAACCCATTGAGAACCTTCCCATGATGCACTGTTTGGGAAACAATGGGCTAAGTGACATGCTTAAGGTCACACGGGAAGTCTGTGGGAGAATCAGGAATCGAATCCCTCTCTCCTGAATCTTAGTTGTGTGCTTTAGTCACAAGTGTGTCCTTTCTCTATAATAAAGTTCACACCACTCTAATGTTGGACTATTCAGCTATTTCAGGTTTCTCAGTCCAATGAGAGAAAGCTGAAGTTTGAAGTAAGACTGGGCTTCCTATTACGATTTCAACTGCAGAGTGGCAAGCCAAGCCCAAGAAGGAGCATCACAAGCTGCTAAAGTCAGCCAGACGTTCTAGGGTGGCTCCTCGGATGAACTAAACTGGCATAGCTCCACTAAAGTCAACATTGGTGAAATTCATGTGACATTGTAACCCATATGCCTGAAAAGGCTATCTCTGAGAGACCTGCTGAGGGTGGGTTACTGTTGTTGGGCAGATTAGCGACCCACAACTGGAAACTTCCAGAAGCAGGGAGTGGTAGCAATTTGAGCATGCTCCACAGTGTACCCTGCTGGTGTGATGGGATGTTGTCAGTCAGATGACTGGAGAGCAGCAGCCTGAGCAGACAGCAGGCAGGAGCTGCCTTGAGGGGAGACCATGTGCTCAGTATTCTGGAGAGGAGCTGAGCCAGGAGTGAACAAGATGTTTTCTCCATGTAAAGGAGTCATTTGCGACAGACCTTGCAGACATGCATATAGGACTGAGGGCTGGTTGCAGAGGAGAAGAGAGAGCCTGCATGTAATGCTACAGAGGATCCCAGCAAAGAAAGAAGAGGACAGCGATTTCTTGCCACTCAAGCTTCCACACTGGAACAGAGACTGTAGCTGAGAGTTGGGTGAACTCCACACAGACTTTGGGACTCTTGGGTATCTTTCATGCAAGGGATTGTTCTTGGTTAATTGTAGTTTGTTTTCTTAGGACAAGGTTCATTTAGTTAGTAGTTAATAAAGTTCATTGTTATGTTTGCTTTTAGTAGTATTTTAATGTGTGAGTGTAGCTCTGAGCAAGCTTCGCCGTGAGTCCTGTACAGACTGGATCCTGGGTCTACAGCTACTTTCTCCACAGGGATTGGGATTGATTTCTGTGGGGCACTGGAGAAGGGCAACTGAATGAATTTTGGCCCACCCGAAGGTTACAACATCATGACATGTCACTGCAAGCCTCATTGTGATGTGCCATGTAGAGAGTAAAGCAAGCTGACAAAAATCCTTAGCATCCAAAAGCCCATTTCTGGAGCACAGGGAAGAGGAGAGTTCAGGTTTAAATGCTGTGGTCCTCAGTGTAACCAGAACTTCCACCAATTTTCTATCTATAGGGCATTTATGCAAATCCTGAAAAAAACTGCTGAGCCCCTGCTGCTCCCATTGAAGCAAATGAAAGTGTAGGTTCTCAACAGCTTAACCTAAACTCATCTTTCTTTTGTCCCAGACTTCACGCTGCAGTTGCCATCTCGCATCATCTCAGCCGGAGTGGATTTTGCCACATTTGTCAATGTGTATTCAGCAAAAGTCACCATCTTTCTGCAGTCACTCCTCCCTTGGAGTTTGTTGATCTGAACTTGTAAAATGAGTTTTGGCTTCCAGCGTAATAACCCAGTAAATATTTAGGTCAAAATAATACTGATATGTCATAAAATTAGGAAGACCGAATTCAGGCAACTGCTCCTTCCATTTGTGGCACAGTCTGGGGTGTTACTGAGTGAATGCAGCTCTGACATAACCCCTAGAGGGTGGGTGGATTAGAGCTGGGAAGTTGTACAATGGTTGCGAAAAGCTTTGAATAAAACTGCCTGGATTTAAAAGAACTGTCAACTTTTATTTTCTAAAGATGAACAATATCTTTGATGAATGTTATGTATCCTTTCATTAATAGCAACTCCCTTGCCTTCAAACTGAAATGTCCTTCCCAAGAGGGCTGCTCTTCCATCATGTGCTCACTGGATTGTTTTCATAGGGCTGCTCATGAACACTGGATAGTCTGTAGATTTGGAGCAGGGATCATCTTTTTGTTCTGCATTTGTGCAGTGCCTAGCACGGGGTGGGGGAGGGGTGTGCACATCTGGGGCTTGTATGCACTACCTCAATACAAGTAAATAAAATAAAACTGCAAACTGGTTTCTTATTGTTGAGCTGCTCACGCACCAGACCCTTCGTATAGGTTTAGTACTACGTGTCTGTATGAAAAGTCTGACCTGTGCATATCAGTTTGTCATTGAGAGGTTGCTACAAGATGACTTGTAGATTTCTGGATTATTTTTGCCTTTTGTATTTAGAAAATGATCCTTGAAGTATTTGTCAACATAACCACTGCATGTGCATACACATGCAAAATGTACATTTTGCAAATAGATCAAAAAAATGTAAATGCTCCTTTGTACCAACCAAGATGAGGTTAGAAGAGTTAATGCAACTCTCTTCTAACTGACCAGTAAGGGGGCTGCAAAGGGCCAATCAGCTGCACTAATGCATAGCGACTTCAATGGAGAAGCACTTGCATGTATGACAGCCACCATTTTGGCCAACACACCGATCACCTTTTAGTAATACCCACCTACAGTCTCACCTTCCTGCTCTGAACATAAGAAATATAACATCCTATGGCTTAACAAAGACGAGCAGCCTAATCAACATACTGTACTAACAACTGAAATGTTGCATGCCAGTCTCAGGCCTAGCCTACACTGTGGGGCTAAGTCGATGGGAAATATGCAATCTGCATGCCGCAGAATGCATATCTCCTGTCGACTTAGCTACTCTCTCTTTCCTCACTGTCTTCATTCCACTGTGTCGACTGGCCATGCTCTCTGGTTGATGCAGCATTACTCCACTTGGAGGGGAGGAGTTATTGCATCAATACGAGAGCACTTCCAGGATCAATTGAGCTGGCCTATACTGGCCACTCAATCAATTTGATCGACTCAGCATTTTGAACGTAGACATGGCCAGCTGCACCCTCCAACAACATTACTTGAGCTACCAAAGACAGCCTAGTTCCACATGTGTCGTATTGCTCAGGGTTCTGCAAAACCCAGTCTAGCTGTCTGCAGCAGAGATCATTTTTGAGCTGAGACAGTAATGTGTGAGAGAGTGGATAGAGATAGATGAGAGAGAGATGGGAGGAGTTCTCTCATTAGGTCATGCAGGAATGAGCTTCAAGCCTGTTCCAGAAAGTAAGTTTGTGTTGTTCACGGATCATAGTGGGTTTGCTGGAGGACAGCTGACATCTCCACAGTTCATTCCTCAAAACTAGGAGGATGGCCTCTGAACCTCCCTTTGACAGGGTGCAACTGTTCTGCATTGGGCTAGCTCTGCTCATCTGTGTAACAGTGTTTCTCAACCTTCAGTGGACTGGAGAACACCTAAAGGTATTAATTACTTCATGCAGAAAACCTGATGAAAACATTCTCGAAAAAGCTGGTAACAGTGGTGGGAGATTTAAAACGCCCCAGTTGCAGAGAGGCTTTCAGGTGTGCTAGGGTTACCATATTTGAACTTTCAAAAAAGAAGATACTCCGGAGAAGAGATGATAGGGGACTCTGGGCAGTGAGTGGAGGGTCAGGAAGGTTTGGAGGCAATGGGTGGGGATGACATGGGGTCAGGAGGTTTGGGGGCAATAGGTGAGGATTACTGGGGGTCAGAAGGTTTGGTGGGCTATGGGTGGGATTATGGACTCTGGGCAGTGAGGACAGGGTCAGGAAGGTGTGGGAGACTTGGCGTGGTAGTGAGGGGGAGTCAGGACAGTGATTGGGAGTGGGGGGGGCTATGAGTGGTATGAAGGGGATGGGGGCTCTGCACCTTGAGTGGGAGGCCAGGAAGGTGGGGGGGAGGCGCTCTTGCTGCGGGTGGAGCCTAGAGCCAGATTAAGGCAGGGGCTATAGGAGCTGCAGCCCCAGTCCTGACCTAAAGGGGGACCCCACAGCCCCCCCAAAATCCAGCCCTGGCTCATCACCCCAGCAGTGCTGTCGGTAGTTCTCCTCCCCGAGCAGCATGTGCCTACCACGGGCCCCTTCCCTAGCCCCCTCCATTCTCCCCGCAAGATCCCCTTCCTCCCCCAACCCCTACCTCGGGGGCTCCCCAACACCTATCCTGGTCCTGTAACCCCTTCAACAGCCCCCTCCTCACCTGAAAGAGGCTGAATCCAGCCCCTGAACAGCTCTCTGCAGCTCAGCAGTTGCTCTGGGAGAGGGGAGGGAGGACGAGGCTGGGGAGAACAGCTGCATGGCCGGGGTCAGGAAGGTGTGGGAAACTTGGGGTAGTAGTGAGGGGGACTCACGACAGTGATTGGGAGTTTGGAGGACTATGAGTGGGATGAAGGGGATGGGTGCTCTGCGCCTTGAGTGGGAGGCCAGGAAGGTTTGGGGGAGGAGGGGCTCTTGCTGGGGATGGAGCCCAGAGCCAGATTAAGGCAGGGGTATAGGGGCTGCAGCCCCAGCCTTGGCCAAAAGGCCTAAAATCCAGCCTTGGCTCATCACCCCAGCAGCGCCGCCGGTAAGTCCCCTCCCCAAGCAGCACGTGCCTACTGTGGGCCCCCTCCCGAGCCCCCTCCACTCTCCCCAGCAGTGTGGCTGTTCTCCCCAGGCCCTCTCCTCTCCCCATTTCCCCGGACATCAAAAAAGCCAGCCGGACATAGCTTTTATATAGAAAAAGGAGGACTTGTCCGGCAAAAAAGAGACATATAGTAACCCTAAGGTGTGCATCAGCATCTGCTACCACATGACTGGAAACTTTGCTGTGCCATTAAATTGCTCCTGGCCCCTTCCTACTTAGCTCTGACCGGGAGGAGTTAAGGTGGGTCATGGAACACCTGCACTATGGCTGAGGAGCACCAGTGTTCCACGGGTTGAGAAACTCTGGTGTAGAATCAGACCTATGACATTATCATTCCTTTTCTGTCCTCTCTGGGGAGTTAACACTAGATTACCTAGTCTTCTTGCTAGCTGAGTACAAGCACCGTTTGTACCCAACCACCGCACTGGGGCGCAAGAACACGTTTCTCTCTCCTTTCGTTTCTGTGCAGACACAACTGAGCCTTAAACTTTCCAGTTCATGGAGAACTATATTATCTCAGTCCCCTGTAACTCATGGTTGTGTTTGTTAAAAAACTTGGTGGAGAAACAAAACCCTTCATGTTTGAATAATGACTGGACTAGTGGACTTTCTGGCTCCCTAAACTTTTTGCCAATTTGGCATTCAGGTCTGGAAAAGCAGACATTCCTGCAATTATGAGAAATGCAGGGCTCCATTTGTGGCACTATGTACTGTGCAGCTATATTACAATTTAAACAAGGAGTGATTAACTGGAAATGGTGTTTGCCCTGTGCCAAACCATGGACAATAGCAATCAACAACACAGTTACATGTATTAACACCACTTTTCAATTTTAGCAGCATGTTGGAGACACAGACAATAACCACAGGAATACAATCTGTATTTAAAGAAGAAAAAAAAATCAAGAAAAAAAACAAACTATTTTTCTCCTTTCCGGGGCAGGAATAAACAATGTTGTGTAACATCTACCCGCCTGGCCAACACATGGGAATGAACGGGGACTTCCAGACTTAAGAGCATATGTCACTACATCTTACACTAAAGAGGCAGGCTTACTTGGGAGGAAAGGGGTGCAGTTGTAACAAACCAACTTGCTCTGTTGATTAGACTCAAAGTGGAATATCTAACAGACTGGTCAGTGGCTTGCAATTGCCATAACCATAAAGTTGTGTATGTTTTAATATTTCTCATCCTGCACACTTAGAACATTCTTTGTCTCTCTTTCCATTTTCTACTTTTCCCTCCCGTTTTTGTTCATTATCCTCTATCCTCTGACTGCCCTCATTTTTGTGCCCCCAGCGCCTCCTCTATTTTTTCTGTGTTTATCCACTGCCTTTTCCCTCAACTCCTCTTGCCACTCCTGTCCATGTTATAGATAGATATGTGGTTCACCTTTCTGTGTCGTATAAGCACTGCCAGTTTGGAAAGATGGTATCCATTTCCAAAATAATGGAGAAACCAGAACACTGACTCCATGCTACCCTAAAATCCACAAAATAGACCACACCAATCTAGCTCTAGTCTCACTCTGCAGGCAAATTTCAAGGTCAAAGTCAGCGCAGCTTTACAAGTTCTTTGCTACACAAATTCTGTATGTCATCATGTAATCCCAGCACCCAGCATAATGAGGGTGGGAGCAATATATGTGCCACAGTATAGCTTTGTGCATTTGGCCCGGAAATGCATCTTCTTGACACTTGAACTCTGCAGGAACATAAACCCGAGTCTGCAATCTAGCAACACAGAGTATGCCCTGTGTCTTCAGGAATTTTCCTTTTTTCTCACCCAGTTATTTTATGGGTGGATTGAGGGGCATGGCCTACCTGAGACCTCCAAGCTGAGATACTTGTGAAATGTTGAGTCGCTGTGGCTAGTGAGGATTTCAAAAGAATGAAGGGAATGAGGACTGATCGGAAGAGAGTTGGGGAGCTGCCATTAGTAACCAGCAAATTGGGCCAAGGAATGTCCCAGCATAAGCTTTAATGAAAGAAAATGTTCTGTGGAAATGACAGGGAGCAGTGGTTCTTATTTTAGTCTTCTGCTTTCTTTCACACATTTATCTTTCTGGTCCCAGTTCCTGTATTGAACTCCCACCATCACCATCCTCATGACAAGAGAATAGCACCCAGGCTATCGCTACTCCACTAAAAGTCATGGGAACTTCGGGGGGGATAGCCCTTGTTAAAGGCTAAGCCACTTAATGGGTTAGGAAGCACATGTTATGTAAAAGACCGAATCTGGTTCAAGGGACCACGTCCCAGATCCAGTGGTGCACTACAGCCAGAAAGGCAAAATATCCAGGGGAGGATCCCACCAAGGAAAAGCTGTTATGCCAGTACTGAAGCACAAAGTGTGGTTCATTATTATTACCTCAGAGTGGTGGGATGGAGAAAGGAGGGTGAAAAGTGTGCCCAATTCTCCTGCCTTTCTCTTTGATGGGAGGAAGAATTTTTCCATTTTGGATTTTTGCCTGCGCCCTTAGCAACAGGACTATTGATAACACTGGTCTATATACTCAATGCTGCTTGGGAAAACATTTCTTCATTCTGTGATACCATGGAATAGCTCCTCCTTTCCCTGATACCTTCTGATATATGTCCTACACAAGTGGCATTCACACATGCTAAAGCCACTGCTGTTGAAGACAGGGTTGCCAAATGTCCAGCAATTCCTCACGCATGTGTTGTGGGTGTTCAATCATTCTCACTTACAGTGAGAAATGGGGTAACAGACAATGGGGCTAAATCTTGGTTTCATTGAAATCAGTAGCAAAAGGCCCATTCACTTTAGTGAGGCTGGATTGTGCACCATAAACTGAGGCTTAAACAAGAAATTAGACCAAGCCACAAATGTGCGTTTCCTTAGGGTTTTCGTGCAAGCCTGTCTCGAGCAGTAATGTTTCATCTATGTATGCAAGGCTGACATTAAATGCTGGACCCATTGTCTGTTGCCTAACTGAGCGCCTGCAGGTTGGATTCAGTCCACTGGACAATTCCGTCAAGCTTTGATGGAGGATGCCATTTTGTAGAACAAAATGGTGTCTTCAGAAGGCATGTGCCAAGTATGTGAGGTCATGAGGCATGAAAGATGCAATTGTGATCCACCTAAGGCCTGTGAGTTGTTGCATGCCTTACTAAAACTGTCTCAGCATGCCGTCGATCTCTCGGTCAAATTTGTCAAATACAATCTTCAGCTGGTATATATAATCAAACTAATATTATTGACTTTAATGGAGCTATGCCAGTTTCTACTACCTGAATAATTAAACTTTTGCAATCTGATTTCCTTTGTGAAGGCCTCCAACTTTCCATGCAATTATACAGTTCTGTGCAATCCATCCAAAAGGGATTCATTCAGTAAGGCTTTACCACACACCCCCAACTCCTAGATCTGGCATTTTCTTTCCAGAAAGTGCATGTGAAAAGCACTTCAAACTTAAGAGGCAAAACAAAATCATTGCTAATACTAATATACAGTATTGCATTTCCACAGCCTTCCTAAAAGATCTTGTACAAGTCACTTAATCACTCTCTGCTTCAGATCTCAGTCTGTAAAAAGGGGAGGTGAACATTTTTGTTCACTCATCCTTTGCCTATCTTGTCTAATTAAACTGTAAGCTATTTGGAGAAAGAACTATTTACTGGATGATACATTTGTATGGTCCCTAACACAAATGGGATCTCTGAGTACTACAGCAATATAAATAAGGATCCCAAAGTGTTTTACATTTGCAGGAATCATTTCACCTGCTACTGAATTTTGCAACCCCTGAAATGGAACACAACAGTGGTTTAACAGCACACAATGGCATTGTTCAACGGTTAGGACAGGAAGAGATGAGTACTATTTAAGACAAACTTCAAGGGAATTTTGGTGGCAGATGTCAGTTTTTAATGTCCAAGGTGGAATTTGCTCAAGAATCAGGGATAAAAATCTATATTTTGTATGAAGGGGTCAGGAACTCTGTTTTACATCTCACCTGAAAGTCTAATGGATAGAATGATAATTCTATATCTGGGATTATAGTGATTACAGAGGAGATAATAGAATGTAGGAATGTAATGGCAGGTCCCAGAGGAATGTCAGGAAGTCCTCTATTACCTCAACAATCCCCTCTACTTCTATTTTACTCTAATCTTGCAGGCATTAAATCAATGATAGGCAACCTAGGTGAGTGAGTGGGCTGCAAGATTGAAATCAGGCATATGCACTAACCATGACCCCACAAGTATAGTTAAATACATTTAATACAGACCAAATATTTCATAACAAGTCATAGAAATTGGCATGTTTCATAATGTCTCTAAACATTGTATTTTGGGGAACCGATATTACCTCATTGCAAATGAAGCAAACTGGATACCCTTTCTGTTCAATAACAAAATAAGCTAGCTCCTAACTCTCCTTTACATTCTGTGCTTCTCACCTATTTTCTTCTTTTTGGCTACAGCCCCTACGGCTACATTTTCCTCTGTACCTTTCTATCTTGCACTTGATTCTCCTGCCTCTATCAATGCCACTTAAACACAAAGCGATCCATGATAAAAATAGGGGCAGATTACTAGCAAAAGTAACCACACACAACTTCACTGCCCCATGCTTAGTTGATCAAAGTCAGAAGGGGGCCCATCAGCAGTGATGCATTATTAAAAAATAAAGTCTGTATATGTGAATTTAATGAAATTAAGAAATGTAGTTACATTAATAAAAGTCACCAGCAGATTATATACTTAACATTAATTACAAAATTAATTACAATAATAGAATCAGAATTACAAAAAAATACTTAATAATTACCAAGAATTCCACAAATTGTCAAATCAGTGTACTTCTTGTATGATTCTTTCATGCGTGTGAGCAACTTTTAACAAAATGTCTTCTGGGCCACTCTCAGAAGCCTGATGGGCTGCATGAAATTTTTTGCCCAATATAGTATCAAACAGGCCAAGATATATGGGATCCAGGCAATCATAGAAGCCAGATAAAAGGAAAGTCTTTCCTTTACTATGTAAGAAGGAGTAAACTTTACACATGAGCTCAGAGAAGTGGCCAAGCTTCATACTATTTCAAATCCTTCATAGTTCTACATACATTTTTTTATGAATCAGATAACTGCTTTTCAATGGAAAATGAAGCAAGCAAAAAAGGACACTACATTTAAAAAAGCTCTTGTTTCAAGGCCAGCTGATGTAATTTGTTTTTACTCTTGGGCCAAACCTTTAGAATCATGCTGGTCTAAACAAGTCAAAGCTATGACCCTGTACATTAGAACTGCTGGGTGTGGGTGTCCATTACATGTTGCACACAAGCCAGATTCCTTTCACTTGCGCCATCCAGGCCAGAACTGATGAGTGAGTATTACTGTCAGTATTGGAATCCTACAGGCTACTACAGAAAGGAATGAGCAAGGTTTAATTTGCAGTAAGAGCCATGGATGGAAAAGACGAAAGTAATAAAAAGATTTGGTGATTGACCTTGAACCCTTGCCCTGATGGGGTACATAGACAATGTATGTGGCAGGTTCTCGCATGGGCCTCTGGTCATGGATCAGAGGAAGAATTAAACTCTACCTCCAGTGTGAAATGACTGGCTGGGCACAGACGCACCACATCTCTGCCACTTGGCTCCAGAAAGCTACCAGCTTCCTGCAGCTGTGGCAGTACTGTAAGTGACAGCATGTAACTCAAAATGGTAGTGACTTGAACAATGGCCACTCACTCAGGTTTGATCTTTTTATTGCCAGAACATTTGATGAAACACTAGGAATTAGGACTATTCTGGGGAAATCGAGACTGATGGGCATCCGTTCTCCCCAAGGGCAAACATAGAAAATATATCAAGGGACTAAATACTTTCTTAGCTTCATGGAACTATAGATGATCCATTAGAGTGGGAGGAGAGATTTACAGCATTGTGTACGGACCAAGTGAGAAAACTGTGACCTTCCTCCAACCTTATGCTTCCCATTGCTTCTTTCCCAGCCTTCAACAGTGGGTAAATTTTCACATACAATTACTTCCTCACTGTCCAAGGAAGCTCACCCCTGAGGAATCATATTGCATCTTCACCACCCAGAGACCCCAGCTACACACACACCTCATTGTCTGTGTGGTATTTGATTCTAATCAAGAATCACTTAACGCTAATAAAATATTACCAACTGAGTTGAAATACCCTACCATGCCTGACCTTAGGATTTCTATTAAAAATCAAGTCATTCCAAGAATGCAGCTATTGAGCTAAATTCTCCTCTCAGCTATATTGAAGGCAGTTGAGCAATCCAGTGGGGCGACAGAAAACTTCTGATGTATAAAAGAAATTTGCCCGACCTTCAGTTAGGCTCTTTACTTTGCTGTTTTGCGTGTCAATCCTATTCAATCTTTGTCCTGAACTGAAAGGTTTCCCATCCTGCATTTGGATGTAGATAGGCACATGCAACAGAGTTTGTGTGATATCCCACATGGTGCTAAAAACATCACCGTAGAATAGAGATGAGCAAGAAGAAGGGAAATTCTTTGTTTGCCCTTTTTTAGCCCCCTCCTTTTGGCAAAGCTCAGACTAAGAATGGTGCACAGTGATCAAACTCACCAGGAGAGGGAGGTAGAATAACTCTCTCAACTTTCATTCCACCCAAGGCCCTTTCCTCAGGTCTGGCTTCATTTTCATGCAAGAGCTCCAAAACAAGAGGAACTAAACTGAAGATACTTAAGTATTAACCTCCCAATGCCTATCCAGTTTCCATCATAGCTGAGAAGGGAGAGGAGTCACTATCTGCCCTTAGTAGCCATTCCTGACTACCATGGAAAGACTCATCCTAAGGCTTCCCTGAGTCTCTCCTCTCTACTGCCCTGTTGTAGGGGCAGAATGATTTATATTTGGGTTCCTGCAGGTCATGTTCACATTCCTACTCATGTGCTGTGACTACAGCACTCTTTTTTCAAGGGCTTAGAGGCTGTAACAGGTTCATTGGGGGTGTGTATGTTCATCTAAGGCCCAGCACGCTGGTAGAGAGTGGTTCAGACCATCGGATCCATTTACAAGCTCCCTCAAATTTTGTAGATTTAACACATCTCTGATTTTAGCCCATCATTGTCATAAAGCAGAGATAAGCCAAATCCGTGACAGCATGGTTCTGATCCAGGTCCCATTTTCCCCAAACCTCCAGTTTTCATCTTTACCATAAATTACAACTATTAACTAACAAGGGACTTTTTGTTTGCGAGGGAGTCTTTGCTTTAAACTATTTGTGCTACTGGTCAGTATGCAAATGGCATGCAGCTTTCGATCTCATTTTCATCAAATCCAGATGCTTTGCTGCTTTTGCATTTTCAGTGCCAAGCCTACCTCGGGACTTGGATGAAAGTTAATTTACTGAAGTTTAACCCAGACTACATGGACAGGATGCTTGTGGGCTGAGGGAAATATTCTAAACGTATACTGAGAATCTGTCCTGTCCTCATTACTGAAAGGAATTTCCCCCTAAATTTTCAAGAGATTCATAAATAAGGGTTGCCTTTGGACTCCCAAATACACACAGGCTATGTCTACACTTGCTAAAATTAGTTCAAATTAGTTAGTTCGAACTAACTAATTTGAACTAATTTTAGTTAGTTCGAATTAGCTTAATTTGAACTAGCATGGCCACACTGGAATGTTAGTTCGAACTAAACAAGCACTTGCTTAGTTCGAATTAGCGATCCCCATTCATTCCAATGGCCGGTTAATTCAAACTAAGAAATGAGATCGAATTAACATGGCCACATTGGTTAATTCGAACTAGTTAGTTCGAATTAACCCCTTAGTTCGAATACCCAATTCGAGTTTATTAGTTCGAATTAAGGAAGCCCTTAATTCGAACTAACTAAAGCCTAGTATAGCCATGGCTTTAGTTGGTTTGAATTAAGCCTCCTTAATTCAAACTAACTTGCCAGTGTAGACATAGCCATAGAGAGTGGTGACCAAAGGGGCTTCCTCCCCACCACACTTGCATCTGATGGCAATTATTTCTTTCCCATCAGGATCTTGTCACTGCCATTCATGCCTTTTCACTTTGTGACTGGACAGTGTAATGTGCTTCAACCTGGGGCATCCTGAAAGATTAGTAGAAAGCTACAGAAGGTGCTGGAAGTGCCTGCTTCCCTGTGAAGTGGTATTAAACCCAAGGAGCATATTATTCCATCATTCTTTTCACTTCCAGATACCATGCAGGTTGTCAGCTTTGTTAAATTTTGGGGTCCTGGCCATCTGATATAGCTTCCCTCCCCCACTACCGCCACTCACAGTCATGACAGTTGAGATTAACAGTTGATGGGGCTCAAACCAATTGTCTCCAGGTTTAACCATCTAGGACTGGAGGCAGGATGTTCTCAATGGAAGGCCCCTGACTGAAACTGACTTCCCCCACTGACCTGACAGAGCCATCTTTGTTGACATTTAGGGCATAATGTACAGCCCAACTTTCTATTCTCAGGTTTCTGCTAAGGAATGGGCTGCCATATTGGTATTTCATGTGGGGAAGGGGAAGGTACAAATTCCTGTGGCAGCTATGGTAACCAGAGCTCCCGAAATGCTCCTGCAGCTGCCATGCAACCGAGAAGGTCAGGTGTCAGTGAACAGTTCCGGATCCTCCACATGGAAACATCCAACTGATACCGCTACACCGACAGTTTTGTGGGAGTTGCATCTCCTACCTCTTTTCTGTAGGGCTTGCCAGGAAGTGCCGCACTCAGGCTCTTCCTCCAGAACGTGCAAGCAAACAGAATTAAAACTCTCAGCATTACCTAAGGGAGAATGGAGCCCTCTTCTTCCTGCCCGTCTCCATTTTGGTCATGATCCTTGCATTTGAGTAATCAGATGAATTTTGTAAATTAAGGCAAGTGAATAAACAACAACAAAGAATGGCATTAAATGTACAGTAATAATTTTGTGACCAATGGATGGACTGCTTTTTGTCCTCTCCACTTTCAAGACGTCTGTCCAAGCAAAATGCCAAACTTCTCTGCCCTTATCCACCCAGAGGTAGAAGTTATTTCGAAGAGTAATGCATAATTATTTCCTTTTCCCCCCTTCTCATCAACATCACTCACAGAAGAGATGATATCTTCATCAGTAGCTTTCTCAGTGACTTTTACAAAGGATGCCACCAGCACTATCTCCATTTTACTTATAAGCAAAGTAAGGCAAAGAACTGAAGAGACTTGCTCAATGTCACCCAGTGACAGAGCTGGGAACAGAATCTAGGTCTTCCAAGTCACAGCCCAGTGCTATAGCCACTAGGAAATCTGCCTCCTACAGAAGAGTTAAAATCTCATCCAGCTTCATCACTGGTAAAAGCACAGACTAAGTTCGAAAGGAATCAAGCCAGCAGAAGGAAAGAGGGAGGGAGATGCATAATAAATTTAACTTGTCCTTCATTTGTGCCAACGTTCCTTTGAAATGTCTGTGGATTTAGGCTCCATTCCAAAAAATTTTGCTAGGAGGTGTTTCCTTTCCCCATTCCAGACAGTGCTACCAAAGCAGCCAGAGACCCACAGCCAAATTCCAGTCGAGAGAATAAAGAAAAAAGTTTAAAAAATAATATCTTTAGTAATGATGCCCTAAGAGGCCCCATCCAATAATTTCTGAATTGGATGGTCATACCTTTTAAAAAAAAAAAAAAAAAAAAGAGGCATCTTAAGAAATATAAAAATATCTATAGGTAGTGCTTTCTGTATACACAGCTTTCTGTGCACAAAATGTTCTAGTCCCTCTGACTCAGAATTTCCATTACTTGGGTGCCCTGCATGCTGCAGGTGTTTTATTTTTGTTCTGTGTAACTAGTTCTTTTTCAAACCCAAACTCCTGCCCAGGAGAGACGAGAGAGTCGTGGCCCTTGTGGTTGGCAAGGCTTCTGCTTCTGGATTTCATGCCCTGAAAATGCTGCCTCTAATTTTCTTGTAATAGAGGAGGGGACAAAAAGGTTGTATTTGTTTTTTAAAAACACCAACCTGCTGTGACTAGGAAATAATTCAAGAGCTGGGAGTGGCAAATGAAGGAAAAAAAAAAAAGGCCACAATGTCAATGCCATTCTGCAAGTTCAAAGTTTTCCCTTATACAACTTTTTTTTAATATTTAAATCTTACCTCTGTTCCACCTGGGGGTCACAGTGGCATGAGCATTGTAATAGAAAAGCAGCAGCAGCAAAATCTTCCACCACATCCTTTACTTTAAAATCTCTCTATCTTAGCTATTTGTTTCCTTCCTTTTCAGGAATAGACAACAACCTCCCCACCCCACAGGAGGATCCTGCCTACTCTCCTGAGTGCAATTGAAGTCAACGTAGCAGCTCCTCTCTTAAACCAACTCTCCTTGGGATGAAGAAACTTGCCTCCACAGGCAGACTTTGTTTTTATCCACATCTGGAATGACTCATGGTGCATGTGAGTTTGCTGGCAGCTCTGAGAATAAATGTCATATTTTTGTAGTCAAGTTCCATTTGCTAGACAGGCCAGTTTTTTTGAGAGATTTTTTTTTTAAAATAGTCAAATTGACAGGAGCAGCTTTCTTAAAAAACACCATTAAATGGTTGTTCTGTAGATTTCTCTCTCTGCTATGCATATGGGCATATGCTAAGAGCCAGCTCTTTGGTGATGTGTGCAGCATTCCTTGCATGCATAACGCAGGGAGTGGGTCATATACACTGAAGGAGCATTTTACCACTGTGATTCACAGGCATCACTCATTTATAGAGAACACTAAAACAAAACACTTAGTGTCTGTCTCAAAGGCAAGCTATCTTTTAGCTCTGTGTTCATACAGTGCCTAGTACTCTGGGGGGTTGGTCCATGACTTGGGGTTCCTAAGCAATACTACAATACATCAGTCGGGGGGATTTGGGTGGAAAGCATCTAGAGGAGTCACCACTGGTTAAGTGAAAAGATAGCTGATAGTTGCTCCTTGATGACAACAGCCCCCATAATAGAATACAATCAGTCTGACATCACTAGAAGTCCCTATTCAGGAGAGACCAAGAATGGAAACATCTGGAGGTAGACTGGTAAAGAAAAATGAGGCATATTGTCAGAGCTATAGGACAGTCCCATATTACCCTTCACATCAAGGCTGAAGTGCACTGAAAGTACATAGGGTTGAAATATCAGAGGGTGCTTCATATGAGGACAGAGGGAAGAAGTAATAGGGTGTGGATGCTAGGAGGTGATCAAGGAGTGAGACAAACATTCATTTGATTCTCAGTTTTCTATTCACTGCCTGCATATTTGTGACGGACACATTAGAGATAGAGTCGGGCTTTAATTCTTCTCTCACTTACAGGAGCAACTTCAATGAAGTGAGTGGAGTTGCACTAATGTAAAATTTGCATAAATGAGAAGAGAATCCAATTCATATTCTATAGATTCCCTGATAATCTGCTAAAGGCCAGGAATAGTAGAGGATACTTCAGATCAGGATTGATGTGCATGGCAGGACTGCATGGAGGAATCCTGAGCAACCCTGGTCTACCTCATCCCACACTCTTGCCAAGGCTACAATTCCTTCCTATCTCAAATACCAGATGCAAACAAAATTGTTATAACTGTTTGCAAAAGAACACGGGGAAGCAAGGATAACAGTGGGGCAAATTCAGTAGTGTTGCTTAAGGTGATATAAATTCTATTTCCATAGCCTCAAACTTTCCTAAATTCAGACTCTCTCAAAAGTATTTACACCCATATAATGATATGTGGTTCTAAAGAAGTAATTTACATGCCAAGGAGATAGAAGGTGGTACTTGCTCCTGCCATGAGTGCAGGGGACTAGACTCGATGACCTTTCATGGTCCCTTCCAGTTTCTATGATTCTATAAGATGTAAATTAAATCAGAGAATAGCTGATTTTAACACTTTGTAAGTTCCCCCCTAAGTCGACTTTAAATTTAAGTGTGGACATGCTAAGTCGACTTAGCTAAAGTCAGCGTTAAGTCGACTTAGCTAAAGTCAACTTAAATAAACAAGTGTAGACATAGCCTTAGGGCCCAATTCATCATTGCGTAATTAATTTTATATCAGTGTAACATCACTGAAATCAATAGAATCACAAATGTGATATTAGAATATTGCAATAATGGATCAGGTCCTTGGTGGCTCCAATTCACAGATGGTGGGTAAGGGATTGGGTTATAAATTCCCCACTGATAAAAGTCTAACTAAGCCATGTCTACTCTGTAGAAATTTAACTCCTAGTGTAGAAGTATTGCACCAACACAAAATAGATTTCACCCTGGTGCCACTTAATCCAGTCAGTAAACTGTGTTGGGGTAAGCCCTCTTTTAGGCCAGCATAGAAGGTAATATAATTCAAGGGTTTGAATCAATTTAACAGTATCATTTTAACTACATCAATGCTGCACACTGGTGTGAAGTCCTTTAGTGTAAATAGGGCCAGAGAGTGAGGTTGTTTAAAGTACATTTGGGGTAAGTGGGTTAGGAAAAAAATGTGCGTGGGGGGGGGGAGGAGGAGGGGGAATTGCATCACTGGAGACTCCTACTGGACTTGATATAGATTTACTTAAAGTTAGGCTCACATTTGAATTTTGTCCAATGATTCATTTGTTTGAACCCCTTTGGACCCATTTTTTCAGTGCTTACAAACTGGCCCTAAGGCCACTGCAAAGCTGAGTTTCCCAGTACAGTCTTTGCTCACTCTTGCTGCTTTGCAAGGCCCTCCAAGCACACTAGAAACTTGTGAGCTGATTCTATTTTAGGGGATTGTAAATGATGTACGTGTGTACTTTCTAATGAAGAAAATGCAGCTGTGATTATATAGCGCCAGCCTAAACATAGCACATAAAGGAGCCATTTCAAACAGGGAAGTGCAACAGAGATGGAGTCAGCTCGAGGATATTCCCTGATGGAGAAAGAAGCCACACTGGAGGAGGTCTGGTTTAAAAGATTTTTGACACAGGTAGAATGCAGCCCTGATCTACAACTAGGTTTTGTCCTGCTTTAGAAAAAGATATGGGTAAAATAGTGCAAGCCCCTAGTGTTGACAGACACATTGGAATATAGGTGCTCATCTCGCTTTAGTTTATTCCCCTAAATTTAGAGGTGTAAAGCAATCAGGAACAGATCATTCATTCCTATGAGCTGGTCAACTGGTGAGAATGAGTCTTTCAGTTTTCCAAGCACCTGCGAAAGGCGATGTCTACACTTGCAAGTTAATTTGAATAAGCTTCCTTAATTCCAACTAATTTAAAACTGGGCCAAACGAGGCTTTCATTAGTTTGAATTAAGGGCTTCCTTAATTCAAACTAATAAATTTGATTGCTTAGTTTGAACTAACCCTTAATTCAAAATAGTTAGTTTGAATTAAGTCAATGTGGCCATATTAGTTGGAACTAACTGCTTAGTTCGAACTAATCGGCAGATTGACCTTCATGCAACTGACTAATTCGAACTAAGCAAGTGCCCTCCATGGACATGGCTAGTTTGAACTAGCATTCTAGTGGGGCCATGTTAGTTCGAATTAACTTAATTTGAACTAACTAAAATTAGTTCGAATTAGTTAGTTTGAATTAACTAATTCGAACTAGCTTTTGTAGGTGTAGACATAGCCGAAGATTTCAGGCACAGGGATGGGGTGCCAGCTTCTAGAAACATGCAGGAATTCTCAAATCTTTGGGACTCCCAACAATATTACCAGAGCCCAACAGACTCCATTTTCCATTTGGACATATTTTCCTGTTTACCAGCACCGCACTGGTGCTCCACATTGTCCATGTTCTGAGGCTGGAAGGAACAGAATGAGGGGTGAAACAGGGGTGTCCAAGAAGCTGCCTGCTGCTTTTCCCTGAGCTGTGGCAGCATCAGAAGCTTCCTAAAATGAAGACGGAAACCTAACAGTTATCCCCGTTCTCCACAGACTGATGTTCTTCTGTTCTCCATGCTGTTTGCTGTTTGACTATAGATATTCAGGCCTGCTTGTAAGGCCTATAATTTTTAAATATGTATCACTTTGATTCTTTGGTTTGCTACCACTGTAGCTAAGCCATAGGCTGCTTGACAATAGAACGCCTTGTACTTTGGCTAAGCAAAGGCAAAAAAGCACAGGGACAGCCATCAGCTTGGAAGTGTGCAGGCACATCCGCACTTTCCAAACAAAGTTGATAGCATCCCATCTGGTTTGCAAACGCTTGTGGAGATATAATCTACATTTTGTAGCAGTTGGTCATCCTGGTGCCTACTGGTCTGATAATTTCCGAGTCCTTGATTGTTTCTGTCTGTCTCATAATGAACTGTAAATCAGTTAAGGTGGTGGGGTATGATTGGTTAGAGATTTATGGTACGATATGTTAGGATTGGTTCTTGAAATAATATAAAGAAATGATTGGTTAAAATACATTATAAAAACTGAGGTAAACCAGGAAGGAGAAGGAATAAAATTTACTGGGGGGGAGGGGAATTATTGGGGAGGGGTGGAAATTTACTGGGAGGGGAAATTTATTGATGTAAAGGTCTAAAGGATGCTTGCATGGAAAAGATTCCAATAAACCTATCGTATTGCCTGCTGCTGGACTCTGGTCTTCTACTCCGAACTGAAAGGACTTGGGAAGGTCCTATCACTTGCTTCAACCCATCCATCACAGAACATCTGGTAGGAGGGGGCAACCCATGAAGCTATTCCCCCTGGGCAGGACCCATAGGATACCCCGTTTTGCTTTCAGAGGAACCCAAATTCTACAGGCACCACTGGGTTGGGATTTATACTCAAGATGCCACTGTCAATTATAGTCCATATATGCTAAGGCCCCATTGTGCTAGGTACTGTGTATGCACATAGTGGGATACAGTCTTTGTTCTGAAAAGCTTACAGTTTAAAAAAGCCAAGATAGATAAAAGATGAGAAGGGAAACAGAGGTAAGATGACTTGCCCAAGATCAGACAGCACCGGTGTCCCAGTTTAGGACTCTGTTCATTAGACTGTGTAGCCTCCCATATGCTAATATTCTAACATTGTCCATCTGTGCCACTAATAATCACAATACTTAGAATTTTTACATAAAACTTCTCACGCTTGAGTATCTCAGATCACTTTACAAACATTAAACAAGTCCCTACACACTCTTGTGAGGTAGGTTGTTATCTCCATTATACAGGTGGAAAAACTGAGTCACAGAGAGGTTAAGTGACTTGACCAAGCCCTCACAATGAGCCAGTGCTAAAGCTGAAAATAAATTGTGACTACCACTACTTTCAACTGCTCTTCTGGTACAACCGTGTATTCCGTTTCCAGTACATATAACACCAATAGTCAAATGTGACCCAACCAGGACACTATGAACTGTTCTAATCAGGACACCAACCAAAGCCATCTTTTATCCCTTCAAATAACATTCACCAACTTTCAGGAAAAAATGTTACTTCAGAATCAGATTACCGTCAGTTACTGGCTTCCTGTCTCTTGTTGGCCTCTCAGATATTTCTGGTGTAGTTTACAGCTGCTTGAGTAACAGCTAATCTGGAGGCAAAAATTTGCATAGCTGCACAAGAACTTCTGGGAAGTCAGCTGGCAGTGGCCTGGAATTAACTTTATGTGTTGTTATGCGTTGGATAAAGAGACATTAGTTCAGAGAAAACCAATAGTCTCCTAAAGGGAGGATTATGGTACCAACCGAGCATATCGCAGTGACTATGTCTTACACTACAAAAAGTTGGGTCGACTTTGTTAAGTTGACCCTAAAGTCAACCTTATTAGGTTGACTTAACAAAGTGGTTTCCCTGAACGGGGACTTAGTAAGTCGACCTAACTGCGCTTAGTTTGACCTAATAAAGTGGACTTAAGCGTCCACACTGTGCTTAGGTCAACCTAAGGAGTCAACCTAAGGGTTGGGTTGACCTACCCGGCAGTTCTTATTAAGTCGGCATAACCTTTCATTAAGTTGACTTAAGGAATTTCTTAAGTCAACTTAATGAAAGCCTGGTGTGGACAGGGACTAAGTTAAGATCAACTTAAGCCTCCTTAAGTCATCCTAACTTGCAAGTGTAGACATAGCCTGTGTGTGTAGAGCTATTAAAACCAAGGTATTATGTTCACCCCATCACTACCCATATTCCCAGTTTACACAGGAAGTGAGTTTCAGCCACAGAGCCTGGCTCTTTAGTTCAGGCTATAGAAACTTATGCTTTCAGTCCTAAAGGTCCCTGGTGCAATTTGTTTCTGGGGTGTTAGCCAACATGGGAGCTGTTACACCAGCACATACAGGAAACCAAGACAAGGAAGCTGAAGGTATCATAGCAAGAGTTACTCATTATGGCAAGTGTAAATGTAATCTAA
Source organism: Pelusios castaneus (assembly GCA_007922175.1). Taxonomy (NCBI): domain Eukaryota; kingdom Metazoa; phylum Chordata; order Testudines; family Pelomedusidae; genus Pelusios; species Pelusios castaneus. The sequence continues at coordinate 2,103,526 of ML685838.1, forward strand.
GTGTATGGCAAGTGGAGTAAATAGTATCTCCATTGACTTCCACGAACAATGCAGCATTACTTTTGTCCATTAAACTTCAAAAGTTTCCAGCATCAAATTTGCTTCTCTGGATTCTTTACAGGGGGTAGTGGGTTGCAGCGGCAAGAAGCTAATGTAAAACATCAAGGCCATGACTTTCAGTTAACTGAGAGAAAATGCTATCAGCAGTGCTACCATAAATTGAGAGCTGAACTGAGACAGACATGTGACAAATCACTGCTAAAATCATAAAGGAAGGTCAGCTATTCAGAGAATTTCCTGCCTTTCAGCCCATAAAGTCAATAACCGCAGCTCTGAACATTCACAGAAAAGAGATGTATGATTAATTCCTCAGAACAGCACAGAAGCAGCTTTTCAGTAAATACCACCATAATATTTTAAATCCAAACCCAAAGAAAACAGGAGTTGATAATGCAAAAGCAGATTAATTGTTGCCTTTTCTAGAGAAATACGGAAAGATAAACACAATCTCATTATGGGAAACTATTTGGATGGAGGCTTTATTTATTTTCTCTCTCAGCAGCAAAAACAGTGCTAGACATGAAATCCCATTGAAGTAGTGGAAGGGATGCTGGGGGAGATGAAGAAGGGGAGTGCTATGGGTATAGCATGAGGCTGTCAGTTTAGTGACACAATGGAGAAAGATTCTTCCATGAAAGTGGCAGTAATGGCTCAACTCTTGACTCCACCACACCCCTTCCTGTGTTACCCCAATTAAATCATTTCATCTGTCTGCCTCAGTTTCCCATCTGTAAAATAAGGATGATAGTACTCTTCGTTCTCTATCATTTGTCTGCTTCTCTATAGATTGTAAACTCTGTTGGCCAGAGACTGTCTTCTACTTGGCGCATAATTCTGAGCACAGCAGTGCCTTCATCTTGGTTGAGACTCCTCACTGCTATAGTAGTAAAATTAATCAAATCATGAGAGCCCCATGCCTTTGATTTTAGAAACCCAGAAGGTTCCCAGAGACAGAAAGGGAATTTTTAAAAAAAGTTAAATTCTAATCCAGTGCTGACCGATTGATATTCCTCATGTAAATCTGCTCACTGGCTTTTGGGTCTAAGAATGTTCTCTCAAGTGAAAAACCAGAACATCTCTCAGGAGCAAATGTTCTAGAAAGGGTTTTGGGAAAGCAGGGAAGAGACACAACAGGTGCCTTCTCCTACCTTCCCCTATCCCTCCTCAGTGTTCTAGTTCTCCAGGGTTTCCAATCACCCCATGTGAAAGGACAATTTGCTCATGAGGATTTATATCCAAACTTTGTGCTTCTACCAGCAGCAAGACACAAAGGAAAAACACAGACAGCTTGAAAATGGAAAGGAGGTGAGCACCGATTAGATATCCCAGGCTTCACAGACTATATGAGAACATAAGGACTGTCATACCTGGTCAGACCAATGGTCCACCTACCCCAGCATCCTATCTTCTGACAGTGGCCAATGCCAGGTGTTTCAGAGGGAATGACTAGAACAGGTAATCATCAAGTGATCCATCCCTTTGGCCATCCCCATTTTCTGACAAACAGCAATCCCTGCCTATCCTGTTTAAGAGTCCTTGATAGACTTATCCTCCATGGGGGAATTTATCTAGGTTTTTAAAAACAAACAAACAAACAAACAAAAACCACCCCTCTGTTATAGTCTTGGCGTTCACAACATCCTCTGGCAAGTAGTTCCACAGGTTGACTGTGTGTTATGGGAAGAAATACTTTCTTTTGTTCATTTTAAACCGGCTTCCTTTATTTAATTTGGGAAACCATATTTTTTTTGTATTATGAGAAGGACTAAAGAAGACTTCCTCACTTACTTTCTCCATACCAGTCATGATTTTATAGACCTCCATTATATCCACCCTTACTCATCTTTTTTGCAAGCTGAGAAGTCCCAGTCTTATTAATCTCTCCTCATATGGAAGCTTTGCCATTCCTCTCATCCTTTTTGGTATCCCTTTCTGTACCTTTTCCTATTCCAATGTATCTTTTTGAGATTGGGCATCCAGATCTGTACTATGTATTCAAGATGTGGGTGTAACATTGGTTTATAAAGAGGCAATATGATATTTACTCTCTCATTGTCTATCCCTTTCCTACAGATTCCCAATATTCTATTAGCTTTTTTGACTTCCGTTGCATATTGAGTGGGTGTTTTCAGAGAACTATCCACAATGACTCCAAGATTTCTTTCTTGAGTGGTAACAGCTAATTTATACCCCAGCATTTTGTATGTATAATTGGGATTCTGTTTTCCGATGTGCATTAATTTGCATTGAACAACATTGAATTTCATCTGCCATTTTGTTGCCCAGTCACCTAGTTTTGATAAACTAAATTATAAATCAATGCCTTGTACACATGAAACAAAAAATGACAGCAGAGCTTGCCTTGAATTTTCCCCCAGGCATGCCAAGATTATCTTTGATGAACAAAAGTGAAATGCAGAGTAGCGCATAGGATTGCACTGTGTTGCTGAGTCCATGAGAGCCCAGTTATGTAAACACTATGAACTAGATTCGTGGATGCAGCTATGTCTCATCCAGCCTGTCACACAACTGAAGTGAAGGAAAGCAAAAGGTGGCTTTAAGCCATTTTTTGGGGTACTGGGTTTCTTAGTCTGGCACAATGTGGAGCACTCTTGAGGCTGCTCTAAACTACGCCCATCCACAACAGTCTTCAAGAAATCATATGGTAGCTGTAGTGTTGCAACCTCTGTCTGTCCATGACCCCTCCCCTGAAGGTTGTGAAAGGACAAAGTTTAGATCCATTTTGGCCACTCTACACAGCCAAAGGACCCTTCTCTTCTGAGAAAATCATTACTCCAAAACAAAAAAGGAGTCCTGTGGCACTTTTAAAGACTATCACATAAGCTCTTGTGGGCACAATCTTACTTCATCAGATGCACAAAGTGGAAAGTGTAGTATATTAGTTGTATATATACGTACAGAGAAGGGTGGGTCATGAAGTGAATTCAAACAGTTCTAGAGGGATAGTCTGCTATGCTATTTAAGCAAAACAAACAAGTTTTCTTTTATTCAAACAGTGTAGAAGGCGGCCCTGTAATAGTAATAGCTGAGAAGGTGGGAATGTTATTAGAGGGGAAATTACCTTTTGTAATGAGTTAGCCGTTCCAAATTTCTATTCAGACCTAGTATGAAGGTGTCTAGTTTGCATATGAATTGCAGTTCTGCGGTTTCATGTTGGAGTCTGTTTTTGAAGATTTTTTGCTGAAGTACTGTAAAACTAGCATGTTTGTTACAGAATGTCCAGGTAGATTGAAATGTTTCCCTACTGGTTTTTAAATGTTACTATTCATGATATCTGATTCGTGCCTATTTATTCTTTTGCACAGACACAGTCCAATTTGGCCAATGTATGCAGCAGAGGAGCATTGTTGGCACATGATAGCATATATCACATTGGTAGATGTGCAGGTGAACAAGCTCCTGATGGAGTGGCTTCTTTGCTTAGATCATATGATGGTGTTACTTGAGTAGATAGGTGGGCAGAGTTGATAATGGGGTTTGTTGCAGGGATAAGTACCAGGCTTAGCGTTTCTGTTGTATGGTGTGTAGTTTCTGGTGAGTATTTGCTTACAGTCCGGGGCTGTCTGTAAGTGAGGAGTGACCTACCTCCCAAGGCTTGAGAGAGTGAGGGATTGTCTTCCATGATAGGTTGTAGATCCTTGATGATAGGTTAGGTGGGTTTTATTTGGTGTCATAGGTGATGACCAGTGGCATTCTGTTGTTTTTTTTGTTGGGCCTGCCCAATAATAGTTGACTTTCGGGTACCCATCTGGCTCTGTCAATTTTTTTCTTCACTTCCACAGGAGGGTACTGTAGTTTTAAGAATTTTTGATAGAGAAGATGTTTGTCTCTGTCTGAGGGATTGGAGCAAATGCCGTTGTATCTTAGGGCTTGGCTTCAGATAACGGATCCTGTGATCAAATGAAAGCTGGAGGCATGAAGGTAGGTATAGTAGTCAGTAGGTTTCTGGTGTAGGGTGGTTTTTATGTGACCATTACTTATTTGTACTGCAAACTTATTTGTTTTGTTGAAATAGACTAACACAGCTACCCCTCTGGAACTTATCACTCCAGAAACCCCAGAAGAATCTTCAGCCAAGTAGAATCACATCTGGTTCATGGCCCTTTCTGGTGGCAGACTAGCCCAAGGAGCCATAGTGTGATGGAGAACATGGCAAAAAAATGTTAATGGAAGCATTTTCTAATAATGAACATTTTATAAAAATCTAAATCTCTTAATGGATACTGTGCACACAGAAAAGAGGGCTACATTTCTCTTAAAACTATTGGATATGAAACTCTAGCTCTACCCTGTAATAGTTAATGGGAGTTGTGTTCACTCTCACCAAGGCCGTATACAGTCACTAGCACAGCAGAGGTAAGTAGAACTGGACATTTATTAGTTTAATTTCTAAAGAAGGATGAATATACTGCCTATTGCTGTAATGCATGCCCATCTCAGGAGAAATACAAAGCGGTAGGTCATGGCACACTGTCTATTCAGGACCCTTTGAAGAACTGGCTGGTTTTGCCCAGTTTGGTAACAGATGGGTCTCATTAATCAGTGGTGCTTTCTGAATGCAGCAATGAACTGAGACAACAGACCCGAATCACCTTTCGCATTGCTGAGAAAGGTGTGGGATAATTTCTTTTTGACGCAGATTCTCTCTCTGCCTCCCCAGTCATTCCCAGCTTGGCACAGGAGCTTGGAAACAGACGTGATGGAAAAAGCAGCAAATCCCACCTCCTTTTTTCCTGTGGAATTATATGTATATATATAGATATATATATAGTATATTGCTTATAGCTACACCCTTAGCAGCAATGAAAGGCGTTCTTGTATATGGAGAGTATACTAGTATGGAACATCTCAAACCGCAGCTACTAAACCCTCCTTGCAACTTGCATCCTTTCTCACTGGTCTCTTCAAACTCCCTCAGCAGCATTTTGCATTCTGTTCAAACCAAGACACCAAAACAACAGTTTGATTCACACCAGGCTCATGAAAGACCTCTAGCACACTAAGGACACTGCCGATGTGAGATAATTGCACCATCCCTTGTATTTTCAAGCTGAACAGTTCACAAAGTGTTTATACAGTGGAGCCCTGATCCATTACCAGAGCCCTTGAGCATTACTGTAATACAAATTAATAAATAATAATAGGGGCTGACCCTGCTTTATAGCAAAACATATAGGTAAGAGTCACAAGCAAGAAGCAGGAAGTAGACTATAAAAGTCTATCTAAAGAGAAAAACAAAAAAAAGGTGTCTCCATTTTTAAAGTGTTTTTATAGATAGGAAAATCCCAGTGGAATTACTGGTGAGTATTATGCCTGTGTAACTGGAGATCAGATGAACAAAACTAGATTTTAAAAAACCTCATCTGGGAGAGCGGTGTGTTCTAAAATCCAAACCAAAGATGGTTTGGATCTGGTTCCCATTTTATCTGAACCCTCAAAGCTTAGAGGAATTAAGCAGTAGTTTGGATCAATGGATCAAATTTTGGCCTTTCCCTAAACTAGCATTGTTATGTCAAGGTCCATACAAAGTAGTGGCGATTTTGCATCTATATACAATATAAGATTTATATATCATGGCTCTGAACTCCATCACATTTGATAAATTAACAAAGCTAGCGCTTTACCTACATGCATTACATGCAAATCAAATTTCTGGTCTTTGTCGCATAACTTATATTTACACACCGGTTTTAGCCTCCCTTTAAAACCTGAGTATTCTTGTATCAGATTTTATGCAAGTGGTTTGAATTTTTTTTAATTTCTAAAAATACAGCTTCGTGTTGGAACATGTGCACTGTGGGGTAGGGTGGATGGCTGGAACAGAGCAAGTGGGGGACATCTGGAATTCTGCGAGACAGATCTGAGATAAGAGGACCAGGAGACAAGATGATGAAGTGGTGAGGGAATTCCCATCAGGCTGGAATGCAGACTATAAACCAGGGAGCAAAGCACAGAAACAGAGATGGGACAAACAGAGGTGCAAGTTCTTGCGGTGATGGGAAGGTGTAAGAATGCCTCTGAAGCTGCGGCAGAGGTCTGAGCCAAAATGAAGAGTGCTGTTGCAGGTGAGAAACAAATCAAAACAAACATGAGGCTACCTTTGCACATGGTGCAGTGCAAGCTACTCCCCCTGCCTTCTCCCTGCTTCACTCCTACCAGTGATGCAGCCACCTCCTCTGGCTAGAGAATTAATATTAGTATTGGCTAGTTGGTCAAATACAGCTTTCTCCTGTCTCCAGATACCCTCGAACAGATAAGATCAGTCACAGTATGAACCTGGTGCCTCAACTGAAAGGAATAAATGGAATTACCCCTCATTAACCTGTAGCAATGCAGCACTGAATCAGCCCCTTAAAAATGTGTGCATGTGCTTTTATACTTCAAACTGTATTTCTACGCATATGATGTTACGTGTCCTCTGACAGCCAGCATCCCTACTGATTACCCTGACTGAACATCTGATATGTCTGAAATCCATCTGCCATGGATATTCAATACATTCACATAGTGACACAGTGGTAGGACTCCCTGTTCTAGGACACAATGATATGGCATCATAAGAACATAATGGTATTAATGGGTCAGACCAGTGGTTCATCTAGCCCAGCATCCTGTTCTCCTACAGTGGCCAATGTCAGGTGTTTTAGACGGAAAGGACAGAACAGGTAATCAAGTGATCCATTCCATCACCCATTCCTTGGGCAAACAGCAATCCCTCTCCATCTGACACTGATGAACCTATCCTTCATGAATTTTTCTGGTTCTTTTTTGAACTACATTATAGATTTGTCCTTCACAACATCCTCTGGCAAGTAGTTCCACAGGTACTTCCTTCTGTTCATTTTGAACCTGCTGCCTATAAATGTTATTTGGTGACCCCCAGTTCTTGTGTTATGTAATGGAGTAAATAACACTTCCTTATTTATTTTCTCCATACCAGTCATGATTTTAGACTTCCATCATACCCTCCCCCTTGGTGTCACATTTCCAAGCTGAAAAGTCCCTGTCTTCTTACTCTCTCATCCTATGGAGGCTTTTCATGTCCTTTTCTATACTTTTTCCAATATATCTTGTTTGAGATTGAGCGACCAGATCTGCACACAATATTCAAGATGTGAGAGTACCATGATTTATAAAAAGGCAATATGATATTTTTTGTCTTATCTATCTCTTTCTAAATGAATCCTAACTGTCTGTTCGCTTTTTCAACTGCCACTGCACATTGAGTGGACATTTTCAGATAACTATCCAGAATGACTCCAAGATCTCTTTCTTGAGTGATAACAGCTAATGTAAACCCTAGCATTTTGTATGTATAGTTGAGATTCTGTTTTCCAATGTGTGTTTGCATTTATCAGCATTGAAATTTACCGGCCATATTGTTGCCAAATCATTCAGTTTTGTAAAATCCCTTTGTAAGTCTTCAGAGTCTGCTTTGGACTTAAATATCTTGACTAGTTCTATATCACCTGGAAAGTTTGCCACGGCAGTGTTTACTATGATCATTTATGAATATGTTGAATAGTACTGTTCCTAGGACAGACCCCTGGGAGACGCTACTATTCATCTGACTTCATTCTGAAAACTGATAATTTATTCCTACCCTTTGCTTCCTATCTTTTAACCAGTTACTGATACAGGAGACAACCTTCCCTCTTATCCCATTACAACTTTCTATGCTTAAGAGCTATTGGTGAGGGACCCTCTCAAAAAGACTCTGAAAATCTAAGTGTATTATATCTACTGGATCACTTTTGTCCACATGCCTGTTGACACCATCAAAGAATTCTAGTAGATTGGTAAGGCATTATTTCCCTTTATAAAAACCTTGTTCTTCTCCCAACAAATTCTGTTCATTTATGTGTCTGACAATTCTATTTTTTACTAAAGTTTCAACCAATTTCCTGGTATGAAAGATAGACTTATCAGGCCTGTAATTGCCATGATTTTCACTGTAGCCTTTTTAAAAAATTAGTGTCACATTAGTTATCCTCCAATCATTTGGTACAATAGCTGATCTACATGACAGATTACATACCACAATTAGTATTTCTGTAATTTCACATCTGAGTTCCTTCAGAACTCCTGGGTAAATACCATCTGGTCCTTGTTACTTATTACTCTTTAATTTATCAATTTGTTCCAAAACCACCTCTAATGACACCTCAGTCTGGGACAGTTCCTCAAATCTGTCACCTGAAAAGAATGGTTCAGGTACAGGAATCTCCCTCATCCATGAAGACTGATGCAAAGAATTCATTTAGTTTCTTCTCGATCACCTTATCTTTCTTGAGTGCTCCTTCAGCATTTCAATCAACCAGTAGCCCTATTGGTTGTTTAGCATGCTTCCTGCTTCTGGTGTACTTAAAGAAAACTAAATCCCATTGTAGGAATTGGCCTCATACAGAGGGTTGTCATTTCCCCAGTCTGGACTGAGGTCCTGCCACTGCCAGCCTGCAGCCCAGCCCTGGATCCCTGGCCAGGGTCAGGGCCAGCACTGGAGTGGGCTGGCCCCAGCCCCCTGGCCCCGGATTCCTGGCTGGGGTTGGGCCTGGATTGGGCCACCACTGGTGACTGGGTCCTAGATCCCCGCCAGACTCAAAGCACTGGGGCTGGGATTTGGGGCACGTACCCATACTCATATCCATGTGCAGTGCTAAGTTGCTGCACACTGTTGGCATTCCCATCCTTTAAACATGACATTTATTTGTGGTCCTATCTCTGGTGGGTTTCAAATTGGATACCAAAGATCATGGGCAAGATACTATGGTGGTGTAAATTGGTGCAGCTCCATTGAAGTCAATGGAGCTGTGATATAGTTGACATGAGCAAAAGGTTTGGTGACCTATAGTATTTTTTCAAAAAACAGTAGGGAATAAACACATTTCCTTCTGAAACCAAGGCTATGAAGGAGCAATTACTGACTGTGTTGATTGTACAGTCTCTGCATCAGTCTCTATCTCATTGCTCTGTAAAATACATTGGGAAAACAGTGTAGGAAAGATGCTAAGTAAAGCCAATTTTAATCTGTTCTAGCTAATATTTTGATCACCGTTCTAATATTTTCATCATTAGAAATAAACATCAACACCAAAAATCTGTAGCATACTATAAAAATATACCAACACTAAAAATCTGTAGCATACTTTTATAAAGAAAATTACTATCTCTCCTGAAAAACTGGGGAAAAAAAATAAGTCATGTTCTACTCTAAAGGGATGAATCTAGACAGAGAGAGTGCAAGCAACAGATTATGCTAAAACAGATGCTGGCCAGTTTCAAAGTGAGATTAAATGTAAACATTAGCAATTTGAGAAGCAAAAATTTAACATAATCCTTTTTGAAATGATAAATTAGATATTGTTGATCCTCTCTCCTCTCTTCTCACCCAACTATCTTGCCTTTTAATTTTTATTTTGACAGTAATCCTAATGGAAAACACCAACCACCAAGTTAGGTTACTGAAACATAGAACAACAACTGGAAAGGAAGAAAGCAGCTTTAGAGATTTGCAGATTATTGCCTCTGTAACAATAAACTTTCATTCCCCTATCTCTCCTCTACACACACACACCCTCCACCCCCACCCCATCCATCCTTGTGCCTTTTCTGTGGTCAAATAGTTGGAAACCAGAAAGTCACTTGAAAGATAAATGGGCCTCAGGTTGATAACCATTCTGAAGTTATTCTAATTTCCAGAAAAATAGGACCTGATCCTGTATTCATTTTTTCATTCCAGGAGCCTTTACTCCTGAGAGAATTCCCATTTTAATCTATGGGATTCTTCTCCCTTAAAGCAGAAAACAACATCTGATGAAGTGGGTTATAGTCCACGAAAGCTTATGCCGAAGAAAATCTGTTAGTCTATTAGGTGCCACAGGACTCTCGTTTTTTGCTGTACAACAGACTAACACGGCTATCCCTCTGGAAATCTCTCCCTTAAAGGGCTATCCTCATGAATAAAATTTGTAGCATCAGGACAATACTTTGCTGAAGTCTTATTAATATTTTTGAGGGAAGGGGAGAGACTTGGTTTCATCTGTACTTGATTTCAGGAGTAGAAGGACAGCAATGAGGTGACAAAGCAGAGACAATGGTCCATCAGTGAGCCTGCTAGCTAGCGGCCAAGAAGCAGAATGGATTTTAATTGCCTTCAATGGCCAGGGTTGCTCCACGCTTGCCTCCTCATATTACCAGACTAAAGCTTAAATCAAGACTGCTTGTGATACATAGCCAATGCTTTATCAGATGAGTGAATGAATAAAGACACAAATAAATAAAAGGCTGCCAGTGACCATGCCAGCAAGAGTTGCACTGAACTTTTCTAACCTCAAAGTCACTCTCTGCATATCTGACATCAGCCATCTGATCATCTGTGCCCCCAAAACTGACATTTAGCTGTTCGTGATGTTTAAGGCTAGGTAATCAGTTTTTATACAGGAAAAGAGGAATTGCCGTCCTGGATACGACCTGTGTCCATCTAGTCCAGCATCCTGTCTCTACCAACATGAAGTGAGTAGGAGGTGGGGGGAAGGGGAGTCACCTGACTCGAGGGAAAAGTTCTGCCTAACACCTATTGGTTAGAGGTTGACTTGCATCTTGAAGCATGACTATTTTCCTTCCAAACCTCACAGTGTTAATAAACACCCCTTCAGATGAATTGGTCACCAATACTGCAGATGAATACCTGAGTGGTATTTCTATCAAACTGGTAGCCACATCTATAAACTCATCTTCTGATTAACATATTCACATGTCACATCTTGGGCTGGTAAAACTGTGGTGTTCTTTTCACCTAAATCCACACAGTGCACTGTTTTTGATCAGTCAAAATGTCAGGATGCAATGCTCCTGATAGATAGATATACAATGGATATAGAAGAAGGAAAGAAAGTTGGGAAAATAAATTAAGAAATCCATATTTTGGGTTTTCTAGGGACTCCTATCAAATCCCTCTACATTTGAAAGCTCTCTTCTGCCTGAGGCTCCCAGTGAGATCCAGCTCAACACATAACTATTTAAGTGCTAACATTTCTAGGGGATTCCCAGGCTGCATGCCAAATCTGAGAATTTGGATAGTTTATTTGTGATTGATTTCAGTGCTTCTCTCCCTGCCTAGAGTGCTCTAATTAGTTTGTTAATTTTAATAAGATTAAATGTGCGGAAGTCTGATATCTCTCTGCAGCATTCTAAATAGCATCCAATATGCATGTCAAACCATTACTAAATTTCAGGACCAACAGATCAGACAGCAGAGACAGACATTGTTTCAGGCGGCAGAAAGAGATAGACAACATTCTCTCATCCAAAGTCAACAGACGTTGATAGGAAGTCTCCCATCTTCTTAACTGGACTAATGGTCAAATTCATAAAGAACATATGTATATTTAAATAGCTTTTGCCCTGCCCAGTACAGTATGACTGGGAAAGAAAAAAAATGTTCTTATTTAGCTAGGAAGTTTTTCAGAAGAGTGGTTGTCTTATTGTCCATCTTTCAGTGCCTAGCACAATGTAGGCCCTACCTGTAAAATAATAGAAAGTTCTACTTCCCAACAGCAAAACCATTCAAAATGTCTGCAAGAGATGGCTGATAAATGCAACTGTGCATTCACAGACACCATTCTATTCCTATCTGTTTCTATTATTTTGAGTTTTTCCTCTCCTTAGGCATCCCCACCTCTGAACGAAGGGAATGGCTATTGTCTGCATCTCTCCATTCCAGGGTTATTTCTTTCCCACCTTACTTTCCTCTTTTGCACCTCAGTGTTGCTAATTTCTACTGTAAGCATATTTCCATTGGCTAAAGGGGGAAAGTATGACTTTCCAAGTCTCTTTATGGCTAATATCAATGCATCAACAAACCACTGTATTGGAAGCCCTGGAAAAACAGTCTGTGGGATGTGCCTCCACTCAACACTCAGCCCCAGGATTATGCCGTGGCTTGCCCTTCACAGGGCAAGCTGTGTAGGAAACCACAGGGAACCACAACTAGAAGCCTGAGTGTGGTTCAGAGCTGCCTTTAAGGGACAAAACTAATTAGAGCATTTAGACAGGGCGGGGGAAGAGGGAGAATGGAGGCAGTGAAAACATCCACAAATGACCTCTTCAAAACCTCAGGCTTGGCGTGCAGCCTAAGAATCCCCTTTATGGGTACCCTCTTTACTTTTAAATGTAGAGCTGGCTGTTTGTGCTTGGGAAATGAGAACTTTCATACTTATCATCCATGGCTATGTATATGCTGACAAGTTAGTTTGAATTAAGGAAGCTTAATTCGAACTAACTAAAGCCATGTCTACTCTAGGCTTTAATTAGTTCGAATTAACGGCTTCCTTAATTCAAACTAATAAATTCGAATATGCTATTTGAACTGAGGGTTAATTCGAACTAGTTAGTTTGAATTAACCAATGTGGCCATGTTAGTTCGAACTAACTGCTTAGTTCAAACCAACTGCTTAGTTCGAACTAACCGGCCCATTGAACTCAATGCAATTCGCTAATTCGAACTAAGCAAGTGCCATGAATGGCACTTGCTTAGATCGAACTAAATTTTTCTAGTTCGAATTAAGTTAAAATTAGTTCAAATTAGTTAGTTCAAATGAACTAATTTGAACTAACTTTAGTAAGTGTAGACATAGCCCATGACTGTGGTACTTGGACAGGATATTTTGCTGCCTCATAGGAGTTGCATTTGTTATCTAGATCTTGGGGAATTTAATATTGTGTTCTCTATATTATTCCTTTTTAAGACTATTAGCCTGGACCCAGGAGATATTCTTATGTACATGGTAATGAAGCGTTCTTTCACAGAGGTTCTAAGGAAATCAACAGACTAATGAATTTGGGAGTTTCAGATTTAAACTGGTTGCCCGTTAAGATGTACAGCCACAGTGACTAGCAGTACTCAAATTTTGAGGCCCTGGCAAAAGACTGAATGAGTTGTGGATGCAATACTTCACACACAGTTACAGGAACATAATTTTACCTGCAGTTCTGAGGCCCCATTTGAAAACTGGGGAATATATACATGTAAATATGGTGGGGAGGTGCACACCAAGGCACAGTAAAAATAAAGGAAACATTGTTACATATAAATCAGTATTTGAATAAACACTGAAAAAGTTAACAAGGAACTAAAATACACCATGAGAAACCTGTTATGCCACATGTCAAATTCTGTGACAGAAAGAAAATGCTTCTTTACTGTAACTCAAGCGAGGATATACTGAAAATGAGAAAACATTTTCTAAGTGCATCAGAAGAAAAGATAGCTATGCTCCTGGCTCCACTGAAATGAGGGGAGAAGCATCATTGATCCTAAACGAGGAAGAAGAGGACACTCAGACTTTGAGGGTTGTGTTATAACTTAACAAGAGCAACTGGTTTAAAAATAGAAATGAAAACAAAAAAGCTTTATAGTTGTTTGAAAAGGGCAGCGGGGCATAGAAATTTTATTTTTCTCTGGCTCTTTTTCAATTTCAAAATTTACTGAGAATCAATTTCAAGAAGTTTTGACTAGTGTTGTCCTGTGGAGAGAAACTATGAGAGCATTCAGGCCAGGGAAGAGAGGGAGATTTTGCTCATCTGTGCAGTAGGTAAAATGCACAGACTGAGTCTGTATTGAGATTTTTTTCCTCATAGTATCAGACTACTGTGCAAGTACTGCTCATAGAGTCCTTTATGCCTTCTCCATTTCCAGTAGTTTCCCCTGGAATTGAAACTGGCATGTATAGGGTATTTGAATACACAGGCGGGTGTGATGGACTATGAGAGGTGAGACTGTGAGGGTGATGGTGGGCTGTATGGCACCATAGTAAAAACTGAAAAGTGTTTCACAACCATTTTATTAGGTTTATCTCATTATATGAAATTGTTCAAGATAATTAAGTCCAAAACAAACTGTGAAGGGCTACAAAGGGATCTTAGAAAACAGAGTGACTGGACAACAAAATTGCAGATGAAATTCAATGGTAATAAATGCAAAGTAATGCACATTGGGAAACACAATCCCAGCTATACATATAAAATGATGAGGTCTAAATTAGCTGTTACCACTCAAGAAAGAGATCTTGAAATCCATTATGGATAGTGCTCTAGAAACATCCGCTTAATATGGAGTAGCAAACAAAAAAGCTAGTGGCATATTATGAATCATTAGGAAAAGGCTAGTTAATAAGATAGAAAATATCATGATGCCATGATATAAAGCCATGGTATGCCCACATTTTGAATACTGCATACAAATCTGGTTGCCCCATCTCAAAAAAGATATATTGGAAAAGGTACAGAGGACAGCATCTAAAATGATTGGGGTGTGGACGTGGTATATGGATTGGGGTATGACGTGGTATACCTTGACTTTAGCAAGGCTTTTGATACGGTTTCCCACAGCATTCTCATCGGCAAGTTAAGGAAGTATAGGTTGGATGAGTGGACCATAAGGTGGATAGAAAACTGGCTAGATCAACGGGCTCAGCGGGTAGGAATCAATGGCTCAATGTCTGGTTGGCAACCGGTAACGAGTGGAGTGCCCCAGGGGTCGGTCCTATTCAACATCTTCATTAATCATCTTGATGATGGAATAGACTGCGTGCTTAGTAAGTTTGCGGATGACACCAAGTTGGGGGGAATGGTAGATACTCTGGAGGGCAGGGACAGGATCCAGGGAGACTTGAACAAATTGGAACACTGGGCCAAAAGAAACCTCATGAGGTTCAACAAAGACAAATGCAAAGTCCTGCACTTAGGACGGAAAAATCCCATGCACTGCTACAGGCTGGGGACTGATCAGCTAAGTAGCAGCGCTGTAGAAAAGGACCTGGGGGTTATGGTGGACGGGAAGATGAATATGAGCCAACAGTGTGCCCTTGTTGCCAAAAAGGCCAATGGCATATTAGGTTGCATCAGTAGGAGTATTGCCAGCAGATAGAGGGATGTGATAATTCCCCTCTATTCGACACTGGTCAGACCGCATCTGGAATACTGTGTCCAGTTTTGGGCTCCCCACTACAGAAAGGATGTGGACAAATTAGAAAGAGTCCAGCAAAGGGCAACAAAAAAGATTAGGGGGCTGGGGCACATGACTTATGAGGAGAGACTGAAGGAACTAGGCTTATTTAGTCTACAGAAGAGACGACTGAGGGGAGATTTGATAGCAACCTTCAACTACTTGAAGGGTTGCTCCAAAGAGGAGGGAGCTAGGCTGTTCTCGAGGGTAGCAGAGGACAGAACAAGGAGCAATGGTTTCAAATTATAGCTGGGGAGGTCAAGGTTGGATATTAGGAAAAACTTTCTCACTAGGAGGGTGGTGAAGCATTGGAATGGGCTATCTAGGGAGGTGGTAGAATCTCCATCTATGGAGATTTTTAAGGCTCGGTTAGACAAAACCCTGGCTGGGGTGATTTAGGGGGAGTGGTCCCGCTTTTTAGCAGGGGGTTGGACTAGATGACCTCGTGAGGTCCCTTCCAACCCTATTATTCTATGATTCTATGGAACAGCTTCCATCTAGGAGAGCTTACTAAAACTAAGACTTTTCAGTTTGGGAAAGAGATAACAAAGGAAAGATATGGTAGAGGTCTATAAAATCTTCACTGCTGTGAAGAAAGCAAATAACTATATGTTATTAAATACTTCACACAATAGAAAAACTAGGAGGTCACCTAATGAAATTAATAGGCTGCAGGTTTAAAATGAACAAAAGAAAATATTTCTTCACACAATGCACAGTCAACCTGTTTAATTCTCTGTCAGGGGATGTTGTGAAGGCCAAGACTATTGTACGGTTCAAAAAAGAATTAGATAAATTCATGGAGAATAGGTCCATCAATGGTGCTAACTGGAATGGGCAGGGATGCAACACCATGTTCTGAAGTGTTCCTACTTTGTTCGTCAGAAGATGGGACTGGACGGCAGGGGATGGATTTTCTGTTCTGTTCACTCTCTCTGAAGCACCTGGCACTGGCCACTCTCAGAAAACAGTGACTGGGGTAAATGGACCATTGGTCTGACCCAGTACAGCTGTTCTCATGTTCTTATGAAAATATTAATTATAAAAAATGTTTAGCATAGAAATGCTTTAAGATAATGACCTCCCAATCAGAGTTTTCTAACAAATCATAATTTAAATTATTAGGGCAGCCAATTTCACCTAAATGACTGCATCAACAATGTTATAAAAAATACAGCAGTGTGAGAAAGCTAGTCTTTGTTCATACTTTTCAAACCTATTATGCTTTTTCATGTACAAGTATTTTATTTATACTGTATAAGTTTTTAAAGTGTGTCCTAATGTTTCAATTGCACTTCAAATTTCTAACCAACAAGTAAATTTTGTAACAGTGCATGTAACTGCTTGACAAAAAGGTGTGTGCTGGGAAAACGTGGAGTGGGGGGGCTGGCGGCGGTCAGGGGTAGGGAAATCCCCTTTCCCATTTCTCTCAATTGCCAGATGATATGTTAACATATACTGGTTGTAGAAATAGTATCTGAATGAGAAGAGAATTTGAGTCACTTTAACTGCCTCTGTATTATTATAGTCTGACAAGTTATGACCAGAAACATGTGCCTCAAAACAAATAAATCACATTCTGATTATTCAGATCTCAAGCATCCCCAAGCACTGTGTTTGTACAAGACTGAATGTACCATCATTGCTCAGCAAATAAATGGCATTGCTTATATTGCAGTAGCCATGTAAAGGGCAAGCTATACCATAATTTCAGGCTGTGTATATGCATCCTGCTGCTAGGCACTGTGCAAATCCACAACAAAAAAGATGGCCCCTCTTCCTGGGCCTTACATTCTAAACATAAGATGAGAAAACAGGTAGATACAACTGGTGGGGTGTTGAGTGCACAAAGTAAAAATAAGGCAATTATGATCAACATGAAAAAAGCATTCACGTGGCCTCTCTATGAAAAACTGATGGCTGGTTCAACCTTAACATTGCATTAAAATTGGTTTAAAATGTCAGTCTGAATGCTATTCCTTGTCTTTACAAAATAAATAAAGAAATACATCTCATGTTCCTAGTATTTTAAAACTAACACACTTTTCTGCTGTCAGTTTAAAAGGTTTTCGGGAACACCTTTTATGCAACAGCAACAAAGCTATTTATTTGAATTCTCATTCAAGCACCAGGCAAAAAGCATACATTTTGTATATTTAGTAAAACTTAAGTCATTTCTAGGAAACTCTGCAGCTATAATTAATACATCAAAATGCCCTGATTTGAAATATTTTATTGGTCACAAAACATGATCAGCACTCTGTGCTTGGACTGTAAAAAGATTACTGCATTCAAATGTCCATCAATTTGCAAATTGATATTATCCCTTTTATAAAAAGTGACCGAGACAAAAGTCACCCTAAGTGCGCTGTCGTAAGACAAAAACAAAGACAATTAAGTGATCCTTTTTCATCAGCTGGAACTTATTAAACTTCCAAAATTGTAACACGTACTGAAATAAATTAGTAGAAACAATGTATGCAGCATTGTTGTAGCTGTATCGGTCCCAAGACGTTAGAGGGACAAGATGGGTGAGGTAATATCTTTTATTAGATCAACTTCGGTTGCCTCACTCATCTAGAGAACTTGATCCAATAAAAGATGTATCCTCACCCACTTGATATCTCTGGAAACAGTGCACAACTTTTAAAAGCTCATTAAAAAGCCAGCCTAATGTCCGCAAAGTAAACTAAACTTTAAATAATGTATGACTGTACCTATTCTATTTAACTATTTCATTCCTACTTCTACATGCTCCAAGTATTTCCTGACACACTGCCCATCAACTTGTGCCCAACATTCTAGGTATTTCTCATGCCATGCACTTGCTGTAATACCAAATAATCTAATAGATTAACACATTTGTTCTTTACCAAGCGTTCTAGAGTCAGTCCCATAATGAACTTGATGTGCTTCTAAATACTCGTGTATCTTAACCATCAATGGAACAACAATAGGAAAGGAGGGGTGTGGGTAAAGATCAGCAGTAAAAATATTAAAATGGGTATTAGGAATTCTTGTGAATGTGTCTTTAATAAATTTTAAAAACAAGAGGAACCACTTAATCTTCTGCAATGACCTCCGGCATAGCCCAAGCCACAGTTTCACCAGCGATTCCTGTATCTATTCCAATGATTTGTGGTTAAACAAGAACATATTTTAGATATTTTATTGTAGCAATAAGAACTCTGAAAAGTTGTCTTTTGCAACAGAAGTTGGCCCAATAAAGATACTACCTCATCCATTTTATCTTCTCATACCTTTTAAATAGGCATCCAGAGGTCAAGAATTTAACATATCCCTTGTTAATCTGTTCCAATGGTTTCCTACTCTATTGTTCCTTTTGCCCCACAAGTCCCTCAAATATACATTTCCTCCATTTCAGTAAGGACTACACAGAGATCAGTTGAAGATATCCACTGCCACAAATTATCTGGCAAAATACACAGATGTGTGTCAGACGTGGGAAGTTCATACAATTTTGCATTTAGTTATTTCTTAAGTCTTCTGATTCTAAGGGGACACTTGACTGTTCTGAATGTGGGAGGGGCCTAACCTTTTATCTTGGAAAGTGTTAAGATTTCAAAATAAAGCTTCATGCATATTTAATTTGGAACTTATTTATATGAAGGACACAAGAGCACAGAATACAGCTATATGTGACCCCAAATGCACACCTAATAAAGTGAGGAAGGCATTTTGCTGAGCTCATTGTTATTGTCAGCTGTGTGTGTATTCTCATTGTGTATGCTCTCTAGCTCTTTAGATAACTGATAAAGCAAACCATGATGGGATTACCCAATAAGACCAGAGATCCATTTCAGTAACAAAGACTAATTTAGCATAGTAAAAAGCTCCCTATACGTGCTACAAGTATACGTAATACATGATTGCCTCTGACAATGGACCAACTCAGTAAATAACAGGACTTTCCATTCCTCACTTGGCCAGACAAAGACACTCTTTTTGAGATCCTTTTTTATACACTGATACAAACAAGTTGCGTATTGCATATCTGACATGTATAGTTCCCACCCTCTGATGAGGTGAGATACCATCCTTTATCTCATACCAGATAGTTCAATCAAAGTATCTCTATCCATCATATTATGATACTGAGAGGTCAGTAAACCCTCATCATTTTGGGGGTATTGGGACATTTCTGGAATGTGCTTGTGAGAGTGCTCTGTACTTAATGCTTCTTTAGGAATGTGTGTTTTTGTAATATTAGCTCTATTCTTGCCAGTTATTGTGAGCCATTCACAGCCTGACTTCTGTTAATTTTGCTTTATGACAGCAGGCTTAACTATTACATTAGCTCAGGCCTCACACCTGGCCTGTTATATAAGGCATCGTGTTCTCACCTACCACTACATTCATTGCCTAAAAAGAACATGGACATATGCATTTTTCTAGAGACAGTCCCTCCAGATTTTTTACCAGATCTTGGAACAACTAGTGAAGAGATTCTCCATCAGACCATCCGTCCCATGTTTTACAAGGACACTGCTGCATATTGGGCAGGAATATAGAGGCCTGAATCTTCATTGCCTTGCTTTTCCTGTAGTCATTTACAAGTGTGCAAAATAGGTGTAAAACACTACCATTGGCATTGGTAGCATTTTACATCCACTTTGCACTCATTTTGCCCTGGTGTAAATAACGACAGGAAATGAAAGTCAGTGGTGAATCAAGCCATAAGAGTTTGAACTGTGCTGTTGAAAACTCATTCAGTGCTGACAATTAAGAAAACTCATAGTGATGAATCTCATTACTTAGGCCTAGCCTACACTAGAAAATTAGGTCAGTTTAACTATGTTGCTCAGCGGTGTGAGAAATCTGTACCACTGTGAGCAGTGTAATAAAGCCAGCTTAAGTCCCCATCTACACAATGCTAAGTGGACTGAAGAATTCTTCCATTTACCTAGCTATCACCTCCCTGAGAGGTGGATTACCTACGCTGATGGGAGAACCCCTCCCATTGGTGTAGATAACATCTGCACTGAAGCATTGTGGCAGTGCAGTTGAGCCACTGTAGTGTTTCAAGTACAGACAAGTTTAAATCTGAGTGCTTCAATTCAAAGTGATCTCAATAACTCAATAACAGACAAATTATTAAAAAAGAGCGGCCTTCCTTCTTCCCTTACCTTTTTTGATGGTCTCCAAGAAGGTTTCCTAGAATAAATAATTCCTCAACTCACTAAAGAACAGATCTCCCTGACTCAGTAATTGGTAACAAGAAGCAATTGTTAATTAATGATAATGATCCATTAAGCAGCAAAGTTCAGACCTACATTTACAATTCCCTGGAATCCAAGGTTGTTTGGATCTGTGGTTTGTCATCATGCCCCTACTTAAATAATTATGCAAAAAGGCAAAATTTATTTCCATTTGCTTCAAAATTTCCCAATCAGGCATGGCTATATTTAGTCTGACCTCTGACCCAAAGAGGGTCATGTCAGTCGAGAGCGGAAACGTCTTAGTAAAAGAAATGGCAGAAAGCAGCAAGTATGTGCTCTGATGCTTTGCATTTTTCTCAGTCAGATACACTGTTTAAGTCAAACTCCTTATGTTTAGTTTTTCAAGTTAATTAACTGCTCGTCTACTTGGGCATGCAACAAAAACAGTCTTCTTTCTATTTGTTGCACTGCAATTATGAGACCCATTGAAGTGGAGACCTGATTTACCCCACATTTCTGGTAGATCAGGACATTTGTGGTAATTTAATCTATTACTGTTTTGTAGAAAGAGGAAAGCGAAAAGGTAAACTGAAAGCCAAGGAAACTGCAGCAGCCCAAGCACAATAAATCATGCTTAAACTAAACACTTTAAAACAAGCTATAGAGAGGCTCCTGTAGCTTGGAAGGATGGAACTGTGGTTAAGGTTCTGGACTAGGATTCAGGAGTCCTTGACACAATTCCTAGCACTGTTTGTATGATGTTAGGCAGGTCACATCACACCCAATACATCACTACCCCAAGCCCTGTATTTAATTTGTGCCACTGTTGAGCCCCGGTGCTCTCGGCTTGGCTCCAGCACCTCTCTCATTATAAATTAAGCACTGCCCAGGGCCCTTCAGCGAGGCTGGCCATAGAGCAGGCAAAAGACTCTGTGCAATATTAACTATGTAGGCATTCCAATGTCGAAAAGAGGTAGAAGAGGGTTGAGCTCCAGGAGGGAAGATGTGAATCTGTTTTCAAAGTGGCTGTGGCCATGACAAACTTGCACCTGCAGGTCCCAAGGGGCTAATGTAATGTATAGCTTCTGGAGGTTGTACCAGGTCTTGTATCCCCTGTGTGGAAGAAGCACACCTCTCTGTCACCAGCTTTTTCTGCACAAGATTAATCTGCTCTTTGTATCTCAGTTATCCAGCTGTAAAACAGAGATAGTAATACTGACCTGACTCACAGAAATGCTGGGGGGATAAATGTATTAGTGTTTGTGAGGCAGCACTCAGATGCTTCAGTGATGGGGGCTGTACAAGTACCAAGCTTGATAGTAAAACAACTCCATCTTAGATAGTAATATGCTCTGAACTGCACAGGGTGTGCAATAACAAGAGGGAACTGTAGCATGCTGAGTCAAAGAACCTCATCTTTCCCCACTGAAGATCCTTCTATTTCTTACTTCATTCCTCCTAACCCTCTAATATTCCACAGTGGGCTGGCCTTCCTTTCAGCAAAGATGGGTTTTGGACATACAGGCAGTTTTCCCCAGAGCCTATCAGTGTCACTCCTGGGCAGGTGAGTGACTCAAGCATGATTGTTACCTAAAGGGGCTTCTGGACTCTTCCCATGGTGGCCTCTGGATCCATGCTCATGGTCCCTATGACTGAGGACCAACGTTGTTTCTGAGCCAAAGATAAACACAATGTTTGAATGGCACATTCTCTCTCACACCCCACCCCCATTACTTTTTTTTTAAAATAGACTGCACTGTTTTAATGGGGCTTAAATGAACACCTTTAATTGTTGCCAAATCTCTTGAAATTTGAGGTCTTTTTCTTAAACCCCCAAGGTCCTGGAATCTGATGACTTCATGAGAATCTCAGATTTCATTTAAAAAGAAAAGTTCTCTGGTTATGGGAAAAGCTTGAAAATATGAACCCTAAACAAAAAACAAACAAAAGTCTCCCCCCCGACGCAATATTTTATGTTTAAGATCTCATGACTTTTAAGTCAACCTCATTATTTTGAGGGCTTGACTCGATCTTTCTACAGTTGGGGGTGAGATTACTCCACCTTGGGTTTGTCCTGTGCCTTGGCAATTAAAATCCTCGTTGTGTGGCTTTGCTCATATACCACATATGTATTATGAAGAAGCAGAGCTTAATTTGTAAAGAAAGAGATGCCAGGCTCAAGCAATTTTTTCCACTTTCATAACTGATGCAGCAAGCCCAGAGGTGCCAGGATTATAAACTACCAAGTATACAGGTGCCCAGGCTTAGACCTGGGACAAAATAACCACTGTGAAGGAGCCACAGGTACAGTTGGAGGCAAATAACCATATTTATTAGCTACATTAAAGACATCATCCTTGACCATGAGGGGCTGCCGTCAATGATAACATGCAAGACCCCACTACCTACCCCACACTGCCATTCAGGCACAATTCTGGTGCTTTCTGAAACATAAGACAGCCATGATCCCTGTACATCTCACAAACTATTTAAGGGATTCTTCCCAATTCCTAAACGCTAAAGCTCCCACGACACTCTTTGTAACACTTTAGATATTTCATCTCATTGGCCTGGATAAATTACTCTCTGGGTAATTGCCTTCTGTCTAACAAAATTAGTACTGTGGTTCTTTATCCCCTTCCTGAGTAACATTTATGTTAAGTTTTAAGTTCCATGTCAAAGATGACTGCACTTTAGTGAACAATTAAGTGATCCCTAAGCATATTAGCCTGGAAAGCATTTTCAGAGCTTTCAGAATGAAATGTAGTATCTGAAGGTTAAGGTATTAAATGGAGATCTGGTTAAAGACTGTCTCAACTGCTATGGATGTTAATACAAACAAAGATGTGCCATGCTAAACTACTGAATGTCATGTCTGTCTTTCCTTCTACTTCGCTTCACTTCCAAGAATATTTTTTGTTGCATTCTATTAAATATTCTGTTGGCAACTTTGTTTTTCTTTTATAATGATGCAAGTGAATAAGAAGCATAATCAAATGAGCACTTTTCACATCACTGCCTTTTCCCACAATTAATAGCACAATGATGTTTTCTTATTCACATTTTGCAGGCTTTGAAGTCATGAGAGCGCATCATTTTCCCATATCCTTACCTCAGTAAGACATGGTTATGGGACCCTGTGAAACACTTGGTAAAAAACTGACGTACTGCTTTTATTAATAAATTAAAGTTCCAAAATAAAATTGGTCTTCGCAAGGCCTCTTAACTGCAAGCTTTTCTGAATCAAGCGTCACAACAAATTTAGGACACAAACAGCACAGCAAATAAACGAAAATGGCTCTTCATCTGGCAGCTTATCATTATTTATAGTTCACTAATGTTGTGTCCTCAACTATTTCTTCAGTTTTGTATTTAAGTGGAAGCAGCAGCCTCCCCTCAGGCCTTATTGGTTTCACAGTTGATGTGGTCAAATGAAGAATTTGGTTTCAAAATCCTTCTTTTTAAGCCGCATCCCTATTTCAGGCCTTTTTCCACTCCCAGATGGCATATTTCGTTTGCCCAGTAACTGATTTTTAAAATGACTTTTTATGAAGCTAAATAAAAGTAGACTGGCAGAAAAAAAATCAGTAAGTAGAAAAATAAATGGTAAAGTACAATTTAACCTTGTCTTGTGAACAGTGGTGTTAGAACAATTTTTATACCAAGGGTGGGCTGAAAGCCATTGAACAAAACTGTAAACCCTTTATATGATGAAAACCCCTTCAAACCAGACTGTGCTATGGCACCCCCAACAACCCTAGTTCCAGCACTCCTGCTTGTGAGCTCTGTATTACAAAAGAATATTCACAAAAAGATATGGTTACAGGTTTACCCCAATGTTACAAATTTTAAAAATACAGCGATCAGAGGAATTTTGGCCAGGTTCCTCACTGATTTAGTAGAAATACATCCTGCTGTGACGGGAAGAGGGGCGTCAACATGCTGATTGATAACACAGAGCACGTTAACTCTACTCAAGCTTTTTATCATTGCTAAATAACTAAATTTTCCAAGAGCGTTTACATTAAAAAAAAAAATAAAAACCCAAAAGAGGTTACCAACTCACAACATAGCCTTAGCCATTGAAAGTAATATAATGGAAGGAGGATTAGAAGGGGGGAAAAAAACCCTAGTTCTTATATAGCACTTTTCCATCAGTACATAAAATAACGAAATAAATCTATGTAGCCCATTTGCTATATATGGTGGCCCATCTACAAGATTGCTATAGTAATAATAATTCTGTTGACCTATAATATTTCCATCCATATGTAACCCAGGAATATTTGGCAGCAAAAAGGGCCAGGCCTAATTTTCTAGGAGATTCTTTTGAAAATTTAACCACCACCACCAGCTCCACTCCAATCCAGAAACCTGAGAAACTATATACACCACACTGTGCACTCTTGAAGATCAATATTTCCCCACTTGCAAGCACAGACTTCCCATTTAAACAAAGAGAACTTTTGGAAGGGGGGGGGGTGTTGAGGGGCACATAGGGGACAACAGAACAAACTAGGACAAGCCTACAATCAATAAGTTAACAATATCTATTTAACAAGACTCCCCACTCAGTCCTCCTTTTGCATTTGTGAGTGGCTAGTACATTCTAGTCCCCTCCCTTCTCCCCAGATCCCCTACTCACATTTCATCAAGCAGAACTGGTAGAGTCCAAGAATTCTAGCAGAACAACCTCCACCCCCAAAGAGCAGAGCTTCCTGGGGTCTACCCCTTAATACAGCTGAAGTGATTTCAGCTTTAATTAGTGGATAGCAGGAGCTCATACCTGAGTCCCTCAGATAACCTGAAACTCCAGCCCATGTTGCCTGGGCTTCATCACCTACCTTGAAAAACCTTAGCTCAGTCTGCCACCTGAAAACCATCTGCTAGCTTGAAACTACCTTAAGTCTTCAGAAAATGATCTATGATGCATATAAAAACCCTTAACAGTGTCCTTATTGTCCACCATGATTTCCCAACAAAAGGCATTTTTTCCTCCATCCCATTTCTTTGAGCCTGCACCAGCCTCCCTTACCTATCTATACCAGACTATGATCTGGTTAGGGTGACCCCCTTGGCCTGGACACACTGGGTACAGTTCTTGTGCCTTCTATTTTCCCCAGCAGAGATAATAGCATTAGATTGTCCCAGAATTCAGGACTTAGCTGTATTTTAACCAAAATGTACCACACTGTCACATAATTGAAATACAAATGAGGCTGCAGGCCCATTCAACCAGTTGTGCTTGCTCACCAATAATGGAACCTCTGACTGCCTGGAGTTCTCAAACAGCTCTGGGTGCTCTTCTCCCATTTCACCAACATGAGCTGATACTGAGCTATGTATTTTTTAGGGCTCCAGACTACAGGGCTTATATATACTGTAGATCTCAAAATGCTTTACAAAGATAGGTGTGTGTTGTGCCTTTGTTCTTAACACAATATTCAGAATATAAGGAAATCACAGATACACAGCTAAGCTCCCAATAAACCATGTTTACTAATCATATACAATCATACACAGCCTAGCTACATACATACATTGTTGCTGTGTTATATTCCAATGTTTTCTGCTTGGAAGATGATGAGGCCCACTAGAAAGCTCAGAAACTTTTTATTGGATTATTATCCTGCTCCTAGATACTAGCATATAGTTATCCCCATTCCAAACATGGAGGAACTGAGACCTAAATAGATTCTCCCTAGTTATCTGTTTCAAGGTGACATCATGTGATTTGCTCACACTGAGGCCAGGCTCTGGACTGCAGTTCTCTGGTACTATGATGACCTCAGCAGGTCTGACCTTCAAGTTCTATTTCCCTCAGTTCTTCGAGTTCTATTTCCTCCAGGACTTAGTCAAGTTATTTATGACTTGTATTATAGTAGCATGTTCAGGTTCCCACCAACATTTAGGCTCAGTTGTGGTAAGCACCATACAAAGTGCCTGTCCTGAAGAAAACAGAAGGGGCTGCAGGGAAACCTTCCATGATGTTTAGCTGATGGCTTGTCTTCACTGCTGTATTAGCTTGAGCTATAACTCAAGTTTTGTCCCTAAGCCTACTGTTGGCCATACACAAAAGTCACTAGCTCAAATTAAGTAGTCAGGTTCCAAAGGGGTAGCCGTGTTACTCTATTGCAGAAAAACAACAAAGTTCTGTGGCATTTTAAAGACTAACAGATTTATTTATCACATGAGCTTTCGTGGGAGAAAATCCCACTTCGTCAGATGCTTTGAAGAAGGGAAACTTACAGAATGGGAAGAAATTAAATGCAGTGGAGTGTAAGACATAGGATCAGGTCAGGCTGTAACAGCAAATCAAAATAGATGTTAGGATACAAACACTGGGGAACAGCACATAGAGCAAAGTGAGGTCAAATCACTGTGGTAATGAGAGAAAAATCCATAGTCCCTGTTTAACCCCAAGGCAACTGAGTCAAATTTGCATATAAATTCGAGTTTGAGATCAAAGTAGCTCACTCAGTAGGGTGGGTGGGTTGAAGCTGAAGCTTGAGTTGCGGGTGTTTGAGCTTGTGGGTATGCCTAGATGGGGTGGTGGGGAGAGATCTGTTTTTAATTTGGTTTAGCTGACCTGCATTTTCCAACTCAGATTAAAATAGCAGTGAAGACATGGCAACCTGGCATTTTTACTCAGGTGAACAGTTCAAATAAAAGCTTATAGGAGAGCCTGGGGTTGTACCAATTGAGCTGCTAACTCAAGTTGAAAGCCAAGTTGCTGTGTCTTCATTCCTATTTTAATCAGAGTTAACTAATGCAAGTCAGCTAACCCATATGAAGTACAGACCTTTTTTAAGACATGCTGAGTAACCACTCAGCAACTGCTGAGCCAATCATTCTGTGTGGTTGCGAGTCACACAACAGGGCTGTCACTCACTACGCAGCTCAAGTGAAGTAACTAGAAGGTACTAACTAGAGCTACCTGAGAGGTCAGTACATGGAAAATTTGTTTAAAGCTTGCAGGAAATAGACTTGAACAGGAACATAGGCAGACTGGTTCAACTAAAACAGAAAATAAACCAAAAGAAACGAAATGGGTTGTTGCTTCATGTAAACTGACTTGTGCTACATTAGCAGAACAGTATGTTTTCGTGAGAGCATGAGAGATGGGGAGGACACAGGGATTTTTAAAGGTGTGATTATTTATTGCAAGCTATAAACAAAATGCAGACCCACAAACATTTCTCTGATTTGCAGTTATATGGGAAAACCTCTGTATTTGGTTAGCATGGAGGCTGAATTACCTTTTCAGATGCAGATCAGAATTCATATGTGTAGGACTTCTTGATTAGTGTAGGTGAAAGAAGCTGATACCTCAATCGCACACTTCACAAAGCCAGACCCCAAGGGAGAGTCTGGAGACATCAATTTTATACAATGGAGAGGAGTAATCTATTGATTAAAATATATATAGTTCTTACTGTGAAAGACATGGAGTTGCTATGCAATAATCTAAAAATACTGAGATATAATAATTTTATGAATACTGAATATGAACTGGTCAGTGAAGAGAAGTTATCATATACTGGGTTGTAAAACTGTCCTGTATCATCTTCTTCTAGTCTTAATCCCATTTATTTGGGATTGAATTTTTGAGTCCTCCTTCTCCATTCCAGTCTGGTTTGAAGCAGTACCTTGGGAACTCTTCAGCTAATCAAATCCATTTGTATAGCATCAATCCATCTAATCTTGGGTCTTCAAATCCTTCTTTTACCTTTCATCACTAAGACTAACTCTACAATACAAAATTAAGTGGACCTTAATTTACGTTGTGTTGACATACAGCCACCATAGTAATTGAATCAGTTTTACATGTCCACATTATCTTCCTGGTGTCACTGGTGCACATCCTCACCAGGACTGATTCAGCTGTCAGTGTGGGGCATCATGGGATAGTTTCTGAAAGGCAACAGCAGTTCAGATAAGCAATCCAGTGTCTACACTGACACTGTGTCAACCTAATTAGATCAACTTAAACTATATGCCTCTTGCAGAGGTTGAGTATCAAGTTGGTGTGGCGGGTGAGTTCTATCAATGGGAGCTATGTTTTAGCGTGGACACTTACAGAGTTAGGTCGACTTAAGCTGTCCATCTCTGTACTGTAGACTAGGCCTAAATTTAACACTGTTTACTTTATATTCTTCCCATCTTTTCATGTGTCCAAACCATATAAGACTAGATTATCTCAGCTTTTCTCTAATCAGTACCACTTTCATAGTTCCTCTAATTCAGTGGTTTTCAAACCTTTTTCCTTGGGATCCAGTTGAAAAAAAATCACTTATGCCCATGACCCAACAGTTACATTGTTAAGCAATCCATTCCAATCTTGCGGTGGTGGCAGTAGGGGGCACCACAACCCATTACCTGAGGGTCTGCGACCCAGTACTGGGTCCCAACCCGTAGTTTGAAAACTGCTGGTCTAATGGATAGAGCACTGGCTTGGAAGTCAGAAGACATGGCTTTGTTTCCAACTATGTCATAAGCATGCTCTGTAGATCAACTCCTCCAACTCTGTGAGCTTCTCTTTCCCCTCCTAGCATTTGTCCATCTTGTCTATTTAGACTGACACGGCCAAGATCCACAAAGGGATGCCTAAATCTTGGGTTTAAGTGACCAAATCCCAATTTTGGCTCCACTATGATCCACAATATTCCTGTGGAACACTGTAGATATTTAGGTTTTAAGGGTGAAAGTTCCCAAGTCACCTAGATTTCTAACTCTGAGCTTGTGCACTGCTGCCTCATTCTGGGTACCTGGCTTCTGCCTAAGCCCCAGAGCAATTCATGAACCAGTGGAATTTTATTTACTTGAATTCCTTCATATTTTAACCGGAGCTTAGCATTTACACCTCAATAGCTGTACACATGGAAACACTTTTCAAAACACAATCTAGCTCTTTCAGATATCTGTGATCCTCATTCCCCCTACTTGTAGCAATCTTCTAAGTTGATTATCTCTAATGTCCTTAAAAGTAACCTTGATACCCCAGGTACAAAAGCTCTCCTAGTGAATTTAATTAGTTGTATGGTCTTATTACCTAAGTCTCTCCTTTCCTTTGCTAAGAGTGAAATGAAAAGTTTGTCTGTCTTATAGAGACACAAAAGTTTAGTTAGTCAACTTCTGTTTATTTAACCAAAGCTACTACAAGAATAAAGCATCAAAACATTTTCACCATTGTGAACTTTTAACTAAAGCATCACTCATGCTAACGTAAGCGCTTGCTCCCCTCTAGTAACTTGCCTGTAGGAAAGCTGTCTGCAAGCTGGAGGATAATAGCTGCCAGCTAAAGAAAGGATTGTTTTTAGAGCAAGTGGCAGAAGTCTCTGCTCCAATGCTGAAAGCCGAGCTGGTTGGGACATTCTAGCCAAAGTGGTTTTTCATTGGAAAAATGTAAATCCATCAAAACCAAAACTATTTGCAGACAGGGCCAGATCAACGCAGGGGCTATAAGGATTGCAGCCCTGGGCCCCGGCATAAAGGGGGGCTCTGGGCTGCAGCCCCTAAGAACTCTGTATTGACCCAGTCCTGCCATCCCCACCTCTGGGCTAGCTGGTCTGTCCCCAGGGGTGAGGCAGGGCAGCATGCATCTGCTATGTTCCAGGGCCTGAAACAACTAGCCCGGGGGTGGGCTGGGAGCACAACGGAGCACAGCCTCTAGACTCAGGGTACCCCCCCACCCCCACAGTGCTCGTCCACTCCCAGGTCACCATGGTAGGAGGCTGGGGCCCTAGGTGGGTGGAGCTATAATGGTGGTGGGGGGCCAGGGTCCCAGGCCGGGGGTGTGGGGGGGCAAGGTAGTGGCCAGCCCAGGATTCCAGGTCCCCTTAATCCAGCCCTGTTTGTAGAACAATTCATTTTCAACTTTCAGTTCCTTGGGGTCAAGATGGAATTCTGAGAACATTATCCACCCTAGGGTAGCCATTAGCTCAGTTATTAAGAAACTCACCTAGGAAGTAGGAAATTCTGGTTGAAAGGCTTTTGTGGATTGCGTTTTCAGACACTTATGTACCTTCATTTATTGTATAGGGAGCTTAGGCACCTAACTCAGATTTTGTGGATCACAGCATTGTTCCTGCAATTTTCTAGGCACCTAAAAGTTAGGTGCCATAACACTGAGCATTACAACACCATAGTCTCTTTGTGGATCCAAACTGTAGCTCTTTGGGACAGGAAGTGTCTCTCACTATGTGTTAGCATGGAGATTAACAGAATCAACTCTGATTTTCCCTAGAGATGCTAGATATTATCCTAACACAAATAATAATATTAAATATTTCCTGTATGATTAAGCATTTTTTGTTAATTATTATTTGTAAATAGACAAAATGAGACTTGACTATTTTTAAATATCTTTTTTCAAGAAAATTTTCATCGAAAGTAACTTATTTTTTTCTGTCTGAATTAAGTATTATTATATGCTTTAATGATACAGATACACATGTCAGTAGGAGATGTGCAAATTAGCAGTGAACTCTTATCTAATTAATTAATTAGGGTAATACCAAAGTGGTAGCATTTCCCAAGTCCTAAAATCCAAATCCCCTTGAAAAGCACTAGAAGTTAAGTTCTTCCTTTAGGAAGAGCATTTAGCCAAAAGATAAGCAGTGGGCTAGAATTTCTTGAGTCACCAGAGTTGCTGGGGCCAATTCCTATAGTCCTTATTCAGGCTAAACCCACACTGAAATTAAACTGTTGTTAATTATAGTTTATTTTGTAAGTTTGGTGACACAGAGTTTGGGAAGGTCCAGCTCCTGATCTGGCTGTGAATGTTGAAATTAAAGCTCATCTCTCCTGCTTTCATTAATCAGTTGTGATTTTTTGCTAGATCTGTTAGGTACAGAAGTATAGTTATCTAAGTACAGAGTTCTGAATACACAACTGAATATATTTATTTTCATAAATTGGCTGACCTCATTACTTGTCAGTGGTGCAGCCATGGGTGAGTAATGTATGAGATATGGCCAGTATAAGTATTAGTTCAATAGGAGCAATTCTCGGCCAGTAGTCCTCTTGAATGTCTGGTCATTAGGGGCTTCATGTCTGTGTCCTCAGTTCTCAATATGTTCCAGCATGTGCTTCACAGAGCTATACCTCCAGATGCTCCTTCTCAGTTGCAGCTCTAGCCCCGTTGTGCGCTGGCTGCTTCACAGCTGATACGCAAAGGAGGAGCAGAATTCAACTACATATGAGACATGAGCTATAGCAGAAATGCGGTAGCTGCAGCAATGCCAATTCCCAGCTCAGTCAGACGGGGGTGTTCAGGCCCTGGTGGGAAGAGGGTATTGGGGAATGACAAAGGAGACTTGGAAAGTGGAAGGTAGAGAAACAACAATGTAACAGAAAATTCTTTAGGAAGAGATCAGATGATTCAGTCCAAAATAGCAAGAAATAAAGGTAGAACTGGAAGCCAGGAAAAGAAAGCATAGAAGAAAGCACAAGGATGAAGTGAGGACTTTGGGTGCAGGGTAAAAAAAAAATACCCTCCATTCTCCTGCCCTCACCTAGGTTGACGAGACAGCAAGTGTGAAAAAATCAGGACAGAGGGTGGCAGGGGGAAGGGTGTAATAGGCACCTGTAAAAGAAAGCCCCGAATATCGGGACTGTCCCTATCAAATCGGGACATCTGGTCACCCTATATCTCATCACTTAGCAGCGGAATGAGAAGTACATAAAGGTTAAGAGTCTAGTGAACAAAGGCTAAAAGGAGCACGGAGTTACAGAGAGTTTTGGGCTTGGACATATGACCAGCCTACAGGAATCCCTATGGAGTACACTCACATCAGATGAAATACAACCCCATGTTGAGGCCTGGCCTAAGGCCACAACTTCCCCTACACAGTGCATGTGTCTTATGTTGGCTGTCTTCACAGAAGTGAATTAATTTTAGCCATCAGCAGTAAGCAAGTATTTTACCTTGGCAGCAGTCTAAGGTAACACTGAAACTTGGCTATTGCATGCTCTCTACATGCAAGCAGAAACCACCAAGGAATATCAAATGTGCCATCTTAGAAAGGTAAGGGAAAGATGACGGTTGTTGTCTCTGAAAAGTCAGAAACAGAAAGGCCATTTTGTGGTTCACCCCTTCATCTCCTAGCACAGAAAAGAGATGTCATTACCAGTACCATGACTGGGAGAATATTTCTTATACAGTATTGCTATGGCTTGTGAAAGCTTTTGGGAATGGAATGAAACAAGATCACCCACTTTCTCTTTCTGGGAACAAAAATCTTATGCTTTGCCCACCAGAGTCTCTGATTTCCAATCTGAAACCTGAAGCAGTCCCCAGCCACATACTTAACATCTTCCTTTTACCTGCTAGCAATCCTCCTAGACTTCTTCTGGCCTAGACCCCTTACAGTGCTACTTTACTGAATGCCTGCATTCCTAATTGAAATCCACCCACCATGGCACATGTTGAGGATGGAAGTTAACATTCTCCCTACCCCCACTTCACCATTCTTCTCTATATAGAGGAAAAGGGAGGTGGGAATGAACATTGTGTTTACAACAATAGCTGCAGTGGAATGAACAGTGTCTCTTTAACCAGACTAGTCAGCTAGTGATGCTTGCTAGCATAGAAGGGTTCCCCTGATGGGCAGAACAAGGAGCTGAGGTAATCTTCCCTGGAATCAGGAGTTTTGTTTAATCAAATCTTATGTCTGGCATTTTCAAGGCATCTTCAGGCATTGGGTACCCAAATCCAATTGAAAGCAAATAGAAATTGGATGCCTAACCTCCTCTGAAATTCCAGCCTATGACTAGGATTGTTTAACAAAAATTGTTCATAACAGCTTATTTGCAACTGAGGGCTTATTTTCACTTTTTTTAAAAACCTACATTTCTACAGGTAACAGCCTTGTGACTAGACATGAGCTTCAAGTAAAACTACACATCCAATTGCCATCCCAAACTTCGGGAATTGCAGATCTAGATCCCAATTCTGTGAATTCATCTCTACTTGGGCAGAGCATACAAGCAAAGGGGACAGTAAAATAGCAGTTACCAAACTTAAATAATATGGAATAAATATCAGTGCTTGGGTCAGATCCTCAGCTGGTGTAAATCATTTATTGGCCTATGTATTGAATCACATCAATGGAAGAAATGATAAACAAATTACACCGTAAATATAGCCCTTGCTCCATAGAGCCTTCTCTTCCAGCTGTGCCAATGCTTTTCAGAGACATCCTGCACATGCCACTGAGACCCAGATCCTCAAAAGGCATTTAGGCACCTCATTCCCTCTGATTTCAGTGGGAGTTACGTACCTCAATATCTTTGCGGATCAGGACCTAAGTGATTGCAATGCTCTGTTCTAACCGGGGACTACAGCAGGCCAAGTAAGAGAAAATGACTATTAACTGGCTCAGACATGGGGATTGCATTTTTTGAAAGTTTATAACCACCAGGAAGGAACTTTTAGTAATATTCATGTTCTGAAATGTTGCTTTCATGTGCTGAAGATTGAGTTCTGCTATGTTTTATTGTTTAAAAATCTAAGATACAACAGTGACAGTTTAAAAATGGCTAAACACCATGTCCTGAGACTTCTGCAGTCATGGCACCTTCAGGAGTGGAATTTTCCAAAGCAGCTCACAAGGAACCCAACTCTCAATAAGCCTTATGCAGTTCTGAAAATCCAGCCCTGATCAATGTCACCTTAAGAGCTGCTTAGAAAAAATGGGGGATGGGTTCCCCAGAAAAAAAGTTGAAAAAATGAAAACAAGTCTACATTTTGCATGAAAAAGAAATGTTATTCTAAATCTTAAATATTTCAGTGAAAAAAGAAAATACTGGGATTCAGAAATTCCATGGTGTCTCATGGGAATTGTAGTATGGGTGCCATTGTTCACTATGGGTATGTCTACACTAGCAATTTAGGTCAATTTAAGGACCATTAAGTCAACCTAAATTACTCCCTGTCTACACCAGACTTTCATTAAGTCAACTTGAGAAATTCCTTAAGTCAACTTAATAAGAACCACCCACTAGGTCGACTTAAGCCTTAAGTTGACTCCTTAAGTCAACTTAAGGACGGTGTGGACGTGGAGTAACTCTTATGTCGACTTTACTAAGTTGACTTACGGGTGGTTAGATTGACTTAAAGTGAATTAAATCGACTTAAAGTTAACTTAGTCCACTTTGTTAAGTCGACTTAATAAGGTCAGCTTTAAGTCAATTTAAAGTCAACCTTATTAAGTCAACTTAAAGTTGACTTAACTTTTTTTAGTGTAGGTGTAACCCATATGCCTGAAAAGGCTATCTCTGAGAGACCTGCTGAGGGTGGGTTACTGTTGTTGGGCAGATTAGTGACCCACAACTGGAAACTTCCAGAGGCAGGGTGTGGTAGCAATTTGAGCATGCTCCACAGTGTACCCTGCTGGTGTGATGTGATGTTGTCAGTCAGATGACTGGAGAGCAGCAGCCTGAGCAGACAGCAGGCAGGAGCTGCCTTGAAAGGAGACCATGTGCTCAGTGTTCTGGAGAGGAGCTGAGCCAGGAGTGAACAAGATGTTTTCTCCATGTAAAGGAGTCATTTGCGACAGACCTTGCAGACATGCATATGGGACTGAGGGCTGGTTGCAGAGGAGAAGAGAAAGCCTGCATGTAATGCTACAGAGGATCCCAGCAAAGAAAGAAGAGGACAGCTATTTCTTGCCACTCAAGCTTCCACACTGGAACAGAGACTGTAGCTGAGAGTTGGGTGAACTCCACACAGACTTTGGGACTCTTGGGTATCTTTCATGCAAGGGATTGTTCTTGGTTAATTGTAGTTTGTTTTCTTAGGATAAGGTTCATTTAGTTAGTAGTTAATAAAGTTCATTGTTATGTTTGTTTTTAGTAGTATTTTAATGTGTGAGTGTAGTTCTGAGCAAGCTTCGCCGTGAGTCCTGTACAGACTGGATCCTGGGTCTCCAGCTGCTTTCCCCATAGGGGTTGGGATTGATTTCTGTGGGGCACTGGAGAGGGGCAATTAAATGAATTTAGCCCACCCGAAGGTTACATAGGCATAGCTCCTTGGTCCAGTGATGATGCACTACAGTCCAGTATTTCTCAACGACCAGTCCATGGGCCAGCACGGATCCCTGAGATCTCCTGCAGGATGGGGGAAAGCAATCCTTTTTCAATCTCTATCAAGATTAATATGAGTAGTAGCAGTAAATAAAAAGTGATCTCTAAGCCAGACACTTTCTTTCCATTGCCTAATTTCCATTCATATAGTTAATGTCACCAGATTCGTCTGGACATAAAAATCTTTCCTAGGAGGTTCTCTTTCAAATATCGCAGAAATCTGAGACTGCGGTCATGGTGCTAAAAATTCCCCTAAAAATATTCCCGTTTCTCATTTTATTTTTTCCTTCTATCTCTTCTATGCTACCTGGAATGAGTTTTGGGCCAGATCATAAAATGGCAAAAGTCAGACTGTTTATTTACATCAGCTGAAGATCTAGCCTTCACTGATAGGGAAATCACTGAGTTTTCAATTCTAAAGCTTCTGCTTGAGTTCTGTTTAGTTCACTCCAATCTAATGCAAGAATCCTAAGAAGTCCTTCTCAGATACTTTTTTATCATATTTCCTTGATTGAAAGGTTTTCTCCTTCCATGTACAGTTTGGGTTCTTCTTTTTTAGAATGGAGAGTTCTGAACATTCCACCTGGAATTTGTACATGATTAATGGTTGTGTTGAACATCCTACCTACTTTTAAAGGACTCCTGCCAACACCCAATATCCTATTTTCATTTGGAGAGTCTCATCCTTAATTTCCTATAATTAGTAAAAGTTAAAACAATTTAAAAAAAAAGATTGTGGGGAGATTTAATGCTCATTGATGCCTACAGCAATGACTGGCAACCATTTTTTGTGCAACAAAAACCTCAAGTAAAGTCATCAACTAATGTATATAGGGTTGGCAGAATTTGATTTTTTACTTTTTTATAATTTTGATAGATAATAGCAATGTATGCTGTGTAGTTGTAGTCATGTCAGTCCCAGGATATTAGAAAAAGGTTGCTGGTGTGATGGTTTTTATTGGACTACCTTCTGTTGGTGAGGGAGACAAGCTTTTGAGTGCCACAGAGCTCTTCTTCAGATCTGGGAATAGGTACTCAGCATCACAGTACTTTTCCCTGGATGGTTCAAAAGCTCTTACCAACAGAATCTGGTCCAAAAGAAAAAAATATTATTTCTCCCACCTAGGTAATATCAATGTTTATCTTTAAGCATTTCCCCCCCCCCCCCAGTTTTTATTGATTAATGTGTTCATGGTTGTGAGAAATTGGGGGGAAGGTAGAGGGGGGAGTCAGTTAGTTATTTTAAAACAGAAATTGTCAACATCACATATCAAAATATATAAAGTAAGTATTCTTAAGTAAAATACTCTAATAAAGTTCTAAAGCAGCATTTTTCTTATTTTGTCTATCTGTAGATTTCAGTTATAGTCTGTGGAAATATTTTTCCATCTGTTTGCATTCATATAGTGAAAATGACATTTATCAATTAAAAAAAAATCTAATTCTTCCAAGCCTAAATGTGATGGAGAGGTTTGAAGTTGTGTATTTTACCACAAGATGGTGCACTTTTCTTTTAACTGAAATGATGTAGGCTAATACTGGTAGCATGCCCTTCTGTAGCTATGCTCCTGTGTATCAAATATTGTAACATTAATTTGATGAAGTTTAAATTAATGTACTTTATATTAGTTTACTGACATGTTAACCTAACCCGTTGTCTCACTGTTAGCTCTCTCTCCTAACTTCTTTTGTTCACAGCATTCCCTGAACTTCACAACTGAAGCTG
Source organism: Pelusios castaneus (assembly GCA_007922175.1). Lineage (NCBI taxonomy): Eukaryota > Metazoa > Chordata > Testudines > Pelomedusidae > Pelusios > Pelusios castaneus. The sequence continues at coordinate 2,140,604 of ML685838.1, forward strand.
CCCATATACTTTCACCCAGATAAGCGATAACATGTATGACCGTTTTGGCATACTGGTGAGTAGCTCTGCAACCTGCTTGTTGGCCCACCTCCTTTTGTAGGTCATTATGGGTGTGGCAAGTCTTCTGGCCAATGAGATGCTCTTTGCGAGCTCAAGGCACTGCTCCATAAGGCTAATACAACTGAGAGATCACCCTGCCATCAGAACACATCAGGAAAATTTTGGATCAATTCCTGTCTCATGTATAAAAGTGCCACCAATCCCTGGAGTTGCAAGTATTCCTGGTTTTCAGGCTGATAGCAACCTCTCTTTCAGGTCCAACATTGTTCTGTGTCAGGAGGGAAGCGCCACTGAATCCCATAAGAACAAATGTGTAAATAGTTTGCCAGTAAACTAAAGAGACCGTAAGGAGGATGGGATCCTATATCTTTGTTACTACTGATCCATTTATAGCTTTGCTTTGCCCCTTGAACAAAAACTGTGGTATATCATTAAGAATATATTATTCCTGAATCTAGCAGATGGATGCCCATGAATCAACTAAACAGCCAGTCATTTTTCCACTGATGATGGTGCACACTAGAGCCATATTGGGTTATACTACTCTGACTATGCAGACTTGAGCTGTCTTGTTCACCAATAGGATGATCCAAATATTGGCCTCTAGAAGTTCTCTCACTGTAGTGATGAGCACATGGTTGTAGAGTGCCTCGGTTTCTATTTTGAGCTTGCTGATCCCCTAGGACACTAATCTAGGATTTAGTAGAATCAGATTCAAGTCTCTGCTTTACTACAGAGTGTTTGTGTGACCCTGAGTTAGTCACTGGACTCTGTGCCTCAGTTTCTATTAGTAAAATGGGAATATATGTATGTCACAATTTCAGGGCTGCTTACACTTCTGTCCCCTGTCTAGTTTTTGTTTTTTGTTTTTTTGGGGGGTTTTTTGGACTCCATATCCTCATATGCCAGGCTTCTTGTCTTTACCGGTCTGGGATGGCATTCCACAATTCTCCCATGCTCAGACCTCAAATCTGGATACAACAGAACATCTAGTCCAGCTGTTTATTACCATCCAGGTATGACTGAATCCCTGATTTTCTTATCTTCAGGAATTTGGGACCAGTGCTGTACCAAGATGAACAGCCTTCTCAAAACAGATCCCTGTTCATCTCTAAGAACTCCCATATCCATCTCAAAAGTACTTCCCCATCACAAAGGATTAGTTTGAGAATAAATACAGTAATGAATGTAAGAAGCTCAGATACCATTGTGAAGAAGGCTATATAAATACCACAGACAGTCCATTCCAGTCAGCTTTAAAATCTTCAGACCAATTTTTATAACAGAAGGCAACCAACCATTCCTTTAGAGAAGAACATAGTGTCACAGTCAAAGGGAAAAGTAATCATCAGCAAAACAAGTAGGCAAAGATGCCACAACAGTTAGTCATGACACAAAAGGTAGTAATATATCTGTCCGGTCACTTCACAATTATGAGATGTAACAGTGATCACTCAACTGTAGTTGACTCAGCTGCATTTATTGTGGTTATAACACAGCCAACACATTCACCTAACTAATCCCCTTCCAACTCAGCTCTCTTTTTACTTCTTCCTCCTTCCATAGCATTTCTTTTGGCTCACAGATCATAAGATACACAGTTTCATACAGGGTGGCTTTTCTGGACTATAAATTTAGTCTAGAAGACACCTCATTACCAAAAACAATATCATATCTCACAGTCCCATTACACCAAATACATAACCCTAAAACCATTTCACTGAACCAGAGATCTGCCATAATACCCACATTAACCTTAATTTTAGAAAACAAGGTATACCGTATTATTCGGACTATAAGACGCACTTTTTCCCCCCCAAAAGTGGGGGGAAAATGAGGGTGCGTCTTATAGTCCGAATGCTGTCCAGCAAGTAGTGTTCCCGCCAGGGGGCGTTGCTGGATAGCAAAAAGATCCAGGGCTGTAGCCCTCCAGCCCACTCCCTGGCCAAGCCACTAGGCCCCTCCCCCAGTTCACAACCCCACACCCGCCTGGCTCCCAGCTCGGTCCCTCGCCCGGCTCCCAGCTCAGCCCCTCGCCCGGCCTCCCGCCCGGCTCCCAGCTCGGTCTCTCGCCCGGTCCCTCGCCCAGCTCCCAGCTCGGGCCCCTGCTTGGCCTCCCGCCCGGCTCCCAGCTCGGCCCCCTGCCCGGCCTCCCGCCCGGCCCCCCGCCCGGCCTCCCGCCCGGCTCCCAGCTCAACCCCCCGCCCGGCTTCCAGTTTGGTCCCTCGCCCGGCTCCCAGCTCAGCCCCTCGCCCGGCCCCCCCCC
>ML685838.1:2143363-2248966 GCA_007922175.1 Pelusios castaneus
TTTCTCTCCCTTTCTCTTCCTTCCTTTTTCTTTCCTTCTTTCTCTCCTTTGCTTTCCTTCTTGCTCTTTGCCTTCCTTTTTTCTTTCTTCCTCTCTTTCTCTTCCTTTCTCTTTTTCCTTCTTTGTCTTCCTTTTTCTTTCCTTTTTTCTTTCTTTCTCTTCTTTCCTTCCTCTTTCTTCTTTCTCTTCCTTCTTTCCTCTTCTTTCCTTCTCTCTTTCTTTTTCTCTTCCCTTCCTTTTCTCTTCTTTGCCTTCCTTTCTCTTCCCTTCCTTTTCTCTTCTATTTAGTTTACTGGTACTATTTGGTTCAGAATATTTTTTTCTTGTTTTTCTGCTCTAAAAACTGGGTGCATCTTATGGTCAGGTGCGTCTTATGGTCCGAAAAATACGGTAATCCCATTTTGTTACCTATTTTCATTTTAATTTTTTTTAAAAAAAAGAAATGTAACGGGTATCCTTTGGGTAACATGGGGGGGGGGGGGAGTGCAATGATTTTTAGAAAGCATGAGTGGCATCATATTAACTTCTTCAAAGCCTTCTAACTGCTATCATACATAGATCTGTCTGTAAACTAATTAATTAAACACAGTACAAGCTGTGTCTGCCTGCATGTGTTAAATGTATGCAGTGGAAGCTATTAAAGTTAATATTTGCCAAATGCTATGTGATGCTGTTGGATTAGGTGGACCATTTATGATATTATTTAACACCAATAAATCAATAATTGCAATGATTCATTCGAGATATGCCATGTCATGTACTGATAGAAAGGTTAAAATTTGCTAAAAGTGATTATATTGTTTGTGTATGTGTCATATCTATATTGGAAGTTATGGATATGTTTGATATATCTGTATTTCAACTTGTGCTGTGTTTCTGGGAAACACCCCGGCAGCAACTATCTGCTTAATGGTCCATTAAGGAAACTTACAGGTATCTTGGGCCTAGGGAGAGACCTGATGAGTTACCAAGACTTTCCCATGTGATTTTGGAATCCATATTATTCCTGTAAATTTCCACATCCATCATGGAAAAGGCCAAGGACCTAAAAGGCACCTGCACCACCTCCATCTTATCTTTTAGTCTACACCGCCTTCAGCCAACACCTACTTCTGGATCTATCCATCTACAACTGAAGCTAGGAAACAAAGGACTTAGACCTATCCAGGTACTAGATGTACACCAGAGGAACCACACAAGCCTGCAGACTCCAAATTCTACTGAAACTTTATGTATATGGACTTTTTGATTACTTGTATGTATTTTATTGCTTTAATCCTTTAACTATTCTCTTATCGTTTGCTCTTTTCTTGTATAATAAACCTTTAGTTTTAGTTACTAAAAGATTGGCTGGCAGCATGGCATTTTTGGGTACGATCCAAATGTATATTGATCTGGCAATGAGACTGATCCTTTGGAGGTCAGGTGAACCCTTTTGGTAAAGAACACAAAGTTTTAAGTAACTTAACTCTTTACTAGACTCAGTGCCTGATTGGGAACCAGTGACTGAAATGCAGTAAAAGGGGCTGTTTATATTGTGTTGTGGCTTCTTGATAACCAGTGGGGAATCAGAAGCATTGTTTGTGGCTGATTGGGGAAGTCTGACTTCAGGTCACCCACCAGTGCTGAGAGAATCTGCTTTCCCCTTGCAGTCTTCCCTGATCGTGGCTTTTTCGGGTGGCCACTACAGGCCAGCAGGGGCACATGCTACCACACATTAAACTCTGTGGTGTAGAAAAAAAATTGTAAAAATCATAGAAACGTAGAACTGGAGAGAGACCTTAAGGAATGAACTCTAGCTCCCTGCATTGTGATAGGACCAAGACCAGGAGTAGTCAATTATTTTTTGTCAAGGTCTAAATCTCTTGGTTCAGGGATACTCAAAATCTAGACTTCAGAGAAAATAATTTTAAAAAATAATAGTGGTAAGTAAATACAAATATTTCACAATCTGTTCAAAAGCATCTGGCAATCTGGATTTGGTCTGGGGTCCACTATTGACTCCCCCTGACTTAGACCATCCTTGAGAGGTGTTTTTCCAACCAGTTTTTAAAAACCTTCAATGATGAGAATTTTACAGCCTCTCGTGGAAGCTTATTCCAGAGCTTAACTACCCTTATATTTTCCCTAATGTCTAACATAAATCTCTCTTGGTACAGATAAAACCCATTACTTCTTTTCCTACCTTCAATAGAAGGTAATGGACATGGAGAACAATTGATCACCCTTCTCTTTATAACAGCCCTTAACATTTTTAGTTTCCTCTGCTAGTCTTCTTTTCTCAAGACTTAACATGCCCAGTGTTCTAAACCTCTTAGCATTTTTGTTGCTTTCCTCTGGATGCTCTCCAATTTGTCTACATCTTTCTTAACACAAGGGACCCAGAATTGGACATAGTACTCCACCTGAGACCTCATCAATGCTGAGAGGAGCAGGACATTTACTTCTCATGTCTTATATATGACACTCCTAATAATACACCCCAGAACAATACTAACCTTTTTTTTTTTTGCATCTGTAACTCATATTCAATTCATGATCCACTATAACTCCCAGACCCTTTTCAGTATCACAGATTCCAGTAATTGTTTAATGGAAGCCATTTTGTGAATGGAGCTACTATACTGTACAGTCAACTATTCTGAAAGTTTCTTGTATCAAATCCCCTTTATGCCACACACACCTGCCAGCATATGTTTAATTGCTATACAAATCACAGTAACAAAACTTGGAGAAAAAACCATACAGAAGAAGGAGCAAAAGATCTCATGCACCTTTCAGAGTGATACATGGTCCTGTTGTGTCACCATATTCATGCATCACGATAAGTATGTAGAACAGCAGGGGAGGAAGAAGCACTTGGGTCAGGGCAATGTGACAATCATTCTTTCACAGTCTGCAAGATTTTTCCAGTCAAAAAATGGATGTCACAAAAGTCAGGCCTGGCAATAACAGGCACATCTCCAGTGATATTTGCTTAATCTGGCTTTCTTTCTTATGCCATGTTTCATACATGTTTTAGTTGGTTACTGTTGGCTATAAATGCCATTTGAAGCAAAACATATTATAAATTGTTGAAATATGCTTTTGCCCTTTGGGAGACACTACTAGAACATACTTTCAATGAGGCTAGCGACTGGGTGGTAAAGTTCTTTCATATCCTTCTCACCCCACTGGATGCTGCCCCTCTCATACAGCCGGCCAGGTTTTTTTCTGCCTGAATAAGTTTTCAACAGACAATACAGTTTCTGCAAAATTTGAATGCTCTTATTCCTAGTCTCTACTACAAACCAGGCTCCTTCCTCTCCCATGATGAACTGAAATTTCCCCTTTGTCCAAACAGCATGGTATCATAGAAGTCACGTGATGCAAGATATAGTCCAACCAGGGGAGTATGAGGCACAAGGCCCCACAGCACAAGTGGTACTCCCATGAAACACCACAATCATGGGCAGATGTATCTCAATGTTAAAGGCTATGTCTACACTTGCAAGTTAGTTCGAATTAAGGAACCTTAATTCAAACTAACTTAAGCCTTGGCCACACTAGGCTTTCATTTGTTCGAATTAAGGGTTTCCTTAACTCGAACTAATAAATTTGATTGCTTAGTTCAAATTAACAGTTAATTTGATCTGTTAATTTGAACTAAATCAAATGTGCCCATATTAGTTCGAACTAACTGCTTAGTTTGAACTAATCGGCAGATTGACCTTCCTGCAACTGACTAATTCAAACTAAGCAAGTGCCCTGCATGGCCATGGCTAGTTCGAACTAGCATTCTAGTGGGGCCATGCTAGTTCGAATTAAGTTAATTGGAACTAACTAAAATTAGTTTGAACTAGCTTTTGTAAGTGTAGACATAGCCAAAGTGACTGGAAACAAGATGTTTTAACTAATTCCAGCAAACTGAAATGAAATGGTCTAATTCAAGAATATCAATTTTTGTTCTATTCAAACTGAAAAATGTCAAAAACTTTTCAACATTTCCAAACAGCTATTTCAGCAAATATTGAAATATCAATTTCCTCTGGGCAGGAATTCTGGTTTCTCTTCCACTCTACAGATTGTTAAAAGAAAGCAGTAAGTGATTGTGAGGGAAGATAATCATCTGAACAAGGTCAATATGAGGCATGTTGAAAAACCAGACAGCTATCTCTGCTTCTGAACTGCAGTACTTTGCAGAGGGTAGGGGGAGTAAGGAAGAACATAACAGAGCCATCAAGTGACTGAGCCTGAGCCTATGTGATAACCAGATCTCCAAAGGTACAAAGAGAATGACAGAATCTGAGTCAGAGTCCAGATGGCCAATATAATTAAGCAACTGTTTACAATAAAAAATGAGTTAACAGTTGCAGCAGCTAAGTTAGGAAGTGAACATGTCAGGGAACAGCCTCATGTTTCCAGACAAAGAGACAGAAGGGAAAAATAAAGGGCATTTAATCCTTTGAAAGGGATGGAAGCTGGAAAAATGGAACAAATTAGTGAAATAAGGAACAGTGGGTCATGTAAGGGCAGAGAGAGGAATTGGATGGAGGAGGTATTCATTTTAGCTAGTGCTGACAGGCACCTTTTTTCATAAACAGAACTATACAAATACATAGTAAGAGACAGGATGGTCACAAAGAGCTTCAACTCTAAATAGGCAAAGCAGACAAAGGATGAGAGAAAAGAAGTCACATTAACTATATATCTCATGTGGGAAACTGAGGCACAGAGAAGTTAAGTGACTTCACTAAGGTCACACAGGGACTCTGCATCAGAGCCAGGATTTCTTTTTACCATCCAGCTTCCCATCGGGAAACAGGAAGCATCAGCAGTCGGTCCCTTTATCTCCAGGCTCCACTTGTGTTCATGCCACCACCAGCCCTTGTCTGGGAAGCCTGCCTTGCTCAATGAAGTCAAATTCCAAAGGGGTAGCCGTGTTAGTCTATTGTAGAAAGACAACAGAGTCCTGTGGCACTTTTAAAGACTAACAGATTTATTTATCGCATGAGCTTTCGTGGGAGAAAGCTCATGCGATAAATAAATCTGTTAGTCTTTAAAAGTGCCACAGGACTCTGTTGTCTTGCTCAATGAAGATTGCATAATGTGAGGCTGAATTGTTCTGCTTCATTGGGAGCTTTATCAACACAGATTCAGTGTCTAGGTCACCCTAGCATACCCTCAGCCAAACTCTCAATCTGCACTGCTTTAAAAAAAAATATACACACAACGCTGGCAAAATGAGTTGTTGTCCCTCAAACAGCTAAGATAGACAGCAACCAATAAATAATAATAATTCCCCTGCAGGAGAAATAAAGCCATCAGAGAGATACAAACCTAATTTCAGGTGGGGGAAAATATGCCAGTAAAAGTAATTTCTTTCCCATGGCACACGAAGGATTTACAGCTCCCTTTTATCATCATACACGCCCCCGCCCCCCCTTCTCTCTGGCCTCAGTAGAGGAGCAGTTTTTATGTACTTAGTGTAATAACCAGGATCCCAGATTGATAAAGATGCACATTTCTGCTCAAACAAAAAGAGTGACCACTGGCTACAGACACCCCATCACCTTGCTGAAGGTTATTTCCCCCTGAGTGGGAGGCAAAGGGGCAGGAGATTTGTGATTCAAGGCTGAATGACAGAGATAAAAATCTACAGAAGATTTCCACACACAGCCTTCATTCCTCCCCCTCCCCTTCTACAATCAGGAAAGAAGCGGCAGAATAATTTGGCAATTTTAGGTGCTGCAGTCCATTTCCTCTTGCAGCATTTTCTTTGTGCAGCTACTCTGCTTCTCTTTTACTGCTTTTAGTCCCCTAGGCTGCGTCTACACTGGTAAACTAAGTCGATTTAAGCTTGGCTAAAGTCGACTTAATGTGCCCTGCGTCTACACTACACTTTGCTTAAGTCGACTTAAACAGCTTGCTTAAGTCGACTTAAGGAAAATAAAGTCGACTTAATGAAAATTAAGTCGACTTTATTAAACCACCTTTCTACTCGACTTAAGGCTTAATTCGACTTTCTAAAGTCGAATTAAGCCAGTGTAGCCCTGGGGTAGCCCTAAGTCAACTTAGGGCTACCCCAGGACCACACCAATGCCCTCCCTGCCGGGGAGGGGGCACAGGGGGAGCCTGGCATGCCCCCCAAAGGGCAGGACATGTGGGCACAGTGTGACACTGTCTGGATTTAGGGAAGCATTTATGATATTATTTTCTATGGATATCTCATAAATGCTATAATCCATAGGAACTATGTCATGTTTGGTATCAATAGAAAGGTAGTCATTTGCTGGGAATGATTATATAGTTTATGTCTAGGAATTCTATTTCGATTAGAAGTTAAGAATTTGATGTTATATCCATACTTTAACTTGTGTCATTCTGGACAAATGTCTTAGACGGGAGGCTGTGAACAACCATTGTCTCCTTAATGTTTAGGAATTTTCCAGGTAGAATGGTCCCAGGGAGTATCATGATGAGCCATTGAGGACATAAAGAACACAACCATTGTATCCTTAATGGCTCATCAGTTTACTCCCTGGAACCATATCACCTGGCAAATTAATACTCGGTAACTGTAACCAAGAATAATAGCCATCAGCTTTGCATGGGACGCAGCGCTTCCATGCAGGGGCAGATGAAACCAGGCCTCGACAAATCCTGGGCACTAGGTTGCCATGGCACCCAGGATTTTTTCCCTGGTGCCTAAGAGTGCGGGGGCAAAGGGCCCTGCTGCCACACAGCACACGCCAAATTCTTGCTGCTGAAAAGCCATTACAGCTCCTTTTGGCAGCAAGCGCGCTGTGCTAAAGGACCCCCTCACCCCCGCTGCCAAAAAAAGCCGCTGCTGGTGGCTCTTTCAGCAGTGCGGGGGGGGGGGGGAAGAGGGAGGGCAGTGGATTTCTTTCAATGGTGGGGAGGAAGGACTCTTTTGGCGCAAGCACAGCACTCTAAAGAAACCGCACACTCATGCTGCTGAAAAATATCCACTTCAGGCACCTCTTTCGGAGTAGCTGGGGGAGGTGTGGGGGAAAGATGGCAGAATTTGAGGAGAAGGTCACCACTGGCAGTGGCTTTTTGCAGCGGTGGGGGAGGAACTTGCTACTGCAAGGAGCTGTGGCTGTGACTTTTTTTCCAGCAGTGGGGGGAGGAGGAGACTTCTCTGCTGAATATCTAGGGGTCCTGAGTTTTTGGGCTGGCCCCTAGGTGTCCATCAGATTTGTCGAGTCCTGGATTAAACACTAAACAGAATAGGCCCATGGTAAGGGATCCCGGCCCTGGGGTCACATCATATTTTCAATTATGTCAACACATACAGCTTGAGGAACAGAGCTGCTGCGGCATGTAGCCAGTTCCAGACCAGGTATAAAGGTAAAATCATATTCAGCACACTGTCAAGGTAGCCAGGGAGATAAAGGTCGAGGACCCTAAAGCCTGTCATTAGGGTCTTGTCTACACTATAAAACAGTTTACATCAACCTAACTGCAGAAGTGTCTACACTTAAATTTTGTTATGCCAATGTTATTGTCCTGCTACATTGACTTAATATCTCCATCTCCATGAGTGTCATAGAGTCAAGATCAGCGTAGCTAGGTTGATATAAGCAACTCAGCGTCTACTCTGACACTACATCTACTCTTACTAGCTTTCAGGAGCCATCCGAGAATGCCTCACACTGACGGGAGAATCAATACAAGTTCTCTTGGTGAGGATACACACTGCCAACCCAAGGAGCAAAGTGTACATACACACAAGTGATGTAAGTAGCTTTATTGACTTAAGATCGGTCAACAATTTGTAGTATAGACATGGCCTCAACGATTGCTGTTGCGGTTGCTACCATAGCTGGGTAGAGATTACAAAGCCATGACCATTGATCTTAGAAATGCCAGAATAATGGGGCTACCAGAGGGAACCAATCACCTCAGCAAAAACTGTGTGGAAGGAAGATAATGTTAACCCTGCAGAGTACACTGGAGGGAAAGACTTCTAACTTCCCACACAAAGCTTTGCAGAGCTGGCAAGAAGATACATGTATGCAGACAAACCTATTGAGGAGCAGGGGATGCTTCATACATAGAACTATGGGCTCTGGTGGCAGAATAGCCTTCAGTTGAGCTGATGACAAGGGGTCCACCCTACAGAGGACTCTGCTTGTGTAAGTGGGAGTGTAGCCTTCCAGGATGAACTTCAGCCTGCCTGACCTCAGGGTGAGGTGTAGCCAAGACAAAAGAGGTCCCAACCCATTGAGGAATGGTAGAAGGCTCTAAGTATCCCCAGCAGATGTCTTCTGCATGGGTGGCCTCTTCCACACATGGCAAAATGGGGCCACGGCCATGAATTAGTGGTGTGTCTAGGGTCCTGATTGCCTTTAGCCAACTCCAGCCCCAATTTTTCCCAGTATCATCCTTTAGCCTCCTGCTATAAGGGCCAGAGACCTAAAGTCAGCCAGCCACTAGCCAGCCTCTTCCCCACATCCAGCTAGTGATGCCTGCCACACCTGGAATAGCATCTGGTGTTTATTAGTCAAACCCACTGTGTGTGGAGAAACTGAGTCTCCTATAAAGAGCAGCAGGGTGCTGCCAGAGGAGAATGTTCAGCAAGCTGGAGAAAGACTGCAGAGACTGAGAAAGGCTGCAGCGGGGAAGACCTCTGAGACCAGGGAACTCACTTCAGGTAAGCAGAGCTAGGAGTAACCAAGGAAAGCCAGAAAGACCTTCAGGCAGTTTGAGGCTGTGCTCAGCCAAAGCATGGGAGGAAGGTTTTGTGTTTAATTTTTGAACTTTATGTTAATAGACGAAACAGCCTGAAGCAAGTTGCGGTCACTGCCCTCATGAAAGCCTGTGTATAGTTTATTGAAGAAGCCATTTGAAGGGAGAAACTGATCAGGCCTCCCTCAGAGTTACCTCTGGCCCTGAGAGGGCATTTCAGGGATAGCTGGCACTGTGAGACTCCATAGTTTCAATATTAACAGGTCTTAAAAGCTTTAGACATATCATCATGTTTCAACTCTACATCATGACATAGTTATTGATCCATGACACAATCATATTACATGCTGATGGGCATATACAACAGCAATGCTGGGACCTAAATACTAGGACTTCATGACTTGAAAACAGGACAAAGAACTAAAGATGGCAATTTAGAAAGACAATTTTGAGTGTAAAGTAAGGGGCATTAAAATAATGCAAACACCTACAATTCTCTCAGTGGATTTTATCTGTAAGTGGTATAGATTTAATTTCTATTTCTTTTTCTTTTCCATTGTCAGCTCAGAGACTATGCATTGTTGTGCAGTTTCTCATTCCTTCCATAGAACACCAAGATTAGTAGCTGATCAAAACAGGCTGTACAGAAGCCCTATTCAGTTTGACTTTGGGGAAATCCTCCATCTGGTATTCCAAGTTATTTCTACAGAACAAAGCCAAAAAACCAACCAACCAATAAACCTTTTGGTGTAGGAATTAGTTGTTTTCACTGTTATGTTGGAGACTTAAATCCAATCCACAGTTCTGGGTGTCTGCCTCTTGCTACCCAGGTTATCAAAGATTAGGAACACTGTAGAGGCAATGCGTCCAATCCTAGGGAAGAGAGCAAACCTCACATGCTGAATGGCGGCCCCGTCTAACAGATAAAGGCAGACATGAAATGAGGTTGTGAATACAAGCCAAAACCATTTGTTTTCTCCCTTTTCTATTTCTGTCATCTGAACAAAGCTGCTTTCATTACATAAGAATTTTAAAAGTTATAAAACTTCTGCTTATTTTTTTTACATTAGAAATATCTGGTTTTGATTTCCCCCTTTGCTATTTAGGCCATATCTGTCAGGCTGAACTGGTAGCAGCACAATCTGCTGAAATTTGAGCTGCAGTTCTCTCAGTCCTGAATTCAGGAGTAGAGGCTGTCAAGTTTGAGATTATCTAAAAGTAATATTTTCAAGAGTGGTGTCACCTAAGTGACTTAGGAGCCTACATCTAATTTTCAATACTGACTTGGCCCAGCTCTACCAAGGGACATGGGTGTTGCAATGCCTCTTTTAGACATCTAGAAAAATCACTGAAATCCACAAAGCCTGGGGAAGGCACTTGGACTCCCTGTACAATGAATGGGGAGAGATAGGTGCCTGAGAACATATCTACAAAGGCCAACATGTTCAGCCAGAAGCTACCTAAATGAACCAATGGGACACACCAATGAGAGGGATGTGTTCTAAGCTCCAACCCTCTCATGAAGTTAGGTGATTAACCTCAGGCTGCGGGAAGGTGCCTCTATCTGCTTGTGATTCACATTTGGGACCCCTGACCTGCAGTCAAGCATTTTAACGCATTCTTGCAAACATTCAGCCCAACTCCACAAGATACAGTCAGGAGAAAGGGGACTGTGGGGCTTCTCTTATAACTTTTATCCCACTGGTTAGAGCACTCAGCCAGGATGTGAGAGACTGTTCAGTACCCACTCCCACACCTGATGAAGGGAAGGGACTTGAACAGGGATCTGCCATCTCTCGGGTGAAGCGCTCAAACCACTAGGCTGTAGTAGACTCGCTACACATTGGGAGAGATCCACATCAGAGTATTCCCTATCCAGTGGGCATGGACTTCCCCATCCTATTCAAATCCCTTCACCTCATCAAGTGTTGGGACTGCTTAGTATGAGGCTGTGTGGAATTCGATGTACTCAGTGCATGCCTCCTGGATTGGACCCCGCAGATGAAATGAGCTGTTGCCCTGCTGCCCTTTACTTGGTCTGAGGATCATGCTTTGGCTTAAACATGAGAGAGGCACTAATACTCCTGTAGTGTGCATGCCCAGAGGCAGAAACGTGGGTGCCTCAGGGACTCCTGCAGTGGAAATTTAGGCCCTGTATGAGTTTAGGCACCCACAGGATTAGGCAACAGCTGAGCAGGTGTTTTGTGCATTGCAATAGCACCTAAAACTAAGATAAAATGGGGTTCAGGCCTCTAAATTCCTCTGTGGTGCTGGTCCTTGAGCATTTACTCATGCTAGCACAAGCACACACAGTAGTGTAGCTGTGGTAACAATAAGCAGCACCAAGTGTGTACCCACAGGGTTCAGGTGGATATGTACTCAGCACTGCTAAGCCAGACTGCAATTGCCAGTGCTACCTGAGCTACACTACTGTTTACACTCACGCTAGCTCTCATTCAGCTAATGTGAGTATGTGTATGGTAACTGGGAATCGCACCCCCAGCTCATAGTGAAGATAAAGCCTAAGTTACACCCAGGGCCATTTCAGCTCTTGGCTGGCCCAGATTTGTCACAGCTAAAAAATGGCTTGAAGCCACCTTTCTTCCTCCTTCTCCTCATCTACCCCAAGCCTAAAACTGGCACGGCTGGATTTTGAGCCCATTATTTTTACCCATAGGGAAATGAATTTTGGCTCAAAGATCCCTGTGTTTGTCTACACATCTCTAGCACTAATCAGTTTGAAAGGTATCTTCTATCTGAAGCTTAGATAGGTCCAGTATCAGACTTTGAGAGCAAAGAGAGGGGTTAATACATAGAAATGGAGGTGAAATTCGGAATCCCATGAGGAACCCCAAGTTACTGCCCAAAACTCAGTTTGACCCAAGTTGCTCATATACTGAAGATATAGATAAAGCTATGAATATTACTGATTTTTTTGGCTCATTGGTCAAATTGAAAAATCATTTTTTTTAATGTTTTAAGTTAATTCAAAACTACATCTCTTTTTTAGGAAAAAAAAATCATAAAAATTTCTTTTCACTTCCAACAAGTTATTTCATTTGACCTGATATGTTTTATTTATTTTATTTTAAATTTTAACCCTTTACATTTAAAAAAAAATGAAATTGATGTAAATATGTAAACAAAAAGTCTTTCAAATAACAATATCCAACTTTTTTTTAAAAAAAGAAAACATTGACATTAAAAATTTGGATGTTTAATGAGTTTTTTAGGAAACAGGGGTATCCCTGAATAAGATAATTAGGCAAATTCTATATAAATGTGCAAAATGTTTAAAATCAACTAAAATCTGCATTTTTTAACCAAGGGACATTCCATTCAAAATTTCACCAAGTTCTAGTTTCAGGTACACTCTAACTTGTGTACAGACATTCTGTGGTTGCAACAGTTGAAATGAAGAACTTTCTAATATTTTATTAATCACATAATACTTTGAGACACTCCTCACAACCTTAGTCATCATTTTTAAGATTGCATGTTGACTACAGTATTTTAAAATTATGTGAAATGAAGCAATTCAAGAGACGATAGTCTGCTTTTTCCAAAGCGTTGTCAAATAGCCAGATATAGAGTAATGGAAAAAAATAAAAAATTAAAAACTTAAGAATCAAGAACCTGCTGAAACTTCTTGTTTGCCAATATTAATTTCTCTTTTTCTATGAGTTACAACACTTTAATAGTGGAAGCCTTTAAAAGAATTCATTTCTCCCCACAACAAAATATCTTCTAGAGTAGCTGAGCAACAGATAGAATAAGTAATATTCAAATTTATCAAGATGAATTAAGAAATTATTAAAATCAGAATTACAGAAGCATTTCCTTTAGATCAGGGAGGATTCTAGAGAATCACCTAGTAGTCTACCCAAGTAATATTAATTATTTTTTTTTATTTAGTAAGGGTTCTAGAGAATCACCTAGTAGTCTACCCAAGTAATAATAATTATTTTATTTATTTATTAAGAGTTGACAATGTGTTGGGAGCTGATATATATACAAAATATTGACAGCTGTAAGGCATTGGAGGATCAGGTTTGTATAGTCATTTATACGTGGACAAAGTGAGTGTAAAATATTACTAAATGGGAATAATTTTACACATACCATACCTGACATACACCTCAAGCATGAAAAAAGGTGATTTATGTTAGAGAATAAACAAAATGGACATCAAGGCTGAGGTCTTTGGTAGAGCAGGAAGAGAGGGGTGACATGCTAAGAAATAAGATCAGAGCTATTGACTTGTTCGATTGTACAGGGACTAGAACGTGAAGACAAGAATTGTGGTGATATGGTCAGGTGAATGGGTGAAGAAGATCTTTTCGGGAGTCATATTTCAGTTGGACTCAAGAAGCTAAAGAACATACTAGATAGGAGAACCTTATAACAATTTAAAAAGGAGATGATCAGTTTTAGTATTTGGTACTGAGAGCAAGGATCGGATCCAGGGCCGAATCAAGGCCCTGGTGTGCCTGATCTTGCCCACTCTGGTCTAGAGCAGATCAGCCAGCCCCTAAACCCCTGCCTTAATCCAGCCCTGGGCAGATCTTTGTTATGTTTCAGAGGAAAAAAAAGCCAGAAAGCTGAATCTGGGATAGATGTGAAGAAGAGGTGGAGTCAAAGAGACTCTCCAGATTATGCATAAAGCTGGTCAAAATTTATCAAAAATAATCTTGTCAAAAACTGGTTTTTTTCATAAAGTTTTTTTTCATTAAAAATCCTGTTCCATTCTTTTAAAGTATGCTCTCTCCAAAGTTTCTACAATTTCTACAGACATTGAAACTGAAAATAAAGATTAGCCTTTGTTTCTTTTACATTTTATTGTTATTGTTGTATTACCAGTTAAGTACTCACATAGGTGTATAGGTCCATAGACATAAAGCTACACTTAGATGGCAGAGTCCTTAGTGCAAGAACTCTCTGTATTGTTCTGAGATTGCCTTGTGCACCCCAGTCCCTTTCTGGATCTGCTAGGCACTATCACAATATAAATCAGCATGTACGTGAACATTTACAAGACTTGAGCCTTTGTTTGCTAAGTCACATGGTAGAATTTTTTAACAGCAAAAATTTCATTCTTGAAAACTTTCTATTTTGAAAACAACTCCAACTGGAAGCAGTGGCAGGTGTGACAGAGAGGAAGACTACAGAGGTTTCAGTTCTCTGCTGCAGGCATGGAAGGAATGTGAGTGAGGTGATCCCTATATAATCCTTACTTTCTTCAAAGAGAGAGAGTTTCAGGTTTGATGGCTTTGAAAAATGGCCATAATACACCTTTGCTCTGGTGAGTACACACTACAGTTGGGAGTTGATGCTGTAGATTTCCTTACATGCCATTCCTGAAAACCCAAAGTTTAACTTCTAGATTTGTGCCTTTCCTTTTCAACTTTCCTACAGGGAATTTGCACTACTGTACAGAAGAGTCATCAAAACATAATTAATGGCACAGCAAACAGCAATTGATTAGCAGGGTCCCCCTCCCCTCCCATAGTTAAATTTGATAATTATGTATTTTCTCATTAGCTGGAGAAAAATAGGAAGAAAGCCTAAAAAGGTTTCCTTTTTAAATTGAATTTATGGCCTTGGGCATTTGTCATTTAAAAAGCAGAATGCTGGGGGAAGAAGAGTAGAAGGGGAAAATAGAAATAACATAGGAAGAAAGATAGATGGCAAGGTACATCAAAGGCTCTGTGTGATAAAGTCACATTTACTTAGGGAAATGGTTGAATAAGGCTTTGCTAAGCAAGAGGAATTTCATTCTTCCTACCCTCTTAGCTATATATTGCTGACAGACAATCCTGACACTTCTTGGAGGCACATAAATTGGAACCAAAAGCCTGGATTCCCAAGGGTTTTTTCAAAGATTGGGAATGTAGTCCCAAGGCAAAATGCTATTTGCTCTGCATGTTTTTGGAACAGAGTACAGCCCCCGCTATTTCCTAGCTAGAAAACTCTTTTGTGGTGGGTGCCTTTTATTTCTGTTGCAGGAAGGCCCCATTGTACTTGACCTTGTGCAAACAAAGAGGCCTTTACATCAAAGAGCTCATAATCTAGGATTTAGGGACATAGGACTGGAAGAGACTTGCTGAGTCATTGAGACCAGTCCCCTGCTACTGCAGGCAATCCCATCATACAATCCTGTTCCTTTAGACCACTGATTTCCAACCTGTGTTCTGGGGGCCAAAAGTAGTCCTCCGAGGTTTTCAAAGTGGCCCTGGGCTCCCTTCCTGCTGGCTGCAGAGTGGAGTCATTGCCTAAGGACCCAGGTGGAGCGTGTTTCCTCAGGGCTAAAAGATCAATGCAGGCTCCTTGCTGCAGCCAAAGGAATAGGAGATTGGAGCACTAATTCCCCTGGCTGTAGCAGGGAGCACAGTAAAGCACTCTGCTTATGTCCATAAGTGCTAGGGTCATTGCTGGAGCCGGAGGGAGGGGCGGGGAGCCCTGATCTTTCATCCTGCTGGCTGCAGAAGGGAACCACTGCCTACAGGGCCAGATTAACCCCCATCGGTCCCCCGGCCTGGGGCCCCCTCCTCCCCACCATGGGGCCTCCCCTACCTAGGCCCCCTGTCACAGTGGCTGCCCCACCCTCATCGCTGGGGCAGCCCTGGGACCCGAGTGCACTCCCCCACTCTGGCCCCACTCCAGCCAGTCTATGGGGGATAGGGGAAGATCGGCTGGCGTGCTGTGGCACAGCAGCAAACCCCCATCACCCAGGGCCACAGGCCCTGGAGAGCCACGTGGCTGGGCTGGAGCATAGGCCACGCCAGCTGGCCCTTCCCCCGGGGTGAAACAAGTACTGCTCAGGTCTGCTCTGCCCCAGAGGTGGATCAGCTGGCCCAGGCGGGAAAGGGAGCACAGGCCCACTCCCCTCCGCCCCACAGTGCCGGTGGGGCAGGAGTGCTCTTTGCACTCCTGTCTTGTCGGTGCTGACCATCTCTGGACCGGATTATTAAAGGAGTTTTATGGGCTCAAGCCCGGGGCCCCCTTTAGGCTGGGGCCTGGGGCTTAAGCCCCTAAAGCCCCTTTGATAATCCGGCCCTGACTGCCTAGATACCCAGATAGGGTGCACAGAGCTACAGCATTTGTGTTGTTTCCCTGCTGCAGCCAGAGATATGGCAGATCAGTGAGCTAGGAGGCAAATTGCTTTTCAGGAGGGGCCTGCTGGCAGAGGCTGGTGGCCCTTCAGGGCTGCAAAAATATCATCTGCGGCCCTTGAGCCAAAAAGGTTGGTAACCACTGCTTTAAACAATATACTACAGAGACTCAGTCTTCTAAGGTGCTGAGCATTCCGGCCCCAAACCAGCAAAACAGGTAAACATATGCATTTCTGTAAGCATGCGCATAGCCATACTGAAGACAAATAGCCCTACTGATAGGTTTTAAATAAATCCTGTGTGTGCTTTGGTGGATCAGGGCCACAATGCTCAGCACTTTGTATGTTTAAGCCCCTGTCAAACAGACAAATGGGATGGGGAGGGAGAAAGTGAGAAGCCAAAGGAATGCCACAGATAGGTGCGTTTGTATAAAGTAGTAATCAGTCTCAGTAATCACAGATGGTCACCAGCCTAACCAGTGTCAATGTCTTTCCTATTCTCCTGAGTACGTGACTAGCAGGTGTCAGCTACTGTGAAGCACAGTGTATAATTTAGGCAACTGCTGAACTGTTTTCTGGAATGTTTTTTGCAGGATCTAAACCTTAGGACTGATCAGCAGAAAAAGTTGCAGGTAAGGATGAGTGAGGTTCATTTTCTCTATGGCAAAAATAATGAAAGTCCTGTGGTACCTTAAAGACTAACAAATTTCTTCAGGCATAAGCTTTTGTGGGCTGAAACCCACTTCATTTCTGTGGTGTTATTAGCAGGCATGATTTTAATCACAAGTCACATGAAGTTTCATGTTTTTCTTAAAGCTCCAGCTCCTGAGGCCATTACATGAGAATCTCAGGGTTTGTTTGTTTTTTAGGTTCCAGCTCTCCTGGTGACAGAGAAAAAGCTTGAAAATGTGAACCATAAAGGCAAACAAAGAGAACCTCAAAACACTTATTTTAATCTCTTTACTTTTAAATTAATGTAATGATTTGGGGGGTGCCTGGCTCCTGATTTTTGAATATATAGAGTCAGCACTGCTGTCTCTGGTAGGTAGGAGCTTGATCCAAAGACCACTGAAATGCATCTTTGTTCCAGGAGTGTAGCATCTCTACAGATAAAATGCAGCCATCAGCAGTCAAACTCAGCTGTGACCTAAGTAGACATATGACACATACATTATGATGTGTGATATGTCCTCATACATGTTGGTACAGGGCCTAGCAAAATAGAATCTCTTTTGTGATAGGGGCTTCCAGATTCTACAGAAATATAGATGTTAACTAGTTATCAAGCTATCCAGTTACATCTTTAAATACTGTATAATCATAATTTCTGAGTCCACCACTAATTTGCTGCATGCCCCTAAATAAATCACTTTCCTCTCCCAGAGCCTCTGTTTCTCCCTTCCATCCTTTACCTCACCTGTAAACTCTTTGGCCTTTTTTTCCTCTAGAGAAAAAATAAAGGGGGGGGGGCGGTTGTTAGCCTAATGTTAGCTAAATGGGGTAACTAACCTGAGGTAAAATTCCACTGAGGACAACAAAGTTTGTAAGTTTAATGCAAGTTAACATGTTGAGACAAATCAAAGTAGGGTTATTCCCTCCAGCACATGACCAAATGCCCTCTTCCATTACATCTCCTCTCTCTCCAGCAGTGTCAACCATGAAATATGGTAATCCATAGGCTCCCTCTCAGTATTTATCTTCACCTGCTAACTCACTTGAGAGCTACATGTCTTGTCTTCACTAGAATTTTCTCTCATGTTAGTTACCACACGTTAGCTAATAGAAGATAAATACATACTTTTCCCCCTAGTAAACTCAGACCCTTTGAGGCATTTACTGTGTATTTGTACAGTGCCTGGTACAAAGGTGCCATGATCTCAACTGGAGCCTCTATGCCCTATTGTAATAAAAATAAATGCTAACTTTTGTGTAAGATACGTTGGTACCAAAAGCTTTTCTGCTCGTAAAAATCATTTGCTAGAATGTTGTCAGGAAGCGAACATGAACAGGGACAAACACAAATTCTGAAGTTTTGAGTGCATGCTCAGTTTATTTTAAAAAGCCATTATCTCACTTGAATAGTAAAACATAGCATTGCGGTAATGCACAAGAACCAGAAAATAAAAACTTTCTGGGGACAGTCTGTACAACAGACCAGTGCAGTTTCACTCTACAAGTAGTGTCAAAAGTAAATTAATATCACCAGTGGAATTTAAGATGCAATCTTTAAGGCTACTCACATAGGTAAGGACTTTTTCTGAACATGGCTGGGTTCTGATGGAAGCCATTGTACTGCCTTTTATCCTAGCAGTAGCATGTGCAGCTGCAGAGGGTTCTTCCTGTTCACTGACTCGAGCTGCCTCTGAATGCACCTGTCTTTAGAGCCCTGCAAATTCACGGATATCTGCATCCGCAGACACAATGCGGATAGCTGCAGACCATTTCTTGCAGATCGGATATGGATCCACATATTTTTATCTGTACAGGGCTAGAGCCCTGCAAATACGCAGATATCCACAGATATCCGCATTATATCCACATCCGTGGATACAACACGGATATTCAGACCATTTCTTGCAGATGCAGATTGGATACAGATCCACATGTTTGTATCCGCGCAGGGCTCCACCTATCTTTCTCCATCATGTCTTTAGTCACGGAAGTACTTGGTCACCTGACATCCCAGATTGTTCCAAGCTATCCTCTTCCTGTGTTCCAGGCTGACTGTGCAGCTTGGAATCAGACCAGCTTCCTACCCAGCTGCCCTCAGGGTCTTGAGTTTTCAAGAGATCCACTCTGCACTGTTGTAATCCTCCTTTTCCTCTAATGAATCCTGGCCAGTCTTGAGGCAGGAGGGGGGCAGAGTCTCCTTGGTGGCAACAGTGGTACCCCAGTCTACAAGGCCTTGGGCCCTGTAGTAGTGAGCTTGAAGAAAATCCTGTCTAGATCCTCAAAAAGGAACGGGATGCATATGGGCATCGCTAGGGATATTTTCCATCCCTGGTATTCCTCTTCCTGTTCCCAAGTGCTTTGCTCTTGTCACAGCAGTGAGTAGTACTTGGACTCCTTCACCGCTGTCTTGTAATGTACTCCTTCACTACTCTGCCCAGTGCTGCAACATGGTCACTTCTCCCCAGCTTGCAAGAAAAATCACAGACCTCAGCCAATCCAAGCAGGTGCACCACTACTATAATGTGGATATATTTGAATCTAAGAACAAATTGGCCCATCTCTCTTCCCACTTCAGCCCCATGCCAAGTTTTAAATGGGGAAGGAACAGCTAGTTATCTTGATCCCAGAACACTGTGGGGCACAGAAAAGGTCAGGTCAGTGATGGACACCCACAAAGCAGTGTGAATAATAACTATTGGACTGCCAAAATAGGGCACAGCTGCACTGCAATAACTCTTTGCAGAAAATGTACTCCATTTTGGAACCGCTGTTCACACACTGCAGCAAACAGGGACTCGGTCTGCTCTAAGGGTTTGCATTGTGCACCAATTCAAGTTAGTGCAAACTGAACTCCCCCATATAGACAAGCCCACTGAGATGTGAGACTCTCCTGGGGTGACAAGAACACTTTACAGAGTAAAGAGAATGATGGGATCAGGGTTACTCAGAGGATACAGACACCTGTCTGTCTGTTTCTGGAGTGTTGCTGGGCCTAGCCCTGACACATCACCTGGATAAGCCAACTGGATCCAGATGGAATCTGTCAGAGCTCATTAAAAATAATTCGATTCTGGCCCCTGTTACTTTCCCTTCTGCCTGAAAATGAGTGACAGGTTGACTGGCAGAAAAAGAATAAGAGAACTTTGAACTGCAGCAAATCAGTACTCTGCCCACATTAATTGAAGAGAAAACTAACAATGCAGACAAGTGTGCACATAGTAGGGTATAGGCCGACATGGGTTAGAATTGCAAGGCATCTTGGTAAGCTTTCCAATTAAAGGTCCCCCCCAACCAACCTAGGATCATTTATAGAAAGGAGAGGAACAATTCACAATGACCCAAAGGCATTAGAACCAGAAATGGAGCTTAATTACCAGCCAAAGCCTCAAATTCCAGAGGTAATTACAGAAATTGGTGAGAATGAGGCCATGTTAAAAGGAAGAGACACACCCTAGTGCTTTTTCACACCTTAATGGGGGTAATTATACCCTTCTCCTCATGCTTGGCATTTTCCTGTGCTTGAACTGGCTTTCTTGGAAATAGTGCTTTTTGTCTGCAGGAGTCATTTCCAGGGCCAGATTAAGCAGTCTCGAGGCCCAGGGCTGCCCACCAACTCAGGGCACCCTCCCCTAGCCATGGCAGCCTGAGGGCAGGCTGTCGCTTGGGGGGAGGGTTGTGGTGTGGGGCCAGAGGACACTCGCACCCCAGTCCAGCCACTCTGTCCTGCCCATGAGCCCTGGAAGGTCATGCTGTAGTCTGCACTGCCCACCAGTCAGTCCTGCCCCAGGAGTGGAGCAAACAGACCCTACCCTGCCCCGCCCCCAGAGATGGACCAGCTGGACCAGAGGTGGTGCAGGAGCGCAGAGCCTGGCCTCTGGCCCCAGGCTTCTCCTCCCCCATCACCAGCAGAGCAGGGTCCCTTCAAGTAATACACCAAGCCCCACCGGTGTTGAACAGGGAGGGAGAGGGGGCAGATCAGGTGGGGCCTTAGGGGTTGGAGTCCAGGACCCATCTTTAATCTGGGTCCCAGGGCTTCAGCCCCTTAGGCCCCACCATTAATCCAGCCCTGGTCATTTCTATCAAAAGTTTTAAGATGGTACATTTATTTCCATGCCAGAATGGATTATAATTATTATCCTTTATCTTTGTGTCAGAGACATAATGGATACTTGTGTAACTTGAGAAAGATGACATTTGTATGTTGATCACACATTTTTAGACCAGCAGCCTGTGCAATTATCCTGCTGTGATGTAAACAAGAGCCCACAGATTCCTGGAACAAACAGCTATAAAGAAATTTGAAAGTTTGCCATATAGCTGAGACAGGTCTCCCTGCTATATTCCCCAAGGCACTGTTTTGTCTTGCTTTTGGTTTATTTGTTTTTTTCCAGGTGACTCTGTTGGATTGCCACGGGGCCTGTCATAGATTTATGTTGCTTTAAAATTACTGTTAGGCAAATGTTAAAAGGCCAAGTTCAGTTTTAATAAGCAGCACCTAATATTTTGGATGATCCTCTGATCATTTCCTTCTTCACCTGCTTTTTATCCTTTTGAGTAATAAATAGGATGTCTGCCTTGTTAACAGTGGGGCGTGTAATGGGGATGGGATCACAGAAAAGTGGGTCCTGACAGGAAGACGACTTATTTTGGAGATCATAATGAAGGGCATAAAAGGAGAGCAGGAGGGGGCACTTCTCAGCTACCTAAGTAACTTGCCATACCTTTAAACAGCTTTTTTTATATATATTTGGTGGTGGGACTGACAGCATGGAGGATGACTGCTTAATTAAACATCCAGCTTATTCATAGGCAATCTTACTGAGGTGAACAGAACTACCCAACTGAACAAGTACTCTTTACACAAAATAAGTCTTGTGCAGTCTCATATGAAAGCTAATCACACATTGGTTATTAACACAACTGTAAAATGTATGAGTGAACAGGAGGTGCTAAATTATGAATTCCCTCTGTAGATTACTGGAGCACATTTACAACCAGACAACCTAACCTAGGTAAAAGTGATAAACAGGCTTGTCCTAGACAAAGGAATGTAGTTTTACCTTCATGTACACAGTAGCAGAAAAACAACAACAAAAAGCCACTGAGCTAAAGTGGAGTGTTATTCAGATCCTGAACTTGAGGGACAGAATTAACATGGCTTCTGCACCCCAAAGACAAAATCTCCAGGACACATTCAGTCACTGTAAGACTCAGACATCCCTTTGGGGAGCATGAGCAGAGAGATTTCATCTTTATCCTTCACCTTAGGAGACAAAAAAACAAAGCAATTTGGTCTCTGTGATGGGACCTGACCAGCCTGGTCAGTAAAAAGCTGGAAAGGAAACTGTGGGTGAGAAAAACCATCTTGAAAAATTGACTATACCTTGCTAGATTAAGTTTTAGACGCATGTTTTCGCTTTCATTTGCTTGTGACCATCTCTACCTTTGTCTTTTATTTAGTATCACTTAATCCATGCTCTTTTTTAATAAACGTGTTTTGCTTTCAGTATAAATTGCAATATAAACTGCAGCAGGACAATTCTGGCATTTACTTCAGGGCTGGAAGAGCACTAAGGTCAGCAAACAAGGAGTAATCAAATTAGGCAAAGCCAGCATGTGGCTTGTGAGATGTTGCCAGGCTGTTGGGGTCAGAGCTCTGGAGCAAAGCTGTACAGCTCCAAGGTACCCTGGGTTATGGGGCTGACAGTGACCAAACCCATTGGTGGATAGGGTGAACCCCAAAACATCATAGTGAAGTACTAGATGAGCAAGTCTTGAACTGTCAGGCCTTCCATGAGCAGCAGCTTCCCAAGAAGCAATACTGGACCTGTATCCTTAGAGCCGCCCATGATCCTTTGGAAATCAGGATGGCGTTCTTATGAAGTTCATGGGAAAAGCTAGAACTTTCCTTGTTCTGTGGGATTTCGTGAGAGACTGCCAGTACCACTACCCATTCATTTAAATACTTAGGTCAGGGGAGGGGGGAGAGTGAAGAAAGGTGCCCCCATCCTCTTCTGTGCTAAAGGCCAAGCCTAGGCAGAAAGGAAGGACACATCTCCCAAACTTTGCTAGTAGAAATGGGAGGAAGAGGAAGTAGTAATGTCAAAAGCAATTGTCAGGAGCCACAGAAGGATCATGGTGCAATACCACAACACTGCTTAGTCAGGTTTTCATAACATTGTACCAATATACATTATGATGGCACGTCTCACTAGTGCAACATGCCATAGGAAAACACTACATCTGTAGCAGTATGGCCTACTGTAGTGGGTAGCTGTCTATCTCTCTCTTAATCCAGGATGCAATAGCACTCTAGCATAAGGGTGAATACTACTGCTTTATAGTGAGAAACCAGTAGATCTCAGGAGCAGCTTAAATGTGCTCACTGCAGGTCTATGTACAGTACTATTTCTGCATCAGGTGGCAGACATGGAGCCACATCACATTCCTGAGGTGCATCCTGTCCAGCCTCATGCAAGGTGGAAGATAAAGACATATTGTTAAACCATTTACTACATGTGTTGGTTTTGGGTCACCCAATTCTCACCTGCCCATAGCAAAACATCTCAGGGAGAGAAGATAATAGGCAAAACATTCTTTAATTAATATTCATGATCAACAAAACCTAATTGCCTCACAATGAAGTAAGGACAGGAGTCTGTTCTACCAGAGGAAACACCTACCATCCCAGCTAGTCCAAATCTGGCCCTTCCCTTTCTACAGGGAAGCCTGGAGAGCTCTTATATTTATTGAATTGTCCCTATTCTGTAAGTTTAAGTCAGAGGTTCTGCCTACACTGGGGACATTTCCTAAAGACCTTCCCACAACTGGAGCTCCACCATTGTTAATACAGTTGAAGCTCAGGCATAGCACTGATATTTTAGAACGTTCTTCTAGTACTGAAAGGGCCAGAGGAGAAAAACCCACTTGTAGCTTCTCTCTAGGCTTTCTCTTACTTCAGAGCATCTTATCATTCTTTCCACAACAACGAGATTGTACAATAATCTTCCCCAGAAGAGCTGTACTCTCATCTCTGCACAAACACCCATCACTCCCAAGCCTCATAAATCTAGCCTGAACAAGATGGACATACTCTAAAGGCAGTGCCCTTCCCCTTTATTTCCTATTATCTGCAGATTATCTGCTACAGCTGGCAGGTCCTCCCTTCAGGCTCTACACTTCTAGCAGGCAGTGCAGGGTAGGCCAGTTTAAGCATCCATCTGCAAGACAAGCCATTAACTCACTTCCTGCTGCTAGGCCTGGGGGGAAGGGAAGAGTGTAATACCCAATCACACTGGATTATTCAATCAGTCATCCTCCTTTACGACCTCTGAGCTCAGCTGTTGTGTTCCTGTTGCAATGATTATTTTGCTTCAAGATGATGTGCTTGTAGGATGCTGGTATCAGAATAGGAGTGCAATGTCACTAGAAATTACTGCCTCCCAAGAGTCTTGTAAACATGTGATCAGTCTTTATAAAGGGAAATGTATGCACCTAGATCATAGGAGGAGAAGAAAGCTGAGTGTTTATTCACTGTGAGGACTAAAACTTCTTCCTCCCTCTTTTTGCATCAATTGGCTGAGTGTGAGGGGTGCATCTATCTCGTTTTTATACTGCTGCCCATTGCTGTACTTTCTGAGTAGCCTCTATGTAAAATCCGTAGCAAAAGCAAAGTCCTTAATCGTTTTAATGGAGTCTCTGGCACTTCTGTAAACAAAAACAAGGCTGTGTGATCCTATAAACCCCTCAGTGCCACCAAGCAAAGGGTTCATTCTTCTGTAAGAGCAATGCCCAGCAGGCTTAACAAACTCATTACATCTAACACACTATGTTCATAATATTGACCTGAAAAGGTTGGTATAAGGTATCTGATAAAACTCTCTACCATATTGATCATCACCAATAATCATCAATCATCATCATCATCAAGTATTGTATGTGTACAGATGATATTTAAGAAGTTGTATGTACTGAAAATATGTTTGAGTGGCTATGGCACAGGAAGGCTTGGCAAGCTGGTTTTCCCAGACCAAGGAATGTGGAATCACTTGTCCACATAAGTCTCTGAGGTAAATTATACATTAAAAAGCCAAAGAACAGGGAGCTACATTTACATTCCAAGCCAACCCAAGAATGTGAAGTCAACACAGGAAGACGACAGAGACTAAAAACAGCAGGGAGTTGTTTTGTCTCTGGGGTGCTAAGACAATGAATTTGGTGGTATAAGAGAAGGAAAAAGGATCCCCATATTACACATTTACTGAGGAAACCCCTCTGAAGGCATGATGGTATTCATGTAAACTTGTATTCAGGTTATGACTGTTTTTCAACAGAATTCTGTGGGAATCCAGATTGCCTAGAATCTGTTGCCAAGCAAAAGTCATCGCCTTGCTGAAACTTGGGAAAGATGCACCACTTGCCTTCAAGCTATAGACCAATTTCCTTTCTAAGTGTCTGCTTTAAGTTGCTTGAGCGTCTGATTTCACAAAGAATTTCATCATCTGTGAAAGGTATGCTGGCACCAGAGCAAGCTGGTTTTTGCCACAGTCATGTAATATGTGATTAAAGCCTGACACAACATTCATAAAAAATGGATTCCAACATAAACTGAACATTGATTCAGTTTTCCTTGACCTGACCACAGTATATGCTGGTATATGATGACCTGACCACAGTATATAATAGTTTAGTTTGACTTTAGCACATGGGCTTTTTGATAAAATTGGCTAGAACTATGCCAGCCTGGTTAGTACATGCAATGGCTTCATTTTTGAGAAATCACCATTTCTCTGTGCAGATTTTGTGATAGAACGAGTACTTGGAAGCACCCGTAAGGATCAGTAATATCTTCCACATCATTTAACTTATATTCGAATGACCTTGTAAGTTTGTTTATGCAGATGACATACGCCTTGGCACTCAGTCACATCCTTTGACATACCTGAGAGTGTGTCCTGAATGCAGACATGGCTCTGGCTGATTATTGTCATTGGTGGTGCCTGATATCAAGTGGGAGTAAGACTGGGTCAAATGTCTTCTGCTTACATCGTACATAAGTGGGCAGAGAGTTGAATATAGTTCTCAATGATCAGACGATAAAGCATGATTCACACCTTGTCGATCTAAGCATCATTTTGCATAGAATTCTGACATATTGTGACCATCTTACAATGATAGTGACTAAGGTCAAAACCACAACAACCTGCTTGGAAAACTGGCCAGAACAATGTGAGGTGTTCATGCCCAAAGTTACTCACTTCAGCCTTGATGCTCTGCTGTTCAGCAGCAGAGTACTGCACTGCAGCACAGGCTCATTCGTTTCACACAAAGATGATCCATGTGCAGCTAAATTCCACCATGCATATTATTTCAGGCACAGTTAAATCTACTCCTTTACCTTGGTTACCAGTCTTGTGCAATATTGCTCTGCCCAGTGTTCAGAGAGAGGAATATGTAGCAAAGCTCGTAACAAAACTGCATGAGATGCCATGTCTACTGTTAATTAAAGACTTCTTTAATCCACCACATAGTCGTCTGCCCTCATGGCACCTGTTGTGGAAAAGTTTACTGGGTGAGGGATTCATTGTACAGGACACGTGGTGAACTTCATGGTCTGCAAAGAAAGTGACAAATAATTATCTTGTCTTGTATCCTACTCAATATCTACCTAGCTTTGATTTACATGAAGGTAATGGGGCCTTCTGAACTGGTTTTGTACTGGAAGTGGAATTTGTGCTGCAGTGGAATTTTGGTGGTGTTTTAGAGATAGTTCACTGTGTTCATATGGGCAGCCACAAACTATGACACACATTGTTGAGGACTACAAAATGGCTCAGCTTCCTGGAGTTCTTCATGTCTTGAACATCGCTGATAAGAATGCTGTGGCCTGACTTGGTCACATTGCATATGCCAAATAAATAACATAAAACAGGCAGCTCTGTCAAAGATTTCAGGAGAAACTCCACTCTATTGAATAGAAAAAGCAAGAATTAACAAGTGCAGACCTAGGATTATGTTTTATGTTCCACCTGTAACTTCTTATTCTTATTATGCTTGCCCACACTCTCTTAAAATTTTAACCTTCATTAATAAACATTTATTTTCACTATAAAGAGATTACAATGCTATGTTATCTTATCCTGAGTTGTATCAGTCAAGCTGTGTGTATATTGACTCTTCAGGACAGCTTATTTCATAATTTCTGTGAATTTCCAGTGATGGGCTAGATACTACAGAGGGAACACTCAGGGGACTTGAGAGTTAGTGTATGTCCATCACTAGTCTGCACAGAAAAGGAGAGGTCTGTGGAGACCTGGAAGTCAATGCTTGCCTCTGGCTAGAGGCTATTGGTTTCAGGGAGATGAGCTGCATCAGACAAAAGTGTTTCATGCTAAGGGCAGGTGGTGGTGAGGGCATCACAACCCTGAGGAACATCACAGGCTATGGACAAGCATGTGTGGTGCCAACTCATGCAATTTTTTTATCACAAGTCTCACAGTATTTGGTTTTCTACTGCACAGCAAGATAGCATCATCACAGGAACTGAGGCAGGAGCCTAAGAATATTTAAAGCAGTGGGACTCAGGAGCCGGGCTTTCCGATCCCTTAAATTTAGTGTGATCTCACACATATGTCCCACTGAACCAATAAGGCAATTACAAATTAAAAGCCAGATTCATCATTAGCCTTCAGCTGCTTTGTACAGCTTTGGGAATGCAAAACAGCTGTCAACTGATCTGAGCTACCTGGTATGCTCCATCTACTTTGCATTGCTCTATTGGTGAATCTGCCCTTAAAATGACTTTTTTATTAAAAAAAAAAAAAAAAAGAAGAAGAAGTTTTAGGTTAATACTACACAACTTCAAAGCAGTAAGGATATTGAATGGTGGCATTCTTTGAACTTTTTTATTTATGGTTCATGTAGGCATATTTTAATTAAAAAACAAACTAACAAAACAAGAAGATTTCAAGGTAAAATAAACCTACATTAAACTACAATTAAGGTTGTGAGCACATATAAGAACCTGAGGGTAATACAACATTTCTGAGTTATTGTAAATATCCCCAAACCCAGAATATTCAGAGTAAATTTTACACTTAAAAGACTCCGTACGTAAATGTAAAAATGTAGGAACAAAGAATGCAGGCCATACTTACAAGATGGAAGACTCTGAAAACAATTTGGGTTCAGGCAGGATGGATACTCAGCTGAACGTGGCCTGCCACTGTGATGCATTGGCCAAAAGGATTAATGCAAACAGACAGATAAACAGGAGAATCTCAAGATAAGAGAAGTTATTTTTTACCTCTTTATTTGGCACTAGTGCAACTGTTGCGGGGGAAATAGTATATCCACTTCCGGTAACCACAATTCAAGATGTTAGTAACTGAAGAGGGTTCAGGAAAGAGCCATGAGAATGATTCATTTATTAGAAAACATACCTTATGGTGCTAGATTGAGCTCTTTGGCTATGCCTACACCAGAAAAAGTTAGGTCGACTTTGTTAAGTCGACTTAATAAGGTTGACTTAAAGTTGACCTTAAGTCAATTTAACAAAGTGGACTAAGTCAACTTAACTTTAAGTCGACTTAGTCCACTTTGTTAAGTCAACCTAACCACCCTTAAATTGACTTAATAAAGTTGATTTAAGAGTTACTCCATGTCCACACCATCCTTAAGTTGACTTAAGGCTTAAGTCGTCCTAATGGGTGGTTCTTATTAAGTCAATTTAAGGAATTTCTTAAGTCAGCTTAATGAAAGTCTGGTGTAGACTGGGAGTAATTTAGGTTGACTTAACCCTCCTTAAGTCGACCTAAATTGCTAGTGTAGACATAGCCCTTGATTTTATTTAGCTTTACAGAGAAAAGGGTAAGAGGTGACTTAATTGCAGTCTGTAAGTACCTATATGGAGAATGAATAATGAACTCTTCAATTCAACAGAGAAAAGTATAACGTGATCCCTTAGCTGGAAGTTGAAGCTAAACAAACTGAGTCTGGAAATAAGGTGTACGTTTTTAACAGTGAAAGTAATTAACCATTGGGACAACTTTCAAAGAGTTGCAGTGAATTTGTGATGGTTTTTAAATCAAGACTGAATATTTTTTTCCTAAAAGAGCTGCTCTAGTAATTACATGGGGAAAGCTTTACAACCTATGGCTATGTCTACACTGGCAAGTTAGTTCGAATTAAGGAGGCTTAATTCGAACTAACTAAAGCCATGGCTACACTAGGCTTTAGTTAGTTCGAATTAAGGGCTTCCTTAATTCTAACTAATAAATTCGAATAGGGTATTTGAACTAAGGGGTTAATTCGAACTAACTAGTTTGAATTAACCAATGTGGCCATGTTAATTCAAAC
Organism: Pelusios castaneus; assembly: GCA_007922175.1. NCBI lineage: Eukaryota > Metazoa > Chordata > Testudines > Pelomedusidae > Pelusios > Pelusios castaneus. The sequence goes on from ML685838.1 coordinate 2,172,198, forward strand.
TCATTTCTTAGTTCGAATTAACCGGCCATTGAAATGGGTGCTGAGGGAGTTGGGGGAAGTGATTGCAGAGCCACTGGCCATTATCTTTGAGAACTCGTTGCGAACGGGGGTGGTCCCGGAGGATTGGAAAAAGGCAAATATAGTACCTATCTTTAAGAAAGGGAAAAAGGAGGATACGGGGAACTACAGACTGGTCAGCCTCACCGCAATCCCTGGGAAAATCATGGAGCAGGTCCTCAAGGAATCCATCCTGAAACACTTGGAGGAAAATAGAGTGATCAGGAACAGTCAACATGGATTCACCAAGGGCAAATCGTGCCTGACCAACCTGATTTCCTTCTATGATGAGATGACTGGATTTGTGGATGCGGGAAGAGCCGTTGACATGGTATACCTTGACTTTAGCAAGGCTTTGGATACGGTTTCCCACAGCATTCTCATCGGCAAGTTAAGGAAGTATGGGTTGGACGAGTGGACTGTAAGGTGGATCGAAAACTGGTTAGTTCAACGGGCTCAGCGGGTAGGAATCAATGGCTCGATGTCTGGTTGGAAACCGGTAACGAGTGGAGTGCCCCAAGGGTCGGTCCTGGGGCCGGTTCTATTCAACATCTTCATTAATGATCTTTATGATGGAATAGACTGCGTGCTTAGTAAGTTGGTGGATGACACCAAGTTGGGGGGAATGGTAGATACTCTGGAGAGCAGGGACAGGATCCAGGGAGACTTGGACAAATTGGAACACTGGGCCGAAAGAAACCTCATGAGGTTCAACAGAGACAAATGCAAAGTCCTGCACTTAGGACGAAAAAATTCCATGCACTGCTACAGGCTGGGGACCGATCGGCTAAGTAGCAGCACTGTAGAAAAGGACCTGGGGGTTATGGTGGATGGGAAGATGAATATGAGCCAACAGTGTGCCCTTGTTGCCAAAAAGGCCAATGGCATATTAGGCTGCATCAGTAGGAGTATTGCCAGCAGATCGAGGGATGTGATAATTCCCCTCTATTCGACACTGGTCAGGCTGCATCTGGAATACTGTGTCCAGTTTTGGGCTCCCCACTACAGAAAGGATGTGGACAAATTAGAAAGAGTCCAGCGGAGGGCAACAAAAATGATTAGTGGGCTGGGGCACATGACTTACGAGGAGAGACTGAAGGAACTAGGCTTATTTAGTCTACAGAAGAGAAGACTGAGGGGAGATTTGATAGCAACCTTCAACTACTTGAAGGGTTGCTCCAAAGAGGAGGGAGCTAGGCTGTTCTCGAGGGTAACAGAGGACAGAACAAGGAGCAATGGTTTCAAATTACAGCTGGGGAGGTCAAGGTTGGATATTAGGAAAAACTTTGTCACTAGAAGGGTGGTGAAGCATTGGAATGGGCTATCTAGGGAGGTGGTAGAATCTCCATCTTTGGAGATTTTTAAGGCTCGGTTAGACAAAACCCTGGCTGGGGTGATTTAGGGGGAGTGGTCCTGCTTTTTAGCAGGGGGTTGGACTAGATGGCCTCGTGAGGTCCCTTCCAACCCTATTATTCTATGATTCTGTGAATGGGGATCGCTAATTCAAACTAAGCAAGTGCTTGCTTAGTTCGAACTAACGTTTCAGTGTGGCCATGCTAGTTTGAATTAAGCTAATTCGAACTAACTAAAATTAGTTAGTTTGAACTAATTTTAGCAAGTGTAGACATAGCCTATGCTTTTGAACAAGCAGCCCAAAGGTTTGAGGGCATATGGCCCTACCACAGGACTACAGTCCTAGCAGGTGGGGGGCTGGGAGAGGGTTGTTTTGGGACCTGCCACCAGGGCAGCAGTAGCATCAATGGAGGTCAAACTAGTTGATAACAGTAGTCCCTTCTGGCCTTGGTATTTGTGAATGTACAGCAATATATAATTAAGATTTTTTTTTAAATCTAACTCTGCCCTATATTGACATTCTGAAGGGGAAATATGAAAAAAAAATAGTGCATCTTTAAAAATATGTTTAATCTAATATGGGACAACAAATCCTAAAATATCTTAACCATAATCATATGATTGTTGCATGTGATCACTCCAGTGTGACACACAATATACTTCAAGTCCTAATTTATTTAGTTCTTAGGTCAATTTCTGAAGTCATTTTGGCATCATTAAATCTGAAAAGTGACTACAAAATGCCATTTTGTGCAGTTCTCTGTTTATTGTCTCTAAATTATTCCATATAAAATGTATTCTGTTTAGAACTAAAGTGTGTGGAGTTTTTTGTTTTGCTTTTGGTCTTTTCTGTCTTTCTAACTGCCAACTTGACAAATTCATGCTGGTACATAAAGGTTAAGCTCTACTCTTTCTCATTCGCACATTGTCATCTATAATAAAAGGGAGTGCAATTGGCAAAGAGTAAACAACTCTGGTCATGATGCATGCGAACAAAGAAACAAAAAGCTTTCCATTACATCCCCGAGGTTTCTCATCGTTTCCTAAACATGTTCTAAATGCAGAAAGTGTCACGTTACCAATGGAACATAAGAAGAAAGTAACAAAGAAATACAGTCTACTTTCAAACTGCCCTGTAAAATATATTCTATTCTAGTCAGGTTCTTATGCTGCAGCCATTACTCTGGTGTCTGACTATTTTAATACTGTACAGTTTCTGTGACAACAGCATAAAAAATAAAAGAATAACTGTAAAAGAGCCAGTAATATCATTAAGCAATTCATGTGAAATAATGTGGGTCAATTTAAGCTTCTTGTCATGTACTTAGTATGGCAAGTCAAGTAATGGAAGTATATCTGAGCCAAACAGTTTTTTGCAAGCATTTGACTTTTGACAAGTTGAGTGTTTTCATGAAGATAAATTGTGCCAAGCAGCATCTTCCTACCACATACATTTACATTCCTTCAGGATACAAGGGCTGGCCTTGATAGTCAAATGAGGTCAGGAGAAAATTTCTATCTTTTTGCATTAACTTAGTGTCTGAAAAAACCCCAAGAGCAAACAGAACGTGAGACATAGAGTGTTCTGAGGCAAATCCTCAAAAGCTTTTGCCTGCATGGGTCAGTGGGCTATGGGGCAGCTAAGGTCATTTGTAGGAGTCTCAGGAGCTGCTTTTGTGCATCCCCTCTTGTGTCCTCCCTGGAAAGCCAGTTATAAAGTGCCTGGTATTTCATGGCCTCTGTGCAGGCTATAGCATGAAAGCTTTACTGCTAACTCTTCAGATACTTGCACTTCTACAGTGCCTCAAGGACTTTTCAGGTCAGAAAGGGAGGTAATGTCATATCTTCTGAAATGTGTTACATACATTTCTCAGCAAGGAGGAGCCAAGTGGTGGAATTTGGATGCTGATGGAGAAGTTAGTTGCATGCACTTTTGTTTGGATTGTTTCCTGCTAGCCAGAGTATTTTAAGCTTTTCAATGGTAATGATGTGGATGAGGAATGATTTCATTGTTTGTTGAAGCAGTTAAGCCATAATTGCAGGGAAAGGGTAAAGCAAACAGCTTTTTCATATATTTCCTGATGCCATTTCTATGTTAATAATATTCAACATGTTATGTCTGAGAAATGACAGACAGCCCCTTCCTCCCATCAGCAGGTCAGGAGAGGAAGCCAAGGAGAGCAGCCAGTATGATGAAAGAATACTGAATCTCTCTGTCTCAAAAAAGGGTTTTTAAAGGTCTTTTCATGATGTCTGACAAGCAAAAGAGGACTGTCTATAACTCAGCTTACAGGGACATTTAGGAAATACTATTTGACTATTCCTACATCTAGATCATCTATTATGGTGTCCTGATGTAACCTTTGGGTGGGCTAGAGTTTACCTCAATTGCCTTTCTCCACTGCCACAAAAAATAAATCCCAACTCCCATGGAGAAGCAGCTGGAGACCCAGGATTCAGTCTTAAAGAAATCACAACAAAGATTGTTCACAATTAATGAAAACAAAAATAATGCACTTTATTAAGCATTAACTTTATAAATCCTACGATGAAAGAAACAAAGTAATTACTATATCGATCTATAACATAATGTGGCTAATTTGTAAACTCACATTTACTATTCCACAACTTTCTTTCCACCACACATAAACAAGAAAAAAACAAAGTGAATTTAAACAGAGGAGCCCCACAGAAACACTGTCAACTCAAATGTTCCCAAAGTTCTGGTGGAGTTCACCTGAATCTCAGTTATTCTCCTGTATACAAAGTCCAAAGGCTTGTGTTGAAAGATGCAGCTTCTTGTTCTTTGGCTTCAGGAATCTTCAGTGAAAACCCATGCAGACCTTCTCTTCCTCTGCTGGGACCACTGTTATCCAGTCAGCTTACTGCTCTATCAACACTCAGTTACATTTACATATATCTATATCCACACACACACGTAGAAAGAAACCCTATTACAAAAGAAAACATACAACTCTGAGAATAACAAAAATATAATTGGCTCTTTCCCCTTATAGCATTAAAGAATTGTTCATTCATTACAAGTAGTTAAGCAAAAAACAAAGAGAGTCCTGTGGCTCCTTATAGACTAACAGATTTTCTTCGGCAAAAGCTTTCGTGGACTATAACCCACTTCGTCAGATGCATGAAGTGGAAGTCACAGAGGAGAAGTATATATACACATGCCAGGATGGAGGACGGCAAGTGTAGGCAAAGTCAGTTCAGAGAGCAGATGGGGCCTATTCATGCCTGTTGATAAATGTGTGAACAGAACAATCACTTTTTGTAGTGTGATAACCATTCCAAGTCCCTATTCAGGCCCAGTCTGATTGTGTCAAGCTTGCAATTCAGCTCCAGCTCTGCAGTTTCATGCTGAAGTCTGTCCGCACATCGACTCCAGTGATACCATCACAGGTTCCAACCACATCAGCCACACCATCAGGGACTCATTCACCTGCACATCCACTAATGTGGTTTATGCTATCATGTGCCAGCAATGTCCCTCTGCCATGTACATCGGCCAAACCGGACTGTCCTTACACAAAAGGATAAATGGACACAAATCCAACATAAAAAATGGCAACATCCATAAACCTGTAGGAGAACACTTCAACCTCCATGGACATGCAGTAGCTGACCTGAAAGTTGCCATACTTCAACAAAGAAACTGCAAGACCAGACTTCAGCGTGAAACTGCAGAGCTGGAGCTGATTTGCAAGCTTGACACAATCAGACTGGGCCTGAATAGGGACTTGGAATGGTTATCACACTACAAAAAGTGATTGTTCTGTTCACACATTTATCAACAGGCATGAATAGGCCCCATCTGCTCTCTGAACTGACTTTGCCTACACTTGCCCTCCTCCATCCTGGCATGTGTATATATACACTTCTCCTCTGTGATTTCCACTTCATGCATCTGATGAAGTGGATTATAGTCCACAAAAGCTTATGCTGAAGAAAATCTGTTAGTCTATAAGGTGCCACAGGACTCTCTTTGTTTTTTGCTGTACAACAGACTAACACGGCTACCCCTCTGGAAATTTCTACAAGTAGTTAAGACACTTAAAGTATACAGTTATAAGAAACCAATCAGTGGTCACTTCTGTGCAACCAGTTCCTCCAGACTTCCCTGCTGGAGGGTTAACAACCTCACTAACCTGAAGCAAAATGCCTCAGAATTGGGGAAAACAGTCTGCTGTCTGCTCCTGGCTCAGCATCTCCCCTTGCACAGAGTACATGCGTTCTTCTCAATTCAACTGCCCTGGCTGCTTGCTCTCACCCATCTCAGGTATCCCACAGCAGTAGCAGGGAACCTTGTGGAGCACAGTCAAAGCTATTACCCCATATACCAGAAACTTCTGCCTCTAAGCAGCTACATCAGCCTAGCAACACTGACCCAGCAACAGCAACCCAGCCCCAACAGATCTCTTAGGCTATGTCTACACTTACTAAAATTAGTTTGAATTGGTTAGTTAGAACTAATTTTAGTTAGTTTGAATTAACTTAACTCAAACTAGAAAAAATTAGTTCAAACTAAGCAAGTGCCATTCCTGGCACTTAGTTCAAATTAGTGATCCCCATTCATTTCAACGGGCCGGTTAGTTCGAACTAAGATGGCCACATTGGTTAATTCAAACTAACTAGTTCGAATTAACCCTTAGTTCGAATAGGCTATTTGAAGTTATTAGTTCGAATTAAGGAAGCCCTTAATTCAAACTAATTAAAGCCTAGTGTAGCCATGGCTTTAGTTAGTTCGAATTAAGCCTCCTTAATTCGAACTAACTTGCCAGTGTGGACATAGCCTTAAAGAGAAAGAGACTCCATTCAGGCACTGACGTCACAGAAATACAGTCTGGCCATACTCGACATTACTGGAAATTCTGAAAAAGTGCAGACATTTCTGTTACTATTGAAAGAAAGCTTGTAGTCATGCATAGGTAGGGGCTGTGGAACTCTATTGCTCTGTATGGTATGAGTAGAATTTATCTTTCCTTTTCCTTCAGAGTATCTCAGTGGACACTGTAGTTTCGGCTTGAGAAATATTTCCCATTTCCCATGTTCAAAGGTTTTGCTTGCTGGTTTTGCCACTTTCTGTCTGGTGAAAAGGAGGTCTGGACACCTCAATTCAGCCATCAAATCTTAGGTCAAAGGAAGTTCTCTCAGGTATAGACATATCTGTGTCCATTCTTAGTCTCTTTCAAAGCACAGGCCTCTTCATTAATGTCTCTTCATCATGTGGAATTATTTATCTCAAATAACACCGTGCCTGGCCGTCTGAATGTATGAAAGCATGAAGAAGTTTCCTCTTTCATTGGCTATGTCTACACGGGCAAGTTAGTTCGAATTAAGGAGGCTTAATTCGAATTAAGTAAAGCCATGGCTACACTAGGCTTTAGTTAGTTCAAATTAAGGGCTTCCTTAATTCGAACTAATAAATTCAAATAGGGTATTCAAACTAAAGGGTTCATTCAAACTAACTAGTTCGAATTAACCAATATGGCCATGTTAATTCGAACTAATTGCTTAGTTTGAACTAACCGGACATTGAAATGAATGGGGATTGCTAATTCGAACTAAGCAAGTGCCATTCATGGCACTTGCTTAATTCGAATTAAGTTTTCCTACTTCGAATTAAGCTAATTTGAACTAAGTAAAATTAGTTTGAATTAGTTAGTTTGAACTAACTAATTCAAACTAATTTTAGCAAGTGTAGACACAGCCCTTGTGTCTTGAAGCAAACAGACAATTTAAAAATCTCAGATTAAGTTTAGCAAAGGGTGGGTGGGTTAGGAGCAAATTCTTCCTGTTCTGGAGATAAATTATAATCAAGAACTTCATGATCTAGTTCTAGGGTATGATTACTGTAGCGTCTTTCATGAACACTACTGCAACATTATCCAGGGTACAATCTGGACTTCTGAGCAACTGTGTCCCCTCTCTTTTCCAACCTAGGGGTGCCTTTTACACTGTGTCACTGTGAAAGCAACCACTTTTGAACTGTTCACACAGATGTATATTACTCTCAGCTCTACTGTATGAATGTTAGTCAGCCACCCCTGAATTACACTGCAGAGTGACACTAGCAGATTCCTAGTCCTAGCCGTCTCCCCAGAACTCTGCATCTTGTACTGCCCAGTTTTTTTTTCCTTCTGGACAATACAAGCTCATAGAAAGCCCATCATTTTATAACATTAAATTTATTAAATGAAAATGACATGCACAAATCTTGTTTTTTCAAATGAAGTTTCCCATACACTTCAATCCAACCACACTAGGTTAGATTAAATAAAACAAAGTTTATTAACTACAGAAAGATAAATTTAAGTGATTACAAGTAATGAGGCATACAAATTCAAATCTGGTTACCAAAAAATAAAATGTAAATGATACTTAACTTAACATGAATCCAAGCCTAAATCAGGAGCAACTCCATTGAAGTTAATGGTTTTTAAAACTATTGAGAAAGTAGATTCTTACTTAAAATGCTGAAAACCACATGAACCCAAATCATCACAAAAAACACCTACTGATATTTCCTTCCTCCTCTATAAGTGATTACCTCTCCTTCCACCTTCCTTTTCATCAGACCCTCTCCAATATCCCTCACCCTACTTTTTATATTTTTGAGGAGCTGTTGGCCTGAACCTCTCCCACCTTCCTTCCCTCTCATTAGGGATGCAGCATCTGATCCAAGCCTGTAAGGAAACACTGCAGCTGCCATCACCAACCTAACAAGCTCAGGAACAAATGTGCCCAATATATCATATTGGAACAGTCCCCTTCCTATTGGAATATGGCAAAATACCTAATAGCTAGAGTGAGAATGACTCTGTACTCTAGTGGTTAGGGCATCCATTAATGATGTGGGAGACCTCAGGTCTAGTCCCCCTATTCCAGTCACTTTTTCGTATTTATCCATGGTGGAATAGTTTCAACAGGAAGAACTGAGGGAACCCCACTTCAGAACATCTCCTACCGCAGTGATTAGAGCACTCCCCTGAAAGGTGGGAAGTGCTCTTCCAATCCTTTCTCCCCTCTGGAGAAACAGGGAAATTAACCCTAGGTCTCCCACATCCCAGATGCGTGTCTAGCCACTTGACTAAAAGGCATAAAGTGGGCATCATCAGCAACATGATCAACTCCTCATGTGGCCATTTTGTGTAGAGTGAGGCAGGCACCTAATTCATCAATGCGTTAGGCCCCTATGCTCCCTGATTCTAGGAGGTAGGTTCCTATTCGTGGATCATTAAGCAGGCATATTCCAAAGAGGTAGCCGTGTTAGTCTACTGCAGAAAAACAGAGTCCTGTGGCACTTTTAAAGACTAACAGATTTATTTAAGCAGACATAGGCATCTCCTTTCAGGCTGAAACTGGGCATTTAACTTAGAGAAAGGGGCAGGGTATAACTCACACCTCTCTCATTGGCTAGCCTAAGTGGCTTCCTGCCTGACGTGCAGGCCTTTGTGGATCACATTCAAAGGTGCCTTTCTCACCCCATTCATTGTACAGGGAGCCAAAGTATCTGTTAGGCATTAATATTTTTTCTGTCTTTGTAGACTTTTCTCTGTCAGGTCTCTTCTGTTACAGCTTGGATACTTTTCCTGCCAGTAAACTGTGGCATGAAACTCAAGTTAACAGATAGTCATACCAGACCCACCCAAGGACAAGGATGCTGTGAACAATCAATAAGGCAATGGCCAGCTGCCTCTTGAGAAATTCTGGCCTAGATGGGAACAATACATTTCTGACTATCTGTAAGGACTCTCCTCTCCATCCCATCCTCCCACCCCACCCTAAATGTAGTCATAGGGCCTTTAATGTAATTAAAGTGTCTCTGCATCCATCATTATCACCTCTGTACTCTCTGGGTGGAACAAGTCTGTACTTGTAAGGCCTTGTACACACTACAAATTTATTGCGCGATAATGCTCGTTATCACGCGATAATGACAGCATCCACACACAAATCCATGTTGTTGTGCAGTAACAGCCGTCTTACCGTGCTACTGTGGAACAGCTGTTTTGTGATAGTTCATGTGTGTACAGTTGCCGTGCAAGATGAAGCCTCCAGAAATGTCCCAGAACTCTAATTCCATCCCTTCTGCACTTCCTCCTGCTCTCTGGGACTGTGACATGACTGTACCCGCCCTCCCATCATTCCCGGGAATTTTTGAATTGTTCACTCTTCCTGTTTGTTCGACGTGGAGTGCAGCTGTGTTCTCCAAGGGCAATGGCAGCTTAATGCAGCAAATGTGCTCCAGTGTGGACCACAGACGAGGTGCTTGGTATCATAGGCATCTGGGGAAAGTCTGCTGTGCAGGAACAGTTATGTGGCAGCATGCGAAATTTTGATATTTTTGGCCAGATTTCTCAGGCCATGGCAGAGAAGGGGTATGAGAGAGACACTCTTCAGTGCATGTCGAAGGTGAAGGAGTTGAGGATAACATACCACAGAGCCAGAGAGGCAAACCGGCGCTCCGGCTCAGCACTGGTTACATGCCGATTTTACAAGGAGCTGGAAGCAATCCTGAGCAGGGATCCCACAACAACCCCAAAAGCTCCTGTAGACACATTGCCCCCCCCCCCCCCAGGAAAAAGATACCGGAGCAGATGGTGACGAGCAATTTGTGGATGAGGAAGTGGAGGTGGAGGATGACCTGGAGGCTGAAAGTGGTGCAGCCGACCTAGGGAGCCAGGAGATGTTCTCCACACCACCCGACATGTGCTGCCCAGATTCCTTCTCCATGCTGTCTTCGGATGCAGCAGAGGGGAGCTCTGGTAAGTTTAATCGGAACTGGATTCTATGCTTGCTGGATAAGCTTTGCGGGCAAATGAAGAGTGGGTGGGAGATGGGTGTTTTGAGTTTCATCCTTTCTTTTTTTTTTTTTTTTTGGATGGGGCAGAGTCTACCCCATATTACACGAGCAGTGCATCAATGCATGCTGTAATTCTCAAGAAATTCTCTCTGTTGAGCTCACTGAAGGTCTCCTGGATGTACTTCCACAGCCTCCTAGTTAAATTCGATGGGAGAGCAACTGTGTTCCTTCCCCCATAGAGGGATACTCTCCCTCACCAGTTGCAAAGCACGGCAGTGGGAACCATGGCTGCACACAAGCCTGCTGCGTACGGTCCTGGCTTATATCCAGTGACATGCAGGATATGCATTCTGGCTTGCAGGGGCACTCTAAGCAGCGAGATATTGGCTTCCATGGCTGTGCTGTGTGTGAACTAATCGCCCAAAGTACTGGAAATAGTTCACGGAGCTGTGTGTCTTGTCTCAGCAACCCAAACCTCCCTTTGCAAAAGCCCTTTCAGTCCCCGGCAATGCCCTGTCCCGTGGGCACTGTGGAATGCGGCAGCAGAGCATATTACCAGCTCCTTAACCAAAGTGAGAACAATAGCACTACTTACGATGTTTCATTTTTCCTTAGAAACGACCTTCACCGGTTGGTGAACTGTGCCTGCTGACCGGCTGAGACAGATAAGGAGGAGGCCTCATAGGAGCAAGGATGATATCTTCCAGAAGCTGATGCAGTCCAACGAGGCAGCAGCAAGGGAGACTAGACTATGGAGGCAGAAGTGCCGGCAGGAGTGCCAGCAGGAGTGCAAGGAAAACAATTTGAGGCAGAAGCAGCAGGATGCCCTCATAAGCATCCTACAGGAGCAGACCCAACTGCTGAAGACCATGGCTGGTCTGCAGACCCAGCTGCTCCAGGCTCGCCCCCCGCTGCACCCACATCAACACTTTCTGTCCCCACCGCCCCATTCTTCCACAAAGCAGTTCTTTGAAGGCCAGGGACCCTCCTGGTACAACGTTACAACCACTCCTGCACAAAGCTATGGCATTGAGCCACGCACCTACACGCATCTATAGCCCCTGGTGCAGGCACTGCTTACTGTAATTATTTAATGTTTTCTAATAATAAAATTGCATCACTTGAACTGTACCCAGTGTCTTTATTGATACACAATAATTGTTAGTTGTTGCATGTTTACTATTCACTCATTCGAGCATAGTACAGTACACGCCCACCGCCAATCCCCTATCCCCTGTAATCAGCACCCAGTAATGCTTGGGAACACTACTGCACAGTGATACAATGCGTCCTATAAGTCCCCATGACTAAAATGCTCCCTAAGTGCCTCCCTTATGCGGATGGCTCTCAGCTGTGTCCCCCTGATACTCCTAGTGGCTGGCTGCTGGAAGGCAAACTCTAGCTGCTCAGCCTCCACGTCCCATGAAGGGGGAAATTTCTCTCCCCTATTTTCACAGAGGTTATGCAGGACACAGCACGCCGCAATGATGGCTGGAATGTTGTCCTCATTCAAGTCTAGCCTCCCATACAATCAGCACCAGTGGCCTTTTAAGTGCCCAAAGGCGCACTACACGGTCATTCGACACCGGCTTAACCTGTAATTGAACTGCTCATTGTTTGGATCCAAATTGCCAGTATAGAGCTTCATGAGCCAAGGCATCAATGGGTAGGCTGGGTTTCCTGTGATTACTGTGGGCATCTCCACATCCCCAACAGTAATTTTATCATCGGGGAAGAAGGTCCCTGCCTGCAACTTCTGGTACAGGCCTGTGTTTCGGAAAATGCGAGCATCATGCACCTTACCCAACCACCCCACATTTATGTCCATGAAACGCCTCCTGTGATCCACGAGTGCCTGAAGCACCATGGAGAAGTAGCCCTTCCTATTAATATACTCAGTCGCAAGATGCTCCTGAGCCAGAATAGGGATGTGTGTGCCATCTATTGCCCCTCCACAATTCGGGAGTCCCATGGCTACAAATCCGTCGACGATCTCCCACACATTGTCCAAAGTCACTGTCCTCTGGAACAGAACACGATTAATGGCTCTGCACACTTGTGAAAAGGCTAACCCGACAGTCGACCTGCTGACTTCAAACTGATTTGTGACTGACTGGTAGCAGTGTGGAGTCGCCATTTTCCTCAGTGTGATTGTGGCACGCTTCTTCAGGGTGAGGGTGGCTATCATTTTGGTGTCCTTGCGTCGCAGGGCAGGGGCTAGCTCCTCACACAGTTCCATGAATGTGGCTTTCTGCATTCGAAAGTTCTGTAGCCACTGCTCATCATCCCACACCTGCAAAACGATGCGGTCCCACCACTCGGTGCTTGTCTCTCGTAACCAGAACTGGCGGAGCACCGTGTGCAGATGCTCTGTGAAGGAGCTCAGTAATGTAGTGCTGTTGTTCTGCATGGCAGTCACCAGTCCAGGGTCATCCGAATCCTGGTCTGATTCAGAGCTGAACGCATACTGTGCCACCAGCCGAGATGTATTCATTATGCTGAAGACGACAGTCGAGATCAGAGCTGGATCTATATTGCTGCAAAAAGGAGTTCCAGGAAGCAATGCGGTACTGTTGAAAATGGGCGCGAGTTGCTAGTAGCAACTCTCGTGACGCAAGGGGAACAGAATGCACCATGGGAAACCAAGACTTTACCGTGGTGCTCAGAGCTACTCTCCTTCTACCGAGGATTCTTAGTGCCAAATCAGGATGGATGGAACTGTGGGATAGGTTCCCACAATTCAATTGGGTTTCTTGTGAAATCGCAAATTGCCGGGGGGGAGGGGCTCTGTTCTGCCACAAGCAGCTCAGTGTGGACGCGATACTGCGCTACAAAATCCACGTGACTTTTAAAGCGCAATGGGCTTGTTGCGCGATGATTCCTGTAGTGTGTACATGGCCTAAGTAAATAGGTAAAGAATTCCAAGTGGATTATGTAACTGATAAAGAAGCATATATATTTGACCACTGTAACACCACCAATTTGAAGCTGTCCTATCAGTCTTCCCGGTATTGTGAATAAACCTCTTCAGTATTATCTATGTTGCCTGATTCTTGGGGAAAGAATCCTTCTGGCTTATCATACCTAACAGGCTCTGTTGTTCCCATGGTTGTTCCTATGGTATTTTTTAGATGCCACAATCCTGAGTATTGCAACATCTAAGTCCCATTATGGATCCAGGTCCTGCTAAATATCTAAAATCAATATATTGTAAATCAGAGTAGCAAGCCTTTGTAAATGTTAGGATTTATTATAACCCGAGTTAACATAGAATGTTTGTGTGGTAATTCATTCAAGGCACCTACACTTTGACTTTAAAATAAATTCTTTCAAAAAAAAAAAGTCTTCATTTGATTCAGCTTCTTTCAGTAAAACTTTCCTTTTGAAACAATTACCCCAAGAAATTCTTTCAGTATGAGCCCATCCAATTATAGGTTATTTGACCGGCAACATTTTATATAACAGCAAAACCCACGTCTCCATTACTGGTAGCCTTGTATTTGGTTTGTCTTCTAATATAAATTCTGGAGTGAGTGCAAAGCAATTTGCCAGGACAATACAAACAACACAAATGAACCTTAAGTGAGATGTCTCTTATCAGTTGCCAATACAGGCTCAGCATTCTCAGTCTTAGAATTTATGCAGGCAAAGCATTTCCCCTGTTTAAGATGTTTTTAGTGCATTTAGCCAATATGCTTCAGGAATACCAAATCACTTGAATTTAGAAGGAAAGGAAAGCTAAAACATTACTAGCCACTGAATTATTTTTTATTTTCAACAGTTTAAAATAACCTTTTTTTCCTTGAATAGCTATGCTGACCCTGGGCTATGCAATCAATAATCATAGATGTATAGGTTCTAAGGACCTTCTGACAACTATCTCAAAGTTACACATAAAAGTCCCACAATTTGCCTATGAGGTAGACTAGGGATGTGCAATATAGAAGTGGTGCACCATGCCGCATATGACCTGAAAAGTATTCTTTTTAGTTTGGGGCCCTAATCCACAAGCCCAATGAATAACAAAACTGCTGCTCTGTACTTCACACTGGTTTTATGCCTTCCCAGCTACCAGCAGCCCCTCCTATTTAATGGCTATATCAGTCACTCCTCTCCAGCTCACACACATTCTCAGCCAATTACTAGGAGTGAACCCTCTTTCCTCCAGCCCACTGGACACCAAACTTCCACAGGACAGAAATGGGATTGCCCACCCTTGCTCCTCTGCATAGCTGAGGCACATAAGTAAATTGTGTCTCCCCTACTGGCTTGGAAAAGTGAAGCAGTGTATGTATTTTATCTGTTGAGAGGGCAACCGGGCAGAGGTAATGAAATGTTGTTATTCTTATTATATGAGCAAAGGGCAGCAGAACTTGTACTTAGCCTGCTCTGATGAAGGGGTAGCCCTAAACTGAAACTTACTCATTGGGTAAGTGGTAGGACAGAGGTGTAGCCAGAACTAATATTTTGGCAGGGCCTGTCTGTGGTTGATATGGGTAGGTACAAGCCTTGTTTCATAAACAAATTGCTTAAAATTGCATGGGTGGCCCACCTATAGTTACATCACTGGGGTAGGGATGCCACATCTCAAAGAAAGAGGGAGGAAATGAGAGAGGTGTTCCTATGTGGTGATGGTGTGGACTCTGCCTAAAGAGTCATCGGCTATGTCCACACTGGCAAGTTAGTTCGAATTAAGGAGGCTTAATTCAAACTAATTAAAGCCATGGCTACACTAAGCTTTAATTAGTTTGAATTAAGGGCTTCCTTAATTCGAACTAACAACTTCGAATAAGGTATTCGAAGTAAGGGTTAATTCGAACTAGTGAGTTCGAATTACCCAATGTGGCCATGTTAGTTCGAACTAATTGCTTAGTTTGAACTAATAGGCCCATTGAAATCAATGGAGATCACTAATTCGAACTAAGCAAGTGACATGAATGGCACTTGCTTAGTTCGAACTTATTTTTTCTAGTTCAAATTAAGTTAATTCGAACTAACTAAAATTAGTTCGAATTAGTTAGTTTGAACTAACTAATTTGAACTAATTTTAGTAAGTGTAGACAAAGCCCTAGAGAATATTTGACCTTCTTTTCTCTAATGTTTAAAGGCAGAGTTAGTTATACTCAATTGAGAATCGTTGTTTCTGTTCTCTGATTACTAGAGCGAAACACTAAAAAAGTAAGTCTAGGGACGACACCTTAGTCCTGGATTCAGGACAGTGATGAAAAGAAAAACAATGCAGAGGCTGTACTGGCAATGAGGTTCCCTTCTCCCCAGTGAAATTACGAAGAGCTGAAATCACTAAATACCTGTGTTAAGCAGTACCGGTAGAACCTCAGAACCTGGCATTGCAGAAATGGCAATGAGCATCCAGCAGCAAGAGAGAAAAGCAGCAGCAAGAATTAACCAGCAGAAGAACACAGCAGAGGAAGTGGCAAACAGCTAGTTGCAGAGGTGCATTGAAAAGACATTGCTCAATATACCCTCCAACCCTTTCTGGGGTGCTGCCCTGCTATAATGCTTCGTCCCGCCTGTGCCCCACACTGGGGCAGGGCGGAGCGTGAAGCCCAGCCTCTGGGCTGGCCCTCCATGCCCCCAAGGTGGAGCAGGCGGATCCAGAGGTGGCGGTTTTCCCAGGTTAGTGGGTGGGGGCTTGAGCCAGCTCTATTGTTAAGAGGAACCACTACATATTGAGCCTATCCCTTGTTGCTGCCAACTCCACTGGCAGAAGGTTTACACCACTGTACCTTATTTTGTTTGGAGAACAGGTATAAACTATACTGCCAGAAACCTTCTTACTAGTATAAGTGGAATCCCCGCTAGGAGGATTTGCTTATAAAGATTTCCAGTGCAGACAAGAACACAGATCTTTGGATTTCAGCCTGAACGGTAATGATTTTGTTCTCAAGGGCTGAACTGGAAGGGAAAATTTAGTGGGAGTGGTGCTCGCCCAAGCTTTATCTACACTACACAGTGTGAAGCTACTCACAGTAGATTGTGCAAATGTTCAAAATATGCTCATGCATATTCATCAAGATCCTTCACCTTAACTCCATGTTGGTGGAGTTTGAATATGCTCATGGGCTTTCCTAGGTTGCTGGAGCTGGACTTCTTTCCGGTTGGAGAAAACAATGTGGGCATTTCCCAAAACCACTTACTTCTGACATCAAAATGAGACATGACTTGCAGTAAATTGTACAGCTGAGATCCTCCGCTCCTTTCTTATACGAGGAATGAAATAATTTAAACTTCTACATTGTTAACTATTCTCACAGGGCTGCAGAGTTACCCTCTCCTGTGGATGAAGGAGAAAATCCATGCCTCTCCAAGCTATTGTTTAAGGTTCTACATAGACATCTCTCCATTGGCTACACTTCAGACACATGGTCTAGATTTCCTTTGCAGTCATAACAGCTATAGACTTTAAAAAAAACAACCAAACAAAAAAAACCAAAACACCAAGAAGTAGTAATTGAGATTCTGAAGAACAAGATAGCTGCTCTGCAGAGTTGCTAGTATGTAGTGCTGTCCCATGGGGGGAGCAGGGCCCAGGGCCAACTGGCCTAGGTGGGGTCCTGCCCCCCCCCATGCTGGAGGGGAGTCGGGCTGCCCCCCCCTCCCCCAGGGAGCCAGCCTGGGTGGGGAGGCTGAGGCTGCCGGCTCCGGCCCCGGCCAGTGGGCAGAGCTGGCCGCAGCCAGGACCCCAGGCTGCTGCAGCCGGTGCCCCAGCCGGGGATCCGAGGCCGCCGCCAGGAGCCGGTTCCGGCCAAGGGCAGCCCACCGGCGAGGGCTGGCCGTGGCCGCATGGGGCAGGCCAGCCCAGAGGCAGGTCCCAGCCATCTGCCCAGTCCCTGGGCCTGCCTGCTCCGCCCAGAGGCTGGGCTGAGTGCTCTCTGCCCAACCCTCTGCCTTCGGCTCCCTGCCAAAGGCAGCAGGGAGCAGAGAAGAGTGTGGCTGTGGGGGGGGCGTGGTGCAGGCCCCCCACTACCCTGCTGGGAGCGGGACAGCGCGGGGCCCACGTAACCGTGGGGCCCGAGGCGATTGCCCCGTTCACACCCCCCCCCCGCCCAGGGACGGCCCTGCTAGTATGCTGTACTGCCACAAACCAGCACACTTTGAGCTCCTCAGTACATCAACTTCATCAGAGCCACTCAAATGAATGCCTTACCATCAGTCTTGCTTCAGCACTCCCCCTTACAATGCATGGTTCCATATAGAAGCCAAGCACTTTGCACATTACAGATATGGAGGGCAGTAATCAATATGTTACACAGAGATATTGCCAACATTTACCACTACCTCACCTCATGAACTTCCTCTTTTATCCTGAAACTCTCCTTTATATTGAAGATGAAATGAAGAACAAAGACCACAGCACAGTTTGGAACTATAGATGCTTTGATGTGTGAGAAGTTTTTAAAAATAAGTATTAAACTTTCAGTCCTTGAGTCAGAAAAATTACCCACCTCAGGGGTCAAGGAGAGGCAGAAAGAGAAGGTGGAAAATCAAGTAAGAATTGTCCCTATTGGGATTTGTGATGGGCTATAAAGTAATTAAGTGTGGCTGGCAGGAACCAGTTGGAGTGAGTTTGCAATGACCCATGCAATTACAAGCAAATGGCAAATTCAGAGGAGGCATGAAGTGGAGAGAAATTGGAGGCTTTCAGCTGTCATTGTGAAATAAATTGGTTGGTTCTACCTCTTTACACCAAGTTGTCAAGCAGAAACATCTCACTCTCCCTAGCCACTAGAGTAGATAGCTGGTAAACAATGACTTAGAGACTTCTCCTTTCCTCACTTCAAAATAGTTAACCTTCAGAATAACATATTTGCTGCCAGAGCCTGAACAAAGGAACTTAGAGAGGACTTTGCTAGAAACCCAGTCTTCTGGAAACCACACATACCTGTCAATGTAAAACCACGTGAAATGGTGTAAGTACAGTGTGTGTATACACACTGCTTAGCCCCCTTGGAGAAAAAGGCGTAGGTGTCTTTCTTTGCCTAGCATGATGGTCTTTATGGATCACATTTTAAGGTACCTTCCTGTTTTTCCCCATTTATTGTACAGAGAGGCTTGGCACTTAACTCAGACCTTGTGGATTGTAGTGTTGCTAGGCACGGTCATACTGAGGGCTGAAATGTCTAAGTACCTTTGTGGATCTAGGCCAGGGTGTTCAGTACTTTTGAAAAACAGGCAACCTATTTGGGTCCTTAACTATAGATTGTAATTAATTGAATTAAATTTTAATTTTAGGCACCTATAGAATGTGATTGTTCTCAAGGACCATTTCTAAATTCAATACAGAGTAGTATCAGTAAGTTGCTGCTACACAGCTGAATACTTATTGCCCTGAGTACATTTCTGGACATACCAGCCTTGCTGCTGGTAGTGGGCAGTGACATGAGGAAGCCCATTTCATCATTAAATTAGATTTATTACTGTATAATAGTCAATCATCTATGTTTCTTCGAGGAAATTGAGGAAAAGTGCTGACTGACAACTCAGGAAAAGGAAATCTTCTAGGGTGCATCTACACTGGAGGAACTGTTAAGTCAGCTTAACAAGGTCATCTGTAAGTCGACTTAAAGTCAACCTTGTTAAGTCGACTTAGAGAGTCCACACTGAACACTCCAGTCGAGTCCCAGCGTCCACACTGGCAAGTGCTAGGTCAACAGAGGAGTGGTGCATTGTGGGCAGGGCCATCCCTGGAGGGGGCGAACGGGGCGATCGCCCCAGGCCCCACAATTAAATGGGCCCTGCGCTGTCCCGCACCCAGGAAGGAATAGCCAGTTGGCCCAGGGGCGGGGTGGGTTTGTGGGCCAGGCCAGGCTGGCCTGCTGCCCCACACAGGGTCCCCGGCTGCGACCGCCGCTGGTGCCTCAGCCCGGGCCAGCTCCTGGCAGTGGCCGAGCCCCAGCGGCGGCCTTAGGTCCCCAGATGTGGCTGGGTCCCCGGCAGCAGCGGCCTCAGCAGGCTCCTGGCCAGGACCGGCTCCCAGCAGGAGCCTCGGCTGGGACAGCTCCTGCCAATGGCCCAGCTAGGAGCTTTTTGGCCTGGCACGGCCCCGGTCCGGCCCAGCCCGGGGCTGTTTGGCCCGGCATGGCCCTGGCCCAGCTTAGGGCCTGGGGTTGCTGGGGGGGCAAGGAATGCCATGGGGGGCTGTGTGCCCCAAATGTTTTTTTGGGGTCCGCAATGCCCCTGCTCCCACCTCTGTCTGCCCCCTCCATGAGCCCCAGCCCACTACCCCTACTTATCTCCCACCCTCCCGTGGGGGTAGCCTTAATTGCTGGGGCAGAGCGGGCCCACCCTTCCTCACTCCACTGTGGGGTAGGGTGGCCCCCCCATCCCCCAGCCAGTTGGCCCTGCGTCCTGCTTCTCCCTAGGGATGGCCCTGATTGTGGGTAGCTGTCGCATATTGCACCGGGGCCTGGAGGCCAATTAGGTTGACTTAAGGGAACTACCCATCCACACTGGCTAAAGTCGACTTAATAAGGTCAACTTATGCGCTAAATCAACCTTCAGAGGCGGTGTTATTAAGTCGACTTAAGGAAGCGCTTAAGTTGATTTAATAAGCGCCCAATATGTACACGGCGGTCTGTAGGTCAACTTAACCATCCTTAAGTCGACCTAAGCTCAAGTGTGGATGTACCCCTAGCGTCCCATAAAACTTCTACAGCCTGAACAGTGCCATTGGGACTTCCATATAAACAGTCCCTTGTAAATGTTCCTAAAATCTTCAGGGAAGGAGATCACCTTTCAGGCGGAAAAGGATGTTCACTCTTCATGGCTCCTCAAGTCTTGGTGACTTGGCAGAGATTGTCAGCAATGGGGCCAACTAGTGTCATTTGTGACGCATATATCTGCACAGTACTAGGAACTGAAGTGAAGCCATCAACTCATTTAAGTAGCTAATGAACTGTTAACAGACAATTAAATTAATCTGTAACCTGGAGGTTACATTTTCTATATCCCACTATCAGTCCCCTAACTATCCAACTCCCATTATTGCTGCTGGGATTAAGAGGCCCTACACCAAATTGAAACTGCTCGCTGGCTATGAAAAAAAGTATAGAGTTCCTTTAAGATATGGCAAAACTGGCCGGCCAGCTGCCTTAGGGCAATTGGTTTCTCGAAGGTGCATTCTCATTCTGTTTACATTGTTATCCTTCCTGCTCAGCCTGCTAAACAGAAAAATAAACTGACACCATTTATCTCTGTAGATAGCTGTGGGACTCAGGAAAGCTGAGCTCTATATATGCTACGTCCCTGGGGATAAGGTGAGAAATATGCATTCTGTCCTCACTGATGATTAATAGGGGGCAGAGAAGGAGGGGGCCTTGACTGTAACTTGCAAGATAGAGTTTTTTCTATTAAAAAACCCCCAAACTTTATGTTTTATTGTTTACTTACTACACTGGCAAAGACTTAGCAAGATACAAGAATAAGTGATAAGAAAGAAAACTACCAAGTAACGCCTATACCAGACATATTGATCATAATGGGGAATAAAATTCCTAGATTTATGGCTTTTAAGGACAGAATGGACCATTGTGATCATCTAATTTGATCTCCTACAAAACACAGACCATATAATCTAAGCAGTAAAAATTAAACAAAGAACTGGTGGAGGGAGGGGGGTAAAAGAACAAGAGGCATGTAGGCTCTTTTCCTCTCTGTTTGATATGTTTCAATGGATAAATAAATAATACTTTGTTTTGAAGAAGCTATCCTGAGTAACATATGGTTCTTAGCAAAGATGTGCACCGATATCCAAGCAATTGCTTGATAGAGCTCCATTACAGAGATATCTGCTTTCCCATACCATAAAATATCCATTTACCTTTCAAAGGGCTTTAACCTTCTAATGGGCTAGGACTTTCTTCCAAGCTTTCAAGTGAGTATTTTTAATCAGCTTCTTGATCCAGTTTAAAATATTCTATGAGGAAGCTGCCTTGACTTTTCATACAGAAGGTTTTTAATGAAAAGCAAGATGAATAACCTCTCCACATTTCTGAACGTAGCTGTTGACTTCTAAAGACACATTCCGATGACTTCTGGATGTCCACTCAATGGTGTTTATTTTCCTTGGAATTCTGTGGATTAGGACAAAAGAATGAGTAAAGCCAATTTCTCATTCAGATGAAAGGTAGAAACTACCTTCAGCCTGACGTCAGGAAGAGTCATGAGGACAATTTATTTCTGAGCACAATCTTGTCCCAGTAGTCTTTGTACCTTACAGGGTAAGGCATCAAGCTATCCTCCTCTTCCAGCAAATGAAATGAAATGGCCAGAGGAAACAGGCTCTTGAGTTATATTAACAGAATGAGATTTAGTGGGTGTTGCTAGGTGCTCACCACCTTTGAAATTAGGCCACATCCTATAAGCAGATTTGGAAGCCAAATTTTAGCTCATGATTTTAAGGGTTGGCTCATGATTTTTTAATGTTTGGGGTTGGCATACTGCTGATTACAAAAAGACTCCAAGAATAAAATTTTCAAAAGCACATAAGTGATTTTGGAATCTAAGTCTCATTGATGAACTACAAGGATGAGGTACAGGGAACATTGCTTCACTGGCAGCTAGTCCTACTTCTAGATGTTCAAAGAATCCCAAAATGACATGATTCAGAATATGGAGTTAATTCATAAAAGGTTGGATTCTTTGAAGAGCCCTGTAACTAACTGAAATTGACAGTGAGGATGGACTCCTTGTCCAAAAGATTACAAAGGGGGGGGGGGGGGGGGAAAGCTAAATTGTAAAATTCCTGCTGAGCCTATGACAAATTTATACCTATTCTCAGGGAAAAAATGTGTTCTGTACAAGACAGGTATATTCTAGCATACAGTAAACATACGACATTTAAGAGCTGTGAATCTATTAGAGGTTGTCATCTCTGTCCCAGTTCAAATCAGGCATAAGAAGCAAGCAAATCATAAGGAAAAAGTGGAAAATCAGCCAAAAAGCTGTCTTCCAATACATGCAGAAAACTCAGAAAGGTGATGTGTCACATCTCTTTTTCTTCTTTCATAAATCACTCATGGAGGGAAATTACATCTACAATTAGAAATACTTGACACTTGAGAAATCAAATGTTAGATTCAGGACATTCCAAATTAAGGTTTCTCCAACAATGGTAACTCAGCTGTTTTGTGCATGGCATATTTCAAAGTGTTTTCCTTGCTAACAGGAATGTCTTAATGCCTTTCTGTTTGTTATTAACAGACTGTAAAAGATAGAGTATTCAGAATAGGCAAGCTTACACTGCAGGAGAAATTTGAACTTTTTTCAACTTCATGACTCTTGAATGCTTGCTTTCCCAAGGAAATGAAGTATGCTAAGCAAGCATTCTAGCTAATAAACATGCTTTTAAGTCACTATGGCTAGGCCTACACCAGGAAGTGTTGTTTAAATAGCTGCATCCATCAGGGATGTGATTTAATTTGCTACTGTTTTATGTTGGCAAAAGTCCTAGTGTAACACAGTTATACTGACAAAAACGTTCTTGTCAGTAGTCATTTCTTTAACAGACTCAGGTATGGGCGGCCTGGCTTAGTGAACAGAGCTACAGACAGCCAGAGACCAGGGGGTCAAAGCCAAAGGTCAAAACCAGAATCAGGAACCAAGAGTCAGAAAAGAAGCAGCTGGAGCAGAGTGGAGAAGGATGGGGAGCAGGGCCAAATTAACACTCCTGTGGGCCTGGGACTTTGAGATTTTGTGGGCCTCCTGGAGTGGCGGCAATCTTAGCCAGTCTCCCCACTGAAGTGGGCTGTGGGGTGCAGGCAGCTGCCGAGCTCGGGGCTGGCTGGGGTAGACATCCAGCCCAGGGCCAGAGAGGAATGGGTCACGGTGCTGCACCACTGTCTGGGGCAGTCTGGGCCAGCAAGCACTCTGGCAGTGGGCGGGAGGGGGCTGACACTCCTGCCTGCACATTTGGGCCACACTCAGCTGGTTCACACAGCCAGTGAGGCTGGAGACAAAGCAGGCACAGGAGCAATCACAGCATAAATGTTAAGCAGATATCTGCTGCCGGTCTTAAGAGAATGCCTTTGGTTCCTAATTGGGCTGTCTGGCCAATCACATAGTTCTGCTGTATTTGAGTGTGATTCAGCTGTGAGTTCTCTGTTGCTCACTAGGTAGGGAAGTGATGCTAGCAGATCCGAGGCTCTGCCACAAATCCTAACTCCTGACCATTTTACTCACAGAACCAGCGTGAGCTATTCCAGCAAAAGCAATCATTACACTTTTACTAACTGAATCTCATTTTCCTAATCTAAGTGTGGCCATAATGTTGTGTTGACATCAGTTTTTGAATGCACTATACATCAAATCAGCCTTACAAAATGATCATGAAACTATACCAGCCCAGGCCCATAAACTATCCATCCGCACTTTACTACCGTGATCAATGAGAATGAGAAAAAAAAAATTACTGACTTTTGCCAAACAAAACTCCACACCCAGGAACAGTAGGAGAAAACATTTTTTGCAAGAGTTTATTAAAGCAGTATTTGAAGAAAGTAGACAAAGGGGAACAATTTAAATGCCAGCAGGCTGGTGTATGGGGCCCTTGATTAGGACGTGATAGACTTGAATTGTTTTCCCAGATCTGACCTGCAGTGTGAATTCAGGCAAATTATTTTATAACTCTGTCCTCCATTTTTCTTCCCATCCTTTGTCTGTTTAGATTGTAAAATAGATTCTCAAAGGTGCAAAGGGCAGTTAGGACCCTAGATTCCATTGAAAGTCAATGGGATTTGGTCATCTCTCATTTGTGCCTGAAAATCTCTTTCGTAAGCTCTTTTCAGCAAGAAGATATGTGTTTGTACAATGCCTGGCAAAAATGGGGGCTTGATCTCAACTGGAGCCGATACGTGCCACTGTAATACAAACATGCTGGCATATGCTCAATTTGTCAAGGGAAAGCCTAGGATTTTAAACACCTGTTGGCTTTAATTTGACCAGTTAGCATATGTTAAAGTACACTTTTGTCCTGATTACAATTTTAAAAAGTATTAGTTAGATTGTGCTAGGTAACTCACACTAACATCAGACCTTTAAATGCTAATTTAGGCCTTAAAGTGACTTGGCAAAATGCTAGAAAATGTATGATAGATAGCAATCTTGGATTGGCTGCGATGGACAGATTGAATGAACTAACAGGTCTTTTTCATTTCTGAGTGCTCTCAGAATTTATTTGTTTTTTCTTAAACTTCAAACATAAGAGTTGGAGCTAAAAGAGTACAAATCAGAATTTGTATTTGTTTTTGTTTTTTTAAAGAACTCCTGCCAGGTGGATATAAAGCTTACATGTGTTCGAAGAAAGCGAGTGATTTGTACTGCCAGTGAAAAGAACCACTGGAAGAGAGGGGAGAGATCTTGTATACCTGTGTAACTCATGCCAGAAGCTGACAATTATGAAATATGCGTCTGATTCATTAGCTCTAAAGAGACCAGACGTTATTGATCTGAAAATGGATTGTACTGAAGCAGCACTAGGAAGGGAGGGGAGAAATCTCAGTAATAGCAGCAGTACGAGCTGTGTCCCTAAAGAGAAGCAAGATAGATTATGAGAAAGAAACTGCACCAGGCACCATTATATTCACTGATGTAAAATTCATTGTAGCTTCCTTCCAGCATCTCATGTGCTATGTCATATGGCAAATATTCTTCTGGGACATGGAAGTATGGGGAAAAAGTGGGATTATCTATAAATATGTTGTATAATCACCTAATACTGGGAGTAGTTTAGAGAACAATAAAATTATCCAGCAAGTGGTTGCCTCCATGCCTGCCTTCATCGAAAGTTCAAAAGACACTAGAAGGAAGTCTGAGGCCAGGAGAGAAAGAGATGACTGTCCTTTTCTGTTTCAGTCATCTCTGAGGTCTAAATTTTGCTCTAAATTATACCTAGATTACTGCAGATCTGCCTGGATACACCGGAGTTCAGAAGGCAGAATTTTATTCTGAGATGGCACAAGAAAATAATTAAATAAACAGGCATGCCTGCAATAAAAGAATAAAAAGAAAGCCATTCCTAAATGAAAACAATGGGCCAAACTCAACCTTGGTCTCAGCAGCTGCAACTCTATTGATGTTAATAGAGCTGCAACTGTTTTCACCAGTGCTGAATTTGGTCCATTAATATTTTTTTCTTCGTCCACGTTTTTTCTTATAAAACTAAATGTGAACTCTGATCTGATTAAACCTTATACAGTACATTAAAACACTGCTTCTTAAGCAGCCAGAGAACTTGACTTTCAGGCCAAGTGAGCTGATTCCAGGCTGTGGAGCAAGGGATTTCAAATTAAACCCAAGTCTCCTACAAGACACTAAAGAGATCCAAACACCAGGCTACTGGGCCAACCTCAAAATACCATTGTAATCTATTTGGAACAGATCAACACTGTCAAGCTCCTTTAGTTTGATCCTATGAATTGGAAACTGTCCTTCATATAAGTCAAATAACTTCACAAAGCATCCACAGTCAGAACAACTCCTTTCCTGTATATGATTGCCTGTTGACTTCACCAATGGCTCTTCAGAACAAGTGCAGCGATGACCACTTGAATTGATATAGGCTATCTTGTCAGTCCAGCCATGTACCAGACATGGACTCAGTCTGAGTTTATTCATCTAAAATGCAGCCATTTCTCATTACTGAAATGAACTTTAAGAAGTCTGCTCTGAAAATCTCCATATAAACACAGGCAAGATGATAAGAAATAAAAATGACTTTCCCTTTATGGCTGATTTTCCTTTGGCTGCTATTGTCTTTGAAGGAGCTATGAGAGAGAGCTAGCTAGTCATTCTTAATCTTGAATGACTTCAGAGAGCAGACCCTAAACCTTCAGTAATTTCTTTCCAAAAACAGTTCCAATTTCTGCATGTGGCTATCAAGAGTGGCAGTAAAAGAGCCTGCAATCGAGTTGTGTTCTTGTCCCAGTAACTTGAGCGATTATGTGGCAATGCTGAAGCTCACTGAGTAGAAACCAGATTTTAAGGAGGGATGTTGTCTACCCTGGGGGAAACTTCCCTTCCTAAATATAGGGATCAACTAAACATGTGGCCAAGACTCACCAGCCAGACTCCCAGGAAAGAATTCTCTGTAGTAACTCAGAACCCATCCCATCACAGGCCATTAGGCATATTTACCACTACAGTCAAAGATCAATTAATTGCCAGAACTCCACAGCTTTTGGGTCTCCTTCACTGCAGGTCATCACTGATGCCATGAAGGGACGGGCCCTGTTAGGGAGCAACACCAGAATTGCTTCATATTTACTTAGTCCCTTCCCTCCCCCTGAGGCAGAGTTTGAGACTCCATCTCCGTGTATTTAGATATTTGTGCCACCTATCACCTGGCTATGTGAGCACCTAGTGAAACTGTGAATCCAAAAAGAAGTTTAAATCTTTTCTCCCTCTTGGGTTCTCTTACCTCTTCCCATCACAGGTAAAGTAACTTTTAAAATAAATCATATTATGAATGACTACTACTCTTATTTTTCTAATGAAAGATATTGCAAGGATATAGGCCTTGCTTTTCATTCAAACCATGCTAAAGTTTGTGATCAACCTTAGCTCCTGTGGGAACAAATTCACATGTTGAACTAGGAATTCAATGGGAGTGGAAACCTTCTAATCGCATCCTGGGGGTGCAGATAGTTTGATTGTTACTCTGAATCACAGCTAAGGGAGTGAATCTTGGTCACCAAGGAAGAAGACAGATGATCCTTGAGTTAGTCCAAGCCTAGTCCACTGAAGAATTTGAGGTTCAAGACAAAGACTTTGAATATAACTCAGTATTTGACAGAAAGATAATCAAGAGATTGGTGTACTGGAGTTATGCATAGGTAACATCATGCCAACCCAAGATGAAATTCTCCAGACCCCCATGCTGTCCCATGTACATGTCACTAAACTGACTGCTGCTCTTGTGTAACAAAAGCAGAAAGGCAAACTTGAGCACTCATGTGCAGCCCCTCATATATGTCTCATATAAGGATTCAAGCACAAATCACTTAGTCACAAAGTAGATTTGTCCCTGTATTTTGGGGTGAGCACTAAGAACACTGAGACCCTACATGGAGCTATTAGTATTCAGTGCTGGGCTGAACTTGCTGTTCTGGATTCTGGAGGGGAAGATCATTCCCCTCTCCTGTCAGTGATGGCATTTTTCCAACAGGGAGACTGCTGTAGATGAATTACTTAATACTGTCATCCAATCCCATTCAATATATCTCTCTGTTTAGGACTGTGCAATTTACAGGGTCTCTGAGATGTAGGGCAAAAAGGCTGATGGAGCAGTCAAGATTCCACCAAGTTGGAGAGGGCAGGTGGAATTTTGATCAGCAGCAGACGTGGGGACTTGCAGACAAACAGCTTTTGTTTCAAACTAATGGCAGTGTCAAGTTATTTCAGCACGACCAAAATTACAGCTCAAGGTGTAGTCTATCACAGGGAATCATTTCTTTCTGAAAGAAAAAAGAATTGGCACCAATACTCCGTAAGCACTTTTGTTCGGTAACCAAGGGTCACTTGGTGACAGATTTCAGCTGATGACTCGATAGAGAGTGACAGAGCATACAAAACAAATCTTGAAAGCAGGCAGTGGGAAGCCGGGAAGGAGTGCTAGGCGTGCAGATACTGAAGTGTCTTCCCTTGGAAGGTTGATTACAGCTCTCTGAGGCTTAGTTTCTCCTTATTGCTTCCCTGATACATTTCTCTCTTCTCTTCATTCACAAAGCTCTGTTATATGAGGAGGAGAGACTGGGCCTGGAGAACATAATCAGATAAAGACAGCAGATTTCTTAAACGTATGCTCCCTTGACACATTTCAAAATGCAAGCTGTGTTTTATCCAGAATGACCACACAACGCTCTATAGCCTATACTTCATGCCCAGCTACCGCTCCTCTCTAGGGTAAAAAGATGTAACTGCTTAACAACAAACAATGTAGGGCAAAAAAGTGAAGTAGGAGGGATGGTCTTGTGATTAAGGCATGAAATTTAAGAATCTGGATTCAGTTTCAGCTTCTCCTGCAGACCCCTTTTGTGACTTTGGGCACAAAGTCACTTACTCTTTCTGTGCCTGGGGTTCACATCTGTAAAACAGTGATATTTCCTTCCTCATGCTTTCTTACTTTCCTATTTAAACTGTTAGCTCTTTGTAGCAAGGACTGTTTCTTACTATAAGTATATACAGTGCCTAGCATAATGAGGCCCCAATCTCAGTTTGGGTCTTTAGGCACTACCACAGTGTAAATAATTAATAAGAAATTAAAATATTTGAGCTCCCTCCACAGTGATATAGATTGGGCAGAATAAAGCAGCCCTGCAGCTGCCAAAGTGGAATGGAGGGGATGGTGGAGCTCCAGGATTCCTAGAAGTTGTTGATGCCAAAGTGGGAGGGTTTGTAAAGCAGGAACTAGGGACAAATACTTCTGCATAATCATCAATTTTTGGCAATGAGGGAGGGAAGGAATGACCAAGAACTTCAGCCAGAGACAAATAGATCAGGGATTCCCCATACCACACAGCCACTTACGTAGAGTAGAATACTATAAAAGACGTGTCTTGTACAGAGGCTTCCAGATGAAGACACAGATACTGGTGAACCAAAGAAAGGGGACACATTTTAGAGTTGAGAATCATCCTTTATTGGTAAAGCTTGGAGTTCAAAGCTAATGGCTGACTGGACAAGCCCTCAGTTGTCCTAAATTTTTGGGATGGAGTTGGGAGAGAAAGAATGCTCTCAGGTAGCTAGGATCCAGCCAATGTAGCATTTACAAATGTAAACCAAGATGTAGAAGCTAATAGTGAGGCAATGATACATAGAGATTACAGGTGCAATGAGCACATTACATCTGGCAAAATTAAGCAAGTGGATTGCCTATGCTCTACAGTAGCTGAAGCCCTGGAATGGTCCAGAAGACATTGAACTAGATGGACCAATGATCTGAGCTGGTCTGACAATTCTGATCTTTCTAAGTCTTTTCTGATTAAAAGTGAAATTCTATTCCTATCATTATAGGGTTCAATGTTAGTCATGAATCCAGAGCTGCCTCCAAATAGGAAAGGCAAAAACATCTAAGCTTTCATACACACTGTACACAGAAATTAAAATAAATACATAATCATACACAAACACACATACTCTCCATTGTTAAAAAATAATGCTCATGATATTTTACCTTTCTCATAAAAGAGCAGCAATATATCTGAGATCCTCGTATTGGTAGAAATTAATATGTACTTGAGTTATTTATGGGATCTCACATTTTTAGTAAAAAAAAATCTTAACTTGACTAGGATTCTTTGCTGTATTTATCCTTTATTCCTAGATTTCTTCTTAAGTCTTAATATTCATTTTCTGCCCTGCCTTCCAGTCCTAGAGGAGCATGTGTTTGTTAAAAAGATGCAGTATCAGCCAATTCAAGATGTCCCTATAGTTCCATTTAGCTCCATGCTATAACTTACGAAGCTTTGATTAAGTAAAAGGAGAGGATGATGAGGGAGAAACTCTGACTAAAGGTTAAGATCAGATAAATCAAAACTCATTTCATTTGTAACAAAACCAGATTTTGAAACTTTTTTCCCCCCAGGGAAATGGCTGGTGCACCAACGACAGTACCTTCAGAGTCCCCACTAGTGATATCTTATCAGATGAAACGTATCTATTTTGTCTGTCTATTTAAATGTATAAACAGGATCTGAGCTATCAAAGACTTTTTTTCCCACTAAATTTTCTTTTCCATTTGCAAAGTTGAAAATGTAGACACTTTTAGATGCCTACTGTCAGTCAGCCGATCCTGAACCAGAGACAGGGTTTAATTACAACATTTAATCTTCCGGAGCTTTCCACATCAATGTCAAGTCAGGACCATAAGATATTTCCTGGAATGACACATTTATTGAATATTTTCTCTCAGAAAGGCCTTGGATTGTATCTATCTATCTATCTATATATATTCCAGGGAAACTTCATTAGTGAAATATAAATGCCAGAGAATGAGGATGTCAGCATCAGGGCCATGCTGCCTAAAGCCAGTCTAAACGCTAGCTGGAAGAGGGGATGTTAGTTTTCAGGTATTACTAATGTTCTTGGAGATTGTCATGCTTGTTATTGTTTTCTTTGAGGATTTGCCATTTTTAGACATCGCTTGACCTAAAACACCACAAACAGAAAATGAACTGTTTTCTTCCATAGACGAAACTTTGTGGCAAGTATGAACAACTTACTCTGTGTTTTTAATTGTCCTCCAATGTAGGCATACAAGCAACTGTTAACAAGGCACTCCTTATCCATCTATAATCTTGGATTTTGCTATTATACACATGGGTGTTCTCTCCTCTAGTGCGAAATTGACAGGCTTCTTATGGAGGCCAGCTGGGTGCAGGGCCACATTAATGCAGGGGCTATAGGGGCTGCAGCCCCAGGCCCCAGCGTAAAGGAGGCCCTGTGGCTCCCCCGAAATACAGCCCCAGCTGGCTGCAGCAGTATGCTGCTGCGCCTCATCTTCAGCCTGCCTGCCCAGCCTCTGAGTTGGCTGGTCTGCTCCAGACCTGTCAGCCCAGGGGTGGGGCAGGAATGCAGCAGACTATGGCCTTTGCTCCTCCCCCCCACAGTAGTGCAGACCCATGGGACCTCCCCGCAGCCTCCTTCCCCCCTGCGCAGGAGGTGAGCAGCACCAGCCTGCACCCCTCCCCCACAGTCCCCTCCAGTAGCGCTGGCCTGCAGCCCCCTTTGCTGTCCACCCCACAGCCCCCATCAGCAGTGCAGGGCTGTGACACCTCCAGTTGGGGCTCCTCCTAGCCCCGTCACCCAAAGCAGTGCTCCTGGCTGTGGCCCCTCTGAACCCTCTCCACAGTGTCAACTAGGGCCCTGGAACTACTGTCCCTGACCCCCAGCATCTGGCCCTGTGTGGATGAGGTAAAATTTTTTGTGGGACCAACCTTTGTTGCGTGCAAGAAACAAGCTTTTGAGGTACGCACAGCTTGTCTTCAGATATGAGAGAGGTTCTCAGAGCATGGCAGCGTATTTCCCAGACTTTATGTTGAACTCTTTGTAGCTACAAAGCTTGCCTCTTTCACCCAGCAAAAGATGGTTCAATAAAAATTATTACCTCATCCACCTCGTCTTTCTAATTCCCGGGAACAAACATTGCAGTAACACCATTGTAACAGGCTAATCATTGTCTATTATCAGAAAAGTATTGAATGGAATTTTTAAGAGAACAAAGGGAAAGCTAATTGAACTTTATACAAAGGATTTGCAATTTTCTTTAAAGGTTGGAGTTCCCTAGATTATATTTAAGCAGGGAGACAGTGGAAAAACCACTCTGAAAAGCACAGAGATATCAATGTAGATTAGAATTGAATTAATAGTAGTTATAGATCAATGAAGATTTCAAGAAGCAGATGGTTATCACATGCATTCGGTAAACTACGAAATGCGTTGGTGACTGCAATGAAAGCTCTTGTGTATTTTATCACATTCAGCTCAAAGGAGTGAGGTGCAACCACAAAGGAAACTCCACCTTATAGGCTGAGTTTTCTAAAGCTTAGGGTATTTGTTTCTCTGAAGAGATGTTGTTCTTAGATGTAGGATAGTTCTGACATGATTTCAGAAGCCAAACCTCTCTCTACAAGTTCAATTATCTTGCATAATATTGCACCTTAAATTATACAGTCAATTTTATTGGTCTCTTCAAAGATGTCCAATAAAACCCTGCTTTGCTATGCTTTTTAACTATTTGTTATTTCTGTTTTCCCTTTTCTCTCTAAATGACCCAAAATAGCTTCTTATTTGAATTAAGGTTTTATTTATATTGGAATGAAGGTTTTGTCTGGCACCTCAAATGGGGAAAAAAGAACTCTCTGGGGACACTTATAGGTGAATGGGACTTCCTGTGTATAGGATCAGGTACACAGAGAAGAATGCTTTCTTCCTTCAGAATGATGGGGTAAAAGGACTGGTGATGTATAGGGCCTGATTCATAGGCTGCTGGAATCAATGAGAGACTACACTCTTTTCCCCTGGCAATAAAATTCACTTAAAATTAGTAGTGTTTTTCGAGATTGGGGCTATGGAGGGGCGAGATTTAAATTCAATGTCTCTGATTCCCTCAGATAATATTTAGGGACGCCAGTAGTCAATGAAGAGAAGCTGTATATTTTCAAGGTGCTTGGACTGTACCTGATTTGAGGTTAAACAAATTATTTTGGCAGAGGAAATCTAAGCAGTCTGAGAAAAGATCCCTTTTTTCCATTCTTGTAGTAGACTAAAAGGACTCCATTTCCTAGGACAATAAAAATTATACCTTCATATGTGAATTATCTTCTTATTTCCAATACAGTGATTTGACCTGTTATACTACACAGATGGATGTAAACCTCTTTGACAGACAATAAGAAATATTGGTCTGATTTAATGGACAACACACAAACAAAAATCCCCATCTACCACTGAAGGTTAAGGGATTTAAACCATTCATTAGCCCTGTGAAAACTTGGATCTTGAACACTAGTTACATTTAGTTCATGCTTCTCCTATCTATTTGCTGCAGACAACTGTTTCTCCCTTGTCTTATACTTCAATTGTAAACTCTTTGGGATA
Source organism: Pelusios castaneus (assembly GCA_007922175.1). Classification (NCBI taxonomy): domain Eukaryota; kingdom Metazoa; phylum Chordata; order Testudines; family Pelomedusidae; genus Pelusios; species Pelusios castaneus. Next base: position 2,205,040 of record ML685838.1, read on the forward strand.
ATGCCCATCTTTTTCTTATATATCTGTATAGTTTCTAGCCCAAGGAAACCCTGACTGAGGCCTGGAGGTTGTACGGCTATATACAAATAAATAATAGTCAAACAATAAAGGATGAGGTGATTTGTTGCAGAGAAGGTGGAATAACAAAAGAGGAGCTAAAAGGAAAAATAATGGTAAACTTCTTTCATAGACCTGAGACAATTTTAATGAATGCTTGTGAGGAAAACACCATAGGGAATGCCCTGATTTTATAGCTCAAGAATAAGTAGTAAATACCACAGAGGATATCCTGAACAGGAAATGAAACAAACATTTATAAGCCTTCTGCTTCTTATGCATTCCGTCTAACCAAAATACCTTTGCCAGTGTCCATTAATGTACTCTCCATTGTGGACACTGTCAGGAAAACTAAACACACAAGTTAGATTAAAACTTTTTTCCAGTTCTAGGAAGATGTGTTACATTTGTAGTAGAAAAGAGAACAGGTAATTCATCAACCTGTGTCACAGGACAGGATGAGATTGCTGAATTAGTATAGGGTTAGAAGGTTTCTCCTCATGCTAGGAAGTGGAGGTGCATTTCATAGGAATCATTTATAAGAGACAAGCTTTTTATTAGTCTGCAGCTCAGATCTATTATGAAACATACTTTGCTATTCTACAGGTCACGATGACATCATTAATATTCACTAATATTCAGTAAATTAGGTCTTCAGCTGGGACCCCTTGAATGTCAGATGAAATGTGTGCACTCTGGGATCATGTTGCTTTCACACACTATCCCTGATTTGCATTGGATGTAGAGTATATTAAATTGTACATCCATAGAACCATAAGAAGATTGCTGAGCTGTATGAGCATTGGACACTAAGGCTATGTCTACACTTGTAAAGTTAAGTCGACTCTGTTAAATCGACTTAACAAGGTCGACTTTCAGTTGATTTGTTAAGTTGACTTAACAGAGTGGCTACACTTTAAGTCGACTAAAGTCGACTTTGTTAAGTCAATTTAACAGTAGACATAGTCGTCCACACTGGCTTGAAGTCGACTTAAGGCTTAAGTCGACCTTCAGAGGTGGTGTTATTAAGTCGACTTAACCTGTTATTAAGTCGACTTAAGGAAGCGCTTAAGTCGACTTAATAGAACCCCAGTATGGACGCAGCTTTGTGAAGGTCGACTTAGGTGTCCTTAAGTTGACCTAAATTGCCAGTGTAGATGCACCCTAAAAGTTTAGCATAGAGATGGAATTCTGACAGTTGGTCCGTGTCTTTGAATTGAAAATTGACCCCTTTCTCATGTTGTCTCTCTGGAAAAATAAATGGGAATCTGTACAAGTACTCTACTGATATGCAAGTAAGGAGTCCTGTGGTACTTCTAATGACTAACAAATTTATTTATCTCATGAGCTTTCGTGGGAGAAAATCCCACTTCGTTAGACGCTCTGATGAAGTGGGATTTTCTCCCAGGAAAGCTCATGAGATAAATGAATTTGTTAGTCTTTAAAGGTGCCACAGGAGTCCTTGTTTGTTTGGCTGACCTGGACTAATATGGCTATCCCTTTGGAACTTGTCTACTGATATGGAATTTCAGGGAAAGCAGGAAGTAGCTGACTTTTTCAAAAGGGAGGACATCCAAGGGAGGCCTCTTCCCACAACAATGTAAAAGACCACCACAATTTCACAAAATAAGATAAGAGATAAGAGTTAAAGTACCTCTGCAAGCCCCTATAAGTCACCTGTGTCCAGGGACATGCCAGATTACTGCAGTGTTGTTATACATGGGTCAGCTCCCTGTTGGCATCCCAAACTGCTACATTATAGTCTTTTCTTAGTGAGGCAATGTAACTGCAGAAACCTTACTTTTTAAGAGAATAGTTGTGATGAGTAAGCTATGACTTTTTAAAATGGAGTTACTTAAATATAATTTTTTTAAAAATTTAAATTAACTACAAGTGTTTTATTAAAAGCTATTTAAAACTACATTTTAAATTGATGATCTGTTGTAAGGCTTGCTCTTATGATCTATTAACACTGTTTAAACAAATTACAAAAAAAAGTAGACAGTACTCGTTTGCCACCAAGTTGTAAAGAAAGTCAAACCACTGAACTGGAAGAAGTCACTGACCAAGCATTTGGAGTCAATGGCTATGTTTACACTGGCAAGTTAGTTTGAATTAAGGAAGCTTAATTCGAACTAACTTAAGCCTTGGCCACACTAGGCTTTCATTAGTTCGAATTAAGGGCTTCCTTAATTCAAACTAATAAATTCACTTATACTTTTCAAAGTAAGGGTTAATTCGGACTAGTTAGTTTGAAATAACCCAGTGTGGCCATGTTAGTTCGAACTAAGCGCTTAGTTCGAACTAACTGGTACATTGCGCTCAATGCAATTGACTAATTTGAACTAAGTAAGTGCCATGCATGGCACTTGCTTAGCTCGAACTAAAATTTGCTAGTTTGAATTAAGTTAATTCGAACTAACTAAAATTAGTTCGAATTAGTTAATTCAAATTAACTAATTCAAACTAACTTTGGTAAGTGTAGACATAGCCAATGATGCTGGTCTTTGATGCACTCAGGGCTGGTCTACACTTCAGAGCTTTGTCACCAAATATAACTTTTTGGCAACAAAACAGTGGCAGTGTACACACTACAGCAGTCCCCCCACTGTCCCGTGCTTTGGCGACAAAATAAAACCACCTTACTAAGAGGTGTAGAACTTTTACAGCAAGTTAGAACAACAAAGCATTGAAGTAGACACTGTGTGCTGTAACTTGGCTCCAGGAGCTATCCTACAATGTGTACTCTGATTAGTCAGCTCACTGGTTTGAACTCTGTGGCAATTCTCTGCATTCCAGCTACTCAGGCTTGCACTCCTCTCCTTTCAAAGCCTCAAGAAGTTTAGAAATCACTTAGTGTGGAGAGCTTACCCAACCACTGCCCAGCAGAACATGTCAGCTCCTGGCAGCAAATGGATGCCTGCCTGGACTGCAGAGAGAGAGAGGATGAATCATTGTCCTGGGTCTGTGGGGAGAGGAGGCTGTGGAAGAACTCAGAGGGAATCAATCCTGCTCTCCTATGGCAGGTATGCAGGCAGCATGGGCTGTAGCTGGGGGAGTGGGAAAAGGGGGAGTGACTCCTGATGTGCTGTGCAGAGCCCAGGAAGGGAGGCAGATGTCAGGGTATTCCCCTTCCCTCACTGGTGTACATATCTCTGATGCACTGAGGTGAACCAGCTGTCTGTGCACCAGCTTCTGCCTCAGGATTGGTTGCGTCTGGCTGCTGTCTAATGAACTTAAAGAAACAGTGTGGGGACACAGACACACACTGTCCCCCACAATACTGTCGGGCTTCTTGGCTATGTCTACACTAATTCGAACTAACTAATTCAAACTAACTAGTTCGAATTAACCCTTACTTCGAAAAGTATAAGTGAATGTATTAGTTCGAATTAAGGAAGCCCTTAATTTGAACTAATGAAAGCCTAGTGTAGCTAAGGCTTAAGTTAGTTTGAATTAAGCTTCCTTAATTCGAACTAACTTGCCAGTGTAGACATAGCCTTTGTGTTTGTGTTCAGCAAGGACAGTTTTGGCAGACAGGGCAGCTTAAAAGTGGTTGTCAGACTAGGTAGGATACCCATGAAATGATGGGGCTTTCAGAAACCTCCATCATGTGATGCTGTGTCTGACCCATGAGGCATTGCAAAACCTTCTCAAAACACCCTGCCTGCAATTGCACAGTGGGATAGCTACCCACAGGGTACTGCTCCCTGGGTCAGCACAAGAGCTGGTAGTGGGGAATGCACACCACTGATACAAGGAGCATAGTGAGGACATGCAACAGTAGTTCACTTACAGCGTTGACTGTATGCCGGCATAATTTGTGTTAACGAACTCTGTACGATAGAGAAGTCCCAATCAGCTTTTGACAGCAGTAGCGTCTTCTGCAGGTTCAGAGAATATTTTCTTCATTTCAGTTTATTCAACTACTTCACTTTAATGACTAGTTCATTCAAAGTAAGAAACCAGTTAGGAATTCAAAAAGTAGAAAGCTTGTTTTCCTCTTCCAATCTATAAATATAAATTAGGTGTGAGAGGATAAGATCTACTAATTCTAAACTCTTGCAGGTCATTGTGATCAGAATCAATGAATTCAGTATACTAACTAGAGATAATGATTCCATTGTTTAAAAAAATCAATTACTTTTAATTGCAAATCACATTTTCATATGCTTACTTTTTATTTCTTATGCATCCTGCACATGGAAGGTAGTTTTATTCAACTAATACATAAATAAATGAAATTCTGTTTTTGTGCATTTGTAATTAAATTGTAATTGCCGTTCACATGCAGCATGACACAAATAAGGAGGAGAAAAATCAATCATCTAATAAATAAGAAAATTAGTCTTCACCATTTTCCAACGTAATACAAATGTAAACATTAAAAATCAAAGAATGTAAATTAAGCTATATTATCACTTAATTAAATATGTATAGAAACTGTGTATTTTCCTGGTTAGAAAAAAGAACCATATTTAATGTAAAGGGTATGTTTAGTTGCAAATCAACATGTTTTAATGATTACCAACCAATGAAAATCAACCTTTTCTTAGGAAAACAACTAAAAAGTACAAGTGCAAAACACAATTAAAACAGATAATTTAGGAAAAAATTCCTGTTTACTCATTTAAAGAATAATTGCAATTGACGATTTACATCAATCCACTCTGAAGCTAAGAATGGCAACGCAACAAGAGAGACTGGGACTGGGAACTGGATAGGAGGAACAAAATGGGTAGGAAAGATTGGGATTGGCTGGGAATATAGACTGTGCACAGGATAAATCTGTTCTGGCGGTGGAGTACAGTTGTGTAGAGAAGGAGGCTGTTGTTTTAAGGACCCCCTTGCCTCATCTGTTGCAGAAGCTGGAAAGTCCATAATGAATGAGAGAGGGGACTGAACGAAGAAAAGGAACAGTCTTATGACTAAGGCAGGTGAATGCTGCCCTGGAGATCTGAATTCAATCACTGCCTCAGTCACATAAATCATGTGTGATGCTGGACAAATTCCTAAATCCAAATGTTCTACACTGTAGTAATGAATGCTGTAGAAAAGCCCATTTTGAATAAGGCAGGTGTCCTGTGGAAAACTATTATGGAATCATATAATTAAAGACTATCAATGTGCAGGAAACCTTAATTCTGGCATGTCATAACTTTTGAGTGACTGACTTTAAAACTTTAATGCAATTTTGTGTTACTTATAATGGTCTCACTGTCACCTTGTATTACTCCCCTGTGTTTGTTGTATCCACCTGTTTGCCTCTTATCCTGGTTCCACAGAGCTCAAATCTTTTAGATGTATGTACAGTATCTTGCACAATTCCTGACTGGGGACTCTAGTCTCTACTGCAATACAATTATTAATAAAGATAATAGGGTGCTTATGAAATTTTTAACCAAGTAGCTTAAGAGCCTAAGTCCCATTGACTTTCATGGAGATAAGGTCCAAAGCACCTAAGCCAATGTTGAAAATGGGACTGGGGTTCCTAACTCACTTAGGTGCTTTTAAAAGTTGTACGCAATAATGATTAACTAAAAAAAAATTAGATTGCATTCAAATGGAACCTTTCATAATAGTTAAAAAAAAAGTCTGGTTAACTTTTTTCATTTTAAAATGTCTCTGTACTTCCCAATTTCAGTCAAGTCTGGAAACACAAATGTTGAAATATCCATTAAATACAGTATCCTAATTGTATTTCTTACCTGATTAGAAAAGGGAAATATAAAATGGGAAATATAAAATGGGAAACACATTGCATATCTTAAAAGAACCTGCTGGTGTGTGGTTTCCAGCCAACCCTGTATTGCGCAATCAGGAAAGCTACCATTTTTCTTTAGATAAAGACGAAGTGAGAATTCAAACACTTGGGTGTTTATCCAAAGCAAACTTCCGATTCATTTTAAATTTGCTCGTTATTAGACACATTCCTCAAGGCCAGGGCAAGAATGAAAAATTGAGATGAGGACTAGCCCGGGATCAGAAACAACTGGCATTGTACAGGTTGAGATTATTCTCCTCCAGCTCAAAATATGTAGCGCTATAACAATGCAAAGTTGTATTACACTTACCTAGTTAACTGAGTCATCCTGCTTGGTGAGCTGATGAAATCACCCACACTCTTAGAGCCAGCAGATATCCTTTAAATGTACGTAGCTGTGAGGCTGGTTGTTCTAAGAGCTGTCAGAAATAACCAAGACTAACCCAGACTTCCTGCACTTGCCTATGTAAGTAATGATTATTAAAGGAAAGCTGCAAAGGCAGAATATTTATTTGTACTTTTTTGTTTATTATTATTTATTCATTATTATTATTATTAATGTAGCACTTAGGATCCTCAATCATGGATGAGGCCCTAATGGTGCTAGGTGTTTTATGAACATAGAACAAAAAGAAAGTCCCTCCCTCAAGACAGCCTTAATGTCTGAGGTTTTTCAGGTATTTTTCTTCTTTTTTACCTTAAAATATTATCAGAAATGTCAAGTCGCCTATATTTTTGTCAGAGGACCCTTTAAAGAGCTAATTAACTAGAATAGGAATATTTTTCACTCCTCGAATGAGGTATTTGAATTTTCAACAAAGATCTGTTTCCCAAGCGTTTGTTTTATATAGTCAATTTAAAATTGCCTTCTCCTTTCAGCTCAGTTTTAGTCTGGTGTGATATTATGATCATTTTAATTCTCCCATAAATGACAGCTTTCCTCTGCAAAAGCAGAGTCTGCAAGATTTAACATTTCTAACCCCCCAAAATCAGGGAAAAACCACAAACTTCTGAGGATTTCTTCCTCCATCAAAAAGAAGCAAAAAATAGTTTCATGTACAGATTTCATTATACTTGGAACTTGTGTAAAAATTTTCATCCTCAAAACACTTATATTGAATAATGAATTGCTCCTATGATATTAATTATGACAGCATGTGGAGTGGAGCCATTCAATAAATGAGGAAACACTCCTTCCACTCTGGCCTCCTCTTTTCCTAGGGCTCATAGAAATAGAAATAATTGGTGAACATAGAACAGCTGGTTTGGCTTAGATTAGTACTCTTGCAAGCTGCAAAGAGGGTACCTTATTTCCTTAGATTTGCAGTCTGGTATGTGAGATGATCAGAGGCACCTAAAGTGAAAACCTACATTTGCCACATGACAAGAGTCATATGTAAGGAGTATAAGCTAGGTTTTGTATGGAGTGAAGCAACCAGTAGAAGCCAATTATTTACTGAACTGGTCATTAGTATATTCAGTTTGATTGCTGCTGTGAAGTGGCCTACCCACACATAGCTTCTGACAGGCAGACAATTCAAATGAGGTGAAAGTAAGAGTTCTGGAAAAAAGCATGCACTTATAGTGGATGCCTACATGAATTGAGTATTCTGTGAAGGGCCAAAAATGCCTTCAGCAAAGTGAGGTGTTTACATATGTATCTAGTATAACTGCATTTATTTGAAAGGTGTTAGTGTTTTTATAAAATATTAATTTGGAAGTGCTGCTAAAGTCTTGTTTTCTTCTTACCACCATTCTGCCTCCACTTTTCTGCTGATTGTCTTGCATTTTCATGAACCACGGATTTTGGTATGAAAAAAGCTATACAAAAAGAATGTTTGTTAGGTGCTGTTGATTTTGTGGTGGTGTGTGGTGTTTAGTAAACACATTACAAAACAAACAAGGAGTCCTGTGTCACTTTTAAAGACTAACCAATTTATTTATTGCATGAACTTTTGTGGGAGAAAATCTCACTTTGTCAGACACTTTGAAGATGGGGAGCTTACAGAAGGGGAGGAAAATAAATGCAGGGAAGTGTAAGTCATAGGATCAGGTCAGGTTGTAATCAGGACTCCTTGGCTATGTGTACACTTGCAAGTTAGATCGATTTAAGGAGGCTTAAGTCGACCTAACTTAGTCCCTGTCCACACCAGGCTTTCATTAAGTCGACAAGAAATTCCTTAAGTCGACTTCATGAAAGCTTAGGTCGACTTAATAAGAACCTCTGGTTATGTCGACCTAACCCTTAAGTCGACTCCTTAGGTCGACCTAAGCACAGTGTGGTCCACTTAAGTCCATTTTATTAGGTTGACCTAAGGGCAGTTAGGTCAACTTACTAAGTCCCAGTTCAGGGAAAGCATTTTGTTAAGTCGACCTAATAAAGGTTGACTTTAGGTCGACTTAAAGTCGACATCATTAGGTCAACTTTACAAAGTCAACCTAACTTTTTGTAGTGTAGACATAGCCCTTGTTTGTTTTGCTAAACTAGACTAACACGGCTCCCCTTTGGAACATTAAAAAAAGCACACTCAGTGCCTGGAAGAGCATACAGTTTAACTTAGGCAGACACAATACTACCAAATATATAATATAGCTCAAGCACAGTAATATGTTAAGGACAAGGTTCAGAAAAGAAAGGGGTTAATTATCATTGATGTTAATCATTTTAATTGCTTTGCTGAGCTGCCACCTTACTGTGTCTCCAGATATTTCTGTACTTCAACTGTATTTCCCTGTATTGCTTTAGTAATAGATTCTTTTCCTATAAATGAATGTAATCCTGATAATATAGCAGAAAAGCTGTACATTTCTTTGTCTACACATTACCTGTATGGAGATAACTAATACTGCGCAACAAACTAATAAATTAACTTTGAGACTTTATTGCAGATCTTGGGGAAATTACCTTTCAGATGCTATATGGTAAACCCCTCGCTTCGAAATAACTTTAAAATAAATCCAGGCTAGCCGTTCACATGTGAGGTATCCAATTCCACTGAATATTTAAGAGAACAATAGATCATTCAGAAGATTAACAGTAATTACTTTTATCACTGACAGCTGTGGACTCCTCCCTCCCTCTTATTCCAGAAGAGTGTGATGTCACCGCAGGTGAAGTGACTCAAGCCCCTTATATAGCAGGAGGAAGACAACCCTTTCTGAGGCATCCTAGGTTTATCAGACTTCATTTCCAGCACTAATTTGTCTGAAAATAAGTGGCAGTATTAATCATTGTGTATGTGTGTACTGTACATTTTTTCTACCCATGGGAGAGCATGGCTAATTGATATTAAAATGGAGTAGGCCGGGGAAACTTCAATTTTACCAGTGCAAGTTCCCGCAATCATGCCGGAGATGTCTGTCACAAATATTACACGTTATTTCTCATTTGTTGCACATCTGTTCCAACTGAACTACATTCTCCAAAGACATTTCAGAAAAATTATCCTTCTCCTCTCCCTGCCTCCTTTTCTTCCTTCTATGTTTCTGTTCTGGGGTTTCTGAAAAGAAATAGTTAAGCCCCTCATTCTCATTGTGTCGCTCTTCAGATTATCTAAATGTCACTAGGGACAAGAGGGAAGAGAGTCAAAAAACCAACCCTTTGTAGGAAGTCTGAGGTGGTCAGAAAGACCACCTGGAAGAATTTCCTTTCTGTGCATGAATCCAAACTATATTTCAGCAAAGGAATGGAACTATTTATGGTGTATTCATGGTGTAACAATGTGGCATTCTTTATGTAAAGAGTACATGGGCTATTAGTTTTTATCTTTTTATTAAATCCTTTCCTAACTTGCCATTGTCTTTTTATTTGTAATACAAACAAGGAGTCCTGTGGCACTTTTAAAGACTAACAAATTTATTTATCGCATGAGCTTTCATGGGAGAAAATCCCACTTCATCAGATGCTTTGTTTGTTTTGCTGACCTAGACTAACACGGCTAACCCTTTGGAACTTATTTGTAATAGTTATTGTATCATACATGGAAAGGCTTTTGGACCCGGGGTACTGTGAAGACATTACTACTACTACATCAAAGGAGTAATTATTATGAGTTGATATTTCTTGGAGTCAGAGCATAGACCTTTGTAGTTTCAACTAGGAACCACATATGAAGAGGAGAGCCAGCATAGCTATACTGTAGAAGGGTCCATTCTGTTTTAAAATACTGGGTTTGGTAAACACAATCCTCTTCACATCCCATATTTGCATTTGTTGAAGCCATGGACAGCTGTTCTGTGGAGAAAGTTCTGATCAAGCAGCTGCAGAGTTTCCATAAATTCAGTTAATTAAAAACAAAATCCACAACAAATTGGCAGGAAGAAGTTTGTTTTGCTGAATCTCTGGGACAGGAGCCCTGTTAATCAGCAAGGCAATGTTATTGAGGAGAACTAAGGACTTGTTGACACACAAATCACCTTGCTTTAGTGATGGTGTAATTGAAGTGGTACAATCCTTCTAGTGTAGATTCAGTCATCTTCGTATGGCTGATGTAAATGTAGAGCAACAACTATAGCTTTATGTTCAGCTGGCTAAGCCAGATGATTGCGTCTGGAGTAGCAGAGTGTATTGCTGTGAAATCTACTTTGTATTTGGGAATTATGCATTGAGTTATATGTTCCATGGTCTGTTCTAGGTGACGACACTGCAATAGACAGCAGAGGTGGATACAGTTATATGGGTGTAAAGGTGCTTATATTGATATAGCTTACTTTTGTCTAGAAAGGGAAACAAACTCTAGAAGTATAAACCCTTTTATACTGGTATAAGTACATCAATACTAGAAGTTGTACTGAGTATAACTACATAGTTAAAAAAAAAATCAGATCTCTAACTGAAATAGTTATACTGATAAAATCTGTGTATAGACCGAGCCTTAGAAATGGACAATACATAGCCAGTAGGGGTCCCTTTGTTTTACCAGCTTTCAAAGTTCAGTAATGTGAATCTCAGAATTTTTCTGGTGGATGGGCACATTATTCTTGGACTGAGATTTTTAATGGATCTTATTTGGAATCTCTGGTCAAAATCTTGTAAGTCTTCCCCTCTATTTGGCACTGGTGAGGCCACATATGGAGTATTGCATCCAGTTTTGCTCCTCTCCCCCCTCTACATGAAGGAAGTGGATAATTTGGAGAGAGTCCATTAAGTGCAACAAAAATGATGAGGGGGCTGGAGCACATGACTTAGGAGAAGAAGCTGAGGGAAGTAGGCTTGTTTAGCCTGCAGAAGAGAAGAATGAGGTGGAGTTTGATAGTGGCCATCAACTACCTGACAGATGGTTCCAGGGCAGATGGAGTTAGGCTGTTCTCCCTGATAGGAAAAGATGCAAAAAGAAGACAGACTGAATTAAACCAAACAAAAAAGTCTACAGCTATACTTCGGACTGTTTTAAAATAATTCTTTGTAAACAAGAGAAGCATGTAATCTTAAAAAAAAAAAAAAAAAATCATTGGCCCAAAATGGTTGCAATTGGCGTGTTGAAAAATCAGGCCTGATTGGTGAAGAAAATAATGAGAGGATCAACTATTTCAACCACCATTGCCATTGGGGTCCTTAAAAGAAGAGACTTTGGAGGGGGAAGTTGGCCACTCCAATGCTGGCAGACTAAAAGACAAGAAAAGAGGAAGGAGTGAACTTCACTATTATAGCTGCTGTCCCCACTGACTCCTGGGAACCAGGACCTTCTTCATCCAAATTCTGAGAACAGGCCAGATCAGAGAGGAGGATTTAGATGACAACACTACCTCTGGCTCTATCTCTACCACCACCTAGTATGTGAGACACACAAACCCTGTCTATGGATGTTCTTTTCCTCCCCCACATTGTTGCTTCTCTTTCCTATCCCTCTTTTTGCTTTATCTTTAATAAGAGTCTGGCTTGGCCAAAGACGACCATTCATTTTGCAACCAGAAAAAGGCAGCTAAATGAAATGTCCAAAACATCCTGACTGTACAAGTTTAGTGGTTGATAAGACCATGCACCATGTCTGTTTTTCTCCACCAGTGAGTCTGCAATGGAGGGTAACCATCACAGACAGACAATGAATTTTCTGCCTTTGCTTTTTTTCCAACCCCTTCCCCTCTCTTCCCCCCCCCCCCTTATGTGTTTATCTTTTGTCATTTGGAAAATGAGAGTGAACTTTAACAGCAGCAGCAAAAATGACAGTTCCCTTCTACCCCATCTCAACTAACTTCTTTTTTTCTGCAAACGGTAAGTTTCTAGGAACCATCTCCAGCAAAAGGGAAAGGGGTGTTGTTAAAATAAGCCTTATTGAATTCTTTAGATTTCAAATCTTCAATTTTTTTCTGCAGTTTTAATAGAAAGATTAAAAGACTTTTTTTTTTTTTAATGGCCAGTTTCCTATGGTACTAAGCAGGCTGAGGTCTCTCTCTTTAATACCCCCAACCTTGTTAAAAATGCTATAAATATTCTAAAAACAGTTAAATATAGGTTCGGCCGAATTTGACTTTTTAAAAAAAATTACAACAGATAAAAAATGCTTAAAAATAAATGAGTATTAATTATCTGTTTAAATTTTCACAGTTGCAGGAAACAATGGGGGAAGTCAGAAAATTATCTGACATGTTGAGATTCAAAAGGTTAAAGCTTTATAACTGTTAAAACGGAAATTATAAACATCCCATGTTAAAATACATGAAGTAAATCTCCTTAAATTAAATTCTAAGATGTTCTCACGCAGCATTCTTTTTTCTTGCCTATCTGTAAATGTTGACTATCAACAGAAATATTTTTGTCAGTTTCTGTGTGTATGGTGAAATTGATGTTTGTCTGCAATTACCAATAAAAATCTAGGAAGACAACAGAATCCAGTGGCACTTTTAAAGACTAACAGATTTATTGTCTTTCTACAATAGACTAACACGGCTACCCCTTTGGAATTCAATAAAAATCTAATCCTTCCAAGCTAAGTTAAATTGTGTCCGGAATAAAATTAAACACTAAGGCTGACCAGACCACCATTATCAAAGTGTTAGACTACTATCTATCAGCTCCCCAAACACAGCTATTGTTTTGTGACAAAAATCAATGTGATGGCTCAAGTTCTTGTTTATTTTCTGCTTCTCACCATCTCTTACCTCCAATCCTTCCCCCCACTCACTTCTTCTATTACCTCTCCTCCTCTTATCTATATCTTCTCCTCTTGCTAAAGAATGGTCTCTTCATTCTTTTACTGTCTGTACTATTCCTTCCCTTTTTCAGCTCTGCTATTCTTTTTCATATAACACTTCACTTCCTTTGTCTTCTTTCTTTTTCTTGGAGCAGATCCTTATCTAGTGTAAATTGTCCTCCCTCCACAATTTCACCAACTGAAGTTCTGTTCCTCTACCTCCATTTCCCTGACTCCCCTACTTTTTCTCCTCCACATCACTTCTGCTTCTCTTTTTCTTTGTTTCTCTTCTTTTCTCCTCTCTTGGACTCTGTTGCAGAATATCACTTGGCTTTCAAAGCTTGTTGGGTTACTTTTTTATTTATTTATAGTTGTCTCCATCAGTCTTTAGCCACAAATACAAGTCACAAGCAAACTTTTAACATATTAAAATAACCATACTAAATATAGATTTCCTAAAATACAAGTTTCCCAACCACAGTCGAACTCTATTCCAACAACACTCCAGATCCTCTGGAAAAGCTTATGAAAATGGGCAACTCCTGTAGCATATCCTGCAGATCACCAGCTTTCAGCTCTGACAAGTCACATGTTTACTGGGGTACATCATTACTAGAGGTGGTCAGCACTTCTCATTCATTTTTTTTTTAATGGCTGGTTTTTGATAATGAAAACTTTCACTGGAAAATTTAAAAACCCACAAAATATTTCTATTTTTGAACAAAATTCTTTTCTTCCATATTTTATACCACTCCCCATCCGTTTTGCCATTGAAAAACCCAAAAGGGGGAAGAGAAAAATCAGATAGAGAAGAGGTGGGAATGAGGGGGAACCAAGTGAAATCCTAAAAACTAAAATTTTGGTTTCAAAAGAAAAATGTTGCAGTTTTCAGAAAATGGTTTGCTTTTTCCATTTTTTATTTTATGGGTCAATAAATCAAGACAATTTTAAAATGACATATGTTTCAACAAGCTCTACTCAGTACTTGTTCAGTGGAACACTGAGGGAGAGGGAGGAATTGACCTAACTTAAGTACTTCTATTACTCCTATCTCTTTGATACCTCCTTGTCTGCTATTTTCATCTCTAATTATTATGGGGATGCAAAGTTCACTGTGGAAGAAGCGGAAGTTCTAGCATCTGAACACCACAGAGGATCTGGAACAGGCCAGGGTCCACCGAGCACTCTCGCCAATTCCTCAGCAGTGTGGCTGTTCCTCACTTTACCAACCCCTTCAGCTGGGATCAGGGTAATCAAACCACAGAGAAATCTGTGTGTGTACAGATACTGGTGGACTCAATTGGAAATTTCTGGAGAGCTGGGAACTCTAGATCCATCTTTACTGGCAACATTTAAATAGAGACTTTTTGGGCTTATTTTATTTCCATGTAACTCCACAAATCTCTTCATGCTTTTATGTTTTCACTGAGATGGACAGCAGTCTACTGCTAGACCTCATGCTATGGATAGTGGGAACAAAATGCGGAGCCAAGGCATTGAGTCTACTCTTGGGAAGAGGGATTTTTTTTTCCAGTTTAACAGGAACTCTGGGAAAAACCAACCAGCCTGCTTCTTCACTTCCATCCTGCTGCAATGTAACATGAAGAGTCTTGTTGAGGTATATGTGTAGTGGGGAGGGGAAGACCTGATACCTAGATATTTGGGTCAAGTTCTGACCTCAACTGAGTGCAGGCCTAGTAATAGCAGGGGGATAGAAGTGTGCAGTGAAGGCACAACTGGAGAATGGAAATTAGAACTAATATATGGAGTTGATGGCAGAGGATGGAAATGCAGACACCATTTGTGTGTGTGTAAGAGAAAGGACAGAAGTAGAAAGAATTGTACTCTGTGGGTCTCTTGTGGCAGTCAGTATGAATCAAATGTCCCTTTGCCCCAGGAGAAAAGGGTCTTTAAAAAAAGGCAGTGAAGGGGAGGAAGCTATGGAAATTGGGTAAACATATACTTAGACAGCAGTCAGCATGGTTCCTCCTCATCAGATGGCAGCTCTCATTAAGATCTGATTTCATTTACAGACTGTCATCTCCCGAGCAGCATCCTATTAGCATTGCATTTCCATCCAATACACCATGAATTGGCTATTTACTGACAAACCTCGTCCCCAGTGTGATTCTTTGCTTTCCCTTTAGATTGCTTCTCAGGGTGCTGAGGAAATCAGAAATAGCATCATTTTGAGAAATTTTATGCAAATGGCTCTTATGGGCTCCTGGTCACCGAAAAGAAAGGCTCTGAGGCAGAAAGAAGTGGTTTGTATTTATAAGAGTACATTCACTGTGTATTTTTCTGCTTGACAAAGTGTACTTTATGGCTGTTAAGATATTCATGTATGTATTAAAACATAAGCTTTATATATTTTAAGCACTGTACATTTGACCAGTGTTTATGCTGTATTTAAAATAT
The DNA here is from genome assembly GCA_007922175.1 of Pelusios castaneus. Classification (NCBI taxonomy): domain Eukaryota; kingdom Metazoa; phylum Chordata; order Testudines; family Pelomedusidae; genus Pelusios; species Pelusios castaneus. The sequence goes on from ML685838.1 coordinate 2,220,409, forward strand.
AGGGCTCAAGTAAATGCATTCTGTATAATAAAATGGGGACACCCCTTCAGAGTTTCTTTAACATTCATTAGAATCATTAGAGTCAAGAGGATCATATACAGTAGGATCATATACAGTACTAACAATATGTGGAAAAGTAGTACAAGGGGGCTACCTCCTGTCAAACTGAAGCCCTGCCCACCGACCATCCATCAAACTTTAGCCCCATCCACCTGTCACCGGAAGCCCCGCCCCATCCGGTCACCTGACATCCGGCCCCGGCCACCAGAAGTCCTGCCCCATCTGGTCACCTGACATCTGGAGCCACCCCACCTGTCAGCGGAAGTTCCGCTCCAGCTGGTCACCTGACATCCAGTCCCTGCCCACCTGTCACCGGAAGTCCTGCCCCATGACATCCGGTCTTGCCCCCAAGCTCTGACTTCCGGCTGACAAGGGTCACCTGATCGGAAGTGGGCGCGTTTCCCCGAGAGCGGGGTTGGCCGGGAAAGGGCACGTGGCGGGGGTGGGACGACCCTCCGCCAATCGGGGTCATCCCAGAAGGGCGCGGCGGTTGGCCAGGCGGCAGCGCCACCCCCCGGAAGTCTCTGGCCTTTTTAAAAGCGGAGGACCCCGATGGTGGTTTCTTGAGACCGCGTGGTTCGCAGCTCGTGAAGAACATGGATGCCTTCGCCACCCCCGTGAGACCTCCGCATTTTGTTTTGGCTCCTAAAGTCTTGGCCCCCCCTGGCGTAGAAAGCAGTACATCAGCAGCAGTTCTGAGGAAGAGGGAGAAATCAAGGACAGCCAGAGCCCTTTGGCTCAGCCTTTATTCGATATGCCAGAACCCGAAATCCAAGAGATCAGGAAGCAGCCTGACAGACTCTCACTGGCACCAACAGACCAGGAGAAAGGAGAAGAGGAGGCTCAGGTAAAGGAACAAGCATGGGTTGCTAACCGCATAGCTCTAAAAAGCCAAAAGGGTGGTGATGGATTCACAGCTCTTTTTTTCTGAAAATCTCTCTTGTCTTTCAGGAACCCCCAGACAATATTGCAGCGGACGAGAAAGATGAAGCTGGCCCGCCTTGTTGTTGTTCAACGCCGGTACTCACGACTGAAGAGGATGAGGCCAGGGATGAGGCCTATATGGAGTTTAAGAGCAGGATCGGCATGGAAATGTTTGAACCACTCCCACGTCGCCAGCGTAAAAAACTCATGCGGTCTGTTGTGCGTGTTGCTGTTTCTGCTTCCCTTAATTACTGTCTTAAGGAAAAGATGTTCGAAGATTGTGAAGGCTGTGTCATAGACGCTCCAGGCCAACGGCACCATGACTGTGTGCAGTGGACTTCAGAGGATATAAACTGCAAACTCCGGGATGTGTGCGCTGAACTATGTTTTGAAAGCTTGTTAAACATTGTTATTGCCACGAGTTACGTTATGGAATGTCTGTACGTAACTAAAGACCATTTAGACCTAGGGGTGACCTTGGTACATGCTGTGCAATTCGATCCAGATCCTAGCAGCATTCTAAAGAAGATGACTAAACCAGAGGATGCCCGTTTGGAGCGTTGTATGGACTGGCTGGTCTGCACAAAATGTTACAGACGTCTACTTAGGAAGCAGACTATGCATAAGAAATACAAAAGGATTAAGTTAGAGAATGCTGAGGGGTCATACACGAGATATAAACCATCTTGTTAGCTGTAAATAAATGCATCTCTGGAAAAGGCCTGTGTGGGCCTTAAATGTAAGTGTTTATTTCAAGGTTGCCACAGGTCTTTTAAATAAAAATGTTTTTTGTGAGATCCAGCTATTGCGTCTTTGTATACTTACAGCAAAAAGCTGAAATGTGTGTAGCAACATTTCTTGGGAAAAAACAACCCAAAAATATTTATTTAAAATAAAGCCAAAGGGTTAGAAAGGCAGCATGGAACAGGGAGTCTCTGACTCACCACCCCACTACAAGGAGCCACCCTTTGTTTTCAGCCAGGGGTAGAGTTATCAGGTAGTTAGGTCTGATGGGCCTAGGTCACAGTAAAGGAGGTTGCTGAGTGAATGCTATTGGATAGTTTAAATCAACCTTGGGAGTTTGTAGAACATGATTGGACAGTTTAAAAATACAACCTCAGGAATCTGTGGGTCAGTAGTTTTTTTCTCCTCTTTTGTTTCAACCAGGGCTAGAGTTTTCAGGTAATTAGGTTTGATGGGCCTAGGTCACAATAAGGGTGGAGGCTGGGTGGAACTGCAGAGCTCTGATTAACAATAAATTAACTTTAAGGGGGAAGGGGGGGAAAAACCTTTCCTTAACTTTTAAAAACCCCACAGACTGTTTTAAAACCAAAATTTCAGGAATTTTTTTCTAGCAACTCAAAGTCATTATAAGTTTAAAATCATACATTAACAAAAATGAAAGCCCTCCTTGAAATGTTTTAAAGAAGCCTCCCCCATACTTTTAAAAAACATATGCTGTTAGAACATTTAAAAGCTATAAATATTTGTAGAGTGCTTGCTATAGCTGTGACACATCCATTTTATGTAAGGATTGGAAGAAAAAATACTCTAGTCATTCACTGATATTTGCAAGGTCTTGCAGACAGGAGAGGGGTACAAAGTAATATTAAGGAATGTTTTGGACGGTGATTTACAGTTTAATACCATAAGGAGGCCCTACAAGGCTTATTTTTCATCAAAGAAGAAAATGTTTTTTTAAAAAAAAAACAGTTGTGCAGATCACAAAGGGGAACATTTTGGGAGGAGTATCTAAATTTCTTAAGTACCCATTCTATAAGAGGTGTAGTGATCAAATGAACTTGCTAACTGGATTGGTGAAGTTTGATTGAAACAAAGAGTTAGAGGGGTATAAAAACCTCAGTTTTTCTGGAGACTGTCCTTTCTCTTCACAGAAGCTATCTCGAACAGCTGCTGGACTCCAGGCTTAGGTATGTTACTTATTCTTAACTCTGAAAAAACATATACACTCTTACTGTTCTGTTCATGCTATCCTTATTAATGATGATACATGTCTTTATTGCAGTGTGATCTCTTTTTGGCACGGAAATAGCATCTTCAAGCAGACTTTTACCAGGGCAAGGTAAAACCTGTTTTAACAATGGTTGGGCTTAACTTTAAATCTGGGTTTGATGCACTTGTGGTAACTCAAATTGCACTTGTTCTTTAATTCAAAGGTGCATCTACATGTGAGAAAAATCATGTCCCAGCTTGTCTTTACCCTGTGGTGGAAGGTAAATATTTGCAATTGGTTTTTAAGTGTGTGTGTGTATGTGCTTAAAATGCCTGTTTTTTATTTTAGCCTGATCACAAAGCAATGTGTTTTAAGGTTTGAATTTTTGTTTGTGGGGCAGGGCCTTGAGCTAAAGTTAAGTGGGGGGGGGGGGGGGTTCTTGAAATGTATTTAAAAGGGTCTGGTTTTTGAGCACATGGCAAAGGGGTTTTTTTTAAATGACTTCTAAAAGTTAAGGGATTTCTTGAAAAGTATTTAAAACTGCCCTGTTTTTTTCTTTTTAGTCTGAGCACACGGCAGTGCCTTTTTAAAAGTGACTAGGCCTGGGCTTTTTAAAATGCTGTATTTAAAACTCCCCTGGTTTTTTCTTTTTAGTTTGAGCACATGGTAGTGTCTTTTTTAAAAAATGATTTTTGAAAGTTAAGTTTGGGGATTTCTTGAAAGTATTTAAAACTACCTTTTTTTAATTTTTTTTTTTAAAGTCTGAGCCACGTTGGTGTCTTTTTAAAAAGTTGCTTGGCCTGGGCCTGAGGCCAGTGGTAAAGATAGTTATAATTGGGGAATTTAAAAATATTTTATTGCACATTTTGGTTTTGGGGTCTGTTGGCAAACTAGTGGGAGGGAAAAAAACATTCACCTGAAATAGTGAGGGAAGTTTTAAGACAATGAGTATTTTTTTAAAGTTAAGACCCTTTTATAATAATGTTGTTTGCTTTACAGTACTATCAAAAAATGAAAGAGTTTTAGGTCTTCGGATAAACAAGCTCAAAGGAAAAAGCAAAGAGACAGCTGAAGAGGAAAATCTACCACCCTCAATGACTGACAGAGAGCTGAATTCCAGTAAATATATTTGTTTTTGGTTTTTTTATTTTTAATTAGGTATCTAGCCAGTGTGGTAAAGTGAAGGTTTCTTTTCTATTTAAAAAAAAAAAAGTTCAATTTGATACTAAATTGGAACATCTGGTTTTTGTTTTCCTTCTCAGGTGTGGACAGCTCTCCCAATGCCCTGTGGATAAACAAGCTCAAAAGAAAAAGGAAAGAGACAGCTGAAAAGGAAAATTTGCCACCGTCAATGAATGACAGAGAGCTGAATTTCAGTAAATATTTTTGGGTTTTTTGTTTTTTCTATTTTTAATTAGATATCTAGCCAGTGTGGTAAAGTTAATTTTTTAAAAGATGCTAAATAGAAACATCTGTTCTTTTCCTTCTCAGGCATGGACAGCTCTCCTGATGTTGTTATAGTTGACTTTCCAGGGACACCTCCAGCAAAATCACCTCCAAAACTTTTAACAGCAGCACCTGTGCAAAACAGCAAAGGAGCCCTGATGAAGCAACAGGAAACCCCCGAGCGCAGATACACCAAACCCAAGGACAAAACAAAAGACTCTGGTACAAAGCACCACACCTCCAGTTCCTCATCAGTCAGCACCACACCAACCTGAGAGAGCTGCGAGTGAAAACACACACATTCACAAACCCGGAGCATGCACTCTAGGGGTTGTGAATCAAAAACCAATAAAACACCACACCCCCAGTTCCTCAATGGCCAGCACCACACCGAGCCCTGAGAGAACTGCGGGTGAAAACACACGCATTCACAAACTCGGAGCACGCACTCTAGGGGTTGTGAATCAAAAACCATTGAGTGAAAGCTCCAGCGATGGTGATAATTACTATCCACGTCCACACCATGATAGGCTTGATGCGGTTCTTCAGTTGTGGGGAAAATATGATGCCTCATTTGGAAAGCTAATAGATAAATATAACTCTTCATTCAGAGAGCTGATGGGGACTGTATTTTCCAGGGTTCCGGAAGAAAGAATGGCTGGAAACTATGTAAAAAATGCAAAAACTGTCGATAAATATGTTAAAAAATATTTCAGCTTTCCAGAAGGTGTTCTTGAATCCACACAGCTAGTCATGGGAACGGGTACCCGACCTAATCAAAAAGGGGATGGTCTTTTAAGGGATAAATGGGCGGCTGCCAAAAAGTTACAGGCCAGGGTCGCTGTAAAGATTTTAAAAAAGGCTAAGGAGGTGATGAGGAGAAAAAAACAAAAAGAGAGGTCCACTAGTGACATGCCTGAGAATGAGGAGGTGGAAACTGACCCCAGGGATGGTGGTTTAGAAAATTCCCCAGAAAGCTCTCCCTCGGAGTCTGGGGTAAATTCAGATCCCCATCCTGAGACGTATATAGAGCGGGTGAGGAGCTGGCAGCAGGAATTACCTAGATTTAGGAGTGTGGTATACAGTGAGGAATTTCGTTTTGTCAATCTCGAGAGAATCGGTTCAGTTGGGTGGGTCATTGAAGCTGTGCATGGGGGCATACAGTCGGTTCTTGACAAGATTCATGGTAGGGTAGACCCAAGCGATTATGTTCAGTTGCATTTGGAGGGGCGGAATTTAACCAACCCTCTGTTTTCAGTCAGGAGAAATAGGGATGAGCTCTCCGCTGAAGATTTCTTAAATCACACTACTAAACTCTTACAGAGTAATAGAGAGGTGCATGTCGTCGGGACGTTACGCCTCGTTGTGACAGTTGTAACAAACACGGGCGGGGGTGGGCGTAGGGTTTTGAATTCGATCTGTAACAGCGAAATTCTCCATTAAAAAAACGGCAATGTTTGGTAGACCTGACTTATGCTGACTCGAATCTGTGTTTTGCTGGCGGGCTCTTGGCTGTCATGTCGGACCGTAGGCTTACAGACACAGAATTATTAGATGGGGCAAGAAAGCTGCATGGAGAACTGGGGTGGTCAGATCGAAAAAAGGTGATGCTCAGTGACATAGCGGTGATTGAACAACATTTGCGTGTCAATATTCAGGTGGTGCTTTATACGAAAAAAGGTCAGTGGGATTTTTTTAAAATGGGAGGCCCTGTGTACCCCAAGACATTTTTCGTCCTGCTGCACGATGACCATTACAATGTGGTTTTGGACATGAAAAGGTTGTTTGGGGCCAAAAATTATTGTGAGTTTTGTCACAAGGTGTACAGTCAAGACCACTCTTGCAGATACCATTGCCGCCTCTGCTTGAGCGCTCAGAAAACACAGTCGTGGGTCAGAGAGGTTTCAAGAGATACCCCAGATGTAGGCTGTATTGTCGGTCCAAAGAGTGTTTAGATGGCCATCTAGAAGCAGCATCTAAAAATCATGTCGAATGTCGGTTTAAAACTTTGTGCGAGAGTTGTGAGTCTTATGTGGACAAAGGTCATAAGTGCGAAGGCTGGCATTTTAAGCAGTGTCATGGCAGGATTCCCCCTAAAGTTGGTATAGACAGTCACTTGTGTTTTCTAGACAGCATTATAAAGCCCGAGAAGTCAGAAAAGTATATTTTTTACAATTTTGAGTGCATGCAGGAGACGGGGGTTGCAAGAGCGTTGCCTGTACCACGACACTGACATTTGTGTAAAGGGAGGGCGAGTGGAATCCCCCTCTGGGGGATTATTTAGGGGACTTCACCAGCAAGATTCCGCCAGATGAGCACATCACCGAGTTTGTGTCAGCCAGTCCAAAAACGTACGGGTACATGCTGTTGGGGGAAAGGCCTGTCTGAAACTGAAAGGGATTACCCTGAACGTAGCAAACTGTGAAAAAATCAACTTTGACGGTTTGAAAGAGCTGGTCCTGCACTACAGCACGGACCTGGGAGAAAGCACCTCCAAAAAGATAGAGGTGCAGCACCCCTCTATTGTGAGGAACAAAAAACAGTGGGAAATAGAGACCAAGACCCTTAAGAAAACTCAGAAAGTGGTTTACAACAAGAGGGTCCTCAGAGAAGGGTTTAAAACACTGCCCAATGGCTATTGAAAAAAAATGGACACACGGTGGAAACATCCTTTTCTGTAATTCTCGCTGGACCTAGCAACTGCGGGAAAAGTTACTTTATAAAAAATGTATTGGGTAATGCCAAGAAAATGCTGTCTGTTATGCCCGAGAACATCGTGTGGTGTTACAATTGTTGGCAGCCTCTGTATAAAGAACTGCTCTGTAAATATCCCTTTATCAATTTTGTAGAGGGGCTGCCCGATGCTTTTGATGATGACCAGTTGTTTCCTACCAATGGTTCTGTTCAAAAACCCCAGGGATAAATTACAAATCGCCACGCTCGCCCAGCAAATGTACCCGGGCAAGACGCAATTCTTTCTAGAAGCTTTTGAGGATGCTACCATACGGTTACCTGGTGCTGGATTTAAACGCTTCCATGCCAGAGGCTTATAGACTAAGAACTGGTCTTTTTCCTCCAGACCGGCTGGCGGTTTACACTTTAAAAAGAACAGCCGGGTATAAAAAGAGATGAATTTTCAGCGGGTCCTTCTTAACAGTGGAGGCTGCCGTCCGGAAAACATGTCTAGCTGTGTGAAAAGAAACCTGGCCCTTTTGAAATTACTTACCGATTCGTCCCCACGGCAAAGGAAAGCTATACTGTGTCCAGCTTCTGACGATTTAGTAGCGGCCATCTCAGAAATAGCTCTGAACACTTTGAAAGAAAACATACCTTTGACGCCGAATCAAGTGTGTGTGCTGAAAAAGAGACACACGTTGATAAAAACCCTGGGTAATAAAAGGATCTCGATTAAAAGAAAAAAGCATCTGGTGAGGCAGTCTGGCGGATTTATCGGACCTCTGTTAAGATTCGCTATCCCTCTGATAACTGGACTTTTGACTAATCAATAATGGAGTATGCGGAAAAAATGTACCTGGTGCCCATCCACCAGTTGGAGCAATTAAGGGCTCCCCCTCGCTTGCTGAATAGTGAAATGAGGTCTCTTCTTCAAAGGACTGACTTGGACGAATACGAAAAGGCTAAACTATACACCGCCATGCTTCAAAGGTACCTAATGTACGTAAAGCAGAGCGATTTGGATGAAGGGAAAATAAGTCTCTTTCTACCAGAACAGAACAGAACGTCCCCTCCAATCCCCCAGTAACACCCAAAACCTTTGACTCTGTTGCTCAGGAAATACTGGATAGCGTCAGTAAGCGTTATAAGAGAAATGCAACTGTATTGCTAAATAAGCTGGGACAGGATAAAAATATATCTTCATGGAATGATAAAGGGGCTTTTGTGTACAAAGGCTCGGTGGTTAATGGGTCTAACATATTCGACTTAGTCAAGGCCTTCACCCAAACACGTTCTATTCCTAGAAAACACGTGCCCAAAGGCTGGGATGCGTTTATGAACGCCATGGCAGAACTAAACGAGCCATTGTCCGTCATGGGCAACGTGGACAGCAGAGATCTTTTGGAGAGCCTGAAGGCCTCAATGGGTGATCCTGGAGCAGATCGTGAACCCTTTTTGCCTTCTAAAAAACTGGCTAAAAGAGCCAAATGGCTCACTGTGTAATGTTTTTCTTTTTGTGCTCTGAAAAACAATTTTTTTAAATGGTCTTTTTTTTTTTTTGCTTTAAATAAAAAAATCTTGTATACTTCTTAAAAAAATGTATTTGTCATGTGTATTTTTTCTGAATTGGCCCTTTTTAAAAACAAACAAACAAACACAAAAAGACCACCAGACACGAATTGTCTCTAAACCCCTCGCCTGGGGTGCTTTATTGAGAAACATGGCTGTAAAATTCATTGCAAGATACACACGTCTAGGTTTGCTGAAACATGTTTTGAGCAAACCTAAGCATGCCTGAGTATTTACTTTTTATTTTTCTTACAAAATTCACCACCATTTGGTCATTTTGCACCAAATCATTAGAATACAATTTCAAAATCTGGTCAAAAGGTAAACCCTTGCTACGGTGATGAAAGAAAAACATGCAGTGATAGCCGCAGGCGACAGAGCGCGGGTCCTGCAATTGTCTAGTGTGAAACGCAATGTCGGTGGTGTTTTTGTTTAAAAACTTCACAATGGTTCTGGGGAACAACATGCTGTTTGGGGGGTGCCCCTACGAGTCAAAAAACTCTCCGTGGTTTCCCTCTGCCAGGTACAAAGCGAGCCAGTGTTCGCCAGGTTGGTTGTGCGGGTGCGTGTTGACCACCAAACCTAGGGGTCTCCGAGACAGCCTTCTTCTGGGGAGCCAATCGCTGGGGAACACGTCTAAGAAAGTCTCTTGCGTGGCAGGGTCCGCCAGTAAAACACGTGAGAGCTGCACGATGTCCATGTTCACATGTAGTCGAACAGGTGTTTTGGGGAAAAACCCCAGAGCTGGCATTGCTGGGCAAAGTGATGTAAAACCCACCGTCATTCATTTTCCCCCTTCACAGATTTGAGAAGCTTCCACCCAGCTGTTAAACTTCTCGGGCCACCCCAGCCACTTCACCAGCAGCTCCTTTTTTCTCCCTCTTCCTTTCGCCGCTAGAACTTTTTCAATCCTGTAAACCCTGTCCCGCTTGGGGTTTACTTTTGCAGTTCTTCGGGGTAAAAGGATCCAGCAACCGTCTCATCCTCGTAATCTTTTACTTGGTATACGGGTCTCTGGCCCTTGGTTAAGACTTCTTCGACTATGAATATCTCATCGGTAAATGTTTGTTCATATCCTTTCTCAAAAGTTCCTTTGGTTTTAGACAACCTCACGTGGTCACCTTTTCTAAAAGGGCCGGCAGCCGGTTTTACTTTTAAAGCATCTCCGTATACTCTTTTCCACACCTTCAGAGAATTCGAGGGGTTAACGTCAACGGGTCTGGCATGTATGGTTCTGTGAAAGCTCCGATTGTAACTCTTTATAAACTCAGGTAACGCGTTGATGTAGCAAAAGGTGTTGTGGGAGGTAAAATATCTCCACATCCAAGATTTTAAAGTTCTGTTAAACCGCTCCACCACCCCTGCTTTGACTTCGTTATTAGTCACAAAATGGTGGACGCCATGCCGCTTTAACAATCCGCTTAAAGGTTTGTTTAAAAATTCTTTTCCCCGATCGGTTTGTAATTTTTGAGGCACACGACCTTCACTGAAAATGGCTTTAAAGGTCTTGGCTACTTCACCTCCCATCTTGTCTTTGAGGCCTAAGGCCCAGGTGTATTTGGATAGAATGTCTATCGCTGTTAAGATGTACTTAAAACCGCTGTTGTGTCTGGAGAATCTTTGCATATCCATCAAATCTGCCTGCCATTGCGTGTCCACATCTGAAACGATGATTTTGTTTCTTTTAAAACGTATTTGGGCAGGTTTGTGTAAAGAGTAAGCCTCCTGGTCCGAAAGCCAAACGGTTACCTCACCCCTGTTCAAAGTTTCGCTATGCTCTTTGGCCTCTTGAAAAAGAGCGTTCACGCCTCCGAAGCTCCCCACTTCCCCGGGGCTGTAATAGATTTGTTTTAAAAGAGCCGCCTGCGTTGGCATGGCTGCCGCTTGTAACCGATGCAAGTATAAAGAAAACACGTTCACACCGATTGCATTTAAATGAGCTTTTTATTAATTGCCTGGTTTAGCGCCCCTTTTTACAGCGCTCTGTGAAAATGGATACCACCCACGAAGGAGTCTGAGCCGGTTCGCTCTCCCTCTCAGAGCTGTGTTTCAAACAGGAACAAAAACAGCTGATGCAAGACACATTTACTCGCACGGGGCTGTCGATGTGTAGGTTCTCAAAGGCCCGTATAAAGTCGTCATCAAGCTGTCGAGAGATTTTCAGAAAAAAAAAAAGAGCTGTAAGTCCCCGCGCCGTTTGGTTTGTACTTAACCCCCACCACATCCCCCTCCATAACCGTCATTTATCGTTCCTTTACCTGCACCGGTTTTTTTCCTTGGGCCTTGTCTGCCTCCAACTCCTGTGAGCCTTCCTCCATGGGGGTGGACAACATGAGGCCATCCAGCTCGTTAGGCTGCTTCCCGGTCTCCTGGGTTTCAGGGTCTGTCAACATCTTGGCCTCCTCCTCCTCCTCCTCTGAACTGTCAATGTCGCAGTGTTTTCTCCAAGGGCCGTTAAAGGTTGGAGCCAAAACAAAGTGCGGCGGTCTCACGGGGGTTGCCGAAGGCGTCCATGTTCTCCATGAGCTGCGAACCACGCAGTCTCGAGAAACTACCTTGGGGGTTTTCCGGTTTTAAAAAGGCCCGAGACTTCCGGGGGCGGCGTTGCCGCCCGGCCAACCCCCGCGCCCTTTCGGGATGACCCCAATTGGCGGAGGGTCATCCCACCCCCGCCATGTGCCCTTTCCTGGCCAACCCCGCTCTTGGGGTGAAACGCGCCCCAATGGGCAGGGAAAGGGTCACAATGCCCACTTCCAATCAGGTGACCCTTGTCAGCCAGAAGTCAGAACTTGGGGGTGAGGCCGGATGTCATGGGGCGGGACTTCTGGTGACAGGTGGGTAGGGACTGGATGTCAGGTGATCAGCTGGGGCGGGACTTCCGCTGACAGGTGGGGCGGGGTGGGGCCGGATGTCAGGTGACCGGATGGGGCAGAATTTCTGGTGGCCTGGGCCGGATGTCCGGTGACCAGATGGGGCGGGACTTTCGATGACAGGTGGGCAGGGTGAACGTTTGATGGATGGTCAGTGAGCGGGGCTTCAGTTTGACAGGAGGTAGCCCCCTTGTACTACTTGGAAAAGATAAGTTTAAGGCACATACTTTTTTATTATACATGTTTGGACAGTGACCAGCAGAAGGAGGACCCAACTCTTGACTGTGGTCTCAAGGCACAGCCATAATACAGTTATAAATCAATTATTTGGAAAGGCAGAGGCAGGTAAAGAACAACGAACTGGACCAAGGGTCCAAAGACCTGGACTCTGCCGCTTACCTTGAGCAAGTTACCTTGCTTCTCAGAAACTCCATTCTTGTCAATAAAATGAGAATGACCATCCTGACTTTCCTTTGTAAAGCACTGAGCTCTCCACAGTCCATAAAAACTAAGCATTAGTATTTGTGAATACAGTATCTCTAGCTGATGGGTCAGAAATAGATGATCAAACAAGAACCATATTAGTGAACTCTAGGCACAGATTGAATTTAAAAAAAAAAAAAAAATTTTATTCACAGAGTATTTGATACCAGAAAATAATATTTGATACATATAAAAATAATGAGACTACTGACGTGAAAGACCTATGCTAGAACCTTCACCTAGGGGTCTGCAAGTGTTGGGTTATTTAATAGACTTGGATTGCAGCAGGCAGGCACCTTGAAAACATGATATATGCACAATTTGCTTCTTCCATAGGTCTCTATCAATTATCTATCCATACTTGATCTAGTTGGATATAAAAGTCAAATGCACTGAAGTTGCCCTAATACTAATCACTTACAACTGTATTGTGAGTTACTGATGGAAAGAATTGATTCAATCATTCAACAGAATAATAGGTTAATTCCTCAAGTGCGCATTTACCATTGAAAAGGGCAGTTTACAAAGTAAGGTTTCCCTCAAGACCATTGGGAAACTACAGAAGTCCTACTTGGGATTTTAATTGTTCACCCGGTAAATCTTATGAGACACTTGTATGTTCAGCTTTCCCTGAAGTTAGTGCTCAATACTTCGAAAGACTGAAAGTTGCAAAATAAAATGTTTGTGTTTTAAAAACATTTGTCTAGGTTGGGTTTTTTTCCTTCTATCTTGCATATTTCAAATAAAACAACTAGCAGACAGAATTTATTTAGCCTTTCAAACAGCTTTCGATAAAATCCTTCACAAGAGGCTATTAAAGAAACTTTGTAACCAGGATGACAGGTAAAGTCATGTCACTGGTTTAAAAACTAAATAAGAGATAGGATGGCATAAATGGCCATTTCTCACCACTGACAGAAGGTAATAGAAAGGTTCCCAGAAACCAGCATTAGGATGGCATTCAATATACATATTAACACTCCTGAAGAGCAAGTGAATAGTGAGTCTAAATGTTCCAATTATTTTGGCCCCTGACTGCCAGGGAGGATTGTGAGGAACCCTGGAAAGACCAAGCAAAACCCAGCAATGAACCAAATGCAATTTATCTATGGCTAATAACATAAAATGCGTCCCTTTGTTAATATGGCTCAAGGCGGCATCTGCAAAATTCTAACTAGTAAACATCAAGCAAAATTCCTCATAATCTTTAATGTATTTCTCCTCAAACTACCTCTGTAATGCAGAATACTGCTATTATCCCTGGCTTACAGATTGGGAAGCCCAGAGAAAAACTAAGTGACTTGTTTAAAGTCACACAAGAAGTATGTGGCAGAGCAGGAGAGTGAATACAGATCTTTCAGGTCCCAGGTTGCAACCGCTAACCCCTGGACTATTCTTCCTCTTTACATTTGAAAGCAGTAAACAGCACAATCCGAGACTTAGTTTGCTCGGGATTTGTGTCAAATTCTCCCACAGCTGCACTAGCACTTGTGCAAACATGGCAGGAGTACAAGGGTGGACAAGCTGCTGTGGATTTTACCAATGTGATGCCTCAGCCTGCTCACAAGCGTAGACAACAGGGCGGTTAAAAACAAATGCAGATGGCCAATCAATATTCCTCAGTCTTTGGATTGGTGGAGCTATACCACTGCTAGAGCACTGGTAGGAAAATAGATGGTTGAGTTTGTTAACCTTCACGTCCATGTTTTCTCCCTGGCTAGCAAGGAGGACGGGGATTTGTGAAGTAGTGTAAGGGAGAGGGTACTGTTGCTGAATTCTGTGGAAAGGCCGATATTTTACTATTTCTCAATTGTTGCTGGAATATTGGGTTGGGGAAGTGGTACTCAACATTTTCCATATTGTGACAGTGTCAAGAGGAAAAAAGTTTCAGGACTGTATCTAGTCATAAAGAAAGAGGTTGGCTGCTCCCTGTAGTAGGGGCAGATGGCCTGCAAGCTTTGAGACTCAATGGGCTATGATAATTGAGAACCTGGCTATTCACTGTTCTACTGTATGTTTTTAAAGCACATTTCTAAGATACCCGGGCTTGGGACAGGTGATTTTCTTGCACACTTTACAAATTGAAAGATTCAGCACTGTACATGTTCTGCTGTCTTTCAATTGGCATTTCGAAATGTTATTTTTATACCATAGCATTTCATTTACAATTCATCATTAAATATCACAATCTATAAAACAGTGAACGTAACAGTGAACACTTCCCCGTGAAATGTCCTGTAAAATGCTGTTTACAATAGTTAGCATTTGTTTTAAGTCATAGTGAAAAATATAAAGGAGTAAAACAATGAAAAAGTTCTTCACAGTGATAACTTGCAACTTGATTCTAGTTAATGCCCTCAAGTGTAGATTTATTTCTCTCTCTCAAATTACAGCTGCATAAACAGCACACACAAACCTTCAAATGTCACATTAGAATGAGCTAGTTAAAGTTCTCTGGAGCAGAACCCATTTGACTGTGGGAAACCTGTAGCTTATTAGTGAGTGTACTGCAGTGGAGAGGAATATTACCCATTGCTTTCTCTTTTCCAGACAAGCAAGACTATTTCCACTGACTTGGCTATATAGTAATCCTGGACAGCTATCTGTCACTGAGGAAGTGTGGCTTTTTATGGGTTTTTTTTTAAATGTAATATTTTCTTATACTGTGAGCAATAATACTAATTCAAAACCTGTCACATTTTATTTTGCCTGATGGTTCTCGCCTTTTGTGAAGCAGTGCAGAATTCCTCAGTTTTCCCTTGCTTGTCACTGCTACCCAGCCCCCTCAGGGATCTGTGTTATGGCTACTTTCATTCTTTTCATTTAAGAAACCCTTTTGAAAGTTTCACTTCTTCAGTAGACAGAGATTGCTATGGAGAGAAGCGAAGAACTATGCCCCAACCAAGGACAGCCACTGTGTTTGCCGCATTCCCAGTCCCTGTTGGTCGCAGGAGATACCAGGATTAGTTTAATCATGAGCTTTTTTTTTTTTTTTTTTTTTGACTTAGCTGGTAGAGATGGACTACTGTGGTCCCAGTTTTAACATCAAATGTTGAAGCGGGTGCACACACCCCCAGTCCACTCATGTGTTGGAGGATTTCATTAATAACCTATAAATTCCATACAAGTCTTGCCACCAGCTGGCAAACAATTGTGGGTACTTCAGCAGCAGAAGTCACAGGCGGCTTTTCTTTCATCCTGCCAGTTTGTTCAGTGATTTCTACTCTTTTGTGGAGTCTTGTTCACTTTGGCACTGTTGCCCCGTTTTGGCCAGATTTTATTTTACTGTACAATGCAACGGCCAAGCACCAGATGGGCAGTATAAAGGAAGAGCACACTAGCCTTTTTATGTGATGTGACAGCAGCCCTTGTAGATAAGACTACAGCATAAAGGCTCATGGACGTTGTCTGGTATGGATCAGCTCTCCGGACCACACTTATTATAGCTCCCAATATAAAAAGTTCTCAAGAAACTATGCAACAAATAACCAGGAGTCTGAAAGCAATGTCCACATTCTGAAGAATTTTAGCTTTTGTTTTTTTTAATTTGAATGTTAATTAATCTGATACAGTTTTCAGGCAGTTCTTAAAGATTTCCGTACCTTCCAAAACAAGAAAGGAAGAAGCAAATATGTCCACAGAAACCTACATGTTCAGCCCTAAATACTGTATTGGAATTTTGCATCAGCCCGTGATGTTTCATCAGAATGAAGCAATGCTGCAAGAACAGAAGCAGCGCACAATTCCTTAATATCAACTTTACTACAATGCATAGAAAATCAGTGATTTTTTTCTCCAAATATTTCTAAAGGGGAGAAAAAACTGCATCCCCTGAAGGTAGAATACAAAAGAGCTAACCTGTTGAGAGGCATTTGGCTTTCCTGCAGACATTGGTAATAAAGAATTGGATCCGTTTAATATCAAAATGTCACATGAAAACTTTAGTTTCAAGATGTGGTGGAAATGAAGATTAAGCTACAGTGTACAAACTCATGGGACTGGTTCTCCCATTACCTTACAACTGTGTAAGGAGAGGTTACTCTTCTTGTATAGCAACTTCAAGATTTGTCTTCCTGTGAAACACCACCACATCAGCAACTGCATACACCTCTGCAGTCTTGAGTAGAGATTTGTCCTCAGTGTCTTCAGATCCACATATGTGCCTAAGATGCCATCAGGCCCTGACACAAGAGTGTAGCACGGGGCAGACTCACTGCCACTCCCAGTTGCTTCTCAATCACAAATGTCCAGAGAAGACTCTGAAGCTACATTCCCCATAGAGATAAACATCTCAGGAACTCAAGTTGTACAAAGCAAGTAACCTCTCCATCTCCATCTAGGGGTAGTGTCCCTGGCTCCTCCTTGCCAATTTATTTCTATGTTCCTTGCTACTCTATTGCCCAGAATTATTTTGATTGGCTGGCCCTCACTGTAGGAACTGTAGGCAAGTGTAACAAACTTCTCTGAGCTCTGAATGGAGTGTGGCCTCCTGATGGGTCCAGGTGATCTGAGCTGTGAGGTTCTGGAAGTGTGCACCCTAGTCTATCAGGCAGGAATCAGTAGTGATAATTCTGAAGAGAAAGGTAACTCCCACTCACAGGTTTTGTGAGTCCTTCTGCTAATTCAGGGAGATTATGACCTGGAGAAGTACAGACCTGTTTTGATATAGTGGGAGTTTGATATACGTTGGGTGTTTAGCTGGTTCTCAACCATGCTTGAGGACATCAAAGTGAAATCCTACTAAAGGAGTTATGAATGTGGAAGCTGCCATCTAAGCCAGGAGTCATAGGCAAGCCCTTACAGTGATCTTGGAGCTCTGCTGCATGGTTGAACATTGTGGTGAATTTGTCCTTTAAGTGTTCTCTGGTGAAAGAAAAGTCCAGTGTGGCCCCACTTAATCTATACATTGTGCAGATCCACCTGCTTAACACAGTTAATACTGAAAAAAGGGGAAAGGGACATGCCAGAATAGGCTAAACAGATTTAAGAATGTTTAGACAAGTTAGATATATTCAAGTCAGCAGGGCCTGATGAAGTTCATTTTAGGGTTTTTAGAGAACTAAGAAGTAATTTCAGAAGCCAAGTGATTATCTTCAAGAATAGAGGATGGGTTAGGTACCAGAAGGCTGGGAAAAAGCAAACAGTGTCTACCTTTAAAAAGGACCTAGTCAATTATACATCCTAATCTAGGAAAATAGTGTGTTATAAGAATAGCCAACATGGATTTGTCAAGAACACACCATGCCAAACTAGTCTAACTTCCTTATTTGATAGGACTTCTGGCCTAATAGAGAGGATGGGTATGGGGTGGGAGAGTAGTGGACATGATATATATATATATATATATAACCTGAGTTTACTAAAGCTTTTGAAATGGTCCACATGAGCCTCATAAGCAAACTAGTGAAATGTGGTCTAGATGAAAACACCAAGGGGGCATGCACTGCTGGCTGAAAGACCACACAGCGTAATCAATAGTTTACTGTTAAACTTGGAGGAAATATTTACTGGGATCCAGTTGTGTGAGTCCTGAGTCCACTACTATTTAGTATTTTTATTACTGACTTGGATAATGAGCGGAGAGCATGCTTATAAAATTTGTGGTAAAGGTTGCAAGCACTTCAAACAGGACAGGATTAGAACTCAAGGTGACATTTGATAAATTGGAGAATAGGTCTGAAGTCACAAGGTGAATTCATTTTTGTTCAGCAAGTTGATAACATTCTCATCTATTGTTCCACACTGTGTGAATTAAAGACTGATTTGACCTTGTAACTTACCCTTCTCTCTGTTATATACACAGACACTTTCTATATATGTATATTTTCACCTACAGACTAGTTTCCTTTTCATTCATCTGATGAAGTGGGACTAAACCCATGAAAGTTCATGCAATAAATAAATTTTAGTCTTTAAAAGTACTACAGTACTGTCTATTTGCATAAGAATTGAAGTTTCCAAAAGGTGATAGAAACAAATAATGGACATATGAAGCTTTGTATAATCCTCTTACACCCAGAGAAAATTGTACCCCTTAGATGACATAGTTGCTGGGAGTAGTTTTCAGACTATTTTAAATGTTAGACCTTATTTCAAAGCCCTTTAACAACATTAGGGTTTGCTTTATTTTAGTATAAACAACGAGCATGAAGAGGCAATTGTGCATTTGTGTTTTAAATGTGGATACTCTTCACTTGGCAAGTTTTAAATGTAGGAAAAAACCCAGCCTTTTTGGCATGTCCTTTAACTTCAAAGAGCATGAGAAAACTCCCAGAATGTTTGTAGAACAGGAAAAGCAAACTTCAAAGAACAGATACATGTTTCCAATACTAAACTCCAGGAAGTGGCAATAAAACTGACTAGATGTAACACTGACAGAAACATCAATAATAAATTACTTCTGATCCACAAATCAGAGGATTTTCTACAGGAGCTGAACAGAGTCTAATTGAGGCATCAGGAATGGTATTTTCCCAGTGGAAGTCCAGACAGAAAATGCAAGCCTTGTATATTTAATATCAAATATAACTTTAGATGCAGATCCAAAATGATACCCTTCAATTTCCTCCTTCAGAGAGTTGAAAATTCTGCAAAGTGTAAAAATTCAGTTCTGATAAGGGAACTACTCTTTTTAACAGATTTTGTTTTGAATCTAAACGACCACCATGAGGCCTTTCTTTAACCCACACTCTGATATCAGAACAATAATTTATAAAACTGATTTTTTTTGTACACAAGCACTATCGATTTAGTTTTAAATAAATTATTTTCATGATACTCAGTTTTCAGCAAAATATGTAATAGGCAGCTTCTGACAAGATGATCTGAACTACAAACTAGGAAAGTACAGGAGTTTCATTGCCCAGACTTATTACCATTACTCTAAAGTGATACTAAATATACAAAGGTTTATAAAAAGGGGAGGATCTAGATAAAATAAGAAATGTTTAAAAGTGTTAGTGTATAATAGAAGCAACTGGAATGACAATTCTCTCTATGATACAGAAGAGTATGCAACTGTACCCAATACTTCATGCCAAGAAAAAAGCTGTACATGATGGAATGTGATCAAATGTATGAAATATTTTAGAGACACAGCAAGATTAGTGAAAAAGTGTTTTTAGAAGTTAAAAATGCCCATAGTACAATTTCTCTCCCTCCCCACATTTTACTGTAGAATATGACCTAGTAACACCTGCCTAAAGGTGGCTCTATTTTACTGGTGTAGAAAGACACGTTAGGTTGCCTGGCACTATATGTTCAAATTAACTTCTATTAACAGTGTCCTTTCAAGATATTACCATGATCAACATAAAAATACTTTGTTATCCTGTTTGGATGTACTCATTGGATAATGAAGTTTTGTCTTTCTTAGCCAAGTGGATCCAGGCTAACATGGGTTAAGCTTCTGCAAGTTATTTTACAAACATTTGAATGTCAAATGACTGTGTACATACACATACAATTATGAATTGTTACAGGCAGTGGCACTATTTGAAGAGTTTCAGAATGCTAACAATGTAATGTATTCCATGTCTATTTATCACTTTTTGAGAGGCACCCTGTGTATACAGCTTTAGCAGATAAGTTTGTGATTTAAAAATTGAAAAACAAAAAAATTAAAGCATTTAAGTGAAGCATCTCATTTTGGAACACTAATTTTGTCCCTTATAATTTTTATAGCAATATTCCATTTCATTAAAAGAAATTTCACTGTAGACCACAAGTTATTTCCTTTAAAATACCTGCATTTAAAACTTGAATTTGTTTTGTACAAAATTTAAATGAGACCTAGATTTCTTATGCTAGAAGTAATAGTATTAACTATGAATTTTGTCAGTGTTTTCTATTAGATACAGAAATCAGTACAAAATGTGAAGTTGCATGCAACATCTGCATATACTCCAGCTATACTTCTGTAAATGAACTCTTCATTCAAATGGACAGTAGAATTGAAGGAGGAAATTGCATTATTCTTTAAGAACAGTTGAGGCACAGAGTCGAGAAAACTTTCTCTGGTATCATTTTAATCCAATCTACAGCAAGACTTGAGCACTGCACATTACTATGTAACAGGGAAATAACCAAAGAAGTTCTGTGGCACTTTTAAAGACAAATTAATTTATTTATTGCATGAGCTTTTGTGGGTAAAATCCCACTTCAGACACATGAAATGGAAACTACAGTATAGAAGGGAACTTATAAATGCAGAGAAGTCACAAGGTCAGGTCGAACTTTTTTCAGCAAATCAAACAAGTTGTTTTGATTAAAATAGTATGGAACAACAGGTAGGAAGGTTAAGAGAAGCGGGGGGGGGGGGGGGGAAAGAATTACCTTTTGTAATGAGAGAGCCAGGCCAACTCTCTATTCAGATCTAATTTAATGGTGTCAAATTTGTATATGAAATCTAACTCGGCAGTTTCCCTTTAGTCTTGATTTGAACTGTTCCTGTTGAAGCACTATAACATGTCTTCCACAGAATGTGTAGAGGGGTTGAAGTGTTTCCCTATTGGTTATTGAATGTTACCATTCTTGATATCTGATTAGTGTCCATTTATTCTTTTGTGCAGACAGAATCCAGTTTGGCCAATGTATAAGGTATAGGGGCACTGATGGCATATATTACACTGGTGGATAAGCAGGTGAATGAGCCCCTGATGGAGTAGCTGGCTCAGTAAAATCCTCTGAGGGTATCATCAGAGTAGGTAGCAGAGGCTCTGGGAGCAAAGATGAGCAAAATGACATTTCTTTCAAGGTGGACACTGCTGTAATTTGGAAACTACACTTAGTTTCTGTATCAGTCCCTGGTTCTACATATTAGAAAATTGTGAAATTGAATTATCAATTTCAATCAATCAAGTTATCACAAAACATGAATTGGAGTCGATTTGCCTTGTAGACAAATAAGAATTGAAGCCCATGCAAACACAAGCATGCCTTTAGAGCAGTGGTTTTCAAACCACAGGTCGGGACCCAGGACTGGGTCACAGAACCTCAGACACTGGGTCATGCTGCCTCCTGCTGCAGCCACCGAAAGACTGGAATGCATTGCTCAAAGATGCAATTGTTCAGTCACAGGAATAAATGATTTTTTTCAACTAGGCCCCAAGAAAAGTTTGAAAGCCACTGCTTTAGAGCAGCAAATCTCAATCTGATGAATAAGTCTATTGTCTAGCGCAAGTCTATGGAAATCTCCATGCTCATTCAGTACCAGCCATTTTTTTTTTTGGAGGGAGGGGTCAGGGGGAATAAAGGGGTAGAAGAGCTAGCATTTAGGTGCTCTAAAAGACACAGCTAATATGCAGACTAGTGACCACTCGAGAGCAAGACGAGTTTACCAGATTTGTCCACATTATTTGTATTAACACAGCTGAAGTTATGCTGCACAAGGCCAGTTAAACTGAACTACTACAAATCTGCACAGCTGTGCAAGTATGAACATAGATTAAAGATACAAAGACTGTGGAAGAAATAAAGCTGCAGATTCTTCTATAGCACAATTCAAGTTTATTTCATTCATTCTTGCAACAAACTTAAAAATACAGTATCATTTAGCATTCTGATGTCCATGAACCATGATGATGATAAACCCAACTGTGTCAAAATGTCTACACTGGTGAAAAGAGGAAGTCAAATATCAAAATGCACAAAGCACTAATTTTCTTCCGTCACGGCGTAGAAAGATATGATTGTTTCTTCATTTACAAAATATAATTAAGACAGTTCATTTTGAAATTTTGCATGCAACACTGCAATTGCTTGAACTAGGACACTCCACTCTTACCAGCCTCTTCTACAGAGAAATTAATGCATTCAACGTGGTATTAAAGGAGGAGGAAGCTCTATTTAAGTTTGAAGCATTATTTTTTAATAAGGAAGAGACGCAGAGGGTGTTAAGACCCAAGATACATTTTATTTTAAAATAACCAACCCAAATTTGAAAAGGAAAGCAAAAAAACCCAACTAAGTGGATTTCCAAATGCATGCATTTCCAGTTGGCTTTGACAAAAACTATTTAAGACTTCGCAGTTTCCGGTGTGTAAAATAATTTACAGTTTGATAGTTACACCTAGCAAAGTGTTAGTGCGAGAAAGAGGAAGCCACCCAATTTCTCTCACATTGTGATGAAAAGTAAGCGAATTAATGAACCTATTTGGCTACACAACTATAAAAGGGGAGGGTTGAAGTGTTTAATATTTTGTAAAACCTCAACAAAAATGACAATCTTCTATGTAGTGCAAAAAGCAAACAAGTTTTTTTCTTTAGTATAACCAAATATTTAAATACCATCCTTTAACTATTCTGGTAAAGTGGCTTCGATTCGTATTATATTCAAATTAAAACACTGGTTAGAGAGTTTGCAGTTTTTTTCATGTGAAATAGGTCAAGAAAGATTGAAGTGTTTACATAATTGTAGAAAATGAAGGTTAAATAGTATCCACTATATCACCAGAAGAACTAGTACAAAGAAGGTTCAAATGATTCAGTGCTACAATACTGATCACTTAATGGGTGATGAAGGGGAGAGGATAAAGCAGAGAGAGAAGGACGGTAAGAGGTTCTGTTAGGGCCAGATACATAATTTGTTGACACTACACACCACAAAATTTGAAATTAAAAAAAACAAAAAAACTGTTCAAATTGCAGTTTTCTGGACTAATATTTTAATAGCATAAAAAGAAACTAGTTTATGCCAACATAGTACTAATTAATTTAGTGATATCTTACAGAAAGTCAAAATGGTATTCAGAGTCCACACTACTGTAATGAGATGATAGTTCAGTACTGGCTAGAGACAGAAGATTAGAGTTCTTTAAATAAAGGACTTCATAAAAACAGTTTGCCAAATATGCTCATTCACTTATCAATTGGTCAGTAACTGGTTACAGTTCAACTTATTTCTAATCTTTCCACTTTTCTTTGCCACCCATACCTCCAGTAACTCCAAGAAACCCACCAATAATTGCTCAGTAGTTTCTTATCAGCTGGAATGACTGCATTCCTGATTGTTTTTATGCTGTGGGATGCTGCATATGTATAAAACAGTTTGTTCTCATTTTACATTCTAAATACAAAGCTGTTTATAATTGAAGTACATTCAATTTTACACAACATGGTTAAAATATAAAACCAAAACATCTCAGTATATATTTATCTGGATGGCAATCACCAAATACTTTATTGCTCAGCCTTCTGACATCACAATTCCAGACATTAGAAATCAAAATATTTGCTCATTTTGTTTAAACATACTCCGCATTTAACACGATAAACACTATTTTCTGCATGTCAATGCCTGAAAGCTGCATACAATGACATCCCCAGAGGTAAATATGCTATTTTATATAACATATGCTTTTTTTTCTTTAAAGCTACTGTGAATTCTTTGGGTGAGCTGGTATGTCTAATGCAAATTAAAGATGAAAATCAAAAGCTCAGACTTTCCTCAGAGAAATGGGATGGGGAATGGCTTGTCACAATTTTAAATCTGTTTCCACAATTTATCAGTTCTTCTGCTGTAATATTTACTGGTACAATAACTTTCACATGAGATTTAAAAATACTTGAAGGATCATAAATGCTACAGAAATGTAGCAGGAGCTTCTGAAGAATCCTAGTGGTACTTACAGATTTCCCTGCAACTGTATATAAATCTTCCTTTTCCTGATAGTAGAAAAAAGAAATCTTTTCATAAGTTTTTTTGAAACTATAGCCAAAAAATCATTTAGCAACTTAGACAGTCTCAGTAGAAACAAGTATCAAAGTAAAAGGATGATCTGCAATGACATTTATCACACCCCAAAATATTACAAGTCAAACTGGTCAGTTCTGGACTAGAACATGAGGGGAAAACCGATAGTACAACCCTCCCACGGTATCTTAGCAGCTCTTCTGGAATATAACAAGGTCTCGCCTGAACTGATCTTTACTGACTTACGAGGAGTCAAAGAAAGGTTAGTGTGGCATCTGATTAATCAAGGTGGAGACACCACCTTTAGCTAGTATCAGAAGTCCTCAGTCCTTCAACATATGCTTTAAAGGAAGGATACATCTATCAAGAGATAAGCAACCAAATGGCCTCAATTACTAGATTGTATATTCTGGCAGACACTAACAGCACTGGACTACTGCCTCTTAGTTAACATTTCAGAATATGAAACACAGTACTTTTGTCTAAACTCATCTTTCAATACAACTTAAGAGAATTTAGGAAGGTATAAAACCCAATTTTTAAGTGTATGTTCCTTCTCCCTTTTGGAGAAATTTGTTTTCACTAGAAATGGAAAAAAAAAGATTGTGCATAAAACGGAAATCCTAAAGGACACTGATTATATAGATTTCCATTCTCCCCAAACAGATTATCTTTTGGATAGAGACCCCTAGTTAGTTTGGTTTATTGTGAACTCTCCTCCCTCACAAAGTATTTAGCTGAAGAAGCTGGTAGATACAAAGAGTGACAGACAGGCAGCAGTGTGAGGCCACAGAAAAGACATTAGTTGCATCAGTCCATCCATCACTGAAGAAGAGCTTTGATTGCCTGGTTGTCAGTGGCTTCAAAGGCAGTTAATCCATCTGGGCCTTTCACAGTCTTATCAGCGCCCTGTAAAGACATGAAAAGAATAGTCACTTTAAAAAGGAGGTTGCACTGTAGTATCAGCAGTTTAGTGTGCCAGAACCCCTTCACAAGAGAGAAATATTTTAAACAACTCCTTTTATGAACAACTCTCAAATTTCCTTTACTTCCTGTATATTTCTCAGTTAGAAACC
The DNA here is from genome assembly GCA_007922175.1 of Pelusios castaneus. Classification (NCBI taxonomy): domain Eukaryota; kingdom Metazoa; phylum Chordata; order Testudines; family Pelomedusidae; genus Pelusios; species Pelusios castaneus. The sequence goes on from ML685838.1 coordinate 2,245,159, forward strand.
ACAATCCACTTAGTCGCATAGCTAAATATATCAGGGTTTTTTGGTTTTGAAGTACCCTGAATTTGAGTTAATACACTCATTTTTTTTTGATAACTGGCTTATTTTTAATTTTTGGACCTCTAATGTGTTATAGTAATCTGTTCTGCAATTCATAAAATAGTTTTAATGTGACTTTTCTGCAGTACTTAGTAGCATTCAAAGTGCGGTGACAACCATTTTTGTGTATTTCGTTATGCATTCTCTTATTTGTTCACATATTTGGTATGATCCAAAACTCAATAAGTCAGTATAGCTCCAAAATTTCTATGAATGAATGATATTCTCCTGTATTCTTAAAAATGAGATAAATGCTTTCAAAAACAGCCAGCTAAGTTTCAAAGAGGCAGACTCAATTAAACAAGAGAAAGTTAGGAACCACACTGTCCCCCATCATATCAAAATTCTCAACATTAAGCCTGCTTACAAGTAATTCACCATAATTTTGGTGTTTTAGGTCCTTGATGGCCAAAAAAATGGTTATTGACCTTCGTAACTTTCAAGATGTGTTGCATACATCCATTTTATGTGATGTGTGTGCGTGCCACATGCATCAGTGAAGATTCCTCCCTCCTCCCCTGTGGTATTCAAAGGGATGTGATCTCTGGCACCATGAGCATATGAGACAGTATAAAGGGCACCATCGGCTCTCCACCCATTAGTTCCCTCTTGCTGGGAACCAAGACAGAAGGGAAGTAGGATGTGGTTTTGGAATGGACATAAGTAACACATCTTGAAGAACAGTTTCCAAGATCCATAACAGTTCTTTTTCTGTTGACAAGTTCCAAAGGGGTCTAATTCAGCAAAAACAAACAAGAGTCTTGTGGCACTTATAAAGACTAATTTATTTATTGCACAAAATCTCATGTTAGTTGTTAGCCTTTGTAAGTGCCACAAGACTCCTGGGTTCTTTCTTGAGTGCTTGCTCATGTCCATTCCATGTCAGATGAGTTACTAGCACTGCCTCTAGATGGGGGCCAAGAGTTCACGGATATGCCGACTGTAAAACCACTCTGCCACAGACCATATCATTCCAGGCCTGTGGAGTAATGGTGTAATGGGATATGAAAGTATGAACAAAAGACCATGTCATGGCTCTGCAACAATCCTGTATTGGGACCTGAGCTAGGAAGGCCACCACCAACGCTTGAGCTCTTGTAGAATGAGCAGTCAGAGGTGAGACCTTCACCTGCTCGTAGCAGGATCGGATGCAGGCAGTGATCCATTATGAAATCCTCTAGGATCATACCCACAGTCTTATCTGGTCAGCAATCATAATGAACAGCTGCATGGATCTGTGAAAAGACTTAGTTCTGTCAGCATAGAAAGACATAGCTCATCTAACATCAAGGGTGTGAACAAGCCTTTCCTCACTGGAGTTGTGGGGCTTCAGGAAGAAAACTGGCAAGAAAATAAATTTACTTGACATGAAACTGTGGCATCACTTTTGGCAAGAATGCTGGGGGAGGGTACAGCTAGACTGTATCCTTGTAGAACACCATATAACAAAGTTACAAAGTCAGGGCCTTAATCACGAGACTTGCGTTGCTGAAGCGATTGCTACCAAGATGACTACATACCATGATAGGTGTAGATGAGAACAAGATGTGAGGGGCTCAAAGGGAGGACCAGTGAGCCTTGATAGGACCAGGTTGAGATCCCATGGACAGACTGGGTCACACTGTGGGAAGACCCCCAGACCCTTGAGGAATCTGACTCATCTCATTTGAGAAGACTGATCTGCCCTGAATAAGGGGATGAAAGCCCAATTAAGGCTGCTAGGTGTACCTTAATTGATGATAATGTTACATACACCTTGTTGTTTTAAATGGAGCAGATATTCCAATATGGATTGAACAGATGACGTAGCTGTGGAAAGATTCCATTCAGATGCCCAGGTGTTGAAATGTTTTCATTTGGTCAGGTATGAGGGCCTCGTGTACCTTTTTATGTTCCCTAACAGGACTTGTTGGACTTGGGTGGAACAGACCCATTCCTCAAGGCTTACTCATAAGCATCCACACCATCAGGTGAAGGGAGGCTAGGTATGGATGTAGCAATTGACTGTGGCCTTGTGAGATCCATTACCTAGCCTCCTTTCACCTGGTGGTATGGATGCTTCATGAGTAAGCCTTAAGGAATGGGTCTGTTCCACCCAAGTCCAACAAATCCTGTTAGGGAACAGAAAACTGTATACAAGGGCCTCATACCTGACCAAATGGAAATGCTGGAGCAATCATCATATCTTTGTAGTCTGTCCCTCTTGACCATGGTAGGGAAAAGGCATTGGAAAGCAAGCCAATGTGCAGCCCCCCCTGCAGGGAACAGAAGTAATGACATTTTCTGTTCTATCTGGTAGTGAAGAGACTCATTTGGGGCGTTCACCTTTGGAATATGATTTTGCCAATCTCAAGATTTAGAGACCATTCATGGCAAGAGGAGAAGGACCTGCTTAGGTGATCTCCCAATGTGTTTGTGAAGCCTGGGAAGCATACAGCCCCCAGGTGGATAACATGACCCACACAAAAGTCCATATGCAAAGGGCCTCTTGGCAGAGGGCCATACGCCCCCTTGCTTGTTGATGTAAGGCATTGAGGCTATGCTGTCCATCGGCACTCACACTATCTTGCCAGACAGCTGGGGAACGAAAACCTTGCAGGCCAGTTGCATTGCCCTGAGCTCCCTGACCTTTGTGTGTAATGCTAGCTCCTTCTTGGACCAAAGGCCTGGGGTCCTGAGGGTGAAAAGTTGCCCTCCCGCACTTTAAATCCAAAAAGCATCCAATACCAGGGACAGTGTCAGCTGCGAGCCAGGAAGGGGACCTCCTTTGACATATAAACACAGCTTTAACCATCATGCTAGGGAGGTAAGTATTGGTGGAGGGATCATGAGGAACATGTCCAAATGGTACCTGGCTAGGCAATAAACCGATGCTAGCCACATATGTAGAGGTGTGAGATGTAATCTTGCATGCTGAACCACATAGGTGTAAGCTGCCATATACCCTAACAGCCTGAGGCATACTTGCACCATGGTGAGGGGTAGGCAGTTACCTGAGCTATAAGCTACAATATGACCAAGGGGCTGGCTTCAGGTAGGAGTGCTCTGGCTTGGGTGGAGTTGAGGACTGCATTGATGAACTATCTTCTGTACCAGTACTAGTGTTGATTTGTTTGTTTATTAACAGGATCAGTGCTTGATAGGTTGCAATGCTGTGCCGGACTTGAGCTTTTGACTGGCCCTTGATGAGCCAGTCATTGAGGTAGGGGAAGACCCATATGCCCCATACCCCAGAGGTAGGGTGGGATCACTGCCATGCATTTTGTGAACACCCTTGGCATTGTGGATAAGCCAAAAGGGAAGTACTGTGAACCATCATACTTCTTTTCCACTACAAACTGTAGGAATCTTCTGTGGCCCCGAAAGGCAGAAATATGGAAGGACATGTCCTTTAAGTTGAGAGTGGTGTAACAGTCACCGGGATCCTGGGAGAGGATGATAGAGGCTAGAGAGATCACGTGAAACCTCAACTTCTTCAGTTACTTGTTGAGTCAATGCAAGTTTAGAATGGGCCACAAATCCTTTGGGTCAGAAGGTAATAGAAGTAGAAACCTTTCCATACAACTCCGAGAGTGGAGAAGGGTTATGTGTCCCACCCACAGGAAGGCTTGCACCCAGTGCTTTTTTTCTAAAAAAAAAGGTACCGGAACTCCTATTGATGTCCATCGTGTCATAAAGAAATAACACTGAAAATAGTGCAGTAAACAGTAAA
>ML685838.1:2253966-2325070 GCA_007922175.1 Pelusios castaneus
TGCTCAGGGCGGGAGATTTGAATCTCCCCAGCCCGGCCCAGCCTGCACAGCTGGGAGGGAGCACCGGCGGGGACCGAACGCGGCCCCGGCAGGGCAGACAGACCCCGGCAACGGAGCCTGATCCTGGCCCCGTGCCGGGAGGCCGACGCTGTCGGCAGAGCGCCCCGGGGTCGGCTCTGGGCCAGGAAGTCGAGGCGGCCGGTGGGTGGGAGAAGGAAAAAAAGGTGCCGGAACGCCGTTCCGGTGCGTTCCGGCAGAAAAAAAGCACTGCTTGCACCTCCTGGATGAGAAACTGCTCAGAAGAGGGATCTCTGAATAGGGACGGGGAGGTAGGAAGGTGGGCGTGAAACAGACTGAAAAGCATACCCAACTGCTACTGATCTTAATATCCATAAGTCTGATGTTATGGCAGTCCAGGCAAGGAAGAAGAGTGCAAGAAAGTATGAAAATAAAGGAGAGGCAGGATCCTGGATAATGGCTGGTAATTCACCCATGGGTTCCTTCAAGAGGGCTGCCTATTCCCAGAGGGGTAGTGGCTTGAGCCTGAATGGGAGGCAGCAGTAGGACACTGCCTCAGCATCTCTTCTAACCCCTAATTTTGTTTTTAGAGGACTCACTCCGGGACCAGCCCCTGAAGTACCTACTGGAGTTTGACGGCATTTAGAGACCCAAGGAGTGGAATATGGCTCTGGAGTCCTTAAATCATGCAGCCTTCTGTTTGATCTGTGACAGGGATGCATCATCAATTGCGAGGTCCTGAATGGATTGTTGGACCTCCGAGGACAGGTGACTGAAGGCATGAAATTCTTCTCATGAACACAGCTGATGTCATTGTCCTAGCTGCCAAGTCAGCTGTGTCAGAGCTGCCTGGATGAAGGCTTGGACCACTGAGCCTCCAGTATATCCTCCAACTCCTATTTCAAGTCCTAAGGCAGAGAGTCTGCAAACTTAGCTATGAAGTGACAGGTGTTATAATCTCTTCCCAACAGGGCCTGCTGGTTTGATATGGGTAATTATAGGCCTGTAGTTGAGTAAATCTTTCTGTCAAAAAGGTCTAGTCTCTCTGCCTCTATTATTGAGGGTTGAACTGCCTGCCCCTGTCTGTCTCTCTCATTGGCAGCTGTTACCACCATGACCCCAGGGAAGGATGGATGCACAAATATTTAAATTCCTTCACAGGTACATAGTATTTTCTCTCAGCCTGCTTAGATGTAGGGGCAGGGAAATTAGGGTTTACCACAAGGCTTTAACTAGCTTCACCACCCCTTTGTTGACCAGGAGGCCACCACAGATGGGGCTGTTGTTGCCAGAATATCAGAAAAAGAAAAAGTCATCAGCAGGCTCCTTCAGCTTCTCTGTGTTTAAGTCCAGGTTTGAAGCTACTCACTTGGGCATCTCTTAACGAACCCTAAAGTCATTCCGTGGGATAGTGACTGCCTCATCAAGCAAGGAGGGTGATGATGCTGGCAAGGGTGGAGAGGTAGGATCTTTCTCTCTCTCCAGAGTGGCCTCTTATGGGGCTACTGCAGAAGCCTTAGCATCTTGGTCTGATTCCACGTCTAAGTCAGGTGCTGGGCGAGTGGCTGCTGCTGACCGCCTCTCTGAAGTCTCAAAAGAATGACTATATGTGACCCCGGAGCAAGGGGTAACCTCCAGAGGTTCCAAACCTACCATGGCATGGGCCGTTGCTCTTGCAGTCAACCTCTCACGGGGAAGCCCGCAGCTGTTGAAGTGGTTGCCTCTCTCTTGGACACAGTCACTTCCTCTTCTGAGTCCTAGAAGTCTTCTCTTGAGGATCCACAGAGCACATACCGACCCACAGTCCTGGTATGGGGGGCCTCCCTTCTTGATATGGCAGAGATACGAGGACTGCCAAGAGACCCTGAACTGCTTAGAATGCTTCAGGAATTGACAATATTATGTGATGCTGGGTTCCCTTGCTGCTCCCAAGGGTCAGCAGCAGTTCTGAAATGGGGCTGGGGACTCAAAGGAGTGAGACTGCTGTTGACCCAAGACTACGAGAAGATGAACAGCTCAGCAGAAATCTTACCTTGTCTCTTGTGCCCCTTTTATCTCTTCTAAGGGTTAGTGAGCCCCCTCTCCCAGTATGTGTCTTTTTGTTCTTTTTCTTAGATACTGGGGAGAGTGATTGGTGCAGGAAGGAACTCTATGCTGGGGGAGGGAAGGAGAGATTGCTTTACATGGATACCTATTTATTTGGTGCCTCAATCCATTAGATGTGCTCTTAGTCTAATGTCCCATTCCTTTTCAGTGAGAGGTATGAATCTTTTACAGACCCTCACACATAAGCCTCTCCCAGGCACTTTAGACAGCTAATGGTGAGGATCATTCATTGGGACTATGCCTGCCATCAAATCTATAGTATGACAGGCAAACTAAAAGCTAACTAACTTTAAACTATATACATTACTAGTAAAAGAATCACAGGGTTAGAAAAACTTGCCAATGGGAAGATGATGTTCCAGCATAGTCACGAACGGTAAGAAGGAACTAGGGGGAAGGGGAGAGATTAGTGGTGCCTTTTATACTGACACATATGCGTGTGACCACAGAGAACACTAGAACCAGCCATATGGATACCACTGAGGGAAAAAAATTTCCAGCACCAGTACATTTGGTATACAAGCTCCTGACATGGAATGGATATGAGAAAGTACTCAAAGAAGAATGACTTTTACAAGACTAAATGCAGTATACTTAATTTTACACTATTTTGGTAAGTAGAGTGTCCTGTGGCACCTTAAAGACTAACAAATTTCTTCAGGCATAAGGTCCTGTGAGCTCCAGCCCACTTTGTCAGGCTTTAGTCCTCTCAATGTACAAGGTGAGTGGACACCTAATATTCAACATGTGAAGCTGTCCTTCTTTAGAGTTTTTATGAGGTTCTGGGAAGAAAACTGGCAGGAAAATGACTTGGTTGTTATGGAAATGTGAAACCAGCCCAAGCCCGAGTGTCTACATTGCAATTTTATAGCCCAACAGCCTGAGATCCACAATTCCAAGTCAATCGACCCAGTCCAAGTATTTCATGGGTCTTTTAATTACAGTATCAAAAAAATACAGTTATCAAGACTGCAGCCATTCTGTTTACTTGTTGGAAGAAAGCACTAGGGCAATAATAGTAGCACATGTGCATGTCTCAGACAGAATTTTAATATATTCAAGGGCAGTAGACTTTCAGGATTCCCATGATGCCATTCCAAATTATGCTTGTGAGCTGAATGTTAGAACCTGTGCATTAGGAATTCTATCAAGTCATTTCATATGTTTAGGAGTTTTGCTCAGTTCATTTGGGCAAGATTAAGGGGATTTAAAACAGTTCATTTTTATTGCGCTCTACATTGACAGTAACTGACAAAAATGTATTCTGCACGTGTAATGTTCTGAGTCAATTTTGCTTAGAATGCAAACAGCCAAGTGTTCTTCAAAACTGGTATTTTAGAATTTTCGGCAAGGAAGCCAAATTTTTAAATTAAGAATTGGACTAAGACTAAACTCTTCTTTCTAACTGTTCAGCACCTAAACAGTGTAGAACACAATAAAATAAGTTTTTGGGCAGAAACACTTGACCTTGTATGTGGGTATAAAAGTAATATTACACTGACAAGACAAATGAAGGAAGCCATTTGCCTTTAATAGTAAAGTAGGTTCTGAATATATTAATTCGTATTCCATATGGTTACTGCAGGTTTGAAGAAGCATTCAAGAATTAAGACTATTCTGCCAAACCACAAGCAAGCTAACACATTTTAGCATGGCACTTCAAGATTATTTTAGTGAAAACATAAGAGCTTCATCCTCAGCTACATGAGAAGTGCAATCCCAAATGACTTGCGTCATTTAGAAAAGGTGAAGAAAGTTGATAGCGGTACCAGCTTTAGGGAAATGAAAATCAGGTGTTGGATTTGAACAAGCTGAATCAGAGTTTTAGGCTAGAAGAGACCACCAGATCATCTAGCCTGACCTCCTGTATACAACAAGCCATCAAAGCCACCCAACACTTGCATACTAACCCCAGTGACAAACACTAGAGCTTAACCAAAGGGAACTACAAAACGAGGAAGTTTCTCTGTTTTCTCCTTCAGATCTTCTTTCCAATTACAGATGTCCTCCTGTGTTACACAGTGTGATGAAACAGGAAACCACTGACTGGCACAAAGAGCCTTTGGGCCCAGCTAGCTCCACTCTATTATACCTGCATCCAGTGCTGGGCCTGGAGGGGAGAGAAAAAGCACAGAACCTGGCTTAGTTCAGCACTGACTGGCGTAGAGGTAGATGCTGGCTGCCTCCTTACCTGAAGAGAAGGATCTCTACAGCTTGCCAGGCAAGGCAACCACCACAGAACAAGCACCATCTCCCAGGCCAGAAGATTGAGAATGAGTCCTAGGAGCACTTGGCTTAGGAGAGAATAGGGTGCATGAAGGGGTTCTGTGGGGTACTGACCCCACTAAAACTTATGGTTGCCCCACTGAGAGGATTCACTAGGGGGCACTATTACAGACAAGCTGTCACTACAACTTGGACTACAGGGGTCACTCCCAAAACTGAAAGGACAGCATTAGGAAGCAGCCCAGGCCAGTGGATGTGAACTTGCCACTGGAGTTCCTCTACTCAGAGGGCTGACTTATACAGCACCCCAGACTGGGACTGAGTGTAGTGGGAAGACCCAGATATCCCACCTTATTCCAAGCTTTAAAGACTGAGGTACCTCAACACAGCAGAGGGCTGGAAATCAAGTACTCCAACCACTAGGCAACTCAGCTCTCTCATCCCACTGTTACACGGAGCTTAAGAGACCATGTTCATTATAAAATGTGACCAGTACGCTAGCTAATATTTACCATGAATTTGTGCTGTCTCCTTGAGCCATGTCCACAGGATGGATGACTTCCTTTGTATGCTATTATCTTCACCACACTAGCTATGCCAGTTTATTGTATGAAGCTAAAACAAATGTTTTCTGCAAAACCATCCACCCTATTAAAAAAAAAGTTTACAGTCTGATCCCTGAAAGCCAACAAAAGGGAAGGGAAAGCTAAAACTCTCCAGGAATGCTGAGTATCAGCTGCCAAGTAAGCATGATGTACTTAAAACGTGAATTAAACAAGTTAAGCAAGTGGTTTATTTGACCCATCATAGCAGGATAGTCGATGAAGTTCTTATATTTGAAAAGGGCCACAAAACAGTATTTGGCAACGGTACATCTTTCCGGTTACCAACTCAGGTAAAAGTTGAATACCATATAGCTTTTCCATTCTTAGAAGGGATTTAGAGTGTATTTGGACGCTAAGAAAAAAAATTGATACGCCAAATAAATCTTGACATTTGTGCAGTCCTCCATGTAATCCCACCACAGAGAAGCAGAATTACCTAGGTGAGAAATTTTGCTGCTTTCAAGTACAGTTCCTGATGACAACTGTCCAAAGGAATCTAGGCAATCTCTTCAAAAAAAAAATTTAAGGACCTGTTCTGTTAATTCTCTCTGAAGAATTACTGGTGGAAGACAAAATACTGGGCGAAAGGGACCATTATAGTCTGATCCAGTACAGCCATTCTTCTGACCATAATGAGTTTTCATAGGTATTTGTTCTGTTGATATGTGGCTGTAACACCCCATTATCATTAAACTTCACTAATGGAAGAAGTTTGACTAGTGAGAATGTCACAAGATGACATTTTCCCATGCCATTAGTCACACTTCCAAAAGTACAAGATTTCATTTAATTATTTTGTCATGACTGGTTACTAGCAAGAAAGCATTACTGAAAAGACAAAGATGTTTCTATTTTCTAATCCACAGTACTGCAACTACTTATCTTCATTTCTTAGTAAATGGAGGAGCCATGAATTTTGAGGTAGATTTAGTTGCTTCAACTCAAATGTCTTAATATAGACAGGTTTCATCTTGATTTTACTTAGACCAAGAAAAATCTAAGTGCTTCAGAAATGAAGACTCAGTAGTTGGGACTTCTCCTTATGAGTAGCACTGCTGCATCATGCATCACAATTTTAAATAATTAAATAAAGTTCAGGATCCAGTTGAATAAGAGGAGCTATATCAAAAACCTTGATTGTTATTCTTATCAAGGCTTCTTTCTCACCTAAATCACATCTGAGTGACTGGAATGTGCAAAACAAGGGACATGGGCAATGTTATTCTGTTCTCCTACAAGAGTAATCTACTGAACTGTCCACAAGCTGAAAGGCAGACTTGCAAAGCAATACTCCTTCCCTACGGCCTCTTAGCAGGAGTACAGAGTGGGATTTATTAACCATGAAGGCAACGTTTATTTAGAGCACTAATATTATTTGGGATTTATTAACTGATTTGTAACTCTAGTGGTCACCAAGTAGACCTGCAAATCCTTTAAGAGCTTTATGAAAAGCCAGCAGACTTACAAGTACCTTAATTTTAAAAATACATTGTTGAGAAGAGAGAGTCCTGTGGCATTTTAAAGAATAACAGATTTATTTATCGCATGAGCTTTCCTGGGAGAAAATCCCACTGTCAGATGCATTGAAGATGGAAAATTGTTTCTGTAAATTTCCCATCTTCAAAGTGTCTGACAAAGTGGGATTTTCTCCCACAAAAGCTCATGCGATAAATAAATCTGTTAGTCTTTAAAAGTGCCACAGGACTCTTTTTCTGCAATAGACTAACATGGCTACCCCTCTGGAACTTAACTAATTGTTGAGAAAATTTCTTTGTAATAATCCATATGGCAGTTCTATTTTTTTTTAAAAAAGATTAAACTTGGCAGCAAGAAAGCATGTTGCCCCGTGAGATGCATTCTGGTACTGAGTCTCAAGAGAGATGCGTGAAATGCATCAGAGGTGATCTGCAGGCACTCTCAAGGCTTGAGGATGCATTCCCTCATTTTTTGGTTAAGTCACAGAGTAGCACTGAAGAAAATCAACCCCGAAAAAATCTCTGAAAAAAACTGTTAGTCCACCAGATAAAGTTAATCTAAAGAGAGGAAAAGAAGTGGAGGGTAGGAGAAAAAACAGGTGCTGTCTAATAAGCACTGAGGAGAATTTACTTTATTTAATCCAATTCTTCTCTATTTCATCCTTACACTGCAAATTCTGGAAGGTAGGTGCAATGCTTTCATGCAACATATTTCACCTAGCATAATACCTCACTTATTTTAGTAGCTCAGAGGTCTCAAACATATTTCAGATTGTGTTTCCTAATTTCTCCACTGATTTTTCTAAAAAACTGACCTGTTTTTGTTGATGTTTTGCCCTGATTCCCCAACAACTTCAGTATAATTTGTCCATTTTTCTTTAATTTTCCCCTCTGAAGTTACACATTCTGCATTCAATGGAAATTAAATGGGTTACTGTCACCCATATTGCCTAGAATTGAAGAAACAGGACTTTTAACAAAAGAGGAGGGTAAGTTCATTGTTCAAAAGTTTGATGTAGGACTGAACCAAGATTAACTCAAGAAACTAGGTAGTATTTGTTCACATACTTCTGCCAATTCACTTCTATCTTGCAAAACTGTCATTATTTGAGCCTTAAGATGTTTTGGAGTAAAAAGATCTTTGAGAAACTGGGATTCAGTCCTATGCCCACATAGGAGGAAAAGGCCAAAATAATTTTGAATTGAGATCCAACTAGGATTTGAAACCAAGTTAATATATTGGCTACTAATGAATCTTTATGCTTCTAAACCAAGAGATTTTCGTTAAAAACACAACTTAAGTAAAAATGGCCAGAAATAGCATTAGGGAGACCAAACTTGTTTGCAAGGCAGCTTGTAGGTGTGCACCTCTTGTCTTGTGTAACTTTTTTTATATGCAAATCTAGAGAATTTACAGTACACTTCCTGGCAAATGTTAAGTACAAAAAATTACCTTCGATTTCAGTGATTCTCAGATTGAGGCTCGGCAAGCTGCATGTGGCTCTTTGCAGCATGATATTAAAACACTGGTTAATAACTTAGAAGGGTTTATGCTTTACTAGATAAACTACAATTAGTTAATAAAATAATTGCTTGACCAGTCATTTTACTGCGAGAATTATATGTATAAAAACACTAAATATTTCCCATCATACTGTTTAAATAGTCCTATGATACTTGAAACCATAAATACACACTCTTGTGGCTCTTTTAGGTAACAACGATGGCTAATTTGGCTCTTGAATGACTGAGGTTTAAGTATCATTTCTCTATCAAAAGGTTATTATTTTTAACATTGCATCTCAGGTCATGAAATGTCCCACTAATTTGAAAATGCAGTCTCACAATTAATGTTAATTGTATACTCAGCCACAAAGGTTTTACTGCACCACAGAAGAAGAGATAATTACTTCACAAGCCCAGTTTTCCTTCCAAATAGATAAGACAAAGTGTTAATTTATTGCAGGGACCTTAAAAATTTGCTCTGTACCTCAGAAGGTCAATATTTCACACTTACTTTAAATTCCACATCAGGTATATTACTATCCATTGTTTAGTTACTGGATAGTATGAGACCACAGTTATTTTTAAAAATTGGCACATACAGTTCTATTTTTCCCTAAGTACAACTTTTTCAAATCAAAATACTAATGTAGAGCATACGCTGGAGCCTGGCACCAAACAGTGGGACTTGTATCTACTATTCTGATTATTATTCCCTTGGTGACTTTGCTAGCTATGACAGTTTTGATGGGAATTAACCTATATGCCAAAGAAAGTAAAACAATAAAAGGAGTAGCTTTGATAACCAACATTTTGGTGTTGTACCCTGAAAAACTGGAATTTTCCTTCAAACTATCTTTTGCTCTTGTAATGTATAGAAAGGCGTTTGCATGTATTTATGGTAAAGGACACTTTAAAGTCTAATTCTTGCCACTTAAATCTGTTTTGATAATTGCATAACTTGTTGCAAACCTAGACACTAGAAACACCAAACAAGTGTTAGTGAGTTTTGACCCTTCATTAAAGGTTTCAGGAACACCACAACATGGAAGAGCTCTCAGCCCTATCTACAAGTAATTCCAAAGAAAGTGTTACTTTTGTCCCTCAGGACGTTGCTGAGCTGAACTTGATGTTTTATCAGTGCCTATGTATTAGGCCTGAATCATCAGAAAAAGACAACTGATCCGAAAACATTTAATGAACCCAATCTGTCAAAATCATGCCTGTAACTGACTGCAGCCGATCACTATGATTAGTGTGACAGCAATGGCTGAGAACACTCAATCACCTGCAATATCAAAATTTTCAAAATACACCTCACTTGGGTGAAAGTAATAAATCAAACGAAGCAAATCAATTTCTACTTTTTAGAGAACAATGCCTGAATAGAAACAATGTTTTCACTGAAGCATGGGCTATAAAAGGCTAAGACTACAAGAAATAGATAGTGCTAACTTTTGCAGGAAGCATGTGGCTTAGGAAAATTATGTAGAAAGAACAGAAATCATGCACTTCAGGAGAGATAAGTGTCTCCGGGCCATAGCTTTATGTAAGTGTCTTACCAGATTTATACTGAAGTCACTCCCAAATATCATGCTGAACATCAATAGCTTTTGTATTTTATTTTGCATTGAAGAAATGTAAATGTCATGTCTCTCTGACAGATTACATATTACTTCATGATTACATTTGACTTTCATATTAGATGAAAATTCCTGTACTTGTATAATCATCACCATCTTAAGGTATATTAATGTTTTAAATCAAAAAGTTCAAATAACTCAATCATAAGACCATGTTTCCACAACACATCACAATGTTTGTTCTTCTTAAAAAGGTAAGGACAAAACTATCACAGAACATTGTGTGCTACATTTCCTTTCCACCAGAAACTTTAGTGCAAATACATCAGTAGGCCAAAGCCTGAGAGAGGATTCTCTAGTAATCAACCTCATTACTGTTCAAGTATTGACCAGTAGCAGCAACAGCAGCATTAAAAGCAGTATCTTCAACTATAATTTCCCTGCCCCCCGTTCAACTTATATCCCACTAAGCATTTCAAATCCATAAACATACAAGCTCATTGAAGATTCAACCATCTAGTTTATTGATGATTACTCTCCAAAGCCAATCAAATGCTGAGAAATTGTTTTTCCATTCTCACTAGAGCAGTTGTTTTAAAAAACTTAGAGTTGCGACCCAGTACTGGGTCGCAGACCCTCAGGTACTGGGTCATAGCATCCCCCTGCTGCCGCCATCAAAAAACTGGAATGCATTGCTGAGAGATGTAATTACTGGGACATGGGAATAAATGATTTTTTCAACTGGGTCCTGAGGAAAAAAGTTTGAAAACCACTGTACTAGAGCCAATAGGGAATTGCAGAGATGGGTCAAGCTTTATGTATATTAATAGATTTTAAAAAGAAAAGTAGAGTTAAGGATGCATGCACTGAGTGCTCTATTTTTGTATCTTTCCTGAATATGGATATTTAATACCCAATGCTTTAAAGTTAGAAAACCAAGAAATGCAAAAGTTAAGGCAGTGTTTTTTCCTACAGTACATCTTTAATTCTATCCCTGTACAGATGACAAGAGAACATGGAACACAATACATTATCACTTCCTAACATGTTCAACACCATTTCCAGATCAGAATTCCTATTCCTATACTCCAAAGTCAGTGTGGTCTCTGTAGCACCACTGATTCAGAAGTAACTGCTCCAGTCTGGCAGAAGTCACAAATAAAAACAAAAACAAAAAACAACAAAACAAAAAAAACCCCCACACAACACACCAGGCAGAGAAGTAGAGGAATTTGAATCTACCTAGTTTCTCAACCCCTTATCACGATACACAAGTGCTTCAAGGTTCCTGCGTATGCTTATGGCCTTGCCATTCCCTGCTTCAACCTCATTCCACCACAAGTCCCACTGTCTCGTCCTGCTGCTATATTCCTTCACATCATAGTAGAGCTCCAAGTCTGATGTAGTTAAGGTTGAATGTTGTTTTTGTTTGAAAACGACTATTGTAATTTTTCCAAAAACCACCTAGTTACCTGGATTGGACCATATGGTGAATTTCTTTATGGGGTGCTGAGTAGCGTTAGGTCATATCTACACTGACGGCGGCAAAACAAACCTTTGTCAGATCAATTTCCCTGGCTTGACTTAGCGGTTAGTTGGGCCATGCTAAATCGATCCAGAAATCAACCTTGTAAAACCACCTCTTTACACGGCACAGGACAGTGAAGATGCTGCGCTGAAAGGGAACATAGGAAGTCGACAGGAGTTATGCAAACTATTCTGTGTAGCTTGTGTAAATCCTGTTGACTGCTGCCAAATTTTCCCAGAAGTGTAGATTAGGCCTTAGTAGCCGACATTTAAGATTATTTGAGCAAAGGGTTCCTGAGACAAACTCCCCCAAAATCAGCATTTTACAAAGTTATCTTGCTCTTCTAGTTTTAATTTACCCACATCTGGGACTCAAATCTGGTTCTGATCCTCTCCAAGCTGATCTCAGTTGCTCAACATTTATTTTAGCTAGTGCACAGCACCTTTTGCCCCTTGGGGAACTAATAATGAAAAGGTTAAAATTACGTAACTCCAGATGGGTGTGCACCAAGATTGTATTTCTAAATAATGACAAGAGCATGCTCAGTAAGACTCTGTTCAAGCCAGACGTTTCCCTTGCTCTGTTTGTATGTTTAGAGATTCCTTTTGAAGGTCTTGATCCAAGAGCTATATTTCTAGTCTGAGAGCATTTTTAAAATGCTCTAAAATCCACATATAGATTCAGATTTGGCTTTAGACACTTGATCAAAGAAGTTAGCATTAAATAGAGAAAGAAATTTTAGGATAATGTAATCATGACTAAATTTTCACCCATTTAATGAACAATGAGATGGAACATGAAAAAAAGGAAAGCAAGTCACTAAGTCATTTGCTCAAGGGACTTTTAATCCAAAGGACCTTTAACTTGAACTGCTCATAACATTTTCAGGTTCTTATAATTTTTCCATGCCAGGGACAGTTCAAACCTCACATCCACAAGAGACTGCTTATCTGCTCCCCAGCTTGAGATTATTCTTAAAGCAGGGAAGAGGTACAAAAATGAGAGATAATGGCTTCCCATTCACTTCCCCTTGTCCCATTTCTGCTCATGACAGTTACAATGCTCTGAAGACAAAGAAAGAATCACTAAACTGGGGGAGGGCTGGTGTTAACTAGAAGAGTTTTCAGCTAATACAAACTGCTACAGCATACTGAGAGACAAAACCTTTCGTTTTTAATTTCACTTTAGCTTGCATTTCACTCTTATTTCTTTTGTGACCAAACCTGACTTTTATGCATTAAGGTACAAGCAGACCAAAGAAACTTCTGCCTGTGCAAAAATTGCAGTTTACCAGATTTCTGACTACTGCAGGTCTTAGGAATTTTGGGAAGGCCAGGAATATTATTCTCCTGCAGCAGATGGACAGTAAAGAAATGGAGCTCCTCATTTAATGGAAGGGAGGAAAAAGCGGAACCAGGAGTGGGCCTTTATGTAGGCAAATGTCCAACAGTTAGAAATGTTTAATCTGGATTAAGCATCTTCTCTTGTAGTATTTTAGCTATGTTGTCTTAAATATTGTTAACCCCATTTGCATTCAGCTTATTTTGTATGTGTAATTGTAAGATTTATAGACACTAAGATTAAAAGGGACTAATATGATCTTCAAGTCTGACCTACTGCACAATGCAGGCAACAGAACTTCACCCACCCAATCCTGTAATAGACCCTCTAAGCTAAGACTGAGTTGTTGAAGTCCTCAAATAATGGTTTAAAGACTTTAAGGTACAGAGAATCCACCAAAAATTGAGCTGTGGCCTGTGCTACAGAGGAAGACCAAAAGGGGAAAAAAAAAAAAAAAAAAAAAAAAAAAATCCAGAGCCTTTGCCAATCTGTCCTTGGAGAAAAACTCCTTCCCAACCCAAAAATGATCAGTTAAAATTTGAGCATGTGGGCAAGACCCACTAGCCAAATACTACAATAATTTTTGGGGGGTAACTCAGAACCCACCCCAACAAGTGTCCCATCTTAGGGCCTTTGGCTTATCTACCACCACTAGTGAAAGATCAGTCAATTGCCAAACTAGGGTGTTCTCTCATACAATCCCCTCCACAAATTTATCAAGCTCAGTCATGAAGCCAGTTAGATCTTTTGTTCCCACCACTGCCCTTGGAAGGCTATTCCAGAACTTCACTCCTCTGATGATTATAAGACACAATAGTACTGGACAATTCTATCCAATTCCAATTTCATACACTGCTGTACAACTTAATTCTGATTTACAGCTTCTATAGATATTACCTATTTTGTCACTCCAGAGGTTAAGACTAAGTTTTGCTAAGATATGTAATGGTTTTAAAGGAGTGTATCATGTATAATCCTAGTTTAAAACTGCAGACTCTCGTATTACCCTCTAAAGAACCCGCATATCATGTAATACTTTAACAAAAAAAGTACGAAAGTTTTAAAGGGCTGGGTTGTAAGACAGCAAGAGCTAGGAAATTCAGATGCAAGAATAAAGTTCCACCTACAATCCATCATCTTCCCCCTCATGTCCAGGTATTGAAGGCAAAATTGAATTTGTACATGTTTTATTGTTTCCAAAAAGGCAGGTGAAGGATGAACATTCAGCTTCATGTCAGTTTCCTTGATTTTTATCATTTAATGTCAGATGCCTCTCAAAGGTGAATTAAGACAGCTGCCCATGTTTTAAGTATTCAAAAGGGACTCAAATGAAAACCGTAAACAGATTTAGTGTGTATCTAATTTTAGGAGTTTAAATAAAATACAGAGAATAACTTCTACAGAACCAACACAAACTGGACAATGTGGAGAAAATCTATTTTAAACAGAGGCTACATAAGATTCTAATTAAGATTATATTGGAAGCAGTCCGTTATAATGTACAGGAATTTTTACATCTGTGTATGTCACAGTCAACCTAAGATTTCCAATACATTAACACATATTACAGGTAAACCCCAATTAGATGTCAGATGTATGTAAATACATGTGGATTGCAGTACAAATTCTACAGAAATTTCAATAATGAGACAAGAAAATTTTGGATAACCCTGAGTTATAATTGAGGTTTACCTGCATACACTAGCTACAAACTGTGCCAAGCTCAAGGTTTCTTTTGATGCCTTCCAATATTGTGACACAGCAATTTGATTAACTGCTAGTTATTAAAACGAAATAGTCCAGAATTTCTTTGTCCTGCAATTTCAAGAGGCTATCAAAGTTTTTGCAGTTACAATCTCATCTCGATGGATCACAGCTTGAAATTTTCTTGCTTCAATGGACCTTAACTTCTTCCGCACATTTAGTATCCTATGTGAATAAGTTGTCCCTAAAGGCTTTTACTGCTTCTAAATAGAGTAGTCTTTAAAGCAAGCTGTTTTTATGCCCTGTACAAGAGCAGTTTTCCTGCATCGTTGAATCGTTCTCCTCTAGAATTTTTAAAGCTTTTGTAGTGTTGTGGTGACCTACAAAGCCCAACTTTCTTCTTTATAACCGCACTTTTATACTAGTACACATTTGCACTCACCCTTTGAGCCGTTCTTGGAACAGAATGTACTCTAACCAAGGTCTTGTCAGAGTCTTACACAAAAGGATTATGTATTTACATAATAAAAATCTCAAGTTTTAAATAAAATCTTCAGTATCCACATACTACAGCAAGTGGCAGGAAATTAATTGGCATGAGGACATTTATGGTTCATATGCTTCAGCACATTTTCACTTGAAAGATATTTCCTAGTTATTCTTCATTTGGATTCCTTATTCTACTTTAATTACCATAATTCAACTATAGGCATGAAAATGGACCATATTATTCCTACTTCACTAACCTGTTATGTCCCTTTAGTTACATTAACTATCCACTTAAAAGCATTATTAAATGCAAAAATACTACATCAATGCAATGTTAAAGTTGCACAGCACAGAACAGAGTCAGGGAGTGCATAAGTTAACATTTCAGAATTTCCTCATATTGAATAAAAACAAACATTATTTAACAATGTGGTTAAGTCGTGAACTTCTCCATGAATTTGTATTTGACAATATGCCTAACATTACAAGTGTGTGGAGAAAGGGGTAGAGTGCACCACATTTTAGGGGTTCAGTCCACTGGGATTCAAATTCAAATAGATGTTTTCAGCCTGACTAGGCAACAGTAACTGAAATGTAGTCTGCTGAGATGGGATGGGTGTGGCTAAAATAGCATCATTTATAGCAGCTGAATTACTACATGTATATAGAGAAATGGTCCAGAAAGCAAACTTGTCACTGTTGTTTACCAATCCTGCTACAAGTTGATTGGTTTTCCAGCTGATATCTATACTATTCTTGAAGAACTATCCACCTGCTGGGGTTGTCTGGAACAATATCAGTTCTACTCTCTGAACTGTGAAAGGTCTCCACCTTTTATTCCTTTTGTAAAGTAGCAGTAGATAGGGTATCAAAATCCTAAATTCTGACAAAATATTCCATACTAGAAGTTACTTAGAAGAAAGCTAGAAACACTGAGTGCATCTGCTATTTTGCCCCAAACCTTGATGCACAAGAGCCTGTATTTCAGCATTTAGGAGTTAAGTCTGACTTTCAGGTGAGATCTAACTGCCTCCAACTCACCCAAGGGAAAGGAATCAGTTAGTTACATAGGATTAACAAGTTCCAAAGGGGTAGCTGTGTCAGTCTAGTTCAGCAAAAAACAAAACAAAACAAGGAGTCTAGTGGCACTTTAAAGACTAAAATTTATTTATCGCATGAGCTGTCGTAGGAGAAAATCCCACTTTGTCAGGCGCATTCATCTGTAAGCGCCTGACAAAGTGGGATTTTCTCCTACGACAGCTCATGCAATAAATAAATGTTAGTTCTTAAGGTGCCACTAGTCACCTTGTTTGTTTTATAGGATTAATAGACAACATTTCACAAAAAATGAACACATTCTCCTGCACTTGGGCTGACAGCTGAAAAAGCAGCCTTCTCTTTCAAAAGCTAACCTTATTTCTATTTCCCACAGAATAAGAGTTTCTGATGGCCACTTTTAGTTATCTACTGGTCACTTGAAATCAAATGCTCCATCAAAGTCCTAGGTCTTTAGACAAGGTAGAAAGGATTTCCTCCCACCTTAAAAACGCACTATATGGTTAGGTCTTTACTATATTTGGACTTATAAGTGTTCTTTCACTTTCTGCAGCATTACTTCATTATATTCGCAGAGGAAGTTAAATGCAACTTCAGCTCAGAAACTTGAAAGATTTGATGGCAGGGACACAGCAGAATCAAAACTAAAGAATCTCTTTTGCAGAAGGAAATATTACACAGCCAATATGAGAGTTAATTTTGTAATGAATGTGACTGTCTTATTTAGTTTAGCCACATGCAAAAAGGTACAAAACTAAGCAGTCATTTCTTTGTGGGCTTCGACTTGAAGTCTGTTAGAAGTGTTTCAAAATAAGCTTACAGCACACATTGTCAGATCCAGCCACCCCTGCCACTGGGAACTGCGCTTTGCTCACACTAAACCCCATTATGAAGAAATCTCTCTCATTTAACAACGCTGTATATTCTTGATTCTCTGTTGAACTATAGTCTGTTAAATGGACATCCTTCCTTCAGTCATTTTCAAAATATAATTTTTAGCTTTAAGTTAGTCACATGCAGACCTGACTATATTTTAAAATTGCTTTACAGTTCAGGGAGCTGTGCTTCAATAACATGAGTAATTCAGATCATGAAACAGATAAAGCATGGCAACATGCCATTAGGATGACGGTTCTAAGGAGTTTAATACACTGAACAGGTCTGTCTTATCACTGAGAACACTGCCTCAGACATTTCACTGATCTGGACAGAAGTTCAAGTACAGCCGAGTCCCATAAATGCAACACTTTAACCCACTGCTTCCATTGGTATTGGCTAATTGAGGGAAGCTGAAACAATGAAACGTTAAACTCTGCCTGAAGAATTTGAGAACCAGTGTTGCTCAGCTGCCTTGGGTTTGCCTATTAAAAGGTAAGCATTCCAAAAAGTAACAAAGAAAAGTCTGAGGCAGATTACATGTATTGGAAAACATACTATTTAAGACATTTGGTCAAAATATTATTATTATTATTATTATTATTTTAAAGTCATGAGCTATCATTGGCTGATGAAAGCCAGTATCTGCACTGTTTGGCAAACCACAGTGTTGTAAGCTGGAGTGAAACAGTTCCATGAAGATTTGTAATTAATCTGGAGATACATATACAAGGTTGTAACAGCATTATGGCCGCATCCAGCTGTTAGGTACCAGTGCTTAAGAACTGGCTGACATTTGCATCCAGGCCTCTAAACTTGGAGCAATATCTCTATTGTACACCAGGTGGACAGCGATATATTTATGAAAAAGCCTGACTCAGATAACAGTAAGGGTCCATGTTCAACTTGGATAAAACACATGTGAAGCTTTTGGCTATTTAAGGAAAATCTCACATCCTTTCTAGAATTCTAGTAAGGCAGGACTAGAAGGGACATCAAGAAGTTATCATGGTCCCGCCCTCAGCTCAAGGCTCTGGACATGTAAACCTGGACCACCCCAACAGGTGCTTGTCCAACTGTTCTTAAAAATCACCACTGATGAAGCTTCCACAATTTACCATGGACATCTATTCAGCAATAGAAAGGGTTCCTAATCTAACTCTCCTCTGCTGCAGATTACTTGTCCTGTCTTCAATGGATTTGGAAACAATGAATGACAATTCTCTTTTATAACAGCCCTTGACATATATGAAGACTCGTCACATTCACCCTCAGGGTATGTCAACACTAAAAACTTAACTATATCAGATCAACTTACAGCCACTGTAGTATTTACTGTGGTGGATCAAGACCATGCTATACTCCACAGGTCAGTGGTGCATCTACTCACCAGGAGTACTTCCACCAACTTAAGAGGGGCAATGTAGGACACTGAGCACAGTCTCTCAACTCTGCGGGCAGTTCCTTGCGGGGAGCCTGGCTGCGCCCCCATCCACAGCATGTGAAACTGACAGCACTACCTTGCTCCTAGCAGGTTAGGAGCACTTGGAGTTTTTGACCTTGGTTCCCCACTGGGAGTGGGGTCTGAAGATGACCAGCAATGCAGGACTGTGAGGTTGGGAGGACGAGGGGCAGCTTGGTTCTAGCTGCTTGGCTTTCTCATCAATTTCACGGCTTCTATAGTGAAATTGACTAGACAGCCACAGCCTGGATATGGGACACAGTGTTTACATAGACACCACTTTGCCCTAGCTACACTGACAGAAGACTTACACCTATTGTGGAGGCGGGGTTATGATGTTGACATAGTAGGCAAGGCACTTACATCAGCGGGAAGAAGGCTACTGTGTAGACATTGACATAATTAGGTTGACATAAGCTGCCTTATGTAAACCTGTGTAGTGTAGACCAGCCCTCAGTCTCCTTTTCTCAAAAGGAAACATCCCCAGCTGACTTCTTATTATGATTATTATTAACACCACATTTCCTCATAGGTCAGGTTTTTGAAATTTTTATTATTTTTGTTCCTCTCCTTTGGACTCTCTCCCATTTGTTCACATCTGTCTAGAAATGTGGTGTCTAGAATTGAACATAATGCATCATCTGAGGTCTTACCAGTGCCAAGTAGACTGGGACATTTATCTCCCACGTTTCAAGTACAACAATCCTACACATCTCAGGATAACAGTAGCCTTTTTCACAACTGCATCACAACGGATGACTGATTCAAATTGCAAAGGACTGTAAACCACCAGATTGTGTTCTGCAGTTCTACTACCTACGCAGTTATTCCCCATTTCATAGCTGAGTATTTGATTTTGCACTTGCCTTTACAGAATTTCATCTTGTTGAATTCAGACTAATCCTCCAATTTGTCAAAGTTGTTTTGAATTCTAGTTTGGTACTCCAAAGAGCTTGCAATCCCTTCCAGATTTATCTCATCTGCAGATTTTATAAGGCTACTCTGCACTCCAATATCCAAGTGCAGTGAAAAAAATGAGTAGTAACAGACCCAGGACTGAACCTTGCTGTATGCCACTAGATTCACCCAGCCTGTTTGACAGAAAACCATTGATAACTACTATGGTTTTTCAAACAGTTGTGCACCCACCTCATAGTAATTTCATTTAAACTGCATTTCCCTAATTTGCAAATGAGAAGTCTACAAAACCTCACCACACCAGAAAAGTTTAAAAAGGAACTTAACAGTGCCACCGGAATATAAAAAAAATCAGAGACATGTAGTCTTAATATTCCTGTACCCCTTCAGAATTCATATTTCTACTCCATTAGCTGTATCACACTAAGATTTTCCCCCAGCCCCTCCTTTTTCTCGTCAACAAATGAGTTGGCAATATAAATTAGAAGTAATTTAACTATCCAAAGCACAACCCTTTAACAACTGTTTTATTATTTTTATGACTAACCCATGAAGAGTTCTACTTCCTGGGCCACGAAAGTCCTAAGCATAGCTCGAGCTCTATACACATTTGTGGAGAATTTATATTATTAACTTGAAATTGTATGGTGTGATGTTGTAGGATAAGCATTAAGCAAAACTGTATACTGGGGTATGTTGTGGGACAAAGACAAAAAATAACATATGCTTGGACATAACATAGGAGCTTGTACTCCTGGATGGAAGCTTCACCCAGACTGCCTGTTTGGAACTTTGGGGGGAGAGAAGGGGAGGAGCTAAATTTGAAGGATTGCCAGTTGGATCATAGAGGGGGTGGGGAGCTGGCCTGTGATCAGATTAAGCAGCACTGCTTCGCTCTTATAAGATTAGGTTTCCTTAATACAGGAAGTAGCAGTAGGACTCATGAAAGCTATTACTTGTAATCATTACAAGTTTGGTGATTTTTCAAATCAGATGTTGTAGTCAATTTATGGGGTTTTGAAGAGATCTGCAGGCCCCTCAAAGTAGAGTTAGGAAAAGCCAGCAAGATCACCTGATATTTTACAGGCATACGTCCTAAGAGGACACTAAAAGGGTGAAAAGAATTGTTGAACAAGTGTTAAACAAGATATGTACCATGAAAGGGGATGATCATAATAGCATTGTATTCTGAAGTTTCTTTAATTAAATATCAGGAATAAACTTAGAGGAATCTTAAGTTATGTATTTAATAGCTTCTGAAAGTGCATCAGTTCTGTAATAATGAAGTTACAGAAACTTTAGGATGTCAGCAAAAAGACTGAGCCTGACAGTTCGTCTACATTTGCAAGTCATTCAACTGAGAAAGTTGTAATTTTGACAACGATCTTAAGGGTTTGGTAAAATAACTTCTCATTTCAACTAAATTCTACTTACTAAACAGATTTTCTACTTCTACTGCAACCAACACAGACTCATTTGGTACTGTTATCCAGAGCCCAACAGAGTGAGGGCGATGAAAAGACATTTTAAAATTAAAAACAGTGAGAAAAGAGAAGTCTGTAAGTGGGATTTTTCCATGGTGACTCTTCTAGCAAACATATTAAACTCTTAAAGAGCAACCAGGCGTATTGCATCTACCAAAATACAGAATGCCAAATGGTGGTCTGTCATTAAAAAGAAAAACCAACCAACCAAGCAAAAAACCCCAAACCAAACCAAAAATCAGACATTAACTACTACCACTTCCACCTGCTCCCTTGGCCCATGCACATGCAAAGGAAGTCAGCAGCACCAGAAGGTAGTTTCTGCATAATGAAGTGATGACCACTGATCGGATGACAAATGCTTATCCTGTTTTGTTATTTCAAATCCACTTGGTCCACACTGTTACTATTAAAGTTAGAGTACTGAACTTCATGATGGGCAGATAAGATCTAGTACTGGGTAAACATTTAAATCTTACCTTTGACAGAAGCAATTTCACACAAGTGACATGGCCCTCATAGACTGCTGATAGGAGTGGTGTGATATGATGTTTATCTGGAGCCTGTAAAGAAAGGAACCAAGACATATACTTCAAGCAAAAGTTCACACCTATATTAAAAAGGTTACATTTAACTTCTATGCTATGCACACTGATTTTGAATATAGTGAAAATCAAACCAAAAACTAAGCCCATTTTTCAATACATACATTCTCCTGAAAAAAAACAAAAGAAAAGTCAGGAGTTTGGAAGTTATGTTTTAAGACGACTTTCCTGCTGCAGACTGATAACTTTTGGGACAACTTTCTTGGCTTACCTCTACAAAACAACCTGGTTTCAAAACACCACATTTGTTTTATTTACCTTGCTGGAAAGTCCATTTAGTTTTTTTTTCTTGATTTTTGCGGGGGAGGGAGGAGCAAACTGTTAAAAATATATTAATGGCATACTATACAGAATAGCAACATGAGTGGAAAGGAAGTGGCCACCTTTCCCCAGACCAAGGAAGCAAAGAAGGAATACTTGTTAGTTAAGTCTTTAGCTATTCAATTCCAAACATGCTGAAGTTTTGGGGTTTTTAAAGAGCACAGAATTATTGAAGTGTACTTTAGAGGTGCAAACTGTAGTCCTCACAAACCTCTGGGTGAATAGGAGAGAAAAGGTTTTCCTTGGCTGGAACTCTGTTATAACTTAAGTCTAAACAAGAATCTTCTCCCAATATAACAATGTACAACAATTCCACAATATCTTAAACTCTCACCTATCTGCAAAGTGCCAGATATGACTACTGAATCCTGATTTTCACTGATCAGACTTAACTCCCAATTTAATGGTAGCAAAAGGAACTTGATTTCTATATTGTGTGTAATTTACATACCAAAAGAAAAGAAAAAAAAAGATAAGCTTCAAGTCTGTTTTATTCTTAAAACGTTTCACTCAGGGATCTCTCTCAATTACATGAAATTGGTATATGTCATTTGAGACATTTGCTTCAATCTTTCACAATGAGGATTTCACAAAAAGCCCTTTACAGATCTAATCCAAACAATTACAGAAGGCACACAATATGTCTGTCTACAATGTATACAATAATGTGCCTACAATGTGCTAAACATACATTAATATCGGCTCCTTTTAATAGCAGAAATTCCAGAATCTCAAGCTGCCCACAATCTGCTGCATAGTGAAGAGGTTTCCTCCCACCTTCCAGTGTCCGGTTGACATCTTCACCCTGATAAAGAACAAAGTAAAACTCATTAGATTTTCTTATGTATGCAATATCCTTTAAAACAGATCTAGAAGATCCAACATCTCAGATACACTAAATCATTCACCTGCCCTTAATACCCAACATTAAGTTATTATTGAAGAAAAGACAAGAGATCAGCGGACCTGCCACTTTTTCAGATACAGACAACTTTCCAGATATTGTCTTGCAGTCTAGTCTCCTTATGCGATTAAACATCATCAATGTCAAATATAGCAATTGCTTCCTTGGAAAATTAAGTACTATGTATTTTTAGATTTACTTAATG
Source organism: Pelusios castaneus (assembly GCA_007922175.1). Lineage (NCBI taxonomy): Eukaryota > Metazoa > Chordata > Testudines > Pelomedusidae > Pelusios > Pelusios castaneus. The sequence goes on from ML685838.1 coordinate 2,276,376, forward strand.
AAATAAAATATTTGTTGTTTTGAAGGAAGAATCAGTCTCTAATTGTGTCCCCAATCTCCTCCTGCATGTATTTTCATGCAACTCGATTCCCTTTTTCTCTAGGCCAATTATGCAGTCTTCTAACCCTACTGCACATTCTGCTCAGTGGACTCTCTCCTCCTCTGGGCATTCTTCTGTTGCTGGCTGGCTGCTCCAACAGCAGCCAAGACAGGCTCTTGTTCCTGTCCCCTTCTCCCTTTCTATGTCATGCCAATCACCACTACTAACCAATAGAGATACAAACAGCTAGAGAACTCAGTCTAACTATCTTCTGTTTTTAACCGGCATTCAGACTCTTTACACTGAGGAGGCTGGATACATGTAGAAGACAGTTAGTATCACATGATAAACAGCAATCGTGTCCCCTCCATCCCAATCCCCAAAATGCCATTACGGTTTTAAAGTATCTTAAGTGTATGGAAAGGATGTACTGAAAACAGCCAATCAAATCAGGGTGAAGCAAAAGGAATAATTAATGCTATTCTTTTAACAGGACCAAGGTAAGCATTCATCTAATTGAATTCAGTAGATGAACATGAAGACCAACCCCTTCTTCCCCTCAATTATTGCAACATACAAGCTGCATTTCCCTCTGCCGGTTTACACAACTCCAAATAAAACCGGTCACTGTTACTTAGAACAACTGAAAAGTTTTTAGACTCTGAACAGTGTTAAGTGACTCAGTGCACAAATGAGTTTAGCAGTTGAGACGATGCTGATTTTTAAAGCCTTGCAGACTGAAAGTCCTTCGGGTTTTTTTTTTTTTTTTTTTTTTTTTTTAAAAAGTACTTTAGAAGCAGCAACTCAAGATTTCCTCAATCACCTGCCAATCCTCCTTCCACCCTGCAAATCTCATGAATTTCACAAAAGCATGTCCCAACTTGCTCCTCTTCCAGCAGAAGCCTATGGGACCCTATCATCACCACCACACGGTCCTGGCAGTTCCAGAGATCAAGTTACAGGTTGCTTTGTCCTTCATTTGGAGTTGTATTTCAATTCCAGAGTTGATCACAATTCTTAACTTCAAATATTAAAATTTGATTCTGTACATTAACTCTCATTTGTGGGGAGTCCAACACACAAAATTCTTACTCTTGGGCAGTTTTAGTTACAGAGTGGCAAATGAAAAAATAGCAACAGGTGTCTGAACAATTCTATTTTTAGAGAGTTATTCCTGAATCCCTTGGCAAATCTGCTTGAAACTTGGTAAAATAAGTTATACTTTAGTTCAGGTTTACCCAATTTTAAGGCCAAGAGATCTATAAATTTTAGAAGAGGGACAAACTTGGGCTTGTAATGGAATCTCTTGCAACCTTAATTATGGACACCTCATGCTGTGCTGCAACTACTACTGGAGTATTCTGGATATATGTACCTTCAGCCACTCCAAACTGATTGCTTATGGCCACAGTAGAAGGTCACTGTATATACCAGTGGCTCTCAACCACTGTCGGGACACAAAGGTGTGTTGCAAAGAGCCAGGAGGTGCATCATGGAAAATTAGCAGCTCAGCGTGGAGCCAATTTGGGGCTCCTGCCACCCACTGCTGCCCTCAACAGCCCACTCCACAATGCAGACAGCAGCCAAGGCCAGATGAGTAAAGGGACTTAGGGGCTGCAACCCAGAGATCCTGCATTGGGAGAAGGGTGGCACCACCTGTCCCACAAAAATAAACCTGGCCACCAGCCTGCATTGGTTGACTCTGCCCCCACCAGAGATCGCAGCCTACCACGCACTCCCAGACCCAGCACCACGGCCACCAGCAGATTGTAGTGTGTCACGCAGCAGATCATCATCTGTCGTCAGGTGTATCGTGACAGGAAAAAGGTTGAGAATCACTGGTATAGACTATGCTGTATGAGACAAGATGACATTTTACTCCCTTTTCTTTCACTTGGGAAGTTTAGGCAATGGTCTCAGTAGGCTGCATAATTAATAAAAACCAGACTGCTGCCAGTTTTGGTTAGCTCATCATAAATAGTCATAGTCAGAAAAGTATGCAAACAACTAGGATCCTCCTAACAGAAAAGTTCAGTTCTGTCCACTCACCTCTGTCTCAGTCACTTTCACGTCACTATAAAACAATGTAAGGCGTACTTAAATATTTTTAGTATTAGACTATGTTTAGAAGAGGATGATGAAAGCTTCCAGGAATTAGTTATTCAGGAATGGATAACCTGGAGTAACTCCACTCTGTAAGTGACCACGAGATTAGAGCCAATATTACCATTTTAGAGTTTTATTTAATGGCACCTTCTGATGCCCTCACAGTTTACACTGTTGTAACATACCAAGTTATTACAAATTGAAGGTATGTATTAATTTGTCTCTACCTTAACTTTTATGGATTAGAGAGTGGTGTGGAAAGATTGTGATCTTGATTTATTTTCTAGAGCCTACTCTGAAAAGTTATTAGAAATGACATGGAAATTCCGTGTCTTGTAAAATTTTGTAAGCTAGAACATTTGATATAAAAACTTATCACAAATTTTATCAAGTGATACCCACCCAAATGAAGTCTTTATAAAACACACAAATGTAAAAAACTCAAATGCAATAAACGATTTTATTGATACAAGGAATAAACTAGCTACTCTGTTTTCATTCTGGAGGGTTTATAAGACTAAAGAGCAGTAAAAGCACATTCAGATCTGCTCCTTTCAAAGTCAGACTTTCAGAGAAATTCATAAACTTGCTGGAAAAGTTCAGAATAAAATTGTTCTTCTGGTACAAGAAGTAGGAGAACTGTATAAGCAACTTCTCAATACAAGATTAAAACCTTGATAACACTTAAAATTATATTAAATCTGAACATTTCAGAGTTGAAGTCCTCCTCCCTCACTGTGTCCCTCTCTTCCTCCACAGGAAGAGAAAAAGAAAGCCTGAGTTCAAACTAAAGAACAAATATAGTTTAAAACATCTGAGGGGAAAGTTAAGTCAGCTAGGTTAATATTTCAGTTTTGGACAAGATTCTGAACCCTACTAGACAGCTCTGGAGTTTGTCAATTCCAACTCCCATTGTCTCATTTCTTAAAACTGAAAGCCTCCCAGGACAGACTTGCAAGTATCTGCACTTGAATAATTTTCTGATTAAGTCCAATCATTTAAATTAATTCTTCAGATTTTTTGCAGCTCAAAGTGAATTGGCTTTGTCCCTACAATTTACTATGACATCAGCCCATTAAGGTGGCACAATGAATAAGTTTAATGGCAAATTATAAATTTCAAGTCACACAATTAAATGATAATTTAAAAGCTCATTACTTTTCTGCTAGCCTATTAAACCACAGTAGACTAGTATCTTTCCTTTTTGGCTCAATGCCCTTTAAAATGTCACCATTGTGCAACTAAAAGAGTGTTTATATGGAAATGGTATTCTTGAATAAAACTGTAAAAGAGTGTCAAGACCAATATCCAACCTCTCTTGAATTAAAGTGCATATTTTGGATTCTGAGATACCAGTGCAAATCCTAAAAACTAGAACAAGTCCACATACCACCTTTCCCTCTTCTCACTAATAACCACCAGATGCAATAAAATGGGGTGATTTAGATCACTGGATAAATTTACCACTGACAAAAGTAACATGACTTCACTTACACACCCTCAGAGTACAAAGATCTTTTATATAGAAGGAAATTTGAGGGGAAACCCTTGAGTAATAAATTCCAATTTATATCTTCCCCAAACATTCTCCATGAACATTAGAAAACTGATTTTAAACCTTCTCCACAGATCTTTAACTATTAGATATTCCCTGAAATAAAATTTCAATACAAGATTTCTGTACTAAAATACTGCAGTTGAACTGTATTTCCAACTCCTCTTTTCCATTTCTGAAAAGATGACTATATAAAGAAGGCCTGGGAGCAGGAATATTTGGTAAATGGTGGATCAACTTTGGATCTTTGATTTTAAAATTGATACCTAAAACCTCTGTGATCTCCAATGTAAACAGCTAAGTAAAAAATCCTCAGTACTGCAAAGCTTGATTAGGGTGCACTTTTCAAATAGTAACTATAACCGGGGGGGTGGGGGGGAAGGCGGTGGTGGCAACGAAGAGCCAGCCTGGGGCCAGGTGAGGTGGGCGCGACACTGGTCCCAGTCCCAGAGCACCACAGTGCCAACTAGGGGAGCAGAAGGGGGTGGCACAGCGCTGGCTGTGGGGGGACAGAAGGGGCGGTGCAGAGGCAGCACCAGGTGGGGTTGAAAGGGGACAGGGTTGAGGGCAGGCCAGGGTGGCGGGCCGGCCCGTGGCCCGTATTTTGCCCACCCTTGAACTATAACAAAAAATAATTAATGCTACAGGTATCAAAGTATTTTTTCCTTTGCCATTTTTCTGAAATCCCACTTAAACAGTTTGGTTTATGCAGTATATTAGGGTATACATTATTAGCATTGCAAAGAACTACAAATCATTTATTTCTCCCTTCACTGAGCATGAGAAATAGACATTTCCTAATGCCAAAAGGTAGACTTGGAGTGAGGAGTAACAAATATGGAATTCTGTATGCGGACACTACGGTGTGGCCACTCTGCATGCACAGTGGGTGCAGTAATGGGAAGCCATGAGCCTGTGGGTGAAAGAGTAGAGGGTACACCAGATGCCTTAGCTTTGGTTCATTGCTGAATACTGGTCTCCCCCCACCACCTGCCATATCAAGATGGTCATACACACCAAATACAAAAGACTAAGTTAATTTTGCCTAAAACTAGGAACTGTCAGCCATAGCACTCATAAACGTGAATTAAAAAAATCCATATCCAGTGAGGGAACTTGGTTCCTATTCTCTGTTCTCTTAGCAGTTGGTTATCAGAATATGGAGTTTGCCAAAGAATTTTGGTGGACTCTAAGATGGCCTCTTTGCTAGGAAGAGTCACCATAGTATGTCCTGCTAGGTCAGGTAGTGCTTTATTTTATTTTTCATTTAGTGCACTATAACGATAAGCTTTAGGCCCTGGCTGTATTACACAGCATTGCATTTGTTTGCTGAAAACCATCTGACAAAGTGGGATTTCTCCCACAAAAGCTCACGCAATAAATAAATAAATAAATTATATATATATATATATATATATATATATATATATATATATATATATATATATATATATATTTTTTTTTTTTTTTTAGTCTTTAAGGGTGCCATCAGACTCCTTGTTTGTTTTGCTGAACTCAACTAATGCGGCTATCCCTTTGGAAAGTGTGAACAATGTTTTCCTGAACTCGACTAATGCGGCTATCCCTTTGGAGAGTGTGAACAATGTTTTGCTGAACTCGACTAATGCGGCTATCCCTTTGGAGAGTGTGAACAATGTTACTCTGGAGTCTGGGCCTGGACCAAGACATTTGGACCATGACAAGAACCAACTGACTGTCCCTGTACTATAATGTCCATCTACTCTGTTGTCTGCTGAACAACTGTAACTGGGGGGATTAAAAAACATTACCTTGATGGAGATTTAGCCGAGTGATGTCTAGGATGAGACTACTTGAAGACCAGGGAAACAAATCATACCCGTAAACACCAGAGACAAGCTGACCTAAACGTCTGGTGCAAGTACAGCCAGGTTGAAGGAAGAATGCTTCCATCAACTTAGCTACTGTCACTCAGGGATGTGGAGTTACTACAGTTACAGAAACCTCCCTTCTATGGTGGCAGAGTGTTTCTACACCAGTGATCCCCAAAATGTGGGGTATGCCTCCTAGAACATTTGGGGACATGCCACACTTCTAGCTCTGCTGCGTCCCCAACCTGACTCTTTCCTCAACCCTGATTCCCCACCAGGCCTGAGCTAGCCCCAATGGGAGGCAGGAGAGGCATGCCGTGCTTCAAGCTCCACCCTACCCCTCAGTCCCAAGCTCTTTTGCTGTGGAAACTTTGGCAGTACACTAATGGAGGGGAGCACAGATTCTATTAACAGGGGATGAGGGGGTGCAACTGGAAGTTTAAGCACCACTGATCTACATTATGGTACTACAGGAGCATAACTATAATGCTATAGCTGTGGGGGGGGGGGGAGTGAGAGAGCGCGCGCGCGCGCACGCACGCACGCACATGTGCTTGTAGATATGGCCTAACTCTGCATTTACAAAAAAAATGTCTTATTTCCATTGCTGCTTAGTGGTTCCTCAAGCTACAAAGTGAAAACTGGATGGTCTAATCAGTTTTCACTGATCTGATTGTCTTGAGTGTGGGCAAAGGAGGAAGCAATGACACTGATAAGATTGGTTCATTTTCAAGTTGCAGCAGAATTAAATGAGTAATTGAGGGGCTTGGTGTCTCTTCTCTCCCCCGCCCCACTCAATGCTTACTTCCTCACCCACCTAGGTGGCTCCTTTACCTCCACCAACAGCTTGAGGGATACTTTGAAAAAACTCTACCAGAAATTCTATTCCTTCCTCCTACTGAAGTGAAAGTAGTAGCAGACTTTAACACAAGGAACAGAGTTCTGTAAACACAACAGGCTCAAGAGAAGAAGTGAGCAGGCAGACAAGAAGTAAGAAGAGACTATTCAGAGATACGTATTTTTAGCAGTGAGCAGGTGCATATATACAATTCTTTATTGGGGCAGATTCAGAGCCTGTTTTCTCCAATTAATTTCACTAGTGAAACCAAGGAAAGCAGTGCAGTCAAAGTGACTGAGCACAGAGCTGAAAACCAGTATCTACACAGAAACACTGCATATCTCTTTGCAAACAGCCCAGATGTTCTCACAGTGAAGCAACAGTGGAAGTGCTAGTACTCAGGACTAAAGAATTTTTATTACTATGGCAGAAAAAAGTAAGACCCATGTCTACCCTAGTACTTATGCCTTGGCTTGGAAAAAAAAAAAAAAAAAAAGACAGTATTTTCTTGTTTTATAAAAGGTCTTGAATTCCCACAAAAACTGACAAATTAAATTACTTGCCCCATGGTCTCCAAGAGCAATGCAAGGGCTTTGAAACTGCTAAGCACTATTATACTTCTGTTGGCTTATCACAACAAAAGGTAAGCAATTAGAGGTCTTCTTTGGTGGCTGTAATGTCAATGGTAAAGAAATATCCAATCCTAATCATATGCAATCTGAAGTCCTTTGTCTCAATCTAAACAGTGATTCCAGAAAATAAACTGCTAAATTAAACTACTGAGGCATCTGTGTTTTGGCTACTGTACGATTATTTTTGGACAAAAAACCCTGTAAAACATTTGAATGTTTCTACAGAACAAGGATGAAGTCTACATTTTCTAGTGAGTGGTTCTGAAAGCTTGTCCCCTCTCCTTACTTCAGGAAACAAAATAGAAATATTATATATGCATAATTCAAAAATGAAAACAAAGCCCATGAACTTTAAGCATTAGTATTGAGTTCAAAGGGTCCAAACTCATCTGGTTAGAATACTTAGTAAAATATTTCCAAGTGACTAAATCTTAATATGTATACCTGATAATTGACTGAGTACTACTAATTAACAGTTCACCAGCAGATGAGACATTGCACTGAACACAGGCTCAAAGTAAATAGCACTAGATAGAATAGTAACATAAATTTGTTATGCATGTCTAAAAAGCTGATTACAAGACTGTTCAAAGTAAAGTGTGAAGTTAGGTCCTCAAGTAAATTCAGAGAGAATATTCCAAGGTGGATTAAAATAAATGAATTAAACAAGATTTTAATTTAAAAAAAATCAATACTAAATCTCTCTCCTTTAAAAATAAGTTATAATTAAAATCTCACCACAAACATGATAAACCTACACTTACAGTCTGATAAAAATGAATTAATGGCTCTAGTCTGTTTAGCTTAACCACCAGTTCTTGTTTCTTGAAAGTTTCAATTTCTGTTTCTCAGGAGACTAAAATCACAGGTGCAATGAAAGACTCAGGCTGGATAGTACTGTTGTTCTGTGCTTCTGTGATGGTGGAGCTGGGCTAAGCAAGGCAGAGGAGTTAAGACACTGTCTTCAGGACAGACAGACAATATATAGGAAAAGACAGAGGCAAAGAAAAAACAGGAAGACATTATTATTCAGTGTATACAAAGCTTCCTATATTCCCCCCACACTTTTGACACAGAAAAATTGTCATGGCTTCTGAGCATTTGGTATACACTCAAAGCTAAGCAATCAACTGGGAGCTGAAAAAGCATGAAATCTTGTATTTGTTTTAGCCTACAAATAAAAATGAGTGGGGGGGGAGAGATAAGAGCTAGTTGTAGAAGTTAAGGACAGTGTACATTTAGTGTTGTGATGACTCGTCTGATAGAATTAATAAAATTGGAAAATTTAAAAAAAACTTAAGGACAGCTGTCAGCGAGCAATTAAGGAAACTACTGCAAGTGCGAAACATTTGAGATTTGGTTGAATAAAATATAGGTGCTATTGCATGTGGTTGTGTATGATTTAGTTCTTACCACTCCTAATGGTAAAAAATCAAGTTACCTAAAAGAAAATTACATGAAGTATACCTTCCTAGAGGATATAAAATGCTGTATTGAGTTGTAAATCAACGTGTTTTAGTGATCACAGTCACACCATTTTTAAAGAAATGTGAAGTAGTGTCAGTGGGAAACAATTTAAATCAATTTTCTCTTGATGAGAAATCATGATTAAAATCAATATTTATATCGCCTTGATTTAAATCAATCCACCCTGCAATATTTTCAACCCCCCTCCCGCTCTGAATACAAAATAAGCCCATAGAACAAGGCCTGATTTACACTTAAAATTTAGGTTCTCATAGTTCCGATGTTCAGGAGTGTGAAAAATCCACATCCACAAGGATGTAGCTATGCCAGCCTAACTCGTAACGTAAACATGGCTCAGGGAAATTGTGTTAGTGCAGCAACAAAAAAGCCATGTACGGCTGTAGGCTACATTTATACTACGGCATTATGTCAGCATAGCTACAATGCATCACCTTTACACCACCAGGTGGTGTCAAGATTTGGGAAGTGTGGGATATCAAATTTATAGAAAATATTTTGGTTTCGGCATGTTACTGTGCAAGTGACTGGCACACACCTTAAACAGCGAAAACTACTCAATTTGCAAGAGATTATCTGAATGAACAAACATATAGGTAAAGATTTAAACTGAGTGGGTCATTACAGACACGATGCATTTTTCCCCTAATCCCCAATTTTGAGTCCTCACTCCAGCTCATTCTTGCATAGAGTATTTCCCCTTTATGCAGTTATGGCGTACTTGGTCAGTTTTACATTTTTCACTCTGCTTGGTAACAATATGCAACAGAAAATATAATGTGATTTGGAGGAAAAATTAGATCCGACAAAAGTAGAATGTCCTTCTACTTCTCTCACATGTGGTACTTCATCGGTGGCAAAGCTGAAACAGAGTGAGACTGACTAGATTATCATAGCTCTCATTCTGGCATTTCTAGGGAAATGATGTGTGCAGGAGCAGAAAAAGAATAGACAGATGCAGGAAATGGAGCAAGACAAAATAGGAGGCCGAGTGGTAAAAGTTAAGCCCAAGCTTGGTGTCTCACGGCCTGAGCCATATTGAAGAGCAGTATCAATAGACTGAGGAATGAGACACTGGCAGAAATAAGAGGGAGTGACAGGTAAAAAATTAAAGAGGAAAAGGAGAGGAAAAAAATAAACAGCAATACTGTTGAGAGGACTATTCAAGAAGTCTCATGACAAATGAATGGTTTGCTAAATTGGTAGCTGAAGTCTCAGAGCAGCCCATCCGGAGCAATAGAAGACAGTAGGAGAAGAACGACAAAGTCAGTTCCCCCATTTCTTCCTTTGATTCCTGTTCAATGAAATCCTTCTGTGAGAGAAGCTGCACAGACATTTAAGTTCCAGGTGAATACATGGGACTCTATGGACCAGTGGTCTAACTTCTCCCAAGATACTTAGACACACAGCTTAAACTCAAAGTTCCCAATCAATCTTTTGTCCAATAAGCCTTGTATCAAACTTTCTTCTGAGTTAAAGAGGAGACTGGGAGTTCCCTAGAACTAAAGTATCATCCTTTTGGAAAAAGAGGAAAAGCTACAGAAGAGAGCACAGAAACAAGCTAAAATAATTTTGAATAGCAGAGTAGAGCCATAAATAAGATACTCTAAAGCAGAGGTTCTCAACCCCTTTCCTTTATGCAGACCACTATATCATCATCAAAAGCTTCTGTGAACCACCATGTAAGCAAGCTATTTCAATCTTTTTTTCAACAGCACCTATGGCTGATGGGAGTCAAACATATCAAGGGGTATTAAAAATGCAGCTACTGTATTACACAAGAATGTTTGTGAACCAAATTACATTGTGAATAATAATGTAACATTGAACATGATACATAAGAGGTACAGGGGATTGTATTATTATAATTTTAGATGATCTCCCCCACACCTGACCACCTGCAGTACCCTCGTGGACCTCCAGTAATCCATAGACCACAGGTTGGGAACCACTGCTCTGCAGTGTGGTTACTAGAGATGGCTCTATGTAAATTTCCGGCAAGCCAGGAACTGAAAATATACACACCTGATATATCAGCTGAGCATACTGCAGGTCCCATTTTCTTTGATATCCCTGAATTTTACCAGGCCATCCGGTAATTCCATATTCTATTGAATTGGCTGTCCAAAGTCACCACAAAATTTGACCAAAACCCAAACACTGTTGCCACCTAGTATGCCCCTGGAAGGATAAACAATCCAAAGTGGAAAATGTATTTCAGTCTACCTGGATGCCATTTAAGTAAAACCCTCCAAGCCCAAAGGGTAACAGACATCATTGAGGTCCAAGCCGGTTAGCTCCTACAATACCGGTGTTATTTATCTATTCCCAACCTACTGGTAAGGAAAAGAAGCCTTCTTCTTACCTACAGAAATTTAATCTTCCATTTTCACAATATGTATAGGAAGCTACATCACAGAGTGGTGTGGCAAACACATGTCTGGTTATAATAAAGAGTTTAAAAAACGCATTCCTTTTAATTTTCTAAACACATTGCACTAGGGCCCCAGAGGAAGTGAAGGATTTCACTTTCCTGTATTGTCAATGTACCTGAGACAAGATTGTTTGGATACCACTCATCCTTTAAAATTTCTCATTGCCATCTCAAAACCAAAACACTACATACAAGAGCTAGAGAACAATTTGTGCCAAAAGTTTTTAGTTAATATGTACATTGCTGCCTTCTACATTTATCAAGAGATTATCTTGAGGCTTTTTTGTTTGTTTGTTTGTTTTAAATCGCACCAAGTAGGTATTCCCTCGTGTTACCAAGGACAAAGGGATGCCACACAATACTAAATTATCACTAATCCTCAGTGAGAGTAACAGTCAGATATGGAATTAAATTTCAGTATGCATGTCAGGACAAGGTGTATACTCCTGGTTAACAAGAAGTACCAGCTTTCGTATAAAAGCTAGATTAGCGATAAATGTTTTAATGGTTACCAACCAATGAGAATCACTTTCTCTTTAGGAAATAACTAAAAAGTACTAATGCAAAGAAAGATGAAAATCAATTTAAATGTAGGTTTCCTGCTTGCTGATTTAAATCATGATTAAAATTAATGATTAAGTCACTCTGACTTTAATCAATTAATCCTGGCTCTGACTCCCGGTAACTGCAGCCAGACCTAAAAAGCAGTTCTTTGTGGCTTGCAAGCTTCTACCTCTCATCAAAAGAAGCTGGCCCAATAAAAGATATTACTTCACTTTCTGTCTCTCTAAGGGTATTTCTTCACTGCTGTGGAGGCAGGCATTGATGCAGCAGCATCAACTGAGTGGGTCTGCATTGACCTGCTCAGTTAATCAGAGTGTGCTACCTGGTAAACTCAATTAAGTCATCTTCCCAAAAGAAGTAAAGCTACGTCAATGGGAGGGTGTCTCCCTTCAATGCAGTGTTATGAAGATACCATGCCACATGAATGTAAGGACATTGACGGGAGATACACAAGTTACATAAGGTAGCTTGAATTTCTCCCATTGACCACCACCACCAGTGTAGACCAGCTCTAAGTAACCACATATGGCAAGTATGGCCATGAAGGTCCCCACTTCTAAATGAAATTCCCTCAACCTCACCTTTAGACACCCAGGGTAAGTCTGCATCATAATAAAAAAAAAAATGCAGTACAGAATGTCAGAGCTCAGGTCAAGTCACTTGGGCTTGCAGGGCTATAAAATGGTAGTCTACACATTCAAATTCAGATTGGAGTATGGGTCCAAATGTCTACACTGCTATTTTTAGCCCTGCAGCCTGAGCCAGCTGATCAGGGTCATGGCTGGCCACAGGCATTTTAATGCATTATAGACGTACCCCAAAGGGCCCAGTAGCCCTGAAAGATAATCAGGACACAACATTGGAATGTTAAAAGTAATTTGTATAAATGGAGATTCCAGTCTGTTTAACATTGCAATACAATATTTGACATTTCAAACATAAAAGGCTTCTGATAAGGAAAGAATTGAAGAACTTTATCATACATTGATGTTTCCTCAGGTATCCAGTAAATAGTAAAGAAACATAGCTGAAATCAGAACACTGTCCTGACCAGAGTCCGGTAGGAAACAAGATGATTGCCCTCCTTCAAGAGGCCTCAAAACATAGTATATAAACTTGAAGCTGCTGTGAGGATTCCATAATTAGTGAATCCACTGAAAAAATTACATAGTTAGAAGTGTTACTGGACACTTGGAGCAGCTATGAGACCCAAATCTCCTCGCTGCAGGATTATCATGCCTGAGAAATAGTAGTGGAGAGATTCCATTTCAAAGATTCTGTTTTAGTTACTTAAGAACACAATCTTTCTTGGTCAATGTACATGCTGTCTGATGAGACCCCAATGAATCAGTTACTCTAAATACTTTAAATGTCTCCCTTTCATACCAAATAATTCAGACATGGCCCACATTCCTAAGAGCGCCTTAAAATGTAACTTCTGGGAGAATACTGGAAGGGTGATTACTGTGTTTTAAAGTATTAACAAATTGATAAGTAAAAACGTAATCAGACATTTGGGTGATTTGTTACACAGTGTGACTACTGTGCCTAAACCCTACTGTATGACTACTGCTCACAAGACTAACATTTATTCAGGATATGTCTAAAATGTTTGATGTACCTAAAACTTGATTTATAAGCTGTAAGCCTATAATTAGTGCTTTTGGGTGAATTGATAAACTGTAGATTTGTTAAGAGCACCCAACCATCTCAATTTAAGAATACTGTTCAAGAGTTGACCTGAACAGAAACTAGAATCATTAAGATCAGTATGCTAACACTTCCTCACTCAGTAAAGAGGGTTCACCCTAATTAAATTAGATTCAAATATTGACTAACTTATCAAATTGGCAGATTCAATTTGTTAGAACTCAGCTTTAAAAATACTTAATTGGTACCTCAGTAAATTCATAAAATTGATCCCCGTGCATTGTCAGTGATAATTTCTGAACATACACAGAAGGAAGAGGGCTTGGAAAGAAGATAATGGACAAAAAGGAAGTATGAATTGTTGCAAGGAAGCAGATGCTGAAGGAAGAAAGGAGGAGATAGACAAAAAGGGTGGGGAGAGAAAAAATAGGACAGGAAAGGAAAAGAACAAAGGGATGAAATAGAACCTGTCTTAAGAGGTGACCAGATGTTGAATGTGACAGATACCAAGACAACTAATGATCCATTACTATATCATTGGGAGTTCCTATGAGGATCACAGGTATCACATAGTCTAAAATTTATATCCTGACATACATAACACTAGAAGTGCTGAGTTTGATTCACAGTGAGTTTAATTTCCTAGGCAAAAGCTTCAATGCTCCCCTCCCACCCCCATAAAAGAAATACTAGTTTCCTTGCTAGTCCACAGGGCTGGAAAGGAGAAAAGCAAGTCAGAGTCCAAATTCCTCCCCCTCACCAATCCTTCCAGATGGAGGGAACTACATGACTGAAAATGTGCTGTTCTGAATTAGTAATGGCACAGCATTCCAATTTGGCTCAGGACTCCACTCCACTAATACACAAGACCCTTCACCAGTCTTGATCATATAATTGTCTATGAACTTCACTATGTGGCTATGAGAGTTGTAAATACTTCAAGATTTGAGGACTACATTCAGAAATGATTATGACCATTACCATCAAGGGGTTAAACTGCACGTGGACCTGATGAGCAAAATGTATGTTTATGTCTAACCATCCCTGCAGGATTGTTAATTAACATATGTTTTCCACTATTATGTCAAACCTACTTTTAAGGTGCATCAAAAACTGCTGCTGCTATCACTTTCCTTGGTTAGGAAGATTTTCCTGAAGTTTGTCCTCTATTTTCATTTTAATACCATCCCATTAACTATACTTTCCTTGTACTATAAATAGTCATTTCAGTCCTTTCAAAGACAAACAGACAATTACATCACTCCTTGGTCCTTGATTAGACAAGCAATACATATTTAGTCCTGACTTATTCCCAGCTCCTGTAAGAAGTTTGCTGCATGCAATGTTTCAAGGGTCTCTGACCACTGTTTAATTTCAAGTTTTCTATAGTCCATTCCCTATACTCATTTGCAGGGTTTTGCTTGATGTTCTCTTACTGCTGCTTTCATATCCTACTCTGATTTGCCTTCCACAACTTAACAGATTTAAGAAAGTGAATGATTTGACCATCTTCGAATGTTGCTGCTAGACCTGTCAATATGATCAACGCTGTTTGCTACAGAAAATTGTTCTACATTGGTCCCATACAATTACATGTATTTCAATATTAAAAGCCAGAAAATAAAACACATTATACAACAACAAAAAGATGTCTCAGCCCCATCACTTTAGAAAACTGGTGTGGTAGACATAATTGACTGTACTATTGAACACAGAAAATCCTGGCACATGTTCAAGAATACAAGGTAACTGGAGCCCAATGGCAAAGGCTCACGGAGGTAGGACAACAGTATTTCACATGACGATTTGTTTCATTTGTCCTGGGCACTAAGAGGCAAATACATACAACAGAAACGCACAAGAATTGAAAATATAGTTTAAATTAAGTTCCTAATTCCTCCGTTCTCATCTTGTGCTTGATTTTTATAAATTAAAAACTCTTGAAATCCCTTTTCCCCTACTTCCCATTCTATCATATCCCTTCTTTCTGATACTCTGTCTACTAAATCTGCTTTCAAATCATACCCTTTTCTTCAGTCTTTCCAATTTGTTTTTGGAGGAGCTGACTACCAAGATTCTTTACCTCCCAAGAAACTCGGTAGGATATTTTACTTCCTCCCTCTGGTCAAGTGCTGACACTGCTTCCTCTGGAGCCTGTCAACAACGCTCCTTCAGACAACTAAAGGGAAGTTAAGGAGAACAATATGAGTTGTCTCTGTTCCTGCCAACTTTGGCTATTTTCCTCAGGGTACACATGCACCACCATCACCCCTTCAGAAAAATAACCTACTTTTTTTTAAAGCCAGGTGGATCAACAGTGTGACAAGGTTTTGGTGGCTGAAACTGTTTATCTACTTCATCTACTGGTTTCTGACAGTTTAAATACAGCAGTTAAAAGAACAGTTCCCACCACCAGAGCCTTAGAACTTTTTTGTTAGATTTGCATCACACAGACAGCCTTAGCATGCAAGATCTAAGTGCTCACATTCTAAGTCCTAATAACAGAGTCCTGTGGCATTTTTAAAGACTAACAGATTTATTTATTGCATGAGCGATAAATAAATCTGTTAGTCTTTAGAAGTGCCACAGGACTCTGTTGTTTTTGTACAATAGACAAACACGGCTACCCCTTTGGAATTTAAGTCCTAACAGTCTATACTCCATCAACTGCAATAAACTGGGGAAGCACAAATGATTACGTGCTCCACAGAAGTCATGGTGAACTTGTTTTGGGGTTTTTTGTATCCACACTAGCACTTCCTTAATTCAATCCAATGCTCTCTTTGTACCCATGCCCAACATGGGGGGGAGACAGCATAGCTACTAGCTCAGCTCCTCTGCAGCCTGAGCGACTGAGGTCTTATCTATACTGACAGCAGCAAATTCACCACCATCAGTTCACTCTTACAAGTTCAACTGAGTGGTCAGTCAAGACGCACTCAGGCGATCTGGAGTTCAATGCAGTAACTCCAGCCCCATAAGAAGAGCAATGCTAAGTGGAAAGGATGACATTTCCATTTTACTTAGCACAGTGTGGACAAGGAGGTAAGTAGGAGTTACTAAGTCGAAGGGAGATACGCAAGGTATTTTAAGTACCTTTTGTACTCCCTTCGAATGCTGTCGAAAAGTGCCACCAATGTAGACTAGGCCTCAGTCTCCTTTGTTTACTAACCAAGAATCTCCCCCCCTCCAATTAGCTGAATGCCATCTAGAAATGTTGCCCATATCCAATAGTGTCCCTAACCTTCCTATTACACACACAGTCTGCAAGCCAACTCTAGCTTGCTGGATGAGTTCCAGATTCACAAACTACCTAATGATCTGTTATAGCTAGTAAACTAGATAGAGTTTGCCAGCTGAATGCAGCAGACTGTCAGAATTATGAACACCAGAGTTATGAGCTGACTGGTCAACTACACACCTTATCTGAAACTGGAAGTACACAATCAGACAGCAGCAGAGAGAGGGAACAAGTAAAAAACAACAGTACAGGAGTGATTTAAACTTAAACTACTAAAAAAATAAAGGGATAGTAGCATTTTTCTTTTGCATAATAAAGTTTCAAAGCTGTATAAAGTCAAGGTTAATTTGTAAACTTTTGAAAGAACAATCAATGCTTGTTCGTAACTAAACAAATTGCCATTCCTGAGATGTTTGTAACTCTGAGATTCTAATGTATACAAATTGCAGCATTTTTAGGGGTCAATATCCCAAAGTAGATTGGAGAGGATGTCTGTCTCAGACATCAAATTACAGAAACTTTGACAATCATGGGGCAAAAGATTATAATAAAACATTTGCACCACTACTTCCAACCATCCAATAAATAAGACTGGAATTACAGACTCAACATTTCTTTAATCCCCCATGCATGCCTTTTACCCTCTTATTCTGTTTGGGTTCCTTTCTGTCCAAGGTGAATCATTTCTACACTAGGGCACATGTGACCTTCTCCAACAGCATAGTAGTAGTGATTCTATTCCACAGAGATTTCCTTCAATGGAATTTTAAGAATTTTAGTGGGTAAAGGGGAAGACCAGATAGAAGACTCAGACTCTAAGGTCAGATGGGACCAGTACGATCATCTAGTCTGACAACCTGCAAAATGCAGGCCTCAAAACCTCACCCATTCACTCCAGCAATAGGCCACTAACCTATGACTGAGTGATTTCCCTCCTTAAATCATGATTTAAGGACTTTAAGATACAGAGAATTCACCAGTAGGTGAGCCATGCCCTGTAATCCAGAGGAAGGCAAAAAAAACCCAGAGCCCAAGGCAATGTGCCTTGGGGGAAAATTCCTTCCCGACCCCATATATGGCGATCAGTTAAACCCTGAGCACGTGAGCAAGTCTCAACAGCCAGTTACCCAAGAAACAATTCTCTATAATAACTCAGAACCCACCCCATGTACCCTCCCTTCTTAGGCCACTTGTATATCCACCACCTGTAGCCAAAGATCAGCCTATTTTGGAAATTGACTATCTGATCATACCATCCCCTCCATAAATTCCTACCATTCCTCAACAAATTAATCTCCAGAAAAGGCATAGGTGAAGTTAATAGACACGATTCATTGTCAAAAAAGAAAGGAAGATTCTTAGCCATAAAATCTCAAGGAACAAAGGTGCAACAAAGGAAGAATTTGCTGTTGCTTGTTATCTAATAGCCTACAGCATGAAGCACAAGAACCACATCTCTTACTAAAAACTAGTTAATCAGAATAGGAAACTAAACTGCTGAACAAAATTGAATGTTAAGCATAAAGTAAATATATAAGGGAGGCTTGAAAAGTTCACTTGCCAATGTGAGGCTTTCACTGGCAAACATGGAGGACTAAGCTTTCAATAACTACGGAATTTAAGCTTTCATTTTAAATAAATCAAATTTCTAGTCTTTATAGTTAGCACTATAACCTTCCAAATATTAACCGAACATAAACCAATGCAGTGTTATCTTTCTAAGGCCACGTACACACGATTACTTTATCACACAATAAGGCTTCGAGCGTACAGACAAGCATTTCCCAGTTGCGCGGCAACAACCTCTTGCCCCACAACAGTTAAACCACTCAATTCGAGAGTGGTAGGCTTAAGGTAGTGCTCGTGTGTACAGTTTTTCCGATTTAAACAGCCTCCAGAAAGGTCCCAGAGCGCCCATCAAGGCCACTCTGGGACACTGGAGCTGTCAAATATGTCCATTTCACTGCTCTAGCCAAGCAGTGAAATTGACAACTATTGGAGCTGCCAGGTTCAGTGGCTCCCGGGGATTGGCCCCCTGGACTGGGGGCTCCTGCTCAGGAGCCCCCAAGCACAGGTGGCTTCACAGCCCTGCTGCCTGCTGCTGGGGAAGCACCAGCCCCCTAGCTCAGCCGCTGAGCTTTGAGTGGCGGCGAGTTTCCGCGCTGAAGCGCCGCAGCCACTGCTGCCACCCGAACCTCGGCAGCTGGGCTACGGGGCTACCACGAACTGGCTGCCCTCACCCGTTCGAGCCAGCCCCCTAGTTCAACTACAGGGGTTCGGGTGGCAGCGGGGCTTTGCGCTTCAGCCCCCTCCGCCACCTCTCAGGCTTCGGGTGGCGGCGGGGGCTGTAGCCAGCCCCTCTGCCACCTGCCGGGTTTTGGGTGGCGGCGGGGGCTGCAGCTGCCCCCCTAGCCCAGTGAATCCCTGGGGCAGCCCACTGCCAGCCAAAAGGCTGGCTGTGGGCAGTGCATGGTGGGCCAGGTGCCCACCATGCACTGCTCCTTTGCGCTACAAGGAGCACGTATGTACACACAAAAGCGCTATATTTATAGCTTTCCTTGTCCCGCCACAGCATGCAAATTGGTGGCTCTAGTGCTGCTATGCTTCAGCTAAATAACAGCAATGACATCATTGACAGACCTATGGCTCCTTCTCTAAGCACAAAATGTAAGGGTGTAGTTTAAGACTGACTGAACACATACTAGCCAGCCTAGCAGCTGATGTGAAAGAGAACAGTACAGCATGTCCAGAACACAGAATCTTTAAAACCTGCAGCAGCACAGCTGGAGAGGACACTGTGCTGCTCAATAAGGCTTTGCTTCCGTACCTCACTGATATAGCCTACCCTGAATCATCATTCATGCTTATTTATAGTTTTCTGAGAGATCATGAAAACATTTACCAATCAGTTAACAACACTGGAGAAGACTGAACTTTTTACATGGAAAGAAAGGGCATCCCTACAACATTGTAGGTACTGTGCATAATTAAGATTAAAAACAACAAACTGGAGCAAAGGAATGTTTTATTAAGGCAACTGGAAGAATCTCAGAAGCGCTGATGGGAGTCACTAGGATTATGAGATAAAGAGGAGAAAATGGAACAGTATTCAGTTTTCTGAGTGCATAGCCACTAAAAAGCACTCCCAAGTGAAGTGGGAATCACTACTACTGTAATGTGATGTTTACATAATTCTGGTGAGATTCATTACACTACTGGTGGGAAAGCACTGGGCAATGGCAGATAGAAGTTTGATAAGCAGAGGGAAGAGAACCAAAAAGACAGAATACGTGTTGGGAAAGAAGAAAAGAAAGAATAATTCTGCACAGCAATCTGATTGACACACCTAATAGATAAAGGAGGAAATAAGGCAAAATTAATCTAAATAAGTCTTTTCTATCACTAGCTGGTATGCTCTGTGAGAAAGACTCCCAAACAATAAATAAATTGAGGAAGAAAGGAAAAATAAACCATTTTCAATTAGCAGCAAAAAGCGAGCATTCCTTATTTTTAGTTACTTTCCATTTCAAGATTGTTACTAA
The DNA here is from genome assembly GCA_007922175.1 of Pelusios castaneus. Lineage (NCBI taxonomy): Eukaryota > Metazoa > Chordata > Testudines > Pelomedusidae > Pelusios > Pelusios castaneus. The sequence continues at coordinate 2,296,312 of ML685838.1, forward strand.
TGCCAGAGATGGCAAAAGCATCTTGTGGCATCAGTTCATAGCTGACATTTTTCACACGTGGTCAAATAATGGTCCATGGATAGTTTTCTACTCACTCATCACGGCTCCATTCAACAGCTTTTGCAGGTAGCCTGGATCTTCAGTGAAAAGAGCCTAGAGGCCTAAAAACTACTGGAAACAAGGAAAACAAGCCAACCTACAGTCTGACTCCTTTTAGGTAGGAGGAGATAGAGTAGGAGATAACCACCTTTTTCAAAGAAATTAAAATACTTATTGCCTTCAATACAGTAAAAAAAAAAAAAATGTAATATTAGGAAACTAATTCGTGTAAGCCAGTGGTTTTCAAACTTTTTTCCTCAGGGCCTAGTTGAAAAAAAAAAGCCCATGACCCAACAATTACATCTTTAAGCAAGACAACAGAGTCCTGTGGCACTTTTAAAGACTAACAGATTTATTTATCGCATGAGCTTTCGTGGGAGAAAATCCCACTTTGTCAGATGCTTTGAAGATGGGAAACTTACAGAATGGGAGGAAATTAAGTTTCCCATCTTCAAAGCATCTGACGAAGTGGGATTTTCTCCCACGAAAGCTCTGTTAGTCTTTAAAAGTGCCACAGGCCTCTGTTGTCTTTCTACAATAGACTAACATGACTACCCCTTTGGAATCTTTAAGCAATGCATTCCAGTCTTTTGGCAGTGGCAGCAGGTGGTGCAGGGAGCCAGTACCTGAGAGTCTGTGACCCAGTACTTGGTCCTGACCCACAGCATGAAAACCACTAGTGTAAGCAATTGTCAGGAGGGAAGATAGCCTGCAAGACACACTAGTGAGATGCAAGTCAGTGCAGTAAAAGTTTTAGGAGCTCTGCTAATAGCATTATTAAGGAAGAGATCCTATCTACCTCCCACACCACCCTGAAGATTTGTGAAGGCTGAATTTGTCTCCAAATGTGTGCAACTCCCACCATTTTCAACAGCAGCTGAAACAGGGTGAGGGCAGAATTCAGCCTCTGAAGTGCACGAAGTGGAAAGACTTTACAGGAACGACACAGACTTTTGCTACCACGTTGTTATAATTCTGTGTTTCTGCTAGATCTCAGAGCATGGTGCAGAAGAAAGGTTAGCAAATTAACCCTCAATGTGCCCTGTTGATGAGCACTGCTCCTGCTGGGGGGGAGGGCACTGAGGCGCAGAAAGGGCACATGACCAGCCCCAGACCGCAGAAACAACCCTGATAAGTCAGGAGACGCCAGGAACCAGCCAACCCTCAGTTCCATGTGCAGAACTCACAGCCACTGCCACGGGCCAGCAGCCCCCCCGCATCCACGGCACTGCTCCACCTGGCCTGTTACACCGCCGGCCCGCCTCCCACAGCGCTATCGGCCCTGCCAGTCCCAACCTAGCCCCGGTGGTGGAGGCCTGTTCCTACTCGCCCCCGCGCTTACACCCGAGGCGCACGGCCAGGACGCTGCTGCTCTCCATCACGGCCCCGCCTCGGCGGCCCGCCCCCCGCTCTTACCTTGGCCACATAGTCCTTCACCTCATCCAGATCTCCATTTTTGAGGGCCCACATAAACTCCTTGTCAGACATAGCGGCTTCCTGACAGAGACACGGGAAGGCGGGAGCGGCGAGGGCCCAGCAGCACCCACACGGAGAGGCGAGGCGGGAGCGCCGCGGAGTCGGTGGCAGAAGGCGAGGACCCCTCTCGAGACGGCTCCCGCTCTCCGAAGGGAGGAGGCACTGGGCGAACGGCCGTTAGGGTGGTTATCTCACAAGGCTCCGGACCGGCAGGTCGCGGATTCACACCCTGGGCCGGAAACTGAGCGGGGGGCAGATGTAGCCACCCACCGGCCTAACCGAAGGGAAAAGCGGTTTTTGCACGTGACACAGCGTTTCCGCTTCCGGTTTACGTTCGGTCAGCCCGGCCGCCGCCTTCTACCAAAGTTCCACCGCCCCTTCTCCACCCACGCGGATAGAAAGGCCGCTGAACTACGCATGCGCCTCCAGGCAGCTCGCCTTGTCACGCTGAGCATACGCCTCCGGACCCTGATTCGCCGCCAGCCTTAATGGGCAGAATGATTGACGACAGCCTCAGCCGCTGTCGGACTGGATGGACAAAGGGGCGGGACTCGGGACTACACACGCAGAGGTTGTTCCCTGGGCAAAAGGAGGCTATAAAACCAAGGCCAGATGGATGCAGACTGGGGTACAGAGTGATTAAAGAGAGGAAGGTCTTGAATTGGGAACAAGGTCTTTTGCTCCTCCTTGGATAGCATGGCTTCAACATGCTGCACAGGGTAAAAGTTTTGTACCACTTTTCCTTTTGTTTTCTTCAAATAAGGGCCAGAAAAGTATGATATTTCTCTTGTTGCTAGATAACCCACACTTGATTTTCCTGCAGAGACTCTGTGAACAACTGAAGTTTACAACATCTGAGAAATTTAACAAACCTAATTCTCTTTTTTTTGTACTGCTTCTGGTATCTGGAACAGAATCCAAAAACCTAGTTATCAGGCCACTGTTCTAAACATCAGTCGAGTCGCTTCTAGACACTTGCTACAAAGTTGATGAAAAAGTGAACTATTTAAAATGTAAACTAAAAAAAATAGCTAAAATTGTGCATAAAGTGACACTTGACATCATATTTACATCCTTGTTAAGCAACTTTTCTAATTTGTTTTGTCCCTCAATTATTGCTACCAGTTTAAATTTTAGTGTAAGCTTCTGCAAGTGGATTCACATGGCACTGGGCAGTGCCCAGGAGAGAGTATAGGGGACGGCTCAGATCTACAGAATCTGACTGCTAGATTTTTAAATTTGTTAGACGTATTATGTCTACCTGTTCCAGAAACCACCTGCCACACCATTCAACCCAGTATAAATAATAAATAATTTCCTTAATTTAAGTGCTGCATTTTAGAACTGATGTGAAAAGTTATCACTCTGTAAATTTAATTGATTTTTTTTAAAGCTAAGTAATTTGTATTTATGAGGTGGTGTTTGAGCCAGGCCCTAGCAGTCGTCTTCCCACCTTTCTACCCCTATGGTAAACAGAGCCTTATGGAGACTGCACACTTGAAACCAGAAATATTTCAAGTACCCCTTCCTCAACAACCATGTGGAAATGTGTAAATATTATTTTAAATCAGCATTTTCTTTAGAAAATGGGTAAAAATAGGCAAAATTCATGAAAAAATGGAATTGGAAGCTTTGTTTCACTGTTGTGAGGCGATGATGATGTAAACACAATATTTCACTTATACTCATTTCTCTAATCAGAATGCCATTCCCTGCTCTGCGTATGTATTTCAAGGCTGATAAGAATTGGGGAGAACTGATCTGAGGGACTGTAGCAGGCTGATTATGAGAGAAGCATAGGAGATGCTTATATACTCTTGTGCATCTTCACACAACACTCCTGTTGGTAGCATGCATCCACAGATGGCGCTCTAGCATTGACAGTGAGAGCAGTAGGTAGCTTTCCTCTCTTACCAGCAGGGTTGGATTAAGGCATCTGGGGGCCGGCGGCTGTCCACTTTTGTGGCCTTTCCCCCATTGTGGTGGCCCCTAGCCTGGGGCTGGGGAGGTGCTCGGTCAAGCTGATGCTGGGGTCTGGCAGATCTGCCAGCTGCATGGGATAGGCCAGCACTTGGTGCAGGAGTCTGGATGGCACTGGGAGTCCCAGGGCCCAGAGGCCGGCCAGCCCTGGGGATAGGGTGGGCTAGCGCTCAGCATTGGGCCTGGTGTGGAGTGCCTTCTCAGGCCAGAATCAACGATGCTCCCACCTAGCCCCCCTGGCTGGCTGCTCTGCCCCAGCAGGTCCAGCCAGCCTGGGAGTAGGGAGGGCTGATGGCAGGCCACAGCAGTGCTCCAGGAGCGGGGACTCTTGGGAGCGCTGCTGGGCCAGCATGGGACAGACTGGCCAGACCACCAGGGGAGGAGGTGGGACGAGGAGTCAGGCCAGAAGCAGCACTCTAGGGACGGAGCTGGGAGCACTGTCGGTCCGCTGCACTGGGCTCATGGCAGACAAGAATGGCCAGGCCAGCCTGGCCCGGTTGGCGCTGTGGGGACTGGTGTGGCAGATTTCTGCAGGGCAGTGGGGTCCCCCTTTAGCCTTAAAGCCTCCCTGATTTGACTAGTCCCCTGGTGTTCCCCCTTAATAACCCAGGTTTCTGACTGCTCAAAATCAGCACATGGGAAATTTTTCATCCTTAGCCTCACAGATATTATGCAGCGCACAGCAGGCTGCTATCAACATGATAATATTTTCCTCATTTAGGTATAACCTGCCGTAAAGGCAGTACCAGCGAGCTTTGTATCTGCCAAACACACATTCTACAGTCATTCTGTACAGGCTAGTGTTCCTAAAGATGAGTGTGTCATACACCTTCCCTGATCACCCTGGCTGCTACTGAAATGAGCATGGTGATCCCCCAGCACCAGTAAAACCACAGAGAAAAATCCCTTTCTTTTGATGTATTCCATCACAAGATACTCTGGGGCCCAAATTGTGTTATGCACACCATCTGTCATCCTGCCATAGTTAGGGAATGCCATGGCTGCAGAGCCATCCACTATTTCATGCCCATTTCCAAGACCCACAGTCCTTTGTAGCAGAATGCTATTTGTGGACCTTCACACGTGCTATGTTTTGACAGTGAGCACCAGTCATGTGCCTTTCTGAAAAGCACTCTGCCAAGCTTTGTGAACTTGCTGCCTTTCATGAAAATGTTGGTGATTGATTCCTGACTGTGATTTGGAATCTGCAACTGTTCCATATGCCACTGAATATTAACTCCAGTCCCCACCAATGTGTGTAGAAGGCAAATAATGATTGATTATCTTTCACAGAGTAGGTTTTTATTAAAAACCAATTAACAACACACACAAAACATTTGGTGAAAAGAGAGGTAAGAGTGAAAGGCAATCTACTGAACGAGGATCTCATAGCTATGTGTAACTCCAGCTATTATTCTGGAAGCTGACCAAAGAGATGGAGAGAATAGGGTAATATGATGGGTTGGTGCAAGATGCAAGACATGTGGGAAGAGTTTGGGAAAGGCATGGAAAGGAGCTCTGTAAGGACTGCGGTGGTGGGGAGAGCAGAATGAGCATACATGTATTCCATCTGCATCTTGATCAGGGACTTCAGCATCTCTGTTTGTTCCACCATCGCTTTTATCAACCACTCCTGGTTCTCCTTCCTTTCCTGCCTATCTGTTTTATGATTTTCATTTATAGTCTCTCTCCGTGCCTGGAACTCTTGTTTGTCAGCACATGAGGATTGGAGCACCTCTCAAAACATGTCCTCCTTGCATCTCATTGCTCACTCCCTTATGTGGTGGAGGCACTCTTCTGATGTGTAGGGTGCTCCCCTGAAGGCCACATCTGCAAAAGCACAAGAAAAAACAAAGAGAAGCATAACTGTTCGTGCACTCACAGAATCAAATAATTAGAGTAGAATACAACTCTTTCTCACTGTCCATTGGCAAGCACACAGCTTGGCTAACGTCCTAAATGTGGTGAGTTTGGCCCAGGATGGGGGTGCACTCTAGATAGGGAATAGGCTCTTCCTGATTTTCTCAGGGGATCACTGGAGATGACTTGGTGATCAGGTTGTAAATTCTATCACCATTTTCCATAAGCAATGGTCATTCAAGCTGATATTTCACTCCTGAGGGTAAGCAAAGATGCGAGGGTTCATCTCCCACATTGTGAGTGGCTTCAGACTGTTTGCTGCTTTGGTCTCTGCACAAGTGATTGAGAATTGGCACAGGAAAGTTTTCTGCAACGGGGGAAGGATCAAAGCAGTTTTGTCAAAGAACCTTCAGCAGACAATTGGTAAGTACCTCCAAAAAAGTTTCCTAGAGATCTCTCTGGAGGATTTCCGTGAAATCTTGGTGTGCATTAACACACTTTACCACTGCATTGCCTAGCTGCACAGGGGAATGGGAGGCACATGCAAACACAGCTAGTCTTGTTCATTTCTATCCCTTAGCCCACTTCAAGTGTATAAAAAAGAAAAGGGCAGCTCATGTAACTGATCAGCATCAACTCAGAAAGATCACTTACCAGCAGTCCATCTCCTGTGTCAAGTGCATCAGCGCTGGATGGCTTGGATTGGCTTGAATCCTCCTGGGTTGAGAAGAGGTCTTAGCTCACTGCAGTGTTGGACAACCCTGTCACCTGTTCCATCTCATCCTCCACTTCAACCTCCTCATTCAACACTTTGCCTTCAGGGTTGATGCCACTATCCATTGCTACCAGCCACCCTCTCCCCCGAAGTATCCACAGGGCTTATGGCAATGGAGGTGGAATCACTGCTGAAGGTGGCATCCAGCTCCTTATAAAAGCAGCAGGTCTTCAGTGCAGCATTAGAGTCATGGTTTGATTCCCTTGCCTTCTGGTATGCCTGCCTCAGGTCCTTTATCCTCACATGCCACTGATGCATGTCCCATAATTCTTCTCTGCTCCACCATGATTAGGCCTCAGCTGGAGAATTGTGTCCAGTTTTGGGTGCCTCATCTCAGGAAAGATGTGGACAAATTGGAGAAAGTCCAGAGAAGAGAAACACGAATGATTAAAGGTCTGGAACACTTGACTTATGAGGGAAGATTGAAAGAGCTGGGTTTCTTCAGTCTGGAAAAGAGGGGACTGGTTAACATTTTTCAAGTACCTGAAAGGTTGTCATGAGAAGGAGGGAGAAAAATTGTTCTCTTTAACCACCAATGATAGGACAAGGAGCAATGGGCTTAAATTACGGCAAGGGAGGTTTAGGTTGGACATTAGGAAAAAATCCCTAACTGTCAGAGTCATTAACCACTGGAATATGTTGCCTAGAAGGTTGTGGAATCTCCATCATTGGAAGTTTTTAAGAGCAGGTTTGCCAAACACCTGTGAGGGATGGTTTAAGAGGGTACTTAGTCCTGCCATGAGTGCAGGGGACTGGACTGACCTCTCATGGTCCCTTCAAAGTTTCTATGATTCTCTGTCATGAGAAATCTGACTATTAGTATTGAAGTTTCGACGACTGGAGGGCAGGTGGGAATTCACACAGCCTCCTCTTCCCACAGTGCCAGCAGATCTAACAACTCAGATGTGCTCCAAGCAGGAAAGCCACCATAGTCAGCTGGGAAATGAGATGTGAGCTCTCCATGCTAAGCAAACAGGAAGTAGAATTTCAAAAATTCCCAGGCCTGTAAATAGAGAGGGGCTGATGCTTGTGTATTGGCTGCAGGGCAGCAGTGTTTGAACTTCTGACCAGGGTGGTCAGGATGAGTTTTGTAGGACATTTTCTGAAGGCCATTTATAGTGATATAACAAGCACAGTGTCTGTTAACACCAACACTTTGTCAACCTAACTTTCCACAAAAAGCTCTAGCTCTCTTGTCGAAGTGGTTTTGCTGGTGGAAGGGGCCATGTAATATGCAAACTGCAACTGTGTTAACAAAAGCTAACTTTTATCGACACAACTCTGTAGTGTAGAAGACAAGGCCTCAGTCTGTGTTTTCTATTTCTTGCTTCCCAAAAGGAAAGAAGGAATAATCATGAATAATAGCAGCTGCAGTGAAGCGACACTGTCTGCTCATTTCATGTTCAGAAGGGAACACTTTAATTCCTCCCTCTTGTTAGCGAGACCAATCACTTTTGGCTACCCCTCTCTGGTTACTACTATATAGAAATGACCCCTGCCTAAAGGAGCGGCCAAAAGTACAATGGCTAACCCTGGAAGAAGCCTAGGGAAGTTTTTGGGTAAGGATGCAGGCTGATCATGGTGCTTTTGATGCTGTGAGGAAATTTCCTGTTATTTGATTCCTTCTGCATTCAGAGACCCAGAACTCTGTATATTCTTTGTAAATAAACAAAACTGCACCCAAGAAAACACCAGACTCCATCAATTTCTACTTTCAGTCAGAACACCCCAGTGCCCTGAAACTTTGACTCTGGTCAATAAGGGACAGTAATATTTTGCAATAAATAAACTACAAAGCTAGGAAAGAATAAAATAAGCACAATCCATGATTCACATTTTCCAAAATCAAAGAGCATCCAGCTGTGTTAGCTATCCAATTTTTTTTTAAAAAAGCAAAAGCGAGAGACTCAGGTACCTATTTGTACCCCTCCACACTTTATTTTAAAAGCCCTGTTTGCTCAAAGGGGAATTATATAGACTTGATCAAGGAAGAAACCTACTGTATACTATCATGAGCCACAACACCATAAAATTCAATAAAGACAATATTTATATTAGAGATAATAGGCAAACATTAAAATCTTAAATAAAACCCTTTTCTCAAGAGAGAGAAATCAAACCATCTCGGAAATAATACACTAAACTCCTAACACCACTCTAAATTCAGTACAGTTATTAAGATTTTATTGGAGGTCTAGGAGTGACAGGTGTGAAAACTGGAGAACATAATTATTTTCTTTTGGTAGTTTGTTACATTTCTAATGGATTTGATATGCTTTGTCCCACATTAAAATCACTGGAGAAGAAACTCTGAACTATTATCTTTACGCTGTGCACTGAGCAATTGTTTCACCTCATCATGATCACAACAAAGGGATTTTTTTTCTCCCAGCAATTTGAACCCATAATTTAGCAGAATAGAAAATGGAAATAGCTCCTGTCTCCACAAATTCTTTCTTCAGCTGCATGAATCCTTGATGACATGATTGAATAGAGTGCGTTGCTGTTGGAAATAAATTTATTCTTATCCTGTGGAAATTCACTCTCCTCATCTAAATCACTTTAGAAATAAACTCAAAGGGCCCAATTTTGCTTGGTGTGCATATGAGGGAGGGAGCACTATAAAATGTTCTCCTTTCTTCCTTTTTCTGAGGGCAGAATTGCATTGGGAGATCAAGAACTGTTCACGCTATTTTAACAAGGGTGTTTGGTACAGGAAATGGGACCAGGAGGAAATGAGGGCATGGCCCCACCATTTCTGAACTGGCCCATCAGCCCTTATGTAGGGTGCTGCATCCTATAAAGGAGTATAATAGTAGTTGTAGTTGTTCTCCCTTTCTGCAGCAGACAGGGATGAATTCTGCGTCCTTGAAACAGAAATGAATATGTTCACGTGCTCCCTTAGGCTGGTGCTGTTCCTCACTGATTTTAATCCTGAGCAACGTCTAATGCTCCATAAGCTATCACTTTGCAAAGCAGTTACTGAATAAGGTCCTGATTCTGCAGACTGAGTGTATCAATACTCACAAAGGCTATGTCTACACTTGCACTTTTAAGTTGTCTTTAACTAAGTAGACTTAACTAAGTCGACTTAAAGTCGATGTTGTTAAGTCGACTTAATGAGTCTACACTTAAAATTAAAGTCGACTTAAAGGGGAACTTAAAAAGTCGACCTAGAGCGTCCACACTGGACGCCTAGGTCGACTTATAGGGGCTAGGGAGATCTTGGGCAGGTCCATGGTGGCGGGGGGGCACCCCTTGTGTGCAGTGGGGCAAAGGGGGACAGGGACCCTGGCAGGGCATGTGGGCAGGGTGTGATGCTGTCTGGATTTAGGGAAGCATTTATGATATTATTATGGTTGTATTCCTTATGTCCTTAATGGCTCATCAGGTTACTCCCTGGGCCCATTGTAGTTGGCAGATTCCTTAACATTAAGGACACAATGGTTTTACACAGACGCCTCTCTCAGACATTTCCATAAAATCACACAAGTTAAAGTACAGATATAACACCAAATTCCTAACTAAACTAACTTCTAATCCAAATACAATTCCTAGACATAAACTATATAATCATTCCCAGCAAATTACTACCTTTCTATTGATACCAAACATGACACAGCTCCTATGGATTATAGCATTTAGGATATATGGATAGAAAATAATATCATGAATGCTTCCCTAAATCCAGACAGCGTCACACAGGGCTCTGCCCTGCCCTTTGGGGGACATGCCAGGCTCCCCCTGTGCCCCCCCCCCAGCAGGAAGGGCATTGGTGTAGTCCTGGGGTAGCCCTAAGTTGATTTAGGGCAACCCCACATCTACACTGGCTTAATTCGACTTTAAAAAGTCGAATTAAGCCTTAGGTTGAGTAGAAAGGTGGTTTAATAAAGTCGACTTAATTTTCATTAAGTCGACTTTATTTTCCTTAAGTCGACTTAAGCAAGCTGCTTAAGTCGACTTAAGGAAACTGTAGACTGTAGTGTAGATGCAGGGTAAATTAAGTCGACTTAAGCTTAAGTCGACTTAATTTACCAGTGCAGACGCAGCCAAAGTTACCCTCACTGAGCTCAATGGGATTACTCAAGTGAGTAGAGATTTACTGGATCAAACCCTAAATAAGTATGGTGGGCTTACCCATCATCTCATGAGACAAGTATCATTGCAGCCTTTTCTTAGTCTATATCTTTTGTAGATGAAATTATGCTTTATAAACTGCTTTGACTATCTCAGGATTAAATGCTATTGTCTCTCTCCTCCTTTTAGTTAACAAAAGCACCGATACAAATCCTTGTCTCCATCTTTGTGGATAGAAAGGGTTAAAACCATGTGGGCCTTCACCCCAAGACGCTGGAGAAGGAAGTCCTGCTTCTGTGACATAATTTTCCATTTCACCAACACTTCATGAAAGCCCCTTCAAGGAATTGGGGAACTGCACATGGGATGTTTGGGGAATAGAGGCTCCAAAAGTTAATACTGACAGAGTCAGTATTAACTTTTGTGCCATATGATTCTGTGCTGTGGAAACCAAAATGGGATGGGGGATGTTCCGGGAACAGCAGCTAGTTAGGAGCGTCTCTGGCTGAAGCCTTTGGAGGACACAAGGATTCCCAGAACCAATATGAAAGCACAGGGTCTCTGTCAGGTAGTTTCTTCCAGTGGATTGTCCAAGACTTGCATTTTTGGGGCAGGTTACAACACCAAAGCAACTCCTGTACTACAAATTCCCGTAAAAGAACATAGTAAGGAGTTATAGAATTTTCATGAATTTCTATGCCTTAGAAAAATAAAGAGATGACTTGACCCTATTAAACAAGCATATTCTGGATGTATAAGGACATGTCTTCATTGGGAATATACCCGAGTTTCAATGACTGGGCACTGGTATAACTGTATTAGTGTACACCGCTTGCGTAGACAGAGAAAAGTGGTTTGCACCTTGGAGCTTACCCCTGCATAAAACCAAGAAGAGCCCAACTATTGCAAATTGTGTTTTTTCTTGTCTGTGCTAAGGGTTTGCTTAAGTCCGTCTAAGTTGGTGACTATTTACCAATTGGTAGAATCAGTGCAAATCATAGAATCATAGGGCTGGAAGGGACCTCATGAGGTCATCTAGTCCAACCCTCTGCTAAAAGCAGGACCACTCCCACTAAATCATCCCAGCCAGGGTTTTGTCTAACAGGATGTTAAATATCTCCAAAGACGGAGATTCTACCACCCTCCCTAGGGAACCCATTCCAATGCTTCACCACCCTCCTAGTGAGAAAGTTTTTCCTAATATCCAACCTCGACCTCCCCAGCTGTAATTTGTAACCATTGCTCCTTATTCTGTCCTCTGTTACCACCGAGAACAGCCTAGCTCCCTCGTCTTTGGAGCACCCCTTCAAGTAGTTGAAGGTTGCTATCAAATCCTCCCCTCAGTCTTCTCTTCTGTAGACTAAATAAGCCTAGTTCCTTCAGTCTCTCCTCATAAGTCATGTGCCCCAGTCCCCTAATCATTTTTGTTGCGCTCTGCTGGACTCTTTCTAATTTGTCCACATCCTTTCTGAGGGGGGCGGGGGGGAACCCAAAACTGGACACAGTATTCCAGATGTCGCCTCACCAGTGCCGACTAGAGGGGTATTATCACATCCCTCGATCTGCTGGCAACACTCTTACTGATGCAGCCCAATATGCCATTAGCCTTTTTGGCAACAAGGGCACACTGTTGGCTCATATCCAGCTTCCCATCCACCATAACCCCCAGGTCATTTTCTACAGTGCTGCTACTTAGCCGATCGGTCCCCAACCTGTAGCAGTGCATGGGATTTTTCCGTCCTAAGTGCAGGACTTTGCACTTGTCCTTGTTGAACCTCATGAGGTTTCTTTTGGCCCAGTATTCCAATTTATCTAAGTCTTCCTGGATCCTGTCCCTGCCCTCCAGCATGTCTACCATCCCCCCCCCCCCCCCCCGGCTTGGTGTCATCCGCGAACTTACTAAGTACGCAATCTATCACATCATCGAGATCATTAATGAAAATGTTGAACAGAAGCAGCCCCAGGACCAACCTCTGGGGCACTCCACTCATTACTGGTTGCCAACTAGACATCGAACCATTGATTCCTACCAGCTGAGCCCATTGATCTAGTCAGTTTTCTATCCACCTTACAGTCCACTCATCCAACGCATACTTCCTTAACTTGCTGTGGGAAAACGTATCAAAAGACTTGCTAAAGTCGAGGTATACCACGTCAACAGCTCTTTCCGCATCCACAAATCCAGTCATCTCATCATAGAAGGCAATTAGGTTGGTCAGGCACGATTTGCCCTTGGTGAATCCATGCTGACTGTTGCTGATCACTCTATTTTCCTTCAAGTGTTTCAGGATGGATTCTTGAGGACCCGCTCCATGATTTTTCCAGGGATTCAGGTGGTGCTGGCTGGTCTGTAGTTCCCCAGATCCTCCTTTTTCCCTTTCTTGAAGATAGGTATTATATCTGCCTTTTTCCAATCCTCTGGGACCTCCCCCATTCGCCACGAGTTTTCAAAGATAATGGCCAGTGGCTCTGCAATCACTTCGACCAACTCCCTCAGCACCATCAGATGCAGTTCATCCGGCCCCATAGACTTGTGCACATCCAACTTCTTTAAGTAGTCCCGAACCTGACCTTCCATCACCAAGGGCCACTCTTCTTCTCTCCATTCTGCATTACGCAGTGTAGTAGCCTGGAAGCTGGCCCTCCCTGTGAAGACTGAAGTAAAAAAAGCATTGAGTACTTCAGCCTTTTCCGCATCATCCACCACAAAGGTGGACAAAAGGTAGACAAAACTTAAATATTTGATATCTGAGGGTTAGTCAACTGAGCTACTTCTCTGAGATGGAAAATGGAAATAAGATTGTACCTTGGGGCAGGTGTATCTTCAGACCTTTTGAGCCCCTAACTCGATATCGAGCTAAAGTCCACACACTGGCTGCTCAAACGGAGTGCCCTGAGATTACCACAAATGAGGTGCAATCTGTTATTAGAACCTCACAGACGCTTACAACCAAGAATAGGACTAGTTATAACCATGCAGCTGAGACAAATTTGGTGAAACCCTCTCCAATCTTTACTCTTGAGATTGTGAACTCAGCATTCAAGCTGACAGGGAAGTCAAGCACGTCACCTGAACCAGACATCCCAGTAATCTTAACCAACACCACTGAGATGGAAGGAGATGGGGAAAGCTCTGAGATGCTGCTAGATGACAAGAATGGATTACCTACGACCTCTATAACAACAAAGGGAAATGGGGGTTCGAAAGACCAGAAAAAGTTTCTGGTGTTGTTGCCTAACAATGATCCAGAGTGTCCAGTTTGCGGAGACCATGTTGGGAAGCCGACTGCTCTCAGTATCCATCTGAAACGCACGCACGGGGACAAGGTTGTGGAGTATCAGTGCTTACAGTGTGGGAAATGGGAACCTCGAGTGCACAGCATCCTCTGTCACATTCCCAAATGCAAAGGTCCACAGACACAAGAGCCAGAGGGTGACTGGCCATGCTCGGTGTGCGAGAAGCAGTTTTGGACTAAATTGGGACTTTCCCAACATAAAAGATCAGCCCATCCTGCAGTACACAATGCTGAGCGCATCGAGGCCTGTCAGCCTAAGCCAGTTTCGCAACGGGGCAAACATAAGAGCTGTTGGACTGATGAGGAAGTGACCCTACTCAAAGACCTTGAGATACTATACTTGGGTCACAGATGCATCAATAAAATGATTGCCGATGATTTGAACACTAAAACAACCAAACAAGTGGGCGAAAAGCGACGACTCCTTGGGGCATCCAAAAAGAACACTACCGCAATCGTCGAACCGGGACCTGGAGCACAAAAGAGCACACTGGAAACCCAACCTTTAGAGCCAAAGGCCAAAACTGGGCTCAAAAGTGCATATAAACGGAAAATTGAAAAATACATTCAGAGTGTGGGGAATTTGAATGGCAATACAGTCCAAAAGAGCTACCCAGATTTTGCCGATGATATCTTTTGTGCCTGGGTCGATGGGGATCCTGAGTTATGTGATCAAATCGAACAAACTTCCAGTGATGTTCTCTCCACCTTCCTAACATCCAAATCTGAGCCGAAAAACAGGGGTAAAAAGAAGGCCGAAAGCATTAAGTCAGGAAAAGAAAAAGCCTGGATGAGAAAGAGCTGTAGAGCGAGGTACCTATCTGAGGTACCAATGCCTTTTTGATCGAGACAGGTGCAAACTCGCTTCTATCATCCTTGATGGGACTAAACGTCTCCAATGCAAAATTCCATCTGGTGAAGTCCTACATGTCTATAAGAACAAATGGGAGACTTGCACACCCTTTGAAGGACTGGGCCAATTTACAACCCATGGTAAAGCCGACAACTCAGCATTCGATTTGTTAATATCGAGAAAGGAAGTGGTTAAAAACATGAAGGAGATGACTACCAACTCCTCCCCGGGTCCAGATGAAATCACCATGAATGATTTGCTGGGGGAAGACTCTGATGGTGAAAAACTGGCTGGGCTATTTAACATGTGGCTGGTTACTGGATACATTCCAGATGGCGTTAAGGAATGTAAATCCATCCTGATACCTAAAACGATGGAACCTGAAGCCCTAAAAGACCTGGGAAACTGGAGGCCAATTACTATCGGATCCATCATGCTGCAGCTATTTTCAAGAATCCTGACAACCAGGCTGGCTAAAGCATGCCCGATAAATGAAAGGGAAAGGGGCTTCATAGCAGCATCTGGCTGCTCAGAAAACCTAAAAGTCCTGCATCTACTAACAAGAGATGCCAAGCGATCCAAAAAGCCACTGGGAGTCATTTTTGTAGACATTACTAAAGCATTCAACTCAGTATCCCACGATCACATCATGTGGGTCCTCCGCGAAAGAAACCTCGACCAACATATGGTTAACATCATTAGTGACTCTTATAAGAACGTCAAAACTCACATGAAGTTAGACAAAGAGCTCACTGAACCTATCGCCATTAAGGTCGGTGTTAAACAAGGGGACCCAATGTCACCACTGCTATTCAGTCTTGCACTCGACCCACTAATTTCCAAATTGGAGAATGCCGGAATGGGCTTCTTGTATGGAGATAAAAAGATCACTGCACTTGCATTTGCTGATGACCTGGTCATGCTGAGTGAGTCTTGGGAAGGTATGAAGACCAATATTGAAATCTTGGAAGCCTTCTGCAAATTATCTGGCTTGAAGGTACAAGCGCGGAAATGCTACGGCTTTTTCCTAAGCCCTACTCACAATTCGTTTACGATCAACAATTGTGAAGCCTGGAAGATTGCTGCCAACAGCTTAAACATGATCGCTCCAGGTGAATCTGAGAAATACCTACAGCTAAAGGTCGACCCTTGGATCGGCTTTTCTAAACTGACATTATCGAACAAACTTGATACCTGGCTTGGGAGGATCACAAGGGCTCCTCTCAAACCACTGCAGAAGCTGGAAATTCTAAATACCTTCACTGTGCCTCGACTCATCTACCTTGCTGACCATACGGATTGTAAAAAGACCATGCTATCATCACTCGATAATCGCATAAGGAGAGCTGTCAAAGAGTGGTTGCACCTTCCAGCTGCTTCGTGCGATAGCTTCGTCTATAGCAGAGCAAGGGATGGAGGACTTGGGATAGCAAGACTCGCAAGCCTCATCCCATCTATTCAAGTAAGGCGATTGCATAGAATTGCACACTCACAAGATGAAATAATCCGGTATATAGCATTAACCAATGGCATTAATGAAGACTTCCAAAAGCTGTGGGTAATAGCTGGCAGTGATGAAAAAAAGATCCCTGTTATCACCGACCCAGTCTATATCGATTATAAACTCCCACAGGGCATCTTAGAAGAACTAGGCGAATGGGAGAAGCCAAGACCAAGAGCTGTATACCCGATGCCTTGCAGCTGGAGGAAGAATGAATTTATACAGTGGAAGACTCTGCAGTGCCAGGGCAGTGGTATAGAGCACTTCGAGAATGACCCAATTAGTAATCACTGGATAAGAAATAACAGAGGGTTCCCCGCACGCTACTACATCTTGGCGCTTAAATTACGATCGAACGTGTATCCCACCAGAGAGTACCTGGGTCGTGGTAAGAACAACGCTGCTGTCAGCTGCAGACATTGCTCAGCCAAATATGAATCTCTGTCGCATATTTTAGGGCAATGCCCGGCAGTCTAAGGTGCCCGAATAAGAAGACACAATAAGCTATGCGAGCTCCTCAAATGAGAAGCCAAGAAACAGAAATGGACTGCCTATCAAGAGCCGCAGTTTAAAACAGAGGATAATGAACTGAGAAAGCCTGACCTGGTGTTCGTCAAAGAAAAGAAAGCCTTGGTGGTTGATGTGACCATTCGATTTGAATACAAAGAAAAGGTCTTCACAGATGCAGCGGCAGAAAAGATACAACACTATGAATCACTGACTGCTCAAATTCGGAAATTGACCGGTGCAGATGAGGTGGAGTACTATGGCTTCCCACTTGGAGCGAGAGGGAAATGGCCTGAGACAAGTGAAAAAGTGCTTGTAGCACTAGGACATACAGATTCTGAACAGAGATGGGCTGCTAGACTCTTCAGCCAAAGAACCCTTTTGTATTCTCTTGATGTATTAAATACCTTTGCATCTATTGGTAAAAATAAACCGGCCTTTGTATAAAGAAGATCTTGATAAGGGAGGATACAGATGGGAATCTTGTAATGATTAAAATAATCATGACTGTGATCATCTGACTTGACATGTGGGTTGGACAGGCCACCCAGGGTACTTCGTACTCTAAATAACCTGACAAAGAAACCCACAAGGGTTTGGAAAATAGTCCCGAACCTGACCTTCCATCACCAAGGGCCACTCTTCTTCTCTCCATTCTGCATTACCTAGTGTAGTAGCCTGGGAGCTGGCCCTCCCTGTGAAGACTGAAGTAAAAAAAGCATTGAGTACTTCAGCCTTTTCCGCATCATCCACCACGAAGGTGGACAAAAGGTAGACAAAACTTAAATATTTGTTATCTGAGGGTTAGTCAACCGAGCTACTTCTCTGAGATGGAAAATGGAAATAAGTGCATTCATCAGTGTAATTTCTCTAAATTGGCTATAACACTGTTGTTGCTATTAAAGTGAAATGTCAGGTTCCCTCAGGCTTGCATGAGAGAAATGGAGGTCTGTATTTTATAGTGTGTGACTGTTCAGTGTAGTTGAGAATCACAATCAGAAGAGCTTAGCTCATAGTTTTGCCGATAATGTATGAGTTAGAACAGAGTGTAGCTCACTCTTTCAAAACTTTATTGGCTTTGGTATTCTGAGAATGGTGAAATTCTTTTCCAGTCAGCGAATAAGATTTGGACACATGGAGAATTGATATGTAAAGTAATAAGGTGATATTTTCACAGTAAGTCTCTTTACCATCACCACACTTATAGCAATATATGGATCAACATCTAACTGCTAACTACGATGTACTAAAAGACATAGTACAGATGGGGACTCTTTTAAAAACAAAAATATATTTTATAGTATTGAAAACTGCCCAATAGGAATTCCAAATGCTAAAATGTTATGGGTGAAATTCTGCCCTCTTGTAGGAAAAAAAAATGCCAAAGAGAACATTTTTGACAGATCCTTGTGCACTTTGGTCCAAATTCAGAGAAAGCATAAATGATGATGGAAATTGCTCATTGAAATCTGAGTGCAAGTTAGTGTAACTTACATGATGAGAGAGTGGAAGAACGGGGGTTTTTAGCAGGAAAAAAAGGGAAAGAAGTACAAGATAAGCCAGTCTTGCTTTCTCCAATATATCTTATATACTGCTGCTGGTTGTGTTTTCTGCTAGACACCTCCACTTCCATGCTCTTAGTCTGTGTCTACACTTGTGAAGTTAAGTCAACTCTGTTAAATCGACTTAACAAGGTTGACTTTAAGTAGACTTAAAGTCGACCTTGTTAAAAAAACTCTGAATCGCTGACGAGAAGTTGGTGCCACATCAAGGCATGGATAAAACAAACCAGCTCTTCCAGGAACAATGAACTAGCTTAAGCATCGATAAGGGGATACTCACTGACTCAAATATAGAGGAAACTGTATAAGCACATTGTTTGTCACATGATCCTGATGGGCAGGGGGTGAGGCACAAGAGGATGGGCGAAGGAACATGTTAAAAAGAAGAGATAATTTGCAATCTCTCTTTTTCTTACACTTCCATCTACAAACACCACCAAGCTCCTGAAATGCTGACTCAAGGAAGAGTCTGGCTTGGAAGGAATCCAGCCAGCCTGTGGTGAGAACCATCTAAGATTTGGCATCTAATGTTGCTGAAAATGCTAAGCTTAGGATAGAATGCATTTTTTTGCTTTTGTTTCATATAGATGAAATCTGACTTATTTTCCTTTGATTTGTAATCACTCAACATTTTTCTGTACTTAATACATTTGTTTTATGTAAAGCAGTGCGTGTAGTTTAAAGTGTGTTAAGATTCTGTTTGAAGTGACGAGGCCTGCACATATCAATTTCTTTGATGAACCGATGAGCTTGCAGTGTGCAATAGGCAGCACTGAACATTGTAAAATGGCAGTTCCTTCGGTTGCTGGTGTTGGCTAGTGTCATACCAGTGCATGATACCAAGAGTGGCTAGCCAGAAGCACTCACTCACTTAGTTGAGAGCAGCTTGCTTGCTGTAGACTATACATGAGCTGACCTAGGAAAGGGTTCACAGAGCAGGGCAGAGTGAGACAAGCTCCAGGAATGAGGGATTAGGGTGACACAGTTATACACCAGTCCAGATAGCAGAGGGGAACGTCACATTAGGGATCCAGCGTGAGCATTTCTGGCAAATATGGTCACCTGGGGTATGTCTACACTAGCAATTTAGGTCGACTTAAGGACCCTAACCTAAATTACTCCAAGTCCACACTGGGCTTTCATTAAGTCGACTTAATGAAAGCTTAAGTTGACTTAATAACTACCCCTCCTTAGATCGACTTAAGTCGACGTAAAGACAGTGTGGACAGGGAGTAGCCCTTAAGTCGACTTTATTAAGTCGACTTAATGCCAATGTGGACGCCTATGTCCAATGTTAAGATGACTTAATAGAGTCAACTTAAAAGGATCCACTTTGTTAAGTTGACTTAATAAGGTCGATTTTAAGTCGACTTAAAGTCGACCGTATTAAGTTGACTTATCAAAGTCGACTTAACTTTTTCTAGTGTAGACATACCCCTGGCCTATGCTTATACAAGTTTGTATGTCTATTGTGTGTTTTAGTTGTCCCAGCCAGCATAGACTTCTCAGTTATATATGAGGAACATTTTTTTTTGACTTTACTGCAGGGGCTTACCATCCATTCTCCACCCCTGCCCCATATTCATCCAATATGGATATAAAGAGGTATTGACATACAATGTTAAAAATTGAAATTCTCAAATATTAAGAAATTTCTTTGTTAAGGCACCTGTCTCAACTATACCTCAATCTCGGTCACTGATTCTGCATCCAAAGCTGCTTGCAAAGACTCTTGTACCCACGACTTTAATAGGATGCTGCACAGGTTCAGGGGGTCTGTACTAGCAGAATCTCATGCAAAATCAGCATAATAAGCCCAAATGCTGCCTAGCATTTAAACATTAATAATTTGCTTACTTGAACAGCCTACTTCTGTGAATAAAGTTATGTTTGTACTTCAGAAATTTGATAGGATTGGATTTTTGACTGAGAGTCCCTTAGGGCAAGAACCATAACTTCCTTTATGTCTTTGACACTGAAGATCACACCGCTGACACTTAACAATCATTAAATAATAATAATTACAATCAAGGGAGACAGTGTTATCCAAACCTACATTTCCACGCCTTAATTTCTCTATTAGCAATCTGAGGAGGAAGATAATTCCCCACAGCTGTAAAATGCTTTGAAAGTCTCAGATAAAAGGTGCCATGTAAATGATAAGTAATATTAGTGAGTGGGTGACATACTCCTATCAATCAGATTCCAAGGTATTTGAGATCTAGGTGTGAAGAATTGGATTATTATTATTATTCCTACTGATCTTTGGAGAAAAAGTTTTAAAGAATGTGTCAAGTCATGTTTGTGAAAGGAGCCTTAGCTTCCAAAATAGAATGTATTCTGCTATTGAAAAACATTCAGGTCTAAGGACTAATATATATGAAAATATACAAGTCAGGGAAGTAGTTAGTCAAATATATTGATATCTCTTGCTCTTGATAGACTACTTTAAAAGACTGCTTTTTTCTATAGTAACAAAATTTTATCCAGTGCTTTCAAAATTAATGTCCCTGAGTCTACATATTTTTTTTATTACAAACCTTTCTGGTTATATTTCTCTCTTTGCAGTATAAATGTGGACAGAAGATGGAATCTAAATTGTTTCTATAACATTTATTTCTCTGAGCAAGAGGTTTCTATCCTAATATATTGCAAGCACAGGTGTCACTTTAAATAGTAGGTGTTAGTTTTTAATCAGCAACTTTTGCTCACTTCAAACGTTATACTACTTATTCTTTTCTTCCTTGATATATTTTCTTCCTTTCTTAATTTTTCCCAAGCTATGAGGTTGCTTGTTATTTAATACATTGGCTGTACTCCCTGTTAGCAGAGCTGTTATAATGCTCTCACCATCATCTATTTATAAACAGCATAGGCTGGGCTGGGTTCTCCTTTCTCACTTTTGAAGAAGGGAATAGCTTTCTGGAGTAGGTGTACATCTATGCTTGTGATGTGGGCTGTGCAGATTACACAGCACATTGCTCTTCATTTGATGCGGATCTCTAGTCATAGATCTCTCTGGGGGATTTTTGTATTGCTATGCTGTCTCTTTCATTCTAGCCAAATATGGTCATGCTGTAGCCTATAGAGGCTTGGGGCGAAATAAATTATTCTCTCATTTACACCCTTTAGTGAAATGATATCTTATACCCTTGTAAAGCTATTGTAGAACCTCTCAGAGCAATAATGTGCATCATTCTAATATTCTGTATAAGAGTAGGGCAAGAGCCTTGGAACAATAAACAGAATGACCAACAAATATGCAGGGGGTTCTATCAGACCACTTATGACCTCAGTATCGATGATGCCCAACAAGCTTGGGTCATAGTGTTTGCAGCAGCAAATATAGTACTATACAATGAAGAGCCATTTATACAGTTACCATATCCTGCATTTTCTCACTAATTGGCTTTATTTCTCAACATACCCATAAGAGCTAGTGCCATTTTTTAATTTCTTAGCAGAGCCTTGAGAGATTGAGTCGGGTAGAAAATAGGGAGGGTCTAGTACCCAGATCACCTCTGCAAGGGTGATTATTTACTATCTTGGCTGTTCATCTGCTGAGGTAATGAAGTCTCCTGTTATTTCATGCTTGGCTCATGTCGATCAATATGCTAAGTTGCTGTGTCATTCATGATAGTTGTATGAGTTTTCATTAAAAATAAATGATTTATTTCTTGCTAGGTGGATGGTGTATAGGAGTGGCGTAGCTATGACAAACACATTTTCACCACTTGTTGTGGCAGATCTTATTACATATCTATTCTTTCGTTGTTGTTGTGTCTTCTGTTATTTTGCAGGAGCCCAGAGCAGGAGACTGAATGTTAGTAATGTTAATCACCGTTCACTTTTAAAATTTGATTTCAGATCATATTGGTATATGCTAAAAATTAATCCTGCATTTTCCAATGCACAGCTAGGTACTACTTGTGCTCTTTCTATCCACCAGATGCTACTCTCCAACTAGAAACATGTGCAGTGTCAAACAGCATTGTTTCACAGTGGAGGTGGTGACAAAGTCAAATGACAAACTGTGCATTTCACTATGGGTTGACATATGCTTGCATCTCTCCATGGAAACAGCCTATCATTTGGCCTTAACTGGTAGTTTGCTTGGAGGAATGCAAGGAGGTTTAACATTACAGAGACATTTCTCTTTTCACATGAATTGTCTTTGATAAAACTGCAATGCAGAGTATGTGAAACATCTACAAAGAAATACAAGAATAAGAGAATACATGAACAGAACAGATGTGGTATTCTGCAGCATTTCGAAACAAGATTTTTATTGCAAACACTGCGTGCGTCTACACTAGTAAATTAAGTCGACTTAAGCAGGCTTAAGTCGACTTAATTTACTCTGTGTCTACACTACAGTTTCCTGAAATCGACTTAAGCAGCAGCTTAAGTTGACTTAAGGAAATTTTAAGTCGACTTAATAAGACCTGGTTTTAAGTTGACTTACTGGTGAAGTCGACTTTATTAAGTTGACTTAAGCCAGTGTAGATGTGCATTAGCCCTAAGTCGACCTAAAGGATCCCCAGGGCTCCCCCACTGACCTCCCTCCCAGGGTGCCTGGCACAGCCAGAGCCTGGTATGCCCACCCAGAGGACAGAACACAGCCCTGCCCACCCCGCTCCTGTACCCTGCCCCTGTCCCAGTCCTGCTCAGCCCCCATGTACCCTAGTACAATGGGGAAGATGCTGAGCTCCCTGGCCTTTTAAAGAGATGCCCAGGGAAGGGGGCACCTCTTGGGTGCCCCCCTTCCTACCATGCACCACTCCCAGGTCCACCTAGCCCCTGCAAGTCGACTTAGGTGTCCAGTGTGGACGCTCTAAGTTGATTTGGCAAGGTCGACTTTGTTAAGTCGACTTAGCAAAGTCGACTTATTTGAACAAGTGTAGACATAGCCACTGTGCCTAGTACTGCAGTCTTTATTCATAGTGACTGCAGTAGAACTACTCACTGACAAAAGCAACTACTATTCATGGTGAATTGGAGTTGCAAGCGCAGGCCCACAGCGTTTATGTTTAGACATTTCTTTGTGTTTATCTGCTCACGTGTAAGTTTCAAATTGTTGGGTCTTGTCATTTCCCTCCTACAGCTGATGCCATTTCTAACACCTAAAGCAGCTATATGGAAGGCCTGCCCTTTTGTAGCTATTAGAATGGTTTCAGGAGGAACACGATTATGAAGGCTAGTTCACAAGTATTCATAAGTTACTAGCCTTGATTTTTTTTTTTAACATTGGTAACATATGTATTTGAACTCAGCATTAGCACACAAATCTTTAGTTTATTATTTCACATCTTATGTAATTGCAAGTAAACCTGAATTTGCTTAATAATATATCAATTTGCCTAATAAGCACTAAAATTAATGGTTAAATATAACTGATTCTTTATGTAGTGGATAGCAAATCCCTATAAGGATCTCCCTTAACTAAAACCATACATCGCCTTCAGAGCAGATGAATCTATCTGGTTATTGGCAGAGTTATTTATAGATATTAAGCAATATTTAAGAACCAGAGGCCAAGGAGATCACAGATAAATGTACACAATAGGAAATTGTTACCAAATTTAAATATTTCCTTTCTTTTCACCTTGGGTGCAGTGTATGATAGTATGTAACCTTTGTATAGTATGTAGATATGATGTATTATGTGATGATATGTAACCTTAATTTACTAGGTAAGTATTTTGGGGAAAGAGCTATTTAGGATTTTAGATATTATTAGAATATGATATTTTCCATATATATACCCCAAGGTTAGGGTTGCATTTCTCATTGAGACAAAAAAGCCAGATGGTTTTGTTTTCTTGCGCTAAATGTATAAGGAAGGTATTCCAGTTAAATGCTTCTTTAATGGGCTTGCAACCTATGATTGTTCAAATCTTTCAATTTTGGATAGATTTGAGGCACTGAGTGGAATGGGGCCTTTACTGTGCTAGTTTATACTGTCACCGAAAATCCATACTCAACTGCACACAGATTTGATATTTTACAGATTGTGTTTGCTTAATCACTGTATTGCTATCTAATTTTAGGAGTTTTCAAGAACACAATTTTGTTTTTTTTTGTTTTTTTAGGAAAAGGAGGTGGTTATCTTCTTATATAGGTATTACACCTGCAATATATTTTTCTTGCTAGTTGATTTTTATAAACTAGTTGTTTCTTGCTCGTTGATCTAGTCCTTTTAGAAATACTACATCTTATCATGCTATATTGTCTGACCTCTAGTGGCAATATAGGTAAATTATGAATGATTCTATTAAAGAGTTTAGCATGATACAGTAACTGCAGTATCTTTTCAGGGCTAACCTGGCAATGTGCGTACAGGTGTATTATTCATAAACATCTAGTTCAGGGGTTCCCAACCCATGGCCCGCAGGGGTTTTTTAAGTGGCCCACGCTCCTGCTGGCTAGGAGCAGGCAGCCGTCCTGTGGCTGCCTACCTCCTGCCCGGGGTCCTACCGCCGACTAAGCTGCGCTCGGTGGTTCCTATGGCTGGTTGCCCCATGCCCCCTGCCCGCCGGAGGGGCTTTGGCAGCAGCTGCCTGGGAGGAGCCAACCACTGCCTGGGAGCCACGCCACTCATCAGAGCCCCACCCTGCAGTGGCGGGTCAGGAGGCCAAAAGGGGTCCGGAGGGAACGGGCAGACTCAGCGCCAAGGGCCGGGATAGTGCTCAGGCGCGGGGGCTCTAAGGAAGGGGGCTTCGGGGGTGTATGGAAGGTTCCCATGGGGACTCCATGCTGGTTGGGGCTCCATAGGGTCCTCTTGGGAGGTGGGGAGGGAGGGCTCCATGCTGTGGGGTCTTTGTCTCCTGCCGTGCAGCTGGGAGTCGGGCTGCAGCTGCTCACCTTCCTTCCGGGTTTGGGTATGCCCTTTTAAAGAAAGAAAGAAAGAAAGAAAGAAAGAAAGAAAGAAAGAACCTTTAAAAAATAATTTTAATTAAAAACCTTTTAAAAAAGGTTTTTAAAACTTTCTAAAAATTTAATTTCAATTAAAACTAGTTCAAATTTAATTAATACAATTTAATCAATTAATTGTAATCAAATTTAATTTGAATTCAATTAATTAAAATTTAATTAAATAAATTGGTGGCTCTTCGGTGTTTTAAAAGTGATATTTTTGGCCCTCAAGCCATAAAGGTTGGGAAACTCTGATCTAGCTGATAGTTAGGAAAGTGATGTGGCAAATGACATAAACTCAGATCAATCCTAAGAGGTTCCATGAAGTTTGAATGAAGAGCAGTGTAATCTGTTTAGACTGTAAGGAGCCACATCTGTAGTTGCCTGAACGAAACATCATTTCCCATTCTGTCAAATGTGTTTCCAACTCCTTAAAATGTATGTGAAACATAAACTAAAACTTTGTTCTGGGAGGGAGCATGTGTGATTTATTTGTAGAGGGTTTTAGAAAAATATACATATAGTTGCAAATATACATGACCTTGCAAGATATCAGGGAGTGCAAATGGGCTACACATTTACAGATTGCAGCTATAATCCTATTTCTGTCAGAGCAAAATTGATATGTTCTGATACTTACTGTTCCCAATATATTAGTCATTATTAATTCCTAACAGACTATTGTGTGCAGTTACTATTTGCATACTTAACAATTACAGGCACTGTACAGAAGTGTGGATGAAGGACATATGTTTTGATCCTAGAAGTGCAGACGCATGGAAGTGACCTCCCTGATAGACAACAGAGTCCTGTGGCACTTTTAAAGACTAACAGATTTATTTAATAAAATAAATAATTTAATTTAATAATTTTAATAATAATTTAATAAATTTATTTAATAAAATAAAATAAATAAATCTGTTAGTCTTTAAAAGTGCCACAGGACTCTGTTGTCTTTCTACAATAGACTAACACGGCTACCCCTTTGGAATTTGACTCCCGGATAGGTGAGGGAGCATATGTTCACATTGCTGTACTAGTGATTTGTGCCTTACAGGATCGTTCCTGGTGACCTTTCAGGTGCTGCTGCAATCATGTCTAGAATCCATTTTGGGTATAGTGGCCTCATCAATAGGACAAACATCTTGTATACAATATAACGGCAAACGTATAACTGCTTCCAAGTGGTTCACTCTGAAAAAGAGCCTGTTTTTAGACCTTTTCTTCTCGGTAAGTGAGATATGACAGCAGATCATTGAATGTCAGCTCATGCTATTTTTCTGTTTCCTGCTAATCATCGCTGAGGTTTGAAGTAGTAACAAAGGTAGTCCAACTTCACAGCCATGCCTTTTTTGCTATTACAGGTTTCCCTAGCAGGAGAATTTTATTTCTCTTATGTATCCCAGGCACCATAGTTGGTGAAAAAGAATGGTCTCCTGGGTAAGTCACTCAACAGGGGCTCAGGATATCTGTATTCTTTTCCTGGCTGTGCAGCAGTTTTCCTGTGTGGACAAATTATATAAATGCTCAGTGCCTCAGTTCCCTCAGATATAAAATGGAGATAATACTTCCCAGGTGTGTTATGAAGGAAAAATCATAAAATGTCTAAAAGGCTCTCAGAAATTGTAGTAATAATAAAAGCATAGGTGAGTCAGGAAGATCTTTTTCTGATAGGGTTTTCTCTAGAGCTCCTCACTACAGTACTCTTTTTGCTGTACAGGTACATTAAATCCTAAATGGTTTAATCTCCTCTTTCATCACATGAAACTGATGGTGCTGCTCTGGTGCACTGGATGCATTAAATTCATCTATAAACTGCAGTTTGGAAACAGGAGCGAAGAATATTCTACATAACGCTTCACAGTGACCCCAGTAAATGGAGCCAAATTTGCATATGGGCCAAGACCTTGGGTTATCAGAGAGAAAGATAAAAAGGAAAAGATTCATGCTTCCTGTGAGTACTATAGAAAACGGAGAATGTGACTTAAGAATTACATTTAATAGAAAGGCATGCTTGAGTCAGTAGAATGAGCATGAGGATGGGGATTTCTGAGTTAATGTCTCTCATGATCTTGAAGAAGTCACTTAACATCTCTAGTTCAGTTTCTCCAATCTGGAAGTTGGGGGAGATTTAATTAGATAATGTTTGTACAGTGTTTTGACCATGAAGAGTAGAAACATGCTAAACAGTATTTATTATATTTTTTAAATAAAAACAACCAAACAAAGCCTACATGGAAAGGATGATAAGGTGGTAAAGTGTCACACTCTAAAGTTAAGGAACACTAAAAATAAGGTTGCCCATGTAACCAATGGTTAAACTGCTAGTTCGGGAACGGGTTAAAACTTGGCAAAGTCATAAGCAACTGAAAACTAGATTTATAATTAGGAGCAGTAGACTATCTTAACTACAGGCTGTAATAGCAGTTCTATCTACAATAAGCAAGTAATCTGGAATAGATTAAATTCACTTTTGGTCTTGTCAATAGAACCTTGTTTTTGATAATGTTCATAGTCTCTTTGGGTGTGTCTACGCTGGCAAGTTAGGTCGTCTTAAGAACACTTAAGTCGACTTGAACAAAGCCGTGTCCATACTGGGCTTTTCTTAAGTTGATGTAAGCATTTCCTTAAATCGACTCCTTAAATCAGTTTAAGGACAGTGTAGACGGGGATTAATGTTAAGTTGACTTTATTAAGTTGACTTAAAGCCGATATAAGGTCATCTCTGCTGTTAAATCAACTTAACAAAGTCGACTTAAAGTGTAGCAAATTTGTTAGGTCAACTTAACAAGGTTGACTTTAAGCTGACTTAAAGTTGACCTTGTTAAAGCTACTTAAAAGAGTTGACTTAACTTTGTAAGTGTAGACAAAATAGGGTGCATCTACACTGGCAAGTTAGGTCAACTTAAGGATGCTTAAGTTGACCTAAACAAAGCCGCGTCCACACTGAGTTTTTATTAAGTTGACTTAAGCATTTCCTTAAGTCGACTTAAGGAAAGCTTAAGTCAATTTAATAACACCCTCTCTTTAGGTCGACCTAAGCCTTAAAGTTGACTCTTTGAGTCGACTTAATGCCAGTGTAGACGGGGATTAGCGCTAAATCGACTTTATTAAGTCGACTTAAAGCCAGTATAACAGCTATCTGTACTGTTAAGTCAACTTAACAAAGTCGACTTAAAGTGTGGCCAATTTGTTAAGTCGACTTAACTTTTCAAGTGTAGACAGAGCTATAGACTCCAAGGTCATAAGGGACTAATATGATCATTTAGTCTGACTTCCTGCACAATCCAGGCCACAGAACCTCACCCAGCCACTCCTGTAATACACCTGTAATCTATGACTGAGTTATTAAAATTCTCAGATCATGGTTTATAGCTTTAATATACAGAGAATCTCCCACAAATGAGCTATGTCCCACGCTACTGAGGAAAGTGAAAAACCCTCAAAGCCTTTACCCACCTGCCCTAGGCGAAAATTCCTTTCCCACCCCAAATATGGTTATCAGTTAAACTCTGAGCAAGTAGGCAAGACTCACCAGCCAGACATCCAAGACATCTCATGCTCTGGATTCATTTTTTAATTTAAAGTCTAGGAGGAAAAAACTAATGTAAAAACTGAAACGTATATTGGATACAATGTGCATTGGATTAGAAACAAAATAGGTAACTAGGTAATAGTATGTAGGCCTGATGCAGTACTTTATACTTGAAACAGTATTTATTGGGATGCAGATTTAATTTTCTGCTGTTGATTTCTTATATACCCCCAAAAGATACACATCATAGGAAAATCTCTTTTTCTTTTTCTTTCTTTCTTTCTTTCTTTCTTTCTTTCTTTCTTTCTTTCTTTCTTTCTTTC
>ML685838.1:2327740-2397189 GCA_007922175.1 Pelusios castaneus
CCTTTCTCCCTTCCTTCCTTATTTCTTTTTTCTTTCCTTCCTTCCTTCCTTCCTTTCCTTCTCTGCCTTCCTTCCTTTCTCTTTCTCTTCCTTCTTCCTTTCCTTCCACTGTTAAAATGTTTATATGTAAATTGTTTATTAACATCATTAAACATCGTTTTTTATTGTTAAAAATCAATATGCATATCTGTTCTATTATTCAGTTTCTTAACCAGGAGGCTACCCATTGCGGCTCTCAAAACACTTGGTTATTGAAGGAATTTTTAAAAATGGCTCTTCTTATCTTTTGGGTTGCCAACCCCTGGTATAAAGGCTTACTGACGCTTCTGGATCCCAGAACTGCGGATGATGAGTGGTGTGATTTATTTCACCAGCAGAGGATACTGAATGGATACACTAAATCCAATGTTCCAGGCTTCATTTTATAAAAGATGGGCTTATGCTGCAAAATTGGGATCTGGATTCAGATTCCCTCAGAATCAGATGGGGTTCAGCTTTAATATATTTTTATTTTTCCAAAAATCTCCCAAAGGCTGTAGGTCGCTCCCATCATAATAATTAAATTTCAGTCTAGGAAAAAAAACCCCTCTGCTTCTAAATAATCAGAAGAGTCAAAAGCCTACTAATGTACATTGATATTTTGTGAGTGATGTTTTATTTAATACAGTGTTATAGATAAAAACTAACTTCCTTCGATCAATATTTACTATCTTGTCACTTGCCTTGAAATGAAAAATGCAACCACTTTGATAAGTAGATTTGAAAAGTTATCTGTTTTCACAGTAGCTTCTGCAACTTAGAATTGAATACTCAGCTGAAATGTTATTTTGTAACTCCTACAGCAATACTTCTGGATGTATTGAATTAAATGCCTGTGGCCTTAGTAGCTCTCCCTTGCTCAATACGGAGGTGTGTGTAGGTCTAGAAGAGACAAGTATTCTTCCGTTTTCTCCTCAGATGATTACTCAAGGACTCTAGCACTCTGAGTACTCACACACGTGGGTCTCACATTTAAAATTTCTATGTCAGACCTAAACGTGTCCTAATTGATTTTCTTTACATTTGAAGAAAATTATTTACTCTTGAACTGAATATTATTAGTACTGAATAATTACTGAAATTATCAACCAAAAGCTAAGATGTAATTGTACCCTTGTTTACAAATGCTGAACCTTATGTGGGTTTTTAAAATATACTTTAGTTACTTAGATTGTAGAGATACTGAATGCAACAGCAGAGCAGAATCAAGCCCACTATAAACAAGTGAATGAATAGCTGTATCAAAGATTCAACACTAGAACCTGTTACAGCTAGTTTGTAAACTTTGATTCATGATCATGTTTTTTAATTGGAGAGAGGTTTTCAGATTTTGTGGACCAAATTAATCTTTGGTGTAAACACTTCAGCATACTTATGAGGGACGAATTGATCTTTAGTTCCAATGATAGGCAGGGGAAAACAAGTTACCTTATGAGGCAGTTACCCTGTAAGTACTTGAACCTACAATACTGAAATCAATAGGAGCTTTAACATTTACCATTGACTTCAATGGATGCAGAATCAAGCCTTATTTGCCTTACCAAAAGCCCACCAACGTCCATGGGAGTCTTTCCACTGTCTTAAACAAGCTTCGGATCAGGCCCTATAGGAAGACTAATTTGTATGCAGGATTCCAAACTAATAAAAAATATTGTAGAGCTAAAGAATCACACATTATAACTTCCAAAGGGGTAGCCGAGTTAGTTAAGTTCAGCAAAACAAACAAGGAGTCCTGTGGCATATTTAGGCTATCTACACTAGAAAAAAGTTAGGTCGACTTTTTTAAGTCGACTTAATATGGACTTAAAGTCGACCTTATTAAGTCGACTTAACAAAAGTGGTTACCCTGAACCGGGACTTAGTAAGTCGACCTAACTGCCCTTAAGTCGACTTAATAAAGTTGATTTAAGGGTTAATCCATGTCCACACTGTGCTTAAATTGACCTAAGGAATCGACTTAAGGGCTAGGCGACCTAACCAGAGGTTCTTACTAAGTCGACTTAAACTTTCATTAAGTTGACTTAAGGAATTTCTTAAGTCGACTTAATGAAAGCCCAGTGTGGACGGGGAGTAATTTAGGTCGACTTAAGGCTACTTAAGTCGACCTAAATTGTTAGTGTAGACATACCCTTTAAGACTAACAAATTTATTTATCGCATGAGCTTTCATGGGAGAAAATACCACTTTGTCAGATGCTTTGAAGATGGGGAACTTACAGAATGGGAAGAAAATAAATGCAGGGAAGTGTCAGTCATGGAATCAGGTCAGACTGTAACAGCAATTCAAAGTAATTGTTTAAATTCAAACAGTGGGGAACTGCATATAGAGGGAGGTGAGGTCAAATCACTTCTTGTAATAAGAAACCCCTCTGGAGATCCCTATTTAGACCTGAGGCAACAGTGTCAAATCTGCATATGAATTCCAATTCTGCAATTTCTCTTTGAAGCTTTGATTTGTTATCCATTTGTTTAAGTACAGCTATTAACAAATCATCAATGGAGTGAGAAGGGAGATTGAAGGGTTCCCCTATTGATTTTTGAATGTTATTTCTGATGTCAGACTTGTGTCCATTTATTCTTTTGCTCAGAGACTGTCCTGTTTGCCCAGTGTATAAGGCAGAGGGGCATTGGTGGCACATATCACATTGGTGGATGAGCAGGCTAATGAGCCCTTGGTGAAGTAGCTGGTTTGATTGGGTCCTGTGATGGTATATTTTGTACAGATATGAGGGCAAAGTTGGCAACGTGGTTTGTGGCAGGGATATGTGCCTGCTTTAATGTTCCTGTTATTTGGTCTGTAGTGGCTGGTGAGTATCTGTTTAAAGTTGGAGGACTGTCAGTAAGTGAGGAGAGGTCTATCTCCCAAGACTTCATAAGCTAGGGAATGTATTTGTATTAGAGCTGTATGATTTACCAAAAACCAGTAGATTTACAGGGCACTGAAGATGTCAGAAAAGAGGGGTACATATCTGCAGTGCTTTTTTGGGGGGGATGGGGGAGAGGGGAAGGTGCTGGTACTCATATCTTGATAGAAATTTGAAAAATGCCTCTCCCATCCCTTTTCTTCCTGCACCACCCCTCTTCTTCCAGCAGCGCACTCCTGTTCCCTGCTGCCCCTGCGCCCCCAGCTGGGCAGCAGGGCTGGCAAAAAAGATGCTGGTATTCCGCACGCCTGCATACCGTCACAAAAAAGCACTGCTTCTCTGAGGAAAGAATCCAAAAAAGATATACATGAGCACATTTTAGGTTTGTTATGACTGATGGCATACCATGCTCTTGCTAATTGTATAAAAAATGTTGTCACCCTCTCTCACTGTTGCAAATTACTTTATCTAACTTTGACCCATCTGTTTATCTTAATATGCTAACTAATATTTGAATATGTATAGCAATTTTTATTTGTGCAATTTCTTTTCAGCTGTAGCTTCTTGGAATTCTTTTTCTTCCCTTTGTTATTGACAATGGTAGATTCTCCATCACTGACAAGTTCTAAATCAAGGCTGGATATTTTTCTAAAGGATATGTTCTAGTAATTATTTTGGGCAAGTTCTATGGCCTGTTTTATACAGGTAGATAGATTAAATAACCACCATAGTCCCTTCTGCCTTTGGAATTTATGAATCTTTGATGGCTTTTGTATAATCACTTGCTTAAAATACCTACATGTATTAATCACAGTTCATTTTGTAGATTTATAGTGGCTCAGTTAGAAAATGTTTTGTGCTGCCTGCTTTGTGTTAGAATTTATTTCTTAAGAAAAATACTGCAGGTGTTGATTACAGGTCAAAATTTTTTTTAAAAATGTAGGTATTATTCTAATCTTACTGCAATTGTGACTATCTTCCTTTTTGTTTAAATGATGAAGGAGATTGGAAAGGATATGGGAATGATATGTAAGCTCATTATTCATCGTAATACAGTCAGTTGAAAGAGAACATCCTTGTGCGAGTGTATTCATGTATAAGAGGGATGAGAACAAACTAACCTCCTCCCCCAATGTAAACTTCAGGCTTCTACCCATTTTTAATCCACTCCTTTAAACGCATACTTTCTTTTCTGCTCCCACTTTTTTGTCCAGCAGTGACAATAATATTTTATGCTTATTTCCTTAATTTATACACCTTATTTTTGAAGGCTAGTTAGTAGCTCTGTTTCTTGTATATTATTACTCCACATTTTCACATGAGAAGAAAGGACTACTCCATAGTGGAGCGAAAAGTTATTGCAGTCCCTATGCCAACTGTAAGCAACAGGGTCTTTCTTGAATATTGATTATTCTTTTTAGTCTGACAAAAAGCCCTTAGCAGTAAAGTACAGTTCAGTTAAAGTTGCCTGTCACCCTGATTTTTAGCAAAGAACTTAAGCACACACTGGAATTTCAGATCTTTCTCTACTCCACTTTAAGATTTTTCTTCAGCTCATGCTTAACTTTAAGCGCAAGTCCTTTGCTGAATCTGGGTATATATGTGAAAATAGATTAAGAAGTAATATGAATATATAAGAAGAGAATTTTTTTAAAAGTACAAAGAAAGATTATATTCTTTTGCTATTATTATATTGCTAGCTGTCATAAGAAGCCATTTACCTCAAAGCAGTGACAAAACATACATACATACTTAAACCTGATAGCAGGGGCTCAGTTTTTCATTGACTGTCACTGCTGCACAAGTGACTAATTCAGAGCAAAAAAATTATCTGATGATTTTTGGCCTCTTTCTCTGATCACTAAATATCAGCAGATTGTAGTTTCCTGAAATGCATTCATTATTTGATTTTTTTTTGATGAATAGCTCTTTGAATATTTCTTTTTTATTCCTGTGATTGACAGGAAATATTCTACATTTATAAAATATAAGAACAGCCATGCAGGATCAGACCAGTGGTCCATCATGCCCAGTATCTTGTCTTCTGACAGTGGCCAGTGCCTCCTGCTACAGAGAGAATGAACAGAACAGGTAATCATCAAGTGACCCATCCCCTTTGTCGCCCATTCCCAGCTTCTGGCAAACAGTGATTCTGGACCCTATAGAGCTTGGTTTTGTGTCCCTGCCTATCCTGGCTAACAACTATTGATGAACTTGTTTAGCTCTTTTTTTAACTCTGTTATAGTCTTGGCCTTCACAACATCCTCTGGCAAAGAATTGGCTGCTTGTTGTGTGAAGAAATACTTCCTTTTCTTTGTTTTAATCCTCCTACATATTACTTTCATTTGGTGACTCCTAGTTCTTGTGTTATGAGAAGGAGTAAATAAATCTTCCTTTTTTACATTCTCCAGACCAGTCATGATTTTAGAGACCTTTATCATATCCCCCCTTGATCATCTCTTTTCCAAGCTGAAAAATCCCAGTCTTATTAATCTTTCCTCATATGGAAGCTGTTCCATGTCCCTAATCACTTTAGTTGCTCTTTTTCTTTATCTTTTCCAATTCCAATATATCTTTAAGAGACCCATTGAGGGTGGGTTACTGTTGCTGGGCAGATTAGCTGCCCAGAACCAGAAACTTCTGGAAACAGGGAGTGGTAGCATTTGATCATGCTTTACAGGGTTCCCTGCTGGTGTGGTCAGACCAAGTGAGAGCAGCAGACTGGTATGGAGAACATAAAAAAGGAAGATTTATTAACTACTAACTATGTAAATCTTATCCTAAGAAAACAAAATGGATTTAAACAGAACAGACCCCACAGAAACTCTGTGAGAAAGATACCCAAGAGTCCTGAAGTCCAGGTAGAGTCCACCCAACTCTCACCCAACTCTCAGCTACAGTCTTTGTTCAAGTCCAAAGGCTTGTGTGGAAAGAAGACTGTGCAGACAGCAGGCAGGAGCTGCAGTGTGAAGAGCCCATGTGCTCAGTGTTCATGAGAGAAGCTGAGCCAGGAGTGTATAGCAAGATGTTTTCTCCCTACAACGGAGTGTTCTGCAGCAGAGGTTGTGCACATGCATATGGGACTGAGGGCTGGCTAACCAGTAAGCTGACCAGATGGGGCTGGTTCCAGAGGAGAAGGAAAAGTCTGCATGGAATTCTATTGAAGATTCCTGCAATGAAAGAAAAAGTGGATAGCTACTTCTTTCCACCCAAGCCTTTGGACTTGAACAAAGGCTGTAGCTGAGAGTTGGGTGGACTCTACCTGGACTTCAGGACTCTTGGGTACTTTTCACACAGAGTTTCTGTGGGGTCTGTTCTGTTTAAATCCATTTTGTTTTCTTAGGATAAGATTTATTTAGTTAGTAGTTAATAAAGTTAATTATGTTTGTTCTTAGTAGTATTTTAATGTGGGAGGGTAACTCTGAGCAATCATTGCTGTGAGTCCCATACAGACTGGATCCTGGGTCTCCAGATGCTTTCCCCGTAGGGGTTGGAGTTTATTTCTTTTAGGCACTGGAGAAGGGCAGTTGAATGAATGTTAGCCCACCCGAAGGTTACATTTCCATATACTTTACCAAAATAAATACATGCTTTTAAGATCATTTTTTTACAATTGCTGGTGCCAGCAACCTGGATAGCTAGATTCTTCATGTGAGAAAAATACAAAACAAGGTGCAAACATTGCCAGAATGAATTTGGTGAAATATATAAACAAATGTCAATAGAATTTTTTTTCTTGCTTTATTTGCTCAACTCTACTTGTAACATAAAAGAAAAGGGACCAATCTGTGGGACTGCTTAGGAAGGTTTGGGAAGATGCTGGCTTATTAAAGTTGTTGGTATAGAGTGAAATGCCATGACAGTACTAGCAAACATCTGGAATATTTTTCCCTGTCAGCTAATCTTTCGTGGTAGAATGATGAAGCTGGCGTACTAAAGAAAGAAATTGCCAATTACTGAAGAAAACAAGAAAAGGCCAAAGCGAGGGAAAGGAAAATAGAAAGATTATCTTGTAACTAAGGTACTCAGGTGCAGCTGACTACATGCTGTGGTTTTAAACCAGCATATTAATTTAGCCATCTGGGTTTCTATCTGTCTAAATATGAAGGTACTACTGTTAAGATGGTCTTGAGCTTGAGGGACTGGACTAGTTCTCAGGAAATCTGAGTTCAATCCCCAACTTGGGCATGGATTTCCTCTGGGACCAGGGCCGTCCCGTGGGGGGAGCGGGGCCCAGGGCCAAGTGGCCAAAGCGGGGCCCCCACTCCCCATGCTGGAGGGGAGCGTGATGGGCCGACCAGCCCACTCCGCCCCCAGGGATCCTGCCCCAGAGGCCGAGGGTGCCTGTTGTGGGGAGGGGGCGGAGGAAGCCGGCTCCAGCTCTGCCCCCGGGCCGGGAGGCTGCCTGCCAGAGGGGAAGGGGGGGGAGAGCCGGAGCTGGCTCCATTCCCGGCCCGAGAGGCCGTCTGCGGAAGGGAGTTGGCAGCCCCGGCCCTGCGCTGGGAGGTCAAGGCCGCCTGCTGGGGGGAGCCGGCAGTGTGGCAGGCCAGCCCAGAGGCCGGGCCCCACATGCTCCACCCCTGGGCCTGCCTCCTCCGCTTTGGGGGCGGGGAGGGCTGGCCAAGGGGCCGGGCATAGCCTTCCCAGCCTTGGGAAGAGGGGCTGCGGCACGTGCGGGCCCCGCACTGCCCTGCTGGAAGCAGGACAGCATAGGGCCACGTAACCGCGCGGCCCGGAGCGATTGCCCTGTTCAGCCCCCCCAGGGACGGTCCTGTCTGGGACCTTGGATAAGTTACTTACTCACTATTTGCTTCAGTTCCACATCTGTAAAATGGAGTAATTTGCCTTTCTCCCACCTTTTGTTTGTCTTGTCCCTTTAGACTATGAGCTCTTTGAGGCAAGGACTCTGACTATGCGTTTGTACAATGCCTAGTACTCCAGGTCCTGTTCTGAGCTGGAGTCTCTGGACACTAGTGTAATAGTAATAATAGCTACATACAAGTATAAGACTCATATTTTCAAAGCTCAGCACATTGTGTTCATTCAGAAAAATGTGCATGTCTATTATGAGTTCAACATCTGTATTTGTTCACACAACGAGTGTAATTGCAAAAGCAAATGAGCAGTTTTATGTGCATTCTCTTTGTGAGTCCACTGTTTGTACAGGGCTTTGAAAATGTGCTTTTAATTGTTTAATTTAAACCTGCTACTGCTGAAAAATTAGATTAAAAGCCACTACAATTTTACCCTTAACTCATTCCGCTGAGCCTAAGTATTGCAGCATGTATACATAATATCATACCAGTTCTAATGCTATATGGTATTCAAAAAAGTAAGTGTGATATTAGAGTATTATGAACAGGATTCCAGCTTTTACTCTGAATTCAGTTGTTCTTTGGATTTAATTTATACCCTTAGTGTTACTGTAATTTAGTTTTTGCAACTGTAATCCCTCTTTTTTATTGTAGTTTTAGAAGAATAAAAAATGAGGAAAGTCTCTCCCCCTCTCCCTCATATGATTTGTTAAATTATGGTTCTTCTATTAAGTTCCTAGTGAGATACAGTTTTGTGAGCCTCAACATGTGCATGGTCAACAGTACCATTTCAGTTCAATAAGAAAGTTTCTTGTGTATGTTTCTATATGTATTACAACTTTCTGGAATAAGTGGTTCAATTCATCAAGCACCCTTGTCATTCTCCCAGCAGACACCAGGGCTATGTCTACACTTGTAAATTTAGGTCGACTTTAGCTAAGTCGTCTTAACTAAGTTGACTTTAAGTCAACTTAGTTAAGTTGACTTAGCATGTCTACACCTAAATTTTAAGTTGACTTAGGAGGGAACTTACAAAGTCGATCTAGAGCGTCCACACTGGATGCGTAGGTCGACTTGTAGGAGCTAGGGGGACCTTGGGCAGGTCCATGGTGGCAGGGGGGCACCCCTTGCCCAGTGCCAGGGGGCTCAGCCTTTGCCCCATTGTACCTGGGTACAATGGGGCAAAGGGGGACAGGGACTCTGGCAGGGCATAGGGGCAGGGTGGGCAGGGCTCTGCCCTGCCCTTTGGGGGAGCATGCCAGGGTTCCCCTGTGC
Organism: Pelusios castaneus; assembly: GCA_007922175.1. Lineage (NCBI taxonomy): Eukaryota > Metazoa > Chordata > Testudines > Pelomedusidae > Pelusios > Pelusios castaneus. The sequence goes on from ML685838.1 coordinate 2,336,732, forward strand.
CCCCCCGCCCAGCAGGGAGGGCAGTGGGGGAGTCCTGGAGTAGCCCTAAGTCGACTTAGGGCTACTCCAGGTCTACACTGGCTTAAGTTGACTTTAAAAAGTCAACTTAAGCCTAAAGTCGAACTAAAAGTAGGTTTAATATAGTCGACTTAATTTTCATTAAGTCGACTTTATTTTCCTTAAGTCGACTTAAGCAACTTGCTTAAGTCGATTTAAGGAAACTGTAGTGTAGACGCAGAGTAAATTAAGTCGACTTAAGCAAGCTTAAATTGACTTAATTTACAAGTGTAGATGCACCCCAGATGATATAGCATTGATGTGTTTTGGTGCAATTAATTAACCTTCAGATGTTTTTTGTCACAGTAACCACAGTCCCTGACATTTTGCTGTGAGCCAAGAATACTGGTGATCATCACCTTGGGGGGAAATTTCTAATATATTTGCCATCTTCAATAATGCAACAGCATATTTGAGTGGCTCTTTAAAATCCTCAGATGACTCACACAGCAATTATAAATCATGCCCAAATGCATAAGTATTGTCCTGTACAATAAGTTTACCTAATTCTTTTCCAATCCACAGAAACCATAACTTTATACATTACAATGGAATACAATATATGCATTATGTTAATGAGCGAATTTCTGATGACATTTTTCTTTGTTGAGCTTGCTGCAGTTTAGCCCAAGGTGTCTTTTGTTCAGAATCCCTAATTTATTGTAACATGCTACTGTCTGGTGCTTTAACATTAGCAGGGTGAAATGTTCTGTGTCACCAGTGACAGTCAGGTGTCTAACTCCTAGAAAAAGTCAATGGGAGTTTGCTGCCTGGTTTCCATGTGTGCCTTTGAAAGCTTCCCCAGACTCATTGGGCAGCACAAACTCTTTGTTCCCTGTTCATTATTGCTTTGTCATAAACACTTGTCAGTGAAGACTGATTTTAAAAAGAAGCACGCTTGGGAAGTCTGGACGTAAAGAGCGACAATATGAAACATCTTTAAAGGTAAACCGATTTTGTGGTCTAATCAACTGAACAGCATCCCTTCAGCATCACAAATGCTACAGTATATTTAATTTTTTATTCCCAGGGACTTGTACTTGACTATTCTTTCACTGGAGTACAAGACCTATAAATAATACAGGTACATATGAATAATTATGCATGAAATGACAACTTCTAATAAAACCTAATTGATTTTAAAAGACATTCAGAAATTCTTCTTGTTTCTCTGACTACATAACTGAAAAAACAAATTTTTAAATCTAGCAATGGAAGATGGATGTGACTGCAATTATTAGCATACTTTCCTACTCTAAATTGAATGAAACAGTAAGAATAATAAAAAAGAAGAATCAGAGAATAAGAAAAATGAGTTTAACATTCACTTTTCTGGATCCAGTTTATGTGCATGTAATTTGAAGATGCAGAAAAATATGTCCAAAGGATGTGGGATTTGCTGTAATTTAGGGAATTTGGTTACTTTCGTGGATTTCTGTGGGGGCAATGCAAACATCTGCTAAAAGGATAACTGTCTGATCTGACTTCTGCTGAAGTCAATAAGGGTATGGCTACATTGCAGAAAGCCACCCTTGGCAACATGTCTCAGTATCTTGGTTAGCTGACTCAGGCACATGCTATGGGGCAAAAAGTAGTAGTATTGATCTTCCCACTTGGGCTGGAGCGAGCCCAGATTCTGAGACCCGTCCCCCCTTGCTAGTCCAGGTAGGCATGTCTCAACAGTTATTTTTAGCACTGTAGTATGAATCTCAGTCAGTTGACACAGGCTTTGAAACTTGCTGCTGCAGATGTGCGCGTGCGCGCGTGCAGTGTAGATGTACCTTAAGAGTCCTTCTAAGCCCCAAGGAATCAGTAGCCTTGCTCACAAATGCCCCTATTTAGTAAAGCATGTGTGGTACCTTTAAAGTAGGACTGTCAAATAGTTAAAAAAATTAATTGTGAAATTAAAAAAAGATCGCTAATCTGTTTTAAGCACACAGTTAAACAATAATAGAATATCATTTATTTGTATATTTTTGGATGTTTTCTACATTTTAAAATGTATTGATTTCAGTTACATCACAGAATACGAAGTGGAGAGTGCTCACTTTATATTGTTGTTTTTATTACAAATATTTGCATTGTAAAAAGGTAAACAAAAGAAATCGTATTTTTTCAATTTACCTCATACAAGTACTGAAGTGCAATCTCTTGATCATGCAGGTGCAGTTTACAAATGTAGATTTTTTTTTACATAACTGCAGTCAAAAATAAAACAATGTAAAACTTTAGAGCCTACAAATCCACCCAGTCCTACTTCTTGTTCAGCCAATTGCTAAGATAAATAAGTTTGTTTACATTTATGGGAGACAATGTTTCTTATTTATAATGTCACCTGAAAGTGAGAACGGACATTCGCATTGTATTGCTGTAGCCAGTGTTGTAAGGTATTTATGTGCCAGATATGATAAACATTTGTATGCCACTTCATGCTTTTACTACCATGCTAGAGGACATACTTCTGTGCTGATGACAGGTTCTGCTCGATAACAATCCAAAGCAGTGCAGACTGACTCATGTTCATTTTTGGCATCTGACTCAGATGCCACCAACAGATTGTTGGTTTTCTTTTTTTTTGGTGGTTCGAGTTCTGTAATTTCTACATTGGAGTGTTGTTCTTTTGGGTCTACATCTACACTGGAAGCTCTGTTAAGTTGACTTAACCAAGGTCGACTTTAAGTCAATTAAGGTTGACCTTGTTAAGTCGACTTAGAGAGTCCACAGCGTTGTGTCCACACTGGCAGGTCCTAGGTTGACGGAGGGTTTCCAGGAACTCGGCAAGGGGGCCTGTAGGCCAGTTAAGTTGACTTAAGGGCTACCCCCCATCTACACTGGCTTAAGTCGACTTAATAAGGTCAACTTAAGCCTTAAGTCAACCTTAAGAGGTGGTGTTATTAAGTCGACTTACGGAAGTGGTCTATAGGTCAACTTAACTGTCCTTAAGTTGACCTAAGGCTCCAGTGCAGATGTACCCTTTGAGACTTCAGACAACACGTTCCACACCTTATCCGTCTTAGATTATGGAAGGCACTTCAGATGCTTTATGGATCAAGTGCTATCGCTATTTTAGAAATCTCACATTGATACCTTCTTTGCTTTTTGTCACATCTGCAGTGAAATTGTCCTTAAATCGAACAACACATGCTGGGTCATCCTCCGAGACTGCCATAACATGAAACACATGGCAGAATGTGGCCAAAACTACAGAGCAGGAGATATACAATTCTCTTCCAAGGAGTTCAGTAACAAATTTAATCAACACATTAATTTTTAACAAGCATCATCAGCATGAAAGCATGTCCTCTGTGGAATGGTGGCCAAAGCATGAAGGGGCATATGAATGTTTAGCATATTTAGCATATAAATACCTTGCAATGCCATCTACACAAATGCTAGTTGGACACCTGTTTTCACTTTCTGGCGACATTGTAAATAAGAAGTGGGCAGTATTATCTCCTGTAAATGTAAACAAACTTGTTTGTCTTACCGAATGGTTGAATAATAAGTGGGACTAAAGAAGCATAGTACAGAGTTTGCAGTCCAGAGAAAAAGAAGCTTTAAGCCATCTTTGCATCATCCCAAACTTGGGTTGTCTGTGGCCCCCTGGGGTAATTTAAACAAACATACTAAGTTATGGCAGCTTCCCTGAGCAGCTCTGAATCAGAATCTCTCCAGTGCTTCATAATTTTGTCTTCCTTCCATTTCCACCCCAGCCCTACTCTATGCATTACTGCAGTACAAATGAAGGATAATAATATAAACAAATGTGCTTCTGCCCGCAGAATCCAGTTTTACAGAAAATAGCGTTCAGCTAAATAACAGCAACAGCAATGGTGGGAACATATGCTTTCCTCGTTGCAGCGTGAGCACTGAAGCCCATCTGTGATTACATAAATATTCAAAAAATTAACCATAGCTTATTTTTTTTCTCTTTTTGAAAAAACAAAGGCATGAAATGCAAAGCACTAAGTTACTGTAATGCTGCAGTGTTAACATGGCACAGTTACGAACTTAATATATCAGAGAATGAAAAAGTTTTAGCAGCAATTTTTACAGAGCCATATAAGCAGTATTTTTCAGTCTTGCTTTGGCATAAATGCTTCCCTAAATCCAGAGAGTGTCACACACAGGGCTCTGCCCTGCCAGGGTCCCTGTCCCCCTTTGTCCCATTGTACACAGGGGGTGCTCCCCCCCCCGCCACCGTGGACCTGCCCAAGGTCCCCCTAACCCCACAAAGTCGACCTAGTGTGGACGCTCTAGGTCGACTTTGTAAGTTCCCCTTTAAGTCGACTTTAATTTTAAGTGTAGACACACTAAGTCGACTTTAAGTCGACTTAGTTAAGTCGACTTAGTTAAAGTCGACTTAAAAGTGCAAGTGTAGACATAGCCAAAGTGAGTAAAAGTACACTTCAGTTTCTCTATAATGCAGCAAAAAGGGTATGTCTGAAATACATTGTTTTTATACCTGGAAAAACAGTTCATTAAAGTCAAGTAATGATATCCTTTGAATTTGCATAATTCTGCAGCTAGTCTCTTATAAGTTTTCTGTAGTAGGAGTGTTTGCACACTATATGATTCAGGATTGTCTCTTAAATTGATCTGTGTACTGGATCTCCGCGCTCCAGCCCCTCTCCTAGCTCCGCCACTGGGTCGGTTGCTCCGCCATGAGGGCAGGGTGGGCCGGGTCAAGAAGCTGGGCTTCATGCACCCACCTTTCCCTTGCCTTTGGCTTGCTGCTGAAGGCATGGGGGATGAGGGAGCAGCATGGTGGAGGTTGAGGGCAGCAGTGCGGGCCCCGCACGGCCCCACACTGCCACGTGGGCCCCAGGACAGTCACCCCTCTCATCCTCCCCCAAGGATGGCAGTGTGTGCCTCCCTGCCGCTGGCTGGGAGCTGGGTTGTGGCTCCTTGCCTCCCCTACAGGTTTGGGGCTTGTTCATGGGCATCCAGCCCCCGCCCCCACTTTAAAAAAAAACAAAACCCTTTCAATTTTTTAAAAACAAAATATTTAAGAAACCTTTTTGGCTTGAGGACCAACAACCCTGCAGGCCACTAGTCTATTTAATTAAAAATTTAATTTAAATTTAATGAATTAAAATGTAATTAATTACATTTTATATAAATTTTAATTAAATAGACTGGTAGCCCTTCAGCATTGTAAAAATTGTACTTGTGGCCCCTGAGCCAAAAAGGTTTGGAACCACTGCACTAACCCATCCTGCCTGCCATGCAGTGGCCGAGAAGGTGGTCGATCTTGGATCACATACATTCTGAATGCAGACTTTTTGTCTTTCTAAGTTGTTTCTGGGGTGACTTGACAGATGCAGTTTAGAATCACTTCAAGGCTAGTTTGAACTGTCAGATGACTTCAGCTCTGGGAGCCATTGAAGGTGATTGCAAGTGCCTTCTGAGATGATTATGACATCAGCTCCTAAAGCAGTTTTAAAGTTAATAATATTTCCATGAATTATTCAGTTTCACTCTGCCAGCAGGTTCTATGCTTGGTAGACCCCAGAAACAATGGCTCTTGATTGTCTGTAATATGAGTCAACTCCCCAAATGCTTTGATGCAGTAAACAGCTGAAAAAATGTCCATATTTCATGTATGTATTACACCATGTGCTCTGGTTGGACATGCATTTTCTCTTGGGATATATCTTTTTCTACATCTTGTGCATGTAGGCTGGAATTTGTTCCTCTCAGCCTGTGAGTTGTCTCTCCTTGTCTCAGGGGTTTTATGATAATGACTTTTATCACTCATAGCTCTGTTTATGGTTTCTAAGCTAGTTTCAAGTTGCTTCTGCCTTTAGTTTGGTTTGACTAGTTCTGACTGCTTCAGTATCTGGGTAGCTTTAGCTAAGGTTAAATCTCTCTTCATTTTTAGCTGCTATGCAATTTTTTTTAATCTATTAACCTAATTAGCAGCATGTCTCTGATATTTTCATGTTCTGTGTTCCTAAAATCACAGTTTTCAGCGAATGTATGCATATTTCTTATGAAAAAAGTAAATATTTTCCCCAATCTTTGAATTCTCTGGTGAAAGATGCTCTTTCATTCATCATGTTTCTCTGAGGTATAAAGTATGTATCATACCTAGCCAGAACCCTTTTATAGTCATCTTTGTGACTGTCTCCAGTAAAATGAAAGGATTTAAAGATATGGTCTGTTTCCTTCCCCATAACATGAATTAAAACTGTATATCTCCAGTTTCTTTGTACAGGTTGATAGCAGTGAGAAATCTTGCAAAATATTATTTACAGTCTGTCCATTCTGAAGGTTTATCAAAGTTCAAGATCCCTGGGACATTGAAAAGTGGCATGTAGTGGGCTTTGTTGCTGGTCCTTCCGTCTGCAACCTTTGTTGCTGTTTACCTTCTATTTCCATTCTTAGTTTACACCTGATACTATGTCATGTCCCTGTATCAAATAGGGACTGGTCACAGAGCATCTTATACATACCAGATGTGCTCATCATAAGTTCCTTTAATGCTCTGCCACTTATGGCAGAGGTTTGCTTAAATAAGGTATTTTACAAACAGTGCCACCTAGTGGTTGAACAGTGTAATACAGTTTCGCACCATTACAATGCCCAACCCCCAAGAAATGGCACACAGGTGATATATCTCATTGTGCTTCATCACTGTGATTCCAGTTCTATTTTATGTGGCTTCTAACCAGTCGCTCAAAGACAATCACCTCCTCACCTTTCCATCGCATTGTTGGACCGCTGTTTTGTGTTAATCTCCTGCTCTAAATATTTTTATTTACTGAAACCGCTGTTGTTATATTGGACCATGGTTGCACAGATTTTAGGGCCATGTTGTGTCTTCCCATTTCATGGGAGTGGCATGTACGAGTCCAAAGACAAAATGTGGCCCTATATCCTGATTCAACATCCAGAGGCGTCTTTACACTTACTTTAATAGGAGTTAGCTCAAGTCCTATAATTATCAATTCTCCAGGCCCAAGGGTCAGGAAGTAGGGGGTAGACAGTCACACTTAGTAGTCAGATCAGTAGTCAGGCATAGTATTTGGAACAGGAGACAGAATTGCAAAATGAAACCAAAGCTTAGAACCAGAGTCAGAAGCCAGAGCCAAGGGTCAAACTAGAGTCAGAGTTGGAAATTAGAGCCAAGAGTCGGAATCAGGTTATCTGGTCTGGAATCAAAGAAGGCAAGAGTAGACTTGGGTCAGAGGCAGGAACAAGGTTGGGACAGAACTGGAACAAAGTGAGGAAATGAGCAATGCAAGGCCTTTTTCAGCAGCATGTCTGGATGTTTCCCCCTATATAAAAACATTTAAAATACATTTAAGGTTACAAAGTCAAGCACTCAAAAATTAGGGGAATGGTAGAATTAAGGTTGCCTGTGCAACCTTAATTTGTTCCTCTTGCATGTATGTATTATGATACAGTCTTTAATTACATGATCATATGTTGTTTATTCCACAAAACCCCTGTCTTATTCAGTGAATGGGTATCAGTTCATTATTTATTGTCATCCTCATTATGTGTGTGACCTTATGCAAGGTATACCACACACCATCCAAACCATGCAATACAGAATTCTTAAATTTCCTTATGGATATTATTATGGGGTGTTCTCATAGTAGTATATTAGCTCTTACCAAATGTTAATGATTTAATCCTATCAGCATCTGAGTGAGGGCGAGTCTATACTGATGGGGGCAAAGTCACCGCCGTCAGCATGATCTTCAGTTTTCGACTGAGGTATCTGTGTAGATATGCTCAGTCGAAAACCGAACTGGAGCTGTAACACCAGCTCCATAACTGTGCCAACACTACACCGAACCGATATAATTTCTGGTCGGCTTAGTGTTAGTATGCACTGAGGGTTTAAGAATTCGGCGGGAGATACGCAAGGTATTTTATGTGCCTTGCGTATCTCCCATCGACTGCCGCCAAAACTGGCGGCTAGTGTAGATTAGGGCTAAGCTTTTGTTATTATTTTCATTTTATAGATGGGGAATAGAGACATGAAAACCAAAATTGTCGGCTTATTTTGGATGCCAAATTTAAGACACTTAGGACCTTCTTTTTCAGAATATTATACACTTTACAATACTGAATATTTTCAAAGCACAGCCCCTGTTGATTTTAGTTCCAGTTTTGAGTGTTCAGCACTACTGCATTCATACTGAATTCTAGAACCCAGAAGTTCCAAAAGGTTTTCAGTCAGAGTTCCAGATACTCCTTTTTTTTACTTTCAAAGCAATAATCTTTTAGGTGGTAGATTTCATGCCCCAATGATATCAGAAATTAACAATAAAAAAAGAAAAACTTTTTTCACTGAGGGTATCACTATGCTTCACTCCCATTTGAAAATCCTGATTTCCCAGTGCTAGTGTGTTTGAAATGTCCCTAGGAAAATGAAACGAAGCAAGAAACTGGAACCTGAGTTATTTCCACTTTTAAACAATAACAGAGCCCTGCATGAACATTCTATCATTGCTGCTTCTTCCCTGTTTTTGAGCTTTGGAAAGAATCTTGCGTTGCATTTATGAATCTTTGGCAGAATGATCTATACTTTATAGATTAAAGAGGCTCTGTCAGTCCTTCCAAATCTGTTACATTTTTACTTAAAACAGGAAAAGAAAATGCCAAAATACATTTTAGAGATGAATTGATTTCTTCCTTGTTTAATCTTGACTATCTTCCCATATGTGTGTGTGTATACACACACACACTTTCTCCTATTCTCCATTGTGATATGTCCCTTTCCCTTCAAACTTCACCCTTTACTCAAAGATCATACTAAAGGAATGTCTTCATTTCCAAACAGGTGTGTTTTTATATCAAGTTCAGAAACTCAAGATGTCTATCTCATTGTAAAATCCTCATAGAGACAAGACACAAGTAGTTTGTACACAGATGTAGATGCTTGAGGTCAAGCCGGTATGCCGTACCTAAGGTTTACTTCAATTAGCTACACTGAAAATCTATCATGCCTTGCCTCCCCCAGGATTTTGCATTGGGTTAGGTACCTCCAGTAAAAACACATCAATATTTTACAGTGAAAATCTATCCTTTAAGGAATCTCCCATCAGTCTTAGGCACGGATTCAGTAAAGCACTAAAGGATGTATTTAAGTTGAACTATGTGCTCCTTGACGCAGGGCCTTAATTTGATAGGCCATTGTAGTGGTAGGCCTTGCATGGTGATCTGACATGATTTCTCTTACCCACTTTTAAAAATAACCTTTAAATATTAATAGCTCACTGGCACTGGGGAAGATGATGGGGATATGATGCATCCCGTAAAGGGCTGTTGTGAATGCTCTTCCCTCTGTGTAGCCCAGGGGTGGGCAAAATACACCATGCAGTTCTGATCTGTCCTGCCTGAGGCCTTTGTCCAGCCTTCCACCCTGGCCTGCTCTCCCCTCCTCCCTTTTGCCCCCACCCAACTGGTGCTGCGCCACTTTGGGGCCAGCACTGCCGCTGCCCTGCCCCCTTCCGCCCCACCCCACCCCCCCAGCTGGTGCTGTGGCGCTCTGGGGCCGGTACTGGTGCTGCACTGCCCCATTCCACCCCCATGATCGACTTTCCCTTGCTCCCGGCACTTCTGCCCCCTGGATCAGCCCCCCCCCCCGCCAGCTCCCCTGCACTGGCTCCCCTTCCCCCCCCAGTTCACCCCCAGTCCCTCCCCCGCGAGCTCCCCCCCCACTCTCCACCCCACACCCGGCCCCAAGCTGGCTCAACGCCACTACCGGCCCACCTCTGAAAATTATTGCCCACCCATGGTGTAGCCTGTGGGTGGGCTTTGGAAATGCTACCAAAGCTGCCCTGAGCATATGCCAAGCAGGCAGAGCTGTTAGCAAGAGAATGCTATTAAGTATGCTGAAGCTCAGTCTTGAGTTTGAGAGCAGGCAAACTGCACCCTGGCTTACATTTCTCAGCCTCTGGCTCCACACCAGATTGGGTCCATCATGTAATCTGACCCTTTCTCTTTAGTTCCACTCATCATACTACGTGGACACTAGCCTTTATTATGGACTGTGGCTAAACGCCACAATCTATTCCAAAGTTCTCAGAAGCGTTATTTTGGATTTTAATGCTTTTAAATTGTTTTACCTCAAGTGCTTTGGTGGGGTGTAAGGGGTGATGTGTGGGGAAGAGGAGGATTTTATAAATAAAACTGCAATTAGATTTTATTCATTATCATTTTTATGATCATTTTATTAGAGAATAACAGCTTGTGTTTGCACTTCCCTTTTTTAGTTTCCACAAAGGTCAAGATTGCCCAAGAGCATTCACTGTATCTGGACCACATAGGATTAATGCGTTGAGTGTGTTCCCTTATGTTGTCCCAGCATTTGCCAAAGTCTCAGCTTGATGTATGTGTCCTGGAGAGTAAAAATAAAGAAATAAGATACCATTTTTGTGTGATCCATGCCTTGTATCTTTTCATTGATGTGTTAAAGAACAAACATATGGTCTGGACTAAATGAGGCAGAATTCTGCTCTCTAGCAACCAATGGAACTGTTTTTTGTTTTTGTTTTTTTTTAAGGAAAGTAAAACAAATACCTCCCTTTGGTAACCTGAACACTCGGCAGGAGTGCATATGAAAAGAATATATACAAAATGTCTCATGGGGAATGAAACAGTTTGAAGAGGAGAGTGCTTAGTTCCTACCACAGCTAAACAGTGCCTAGCCTTATTTCAAGGTGAAGGTGGGCCGAGGAGCAGTGCTTTATTGGAAGAGGGAAAGAGACATAACCAAGGGATAGAGAGAGTATTGGTTCCAAGAAAGGAGGGACAAGCAAGAAAGCAGCACAGACCTCGTCATATTCTGGTTCCTCAAATGTCAGGAGCAGTGGTCCTCAAACTTTGAGTCATGTGCCAATTTCTTTAAAAACCAAAAAGCTTTGTGAAGTGAATTGATGGAACATTAAGCTCACATACCACTAGTGGAAATGTGCCAGTATTTGGGAATGCCTGAATTACAGACTCCCTTCAAACACTACTTAAATAGAGATGCGTCTCCTAGCATGGGCATGTGTGCTGAAAGAATGATGAGCACATCCCAAAGGACATCCTCTACAACAAGCTGGCATCTAGAAAAATACCTAAAGGGTGCCCAAAATTACATTTCAAGGATGTGGGCAAGCGAGACCTCAAAGAAGTGAACATGGATATGGATAACTGGGAAGAGCGCACTCAGGAGCACAGCCTTTGGAAATGAGCTCACTGAAGGTCTCCAAAGTAATGAAAGGAGGCAATCCATCTTAGCAGAGAAGAAAAGAGCTCACAGAAGGCAGAGCCTAGAGGTTCGAAACACCACCTTTACATGTGATAAATGGGGCAAAGATTGTCTTTGTCAAGTGGATCTCTTCAGCCACAGCTGCAACTGCCATAAAACCAACACATTTTTTACCTTTAAGGGGCACATACCCATAGTCTCATAAGACCAAAGGATGACTTATACTACTACTGACATCTTATTCTTGAATAAATGGGAAAGTGTTTTCTATTGATTACAATAGTGCCAGTTAGAATCAGAAGTTCACAGAGACTGTGATGCAAGAGCTAAACCCAGTCCCACTTCTATCACCACTAGACCACAATCCCTACCAGAGCTGACACTGGAATTCAGAAGGTCTGACTTCTGTCCATAAGCTCTAGATGTTAGACCACACATCCCAAGAGTCACAAATAAGGTGTGCACAGGGAGCATGTGTTTGGACATCTTTTGTGTGAATAGCACCCAAGTTTTCTCTTATGCAGGCTTCTGCATTTTGGTGTCCTTCTCTCTTGCCAAAACATTAACTGGACTTGGAAGGGAATGTTTAGAGTTTTCCGATTCTCGTGGTGATTCCGTTTGATCAACAGCTGCTACTATGTTGATGGTCAAGCAAATGAACTCCTCCCAGCCTGAAAGCCTGCAAAGGGCCCTATAGAACTCAGTGAGACTTCTCACAGGCACATGGGTGCATGCATGTGGCAGAGCTTGCAGGATTATGGCTTAAAAGAGGACTAAAAATGTAGACTTAAAGTCACTCATCATTCTGGTGTAAGAGAGAGAGAGAGAACTAGGTTTAAGGAGGGGGCGCTGGTTATGTTGTACATTGACTACGAGGAGAGAGTTTGGGTGCTTTGATTCCTCTTTTTACCTATCCTAGCTCATATCGGATGCTACAGTAGGTTCTTGATGAAAACTCCAAAGATTCAGGAAAAGTGATTCAGTAATGTCACCCACAACAGCTTGTAGGCAGCACTATCAGAAATGTCTTCAGGCAGCAACTGAGATCAGGTCCCATTGTGCCAGGAATGTACAAACACTTTGCAAGAGACTGTCTTTCTCTTTATATATAATCTAAAAAAAATGACAGGCAAAGCATGGGAGGGAAAGCCATAGTGCAGTCTAGGAGAATCAGCTGGTGAGATTATCATATTGTAGAGGGCTAACTCTGATTTTACACCAGTTTTGCACAAATGTAACTAAAGAGATTGAAGTGGAGTTACTCCTGATTTACAATGGTTTCAGTTGGTGGTATAAGACTCAGATCCATGTGCTCTCAAAATAACTAAAACAAAAAACCCCCAAATCCAACAACAACTGTGTGTGTGTGGGGGGGGGGGGGGGGGGACGGGACAGTAGCATTTACATAGCAAAGGTAGAAGCTAAAAAAGAAAGAAAAAGTACCCAACCCCTCATTTATTTAAATGATACATTTATACACTCTGGTTTAAACATCACACGCTGAACTATAAAATAATTCTCTGGAATGTGCTTAAACACCCCCTTCTCCCCCAGCCTTTGTTTTTGCAATTTTACAGCTGCACGAAGCCCCAGGTGCAGTTTTCAAAGAAGATTAAGGTACTGCATCATGAAGACTCCATTTCTAATCAACCAAATCCATTGTAGCTAGGGATTTCAATTTAAATATCATTACATGTTTCAGAGGAAGTTGAGAAAAATGGAGAGAGAAGAAGAAAAAAAATATTAAAGGTAGTGTGAATGAAAAATTGCAGCAAAACATATATAAACTAGGATGAAATCTTAACATATGAATTGCCAGAGTCTTTCTCCAGCACAGAGGAGAGGGAGGCACAAATATTGTGGTTCTGGATATGGTTTGGTAGATACCTCTTAGCAGCCAACTCTAGCTCATGCCAAACCCTGACAGTTGATGATGGCCTGCAACTCCTTGTAACTTCAGTGGAAGCTGTACCTTTTAGGAATTGGCCTATATTTGTAGAGTAAATGAGATTAATTTGAGAAAGGATTATATTACTTCCAACATATAACATTCCCATAACATTTGTGTTATGCAGCAGTGAACGGAGTTTGAACTAAGGGACAGCTGATAAAGGGAGAATTAGGGTTAAATAAAATTAGGTATGAAAAGATGACAAAATGCTTGTTTTGTTTGTTGTTTAGTTTTTTGATGCAGGGGCGAGCGGTAGCAGAGTTTTTCTATGCAAAACATCCTAACTATATAACCAGAGACTTAAAACTGAAAGCAAATTTGAAAAATGAACTAGTTCTTACAGGTAATAATACTTTTCCAAAAACAAACAAACAAACAAAAACCCTGGCAATGCAATAATATGATCCTAAAAGAATAAAATTGACATTTATATGGAGAAATAAATCACCATGTATGGAGAAAATTAAAAAAGAAATACAAACTCTATATCACTTCTTAATGAAAAAGTGCACACAATAACGAAGAACATTTTCGAAAAAGGAGGTGAGAAAATATTAATAAGGATAGCTGAATGCAGTACAGACTATTGTGAAAATTCTGCTTCTGCTATATCCACTGAATAGCAATGCAGTTTGTACTGATTTGATGCATGATGGGGAACTTTCCAACTGAGCTTCACTCTTTTTAGAGTTACGCTTAGCTGATGGCTCTCACATGCTTTAAACATTTTTTATCATGAACTGCAATAATTGCAAATTTAACCAAAGAGGATAATAAATAATAGTATTAATAATAAATATAGTTTTAAAAGGTTAAATACTTATCTCCTAACTGTTTGAAAAGCCAAAATAGATGGCAGCATATAAGCTTTATTTACAGTGGGAGAGACATTGGTGGTGCCCTGAAAAAAAGTGAGGGAGCTCTATCCAATTCTCATTGAAGTCAGTGGAATTTTTGCCATTGACTTTGGTCAGCGCTAGACCAAACCAAAATGAATATACAATCAGTTCTCAGGGGGAAGAGAAAGGAAGTTGAGGCTGTAATGTTCACAGCTATTCTATGGAATTACTTAGGATGAGGGGATTCCATACTTTGTACTTTCTTTAGTTAGGTCAAGCACATTGCACACATCAAATGTTCCTTGCATTCTTCCATTCATCCCCACAGGCTCCCTTTGTATCTCTCTCCCACCCCCCTCTATTTCAGAGACTAAATCCCCACTGCCAAGGTTTCTATGTATTCTACAATAGTTTTTTTATCCCATACCAGAATCCTCCATTCTCTGTCCATGCCAGAAGCCCTGTGTGCATCCCTTCCATTCCTTCTTCCCCTAATGGCAGAGGCTCTGTGTTCCCCTATTCCCTCCTTCCTCCCCTTGACTGTAGGCAACCTTAGTCCCATGATGTCCCCTGTCAGGGGCTCTATGTCTCCCCCAACCTCCTCCCCTCATACCAGCATCCCCCAAACTCACCCTGCCAGGCCTTCTGTGTGTTCCCATTTTCCCCATAGTAAGATCCTCTCCTGCCCTATGTCAGGAGGTCTGTCTACCCCCATTCTCCCTTTCTCTCCATGCTAGAGGTTTTCTCTGCCCTCCCAAATCCCTCAATATCAGAATATCCCATGCCCATGTCTGTGCTTGTCTCTGTTTTCTTTTCCCTCCATGTCCCCTTCCCCAACTCTAGCCATTATTATTTGTATGGATTGTAAATCATTCAGGATTAGGCTGTTAGATCTGGGAGGATCGAAAGAGATAAAATGGAAATATGGTTATGCTGGAAGGTGTTAATGGATGCCATCAACCAGTTTGATCTATAAACCATTTGAGAGGTGCTGAAGATGTGGCAATGCTAAAAAAAAAAAAGATGACTGGTACTTCATATGTCCTCCACTTTTCCTCTTCTGGTTTTCAGATGTCCATCAAAATCAATAGGGTTCTGGCCACTGAGGTCTAGAACATTCCCTGAAATTTTGTAACTGGTCAGATGTGGCATTCAAAAGTTATTAGATTACATACATATAGACAGACACAAGAATTAGTTGAGTTTAAGGCCTTTGTAGGCTTAGCCAATCTCACGCTAGCTGGACATAATATTTTTTTTTAACTGAAGTTGTTTGAATGCTATTACCCTATGAAAAGTTCAGCAGCAGTACTGGGTTGGTGAAATGTATTACAAGGATTATCAGAATAAAAAAAAAAAAGATGCACAAAGGATTAGAATCTCAGCGCATTCATTTGGCTACTGGGTTCGTCCTAAGGGGTAAAGGCTTAAAGGAACCTGTTTCAGCTCCCTGATCTTGAGGACCATTCTACTCCAGCCTAGCATGTTTTAATGCAGCTTTCAGGAAAAATTTCCAGTAACATCAATGGGCTTTGGATCAGGCTTTTATAAATCCTACTGCTACTCTATGACAGTGTGAACTCACAGATTATTGCTAGTTAATTTCGGTGTGCCCCCTTCTCTTTCAATGTGGCAGGATAAAAAGAAAGGACATATATCATCCTGGCTTCCTAATACTCTTAATAGACTAATTCAGATCAATCCACTAAACTGAGATTTCAATTTGGTTGCAAGGAAGTTTTGGAAAATAATACTATGGTTAAAGATGAAACAATAGTAACAAGTTCCCACTCCTGATGATCTTGGCATATTATGTGTCTTTTGAGATACTAGCTATTTTCTGAAACTTCTGAAAACTATAATATGCATAACTCAAGTTTCTATAGACAACTTTTTTTCCAGGATGCTTGAAATCCAAGGCCCAAGACCTACAAATACATAAGCATATGTTTATTTTATACATGTGAGTAGTCCCTTTCAAATCATTCAGCCTAGGTATACGCATAAGGTGCATATAAGTGCAAAACGTGTTTGCAGGAGAGGGATCTTTGTTTTCTCTGGAGTTGCAGGAATATCATATTCTGATATCTATGAATATAGTACAGGACAAAATGTTACTTCTTCCCCTCCCCTCCTCCCCCCGCCTGTAAGAACTGCTGTTGGTTGAGGATTATTGTACAGATTGGTGTTAGTTTAGAGAAAAAGGGAAACATTTTATGCACCCACAGATTGATGAAATATATTAGCTTCTTAGTGGGTAAGTGCCTTGGAAATCTGAAATATGGAAACAAACCTTCCTGGAGACTTACTATATTATCTGGGAATTCCGGGGGATGAGGGGGAGAATAGGGCGGGGAGGAGGGAAACTTCATCCATTGAATTTCACCTTCCTTGGGACCCACTAGGTTCACTCTATAGAAGAGAAAATATGAAGTCTGAAATATTTTTACTAGTGGTATTTTAATCAAGTAGGAGATATCCCTCACGGACCTTTAACTGGGGACTGTATCTGCATTTAAATTGAGATTATAAAATATATAACCCAAGAGCCTCTGGTAATACCTCTTCTCAAAAGTACTGTATATAGAGAACATGATGCTTTATCTTCACTTTCATTTGTAAGAACACTTTAGTTATTGAGAAGTTACTGTTGAACATTTAGCTCAAAAGAAGAAAGATGAGGGTTAGAAAAATAATTGAAAAAAAAATGGGAAGGGAATTGATATCTTGCTGGCTTGAATAACAATAGCATTTTGCAGCACCACAGGCTGTGGTGCTGATTCACCACTGGTCTGCACCATATATTATTTTTTAAACTAGTGCAAATTCAGTGCAAAAATGCTACCATTTCATTTGGAATGCACTTAGCATGCTGCTGTACTGGGCTAAATGATACACATTTTGTGCACGTAAATGGTGAATTGGGCACTGGAGATGTACCTAACTAGCTTGATATGTATCATAGCATGATGCTAAACTTCATTTATTATCAGATCCTTAGCTGGTGTATACTGACAGAGCTCTATTGACTTCCAAGACAGACTGATTAACACCCCTTGAAGATTTGGCCCATAAAGGTTGTATTTGGATTTTTTTTTCTTTTATTGTCAAAATGGTATTTGTTTTGTGGAGGCAGATGGTTTCCATGTGTAATGGGCATGGAATGGGAATCCTTATATACTTGGATCTTGACAGCAAAACATACCCATTTGGTATTTTTTAATGTCGTAAATATATATCTAAAATAATGAGATATTTGTGGTGGAAAATGCTGCACTCTATAGCCCTGCTATAGCTCCAGCCACTGTGGGGGAACAGTAAATGAACTGAAAATGGGCAGGGGAGTTAATAAGTGTTAGTGTTACATACATCAGTGCTGTCAGTTGAAACAGGTGCTTCTGAGGGAGGTTATAAACACTGAGTGTATAGAGTTACAACATTTGGATCATACCCTCACATTTTTAGGGTAATCTGTGACATTTGAGAGCTTGTGTCAAGGGTTTCTGCCTCTTCCCTCTGTCACTTTAGAGATAGAAGGGTCAAGGTATGGGGATGGCTGCAGATGACTCTGTCCCCATAGAAGCTGCCACCTTCATTCTCCTCCACAAACAAGATACCTAATTCCTTTATATTCTTTCAGACTCTCCTTCTCCTACCCCTTGAGTCACAGAGGTCCCATAATACTCCCTTTATGGGGAAGCAGCTTCATGGGGTAAGAGACCATTAGGAACAACTGGGAGACTGTCAGAGTATCCCCTGAGAACAATAGGCAAGGATCAGGCCTAGCCAAGGGGTGCAACAGCTCCAACCCTTTGGTAGAGGGCATTTGGATTTGGTGGCATTTGCTTTCTTCTCCTTCAAGAAAAATGATGAGCCTTTGTCTGTAGCAGCGACCACAGTTACAAAGGATGGCAGGAGAAGAGCTAGGAATAGAATCCATGTGTCCTGATTCCTGTCATTTTTAGGATTTTATATTAAAGCGGAGTGGAAAATGGGGGGTGGGGAGGAGAGAATTGCAATTAAAGTTTTTTTTTTATCACTGAAATGTCATTTTTTTGTAATTTGACATTTGACTATGGTATTTACAGAGGGCCTATCATGGTAGTTGTTCGTGATCCCTCAAGTCAAAGATGATCTCTTTCACAGGTTTTATTTTATATGGATCTTTTATGGGGGAGTCTGATCCTGGGGCCACAGACTCGTCGGCAGACATTGCAGATTGTTTTGGAAAAATAAGATTGGGCTGTGATTACTGAACGACAGTTGTCCGTTCTTTCTTTTCTGATATTTTTCTGTCAACAGAGGAAGGGATTTTCTCAAAAACTGTCATTCCTTTTCTGACAAGTCTTTGCCAGTTAGCCCTGCCTTGGGCTCCTGTCTTCTTATGTGTGATGTTGATACTACATCTCTTGATGCTGATCTTGAGTGTGCCTTTGAAGTGTTTCTTTTGGCCTTCCCATTTCCTTTCTCCTTTGGTGAGTTGGGCGTACAGTAACTGTTTTGGTAGGCATGCATCAGGCATGTGCATACAGTACCTGCTCCACCTCAGCTGATGCTGGATAATCAGGGCCTCAACAATGAAGATGCTGGTCTCTGTGAGAACACAGATGTTAGAACTGAAGTAGCTGGCACTGAAATAAAAATTGAACTAGATAGACTGCAGTCTTTCATCTTCTCTTCTGAGGACTCAGTTGCTTTGACTTGGACCTTAAAAAAACCTTATTTTACACACACACACACACACACACACACACACACACACACGTCATTGTGGGTAGGCTGTTATGAAAAAGTTGATTTTGTCATGGGTTCTGCACCCATTCTAACTTGAATTTCTTGGCCTGTGGTTTAAACACAAGACAATTGTTCCCCTAACTGCTAAACAAATGATGTCTCCTCTATTTTCGGAAGGAG
Source organism: Pelusios castaneus (assembly GCA_007922175.1). Classification (NCBI taxonomy): domain Eukaryota; kingdom Metazoa; phylum Chordata; order Testudines; family Pelomedusidae; genus Pelusios; species Pelusios castaneus. Next base: position 2,355,711 of record ML685838.1, read on the forward strand.
TTTGGGAGGGACGGGTGGTAAAGTGTTGAAAGTGCATTTGTATTTAGGCCAACTGCAAGTGGCAGGTGCATAATATGTACCGCTTTTAATTTCACATCACTTTGGCAATATGTTATTAGTAATCCCTGGCAAGTAGAATGTACTTTCTAAGCAGGGTGAGGCTTTGTAGAGAAGTTTATTCTGAAATACGTAAATATGATTATCAGTCTACATTACATAACTACCTGTCAGAATCAGAGGGTGTGTCTACACTTACAAATTAAGTCGACCGAAGGAGGTTTAAGTCGACTTAAACTACTCCACGTTCACACTGGGCTTTCCTTAAGTCGACGTAAGCAGCTCCTTAAGCTGATTCAAGGAAAAGTTAAGTTGACTTAACACCTCCTTTTAGGTTGACTTAACGCTTAAGTCGACCTCATTAAGTTGACCTAAGCCAGTGTAGACTCAGAGTAGCCCTAAGTCGACTTCCATGGCCTCCAGACCTTCCCCCCTGACCTCCCTCCCAGAGTTCCTAGCACAGGAAGAGCTTGCCCTGGCCAACCACAGGCAGAGGCGGCTTTTGGGGTAGGCGAAGCAGGCGCACGCCTAGGGCCCCATTCAGTAAGGGGCCCCATCGCCTGCTTTGCCTACCCCAAAAGCCGCATCTGCCTTGGTCAGCAGCAGGAGGAGGAACTGGCTCATGAGGCCAGGGCCACATGGGTGGGAACAGGGACTGGAGGAGGGAGGTGGGGCAGCGAGGGGGTCTGGGGGCAAGGGGAACAGGGCCACAGAGGGGGGGCCCCGGTGAGCCTATAGGGGTCCCCACAATGGACCATCGCCTAGGGCCCCTATAGCCAAAGGCCACCTCTGACCACAGGACAGGACTCACCCCTGACCACCCTGCTGCTTGGGAGCAGGGCAGAGCAGAGCCAGCGCCTCAGGCAGGCCCTATCCTGGAGCCACCAGGAAATCCTCGACCTACTAGTCATTTGCGGGGGATGAGGCAGTCAGCTCTCAATTGCGAGGCAGCCATCACATTCAGGAGGTGAATGCCTCCATCTCCCGGGCCCTGGCTGCCAAGGGCCACACCCAGGACACCCAGCAGGTCTGGGTAAAGATCAAGGACCTCGGCCAGGGCAACCAGAAGGCCTGGGAGGAGACAGTCCAGACAGAGGCAGCCCCCACCAGCTGCCAGTATTACCAGCCACTGGATGCCTTTCTGGGCCCCAATAGTGGCAGCCTGCCAGCCCACACCATCGACTCTGCCAACCACACCATCGACGACCAGGAGGAGGGCTCAGGGGATGAGACTGTAGTGCTGGGTCAGGGGGAGGCCAGCGCCCAGCAGGAGGATGCCCACTGGAGGGTCGAGTAGGGGCTGCGGAAGGGTGAGCAGAGGCTGCTCGAGTGCATGCTCGACCTCATGGAGCAGCAGACCCAGTCCCTGGAGCACCTGGAGGAGCTCTTGTTCTCTCGGAGCTCCGCCTTGCACCCAAGAGGCAGCCCTCCTCGCCAGTGGGCCAGGACCTGGGGCAGATGTCTGCAAGCCCGGGACCTGCCTTCCTGAGGCCACTAGCACTGGCCCCTCCCCCTGATCCCTCTCACTCCCCCTGACCTCCCTCACTTTTTTTGTCCTAAGTGCAGGACTTTGCACTTGTCTTTGTTGAACCTCATGAGGTTTCTTTCGGCCCAGTGCTCCAATTTGTCCAAGTCTCCCTGGATCCTGCCTTAAGTCGACTTAGGAGTCTAGTGTGGACTCTCTACGTCGACTTAATAAGGTTGACTTAAAGTCGATTGAATAAAGGTGACATAATAAAGACGCCTTAACTTTCTAAGTGTAGACATAGCCATAGAGTTTAAGGCCAGAGGGGACTACCAGATCAAATAGTCTAAACTTCTTGTAAATCACAGGCCACTGACACCATCCAGCACTCACACTTTAAAACCAACAACCAAAATTAGACCAAAATATTACAGTCCATGGAGACAAACTGTTATGTGTCACAGACAAATAGGATGGGTTGAGATGCATAAATATCCATGTCCTTTGGAACATCAGAGAAATGATTAAATGAGATATAACCAGATGATGTTGGCAAGAGACCTGCACCTAAATTCTGCAGGGTAAGGCAAGCCCCCCCCCCCCCCCCAAACAAACAAACAAAAAAACCCAACCCTACAAGGTCATTGGTAATCTGACATTGGGAAAATTCATTTTACCCCAAGTGATGACTTGGATGACTCTGAGCAGGTGAACAAGAACTAGACAGACAAGCAACTGAGAGAGACAGTGCTTGGTGTCAACTCACAGCCTTGGCCCACTTTGTCCAATGTCCCATCTTCAGCTGTAGCCATCCCTGATGCTTCAGAGAGAGAGATCAAACACCCTATCCCTCAGAATATGGGGGTGGGGTAAAATCAACACCTTTTAAAAGTGAAAGTTGTGTAGTTCTGATTATGAATTAGAAGCAAGGCGTTATGAGAGGAAACACCCTGTCTTTTTTGGAGAATTGATTGCAGCGAACTTGAAACCTCTTAATTAAACACATGGCAAATGAATCTGAATAACTGTTTAGAAAGCTGTTCGGTTTTAATATTTAAAATATTCATATTTTGGTCCCCAATCAGGATCATATCTGCATTATGTTAGGAATTATATAAACACATATAAAGGCATGGTTACTATCCACAAAGAGTTTATGGTCTTCTAAACAGGCAATACGAGCGGAAGGTGGGAGAAAGAAATGAAATATACAATCAACGTGGTAAGGATGATGGTTAGCAAATGGCATGTCAGTGACACAGGTTGATAATTTATATATTAGGGATACAGTTGTGGGGGGTTACTAGGAACAAGGCAAGAGTTAAAAGGAAGGAAGAAAGGAGGCACTGAACTGTTTGAGGAGGGAAAAGAGGAATAGAAGGAGTGAGGAAGGGAAAATATGGTGAAGAGAATTGAGGGCAACGTGAATGAGATCAGCAGGGAGGGACCACGAGGGAAAGGTATTAAAAACAGCCAATCAACAGAGAGATAAGAATGTCTACAGTCGAAACTATCAAAAGAAGTCTGCTTGTCTGTCTTGTTTCCTGGAGATTGAAAAGATGTGTGATATCCGTATTACTATTGTATCAACCGAGGCTGAAGTGGGGAAATCTTTTTTTTTTCAAGGGACAGCCACAAAGCAGAGTGAATTATAGAGTGGTTTTTGGTCCAGGGCAATTCACACTAAAAACATTTAAAGCATTCTTTAGATCAAATTTTTTTAAAATGGAGTTTTTATTTCAAAAGGCCTAAAAATGTTTAGGTTGACTCAGAATGAGTTTTTTTCAACTTTTTCACTTTAATTTGCTTTTCACTTTAATTTGGTGGGTGTTTTTAACCCTTTGTGGATGGTATTTTGTTTTTGTTAAACTGACCAATCGTTGTGTGATGGTCTGTTTGAATGTTAACACCATTTTTATTAGTGGTGTGTGGACTTCTCAGTGCACTAGAAGGAAAGAAATTGAAGCACCATCTCTTTCTGTGATTGTGGAAAGAACATATTAAAGTAGCAAGGGACTATTATTGGCCACATTAAGAAAGAAAAACCAAAGCATGAACTCGTTATGGCTTGCTATATATGGATGACTATATGGCTATGTCTACACTTGCTAAAATTAGTTCGAATTAGTTAGTTTGAACTAATTTTAGTTAGTTCAAATTAGCTTAATTCGAACTAGAAAAAGTTAGCTCGAACTAAGTAAGTGCCATTCATGGCACTTGCTTAGTTCAAATTAGCGATCCCCATTCATTTCAATGGCTGGTTAGTTCGAACTAAGAAATTAGTTCGAATTAACATGGCCACATTGGCTAATTCGAACTAGTTAGTTCGAATTAAAGACTTACTTCTGAAGCCCTATTTGAACTTATTATTTCGAATTAAGGAAGCCCTTAATTCGAACTAACTAAAGCTTAGTGTAGCCATGGCTTTAGTTAGTTCGAATTAAGCCTCCTTAATTCGAACTAACTTGCCAGTGTAGACATAGCCTATGATTCTATATACAAAGATTGAGGTGCAAATCTGTTTGATGAATAATCTGGGTATATTTTGTCCTGTCTGCCAGGGTACAATTTGAAACACTTTGTGCATATTATTGTTGCCTTATGGCTCTTACTGTAACAGAGGAACATAAGAGAGAAAGGCAAGAGGAATATGAAATTTGTGTTATTTTGTAGAGCAATGAAGCACACTGGTGTTTAGCATTTTCAGATATTCCCTTGTGAGTATATTTTAAAGGCCATCTATTCTTTTATGTTTCTGTTTGACTTCAGAGGTGGTGATGGGGGTGGCGAGAATTGGGCTTACTAACCTTAGAAATATATATGCCATTAACTGATAAAGAAAGGAACGTTTTAGAGTAGGAGTGAAATAAATAGGCTTGGTGAGGAAAACAATGATGTTTAGCAGGTACTAAAGGCTTGCTCGGGCTCTTAAGGATGGCAGTGAGAATTTTGCAGTGCTCTAAATGGAAGAAGGATTAGTCCCAAAACTTGGTTTATAAATCAGGATGCTGCACTCTGGAATATACCCTATGGGTAGGATTTTCAGTCTTGTTTAGCATTGGCCCATTGAAGTACACACACAGAGTACTACATTGATGACTGAAATTAGCAATTCATAACTCAGTGCTCTTCAAAATCCCACTCTCTGTTCTGAGTGATGAATTATTAATTTTATTGGGCAGAATGTGCCATATGGCATATGAGATCCATGAAAAGAGTTAATTTGTTTCATAATCAACCACCATCAGAGAGGTGGCATATAATTACCATCCTGATGATGTCCTACTGGTGAGTTTTCATTTGGTAGATAGGAATGTCAATTTCCTACTCCAGATTGTTTGTCCAGTCCCAGTTCAGCTCATCTGAAAGCAGCTTAACATAAACTCACTTGTTATTTAATATTTACCCATCTTCACATTTTCCAATTATTTTACTTCAAATGCAACCGAGGGCAAGTCTATACTGATGGCAGCAAAGTCGCTGCCGTCAGCATGATCTTCAGTTTTCGATTGAGCATCTGTGTAGACGTGCTCAATCAAAAACCGAACCAGACCTGGAACACTAGCTCTGTGACCACACTTACACTACGCCGACTGGACGCCATTTCTGGTTGGCTTAATGTAGTGTGGATTTAAGAAGTTGGCGGGAGATGTGCAAGGTATTTTACACACCTTGCGTAGCTCCCATTTACTGCTGCTGAAAACAGCAGTAAGAGTAGACTAGAGCTGAGAAATACAAATAAAGCCAGGCCTTGAGAGGGTGGGGCAGAGGGCTCAGGTTTCTTTACAGATTTTACACCAATGAGTGTCATCAGTATCTCGGAAACTTGGAATATTTTCTGACACAGGTCAGCACAGGTGTCCATATCAGTAGGGAAACAGAAGCCCTTTGTTTACACATGAGGCCATCCAAGTTAATGCCAGCAACATGGGTACGACTAATTATAATGCAGAAGTGTCAATTATGTTAATAAAACCCCAACAGAAACTAGATTGTAATCTAAAGTTTTAAAACCTGTAGCGGCTCTATTACAAGCTCTGAGATAGAGTCAAAGCAGATCCTTGTTGTAACTACTCAGATCTGGACAGCTGTGGGCTCTGTTCATTGACCTCCTCCAGTAACCAATGTTCTCAGTCTCAGGTAATTACTTTGAAGTTAAGTTCTCTGACTAATTCCATGCAGCAGCCACACACTGCTTGAGTCACGGCAGACAGAACAAGAAGAAAAATGTAATGATTTTATACCAAAAGCCAGGTGCTGGAAAATTGCTTTGGAGTGTTGAAAATGATTGTTCAGGGGTTGCGTTTGAATTGAACATTTAGTAAGGCAGTAACATTAGGGTTTATGGAACTTAGGAATATGGCTCATGAAGTTTGTTGGGCCTGAAAGCTTGTATTCTTAATCAGTTTTCTCACTTTCATCCCTGTGAATCTCTGTTTAAAGTTCTAAAACTAGAGTGTGGATTAAAAAAATCCCACACAACCAGTAACTGGAACCACTTTATATACGCTTTTCCTCTGATTTGATTTCAACAGCCAAAAGTTTGGGGGCTATACATACCAGTAAATAACCCAGAATAATTAAAATAAAATTCCATGCAAGTCATATCACCTTATGTTGTATTCCCTTCAGCTCTTGCAAACTAAGCAGCCTCAAGCTGGACCAAGTCTTGTACAGGAGACCTCTAAGGAATGCTATCAGAGCCTTGATAACTAGAACTTTCATTGGTTATTGAATCAATGTCCCAATATGATGCCGTGGAGCTCTAGGATGCTGTCTTTTGGATAACAAGTTAAAACTAAGTAGTTGTATAGCAAGGGTGTCTGGCGCCCAGGAGCCAAGCTCACATTTGTGCTCTCCCGAGTGCCTGGGCCACCCCATGCCTTGCAGCCCCCCACCCTAGCCTGGCACCCCCCTGCAGCCCAGCACCCAGGGACAAGAATAACCCCTTTGTTGTGGGAGAATTCTAAATTCTGCTGCAACTTTTCCTCACCTTCAGAATCCAGGGTTTTAACTCTTTCTTTTAGGCTTCAAAATCCTACACAGCTTAGCTCCTACCACTTCTACTTCTTTGTACTTGTTTTTTCTCTTGCCTTTTTGTTCCAGCCAGATGACCAATCATCCCCTTTATGTCATTCGCCAACTCTCACCTCTGTGCCTTCATCCATGTGGTCCCATAGCATGGAATACCCTCTCTCAAGGGTCAGCCTGGAAGCTGTGGAACTGCTGGGCACCCTTAACTATCCTAATTATCCAGCTTGAGGTGGGCTCCCCACCATGCTTGGTAGTGATTTACAACTAGCCCCTCTGGACCCAGTTATCACCCAACACAACAGCAGGTGGAGCCACACACTCAAGTGAATTATCAGGAATGCCTTCCCTGACCAAATATGGATGCAGACATTAGCCACTTCAGCTCTCCAAGTCTAACCCTGCAGGAGGTGTACATTGTCTAGCACTAAGTAGAGATCTGCACAGTGTAAGCTTATTAATTAGTCTGCTCCCCTCTCAGTGTGGGGAAGGCATACACAGATTTTGTTAACTAAGCTGAAATATTCTAAAAAATTCAACTTGACATTTTCATGTAAAGTTATAAAAACAAATTAACTACAGAAGAATAGATTAAGTGATTATAAGCAGTAAACATAAAGAGATGAGAGTTAGTTTCTAGAGAAATTAAAAAAAACAAGTTCTTAGACTAAATTCTATATTATTGAACAGATTGGAATTAGCAATGTCTTATCCTTGGTAGCTGTTGCAAGAGGTTCCTTGAATGTAATCAGGGACTGCCTTCCTTGCCAGGGCCTCTCTTCTCCCCTTCAAAGTCATTTTATCTTTCAGATAGTCCTTCAAGTGCTCAGCTATGGGAGAGTGAAACCAAGTGATGATGTTATTCCCCTTTTATAGCCTGTTCTAGCTTGCTGGAGCAATCAATGCTCATGACCAGGGGTTGCCACCCTTACTGGTCATGGATTATTCAATGCCCACATTCTTTCCTTTATGAAGTCTCCTTTATATACTGTGTCTGGGATAAAGGATTCTCTCCTTGCTAGTTGTTAGCAAACCATTAAGGCTGTCTGGCGACTTCACTGTTGTACCTGAAAGGCTGTTTGTGGGAGTTTCTCACCTCACAATATGTTCCAGTAGCATATACACAATATTTTATAAATTCACATACAATAATAGCACAATAGCACATACAATTCACCAGGATATTTATATTTAGCAGATCAAGACTTTTAAAATTATATGTTTTTATAGCACATATCATAATTATATGACAGTGGTGAATATGAGTGTGATGCTGGCTGGATTAGGGGGACCACTTATGATATTATTTACCATCACTATTTCTAATATCACAATAATTTATATGAGATAGGCCATGTCAGGTGCCATTAGAAAGGTTACAATTTGCTAAGTATGATTAAATTGTTTGTATACATGCCATATCTGTACTGGAAGTTATGAATAAGTTTGATAGCTGTATTTCAGCTTGTGCTGTGTTCCTGGCCCACATGCCAGACTGGATGGCTACAGCCTGGATGGCTATAGCCTCCTTAATGGCTCATTAAGAAAACCCTCAGGTACAATGGGCCCAGGGAGAGACCTGATGAATCACCAGAACTTGCTCATGTGACTCTGGACTCCATCTTATTCCTGAAAATTTCCATGAGCAGCATAGACAGGGCCAAGGGACATAAAAGGCAGCTGTATAGCTTCCATCTGGTCTTCTAGGCTGCGTCTACACTGGTAAATTAAGTCGACTTAAGCCTGGTTAAGTCGACTTAATTTACCCTGCATCTACACTGCAGTTTCCTTAAGTCGACTTAAGCACTTTCCTAATCGATCCAAGGCTTAAGTCAACTCCCTAGAGTCAACTTAAGCCAGTGTAGACATGGGGTAGCCTTAAGTCGACTTTGTCGACTTAGGGCATGGGTCCCTTCTCGCCGGGACCACTCAGGGTGCTAACCTACTTCTGTCCTTACACCAGGACTCGGGGTGCTATAACTTCAGTTCAGTTACTGTTTCATATACCTGTAGCCACTTTTGAACCAACCTTCACCGAGGTCTGTTACAGTTTCTTAATACTCACCGAACTCTTACCGACGTGTCAGCTTCGTCACTCACAGGGAATGGGCTCTGACCTTTCTCGGGCGGCCTCATACCGACGTGTCAGTTCCTCATTCACGGGGAATGGGTTCTGACCTTTCCCTCTGTCTTGTCCTACCGCCCGTCCTTGCAGTCTTTGGAGCTGCTATTTTATGGGGTCTTAGCCCCCTCGCACCCCTCCTGCTTTGTCCTTGTGGTTTTTCTTTTACATAACTTTGCTGGGAACTCACGGGCTAATGTTGCAGGGGGCTCATGAGCTAGTTCTCGTCAAGGAAAAAGGGAAGTCCAGGCTGAGCTGAACAGTAAATGATTACAAATTTGTCTTTGGGAAGCAGCTTTTGCAAAGAAGTTTTCTGCAAGGCAATTAAATTTAAAATAATTTCAATTAATTTTTTCAGAGTAACGCCTGAGTTCTTGGCATAGGTCCAGGTGAGTTATTATGTTTAGACCTTTGAAGATTGGTTCAGACTTGGGCCTATACTTACTATAAACTATACTATTACTGATAAGCATACTAATTGCTAATTACTAATAAGCATACCAAACCCCTATCTAAACCTACTTTCTACATTAAGGAAAATAAAGTCAACTTAATTAAAATTAAGTCGACTTTATAAAACCACCTTCCTAGTAGACCTAAGGCTTAAGTTGACTCCCTAGAGTCGACTTAAGCCAGTGTAGACATGGGGTAACCCTAAGTTGACTTAGGGCTACCCCAGGGCTACACCAATGCCCTCCCTGCCGGGGGGACATAGGGGGAGCCTGGCATGCCCCCCCATCTGGCAGGGCAGAGCCCTGCCCATATGCCCTGCCAGGGTCCCTGTCCCCCTTTGCCCCATTGTATCTAGGTACAATGGGGCAAAGGCTGAGCCCCCTGGCATTCCCTGTGGACCTCCCCTAGGTCCCTCTAACCCCCCAGAAATCAACCTAGGCATCCAGTGTGGATAATCTAGGTCGACTTTTTAAGTTCCCCTTTAAGTCGACTTTATTTTTAAGTGTGGACACACTAAGTCGACTTAACTAAGTTGACTTAAAGCCGACTTAGTTAAGTCGACTTAGTTAAAGTTGAGTTAAATTACCAAGTGTAGACATAGCCCTGTAGTCATGATACAGAAACAATACCACGTGGCTGGATCTCATGTAGAATCAAAACGAACCAAGACAGCTCAGGTTTCAAATAATTAATAGTCATAAGGAACTACTCATGGAGAATGTACATACCAAGAGCGCTCCAATAATTGCTCAATAAACTATTCTGAGTGAGAAATACAGTTAAGAAAATTGAAGATAGCTTGAATACAAATCACAAACAGAAAAAGAGGTTAAATTCAAGCTGACCAGAATCCCTTATGTATATAACTTGGATGGTAATTCAGTGAGGCGAATATGTGTGTAAATATCTCCTCCCTGTTGTAAACAACAGGTTTACAATCTGCCCATAAATAAATAATTTATTATGAATTGTTGCTTAACTTTTATGCATGATGATATATATTAATATATATATTAATGCCTTTTAAAAAAATAATAGTGTAAATTCCCAGCTGACTGCTTACATCCTGATCCTGCACTCTGTGGTGTGAATGTGACGCTGACAGATAGGGTGACCAGATGTCCTGATTTTATAGGAATAATCCCAAATTGTGTATACCCCATAACTAAATAATTCATCAAACAAAAAAGAAGCCTTAAAGAACTTTAACAGGCAAGTACTACTTCTTCCATATTTGAAGGCAAATGGTCACTGTATGTGATGATCAGAAATAAAAAACTATAAACACACTCCTCTCCATCAATCAAAAAAAGAGCCTACATGGGGGGTATTAGTGACCTGTCAGCTTGTTTTCTGTGAGAAGAAACTATAAGTAGGGACTCCGGGCAAGATTCTGCATCTCTGGATTCTTTGGATTCTAACAGAGCAGAATAACTCAATGAGAAGACAGAGATCCACAAGATTGTTCTGGGTAGTCCTGAGAGATTTTTGGGAAACTGGTAGATTACTACATTTTTGCTACCATTTGGAATTATACACTGTGATTCACCTTTATGTAAATTTTATCTGCTTTAACTTATTCATAACTTCTTTTTCTTGGCAAAGAAAAAGTTAGTTCATCTACTCTAGAATTGGAAACCAGTATTGTCTTTGGTGTGAGGTCAAGGATGCAAATCAATCTGGGTGAATGACTGTTCTCTTGGGATTGGGTGTAACCTGTCATATTTGTAATTTTTGGTGTAAGTAACCGTATATCCCATTGTCTAGCTTGCCTGAGTGGCAAGATTGATGGAGGTGTCTAAGGGGTCTGTTCTGTGACTCCATAGTAAGACAGTTACAGTAATCCAGGAGTTCACATTTGTTACTGGTTTGTAAGATCTACTTATAAAACATGCCACCAGCTTGGGGTGTCTGCCCTGAGGTAGTGAGTCGCTCCAGACAGCATGATACCGAAAGTAGCAGCTGAACAGCCAGGAGGGAAAATAATCCCTTCCACAAGTAAACAAAAACCATGTTATGGGTATAGCTGTACTTGATTTTTCTCCCTTTCCCCCTTTCTTTTTGAGGTAGGGAAGTACGAGACGTGTCAGGGTCAGGACGGGTATCCTACACTTTTTGAATAGATGTCATTGAACAACACTTCGGCAAATACTCTCTGTTTCAGGACATTGTGGAGGTTATTGTGGAACCTGATAAAGAAGAAAATGCAGCACAGTTAAACTAGCAAGATGACTTAGTGGGTTACTTCTATAATATCCCAGACATATGACTTCGGAAGATTCTAATTCAATTCTGGGCACTGATTGGCAGGAAAGAAGCTTTATGTTCTTAGTGTCAAAAGCAATTTTAAAATGTCAGTTTTAATGTCAGGAGCTAAAACTTTTGTAGGAATTTCTCTGAGCCTCCAAGATATATAGAAACATTTGTTGGAGTCTTGGAGAGTGTGTGTTTGCTTAGTCTTGTGGCTATGAATTATGCTCCTTTCCTTTTAGGAAAAAGCTTTTCTTTGCATCTTCTATCTTGCAGCTCTTTTATAGGCAAAATTCCCAACAACATAGGCTTCAATGGGATTTTTTGCCACAGTTGAGGTTGTTGATTGGGCCCCATGCAAGAAAAGATTTCTGAGGATCAGTATGACCATCTTTTAACCTCATAATGACCAGAGGCATGATTTCAGGCAATTTCCAAAAGTTGTAACCAACAGCAAGAGGTTTATGTTTGAAATGGGCTTTAGTCTCACACTTAGGATCAGAATATGAATATTCTCAAGTTTGATGGGTGCTCTGGATCCAGTTTTTGAGGTCAAGCCCATCTCTGGTTAAAAAAAAAAAAGGATTCCATATGTACTTGGCATACTGTACTTTATCCTTTCTATGGATTTTCTAAAGTGTTTTGCTAAGGTTACTCCACCAGATTTTTTACTGACTGAGGCAGCCTGTGGCGGGGTGTGCTACTTGCTACTAAGATGTTACCTTCTCCTAACTGTTCTGGGGAATAATTCACCAGATCAACACCCCAATGCACTACATCTCGCCACCTCTTTATCTCTCCACAAGCTGCTGCTGCTGCCTCTTAGTGACTCAGCCTTCCAGCCAGGCCATTACAAAGATTTTCCTCTTCCAGGGTACTTTAGTCTTTCTCCAACAATCCTAGGCAGTCTTCCTAGTCACTGCCTCATAGCACCACTCCCTCATTGGATAGCAGTGGAACCTAGACCCGCCCTCAACTCCAGGTTGCAGCTCAGGGACCATCTAACCAGCAGTCAAGCTGTTCCTTTTTTGATCCGATTGCCATTACCTGAGCCCCATCCAAACCTTATAGCTCTCCCTTCCTTCTCTGGATCTGCCAACTTCAGCACTCCCTCCTCCCAGAGAACAACTGCAGGCTACATATCTCTGCAGATGCCAAACACCCATCCTTCTGCCTAAGGTTTGATTATAGCCTTTACCAGCAGCTCCCCTCCTGCTTCCAGTCTTTATAAATCCCAGCCCAACTCTTTCCTCCTCAGTTGGCTTCCTCAGATCAGTCAGGGGATTACTTGGCTACCTGATTCACCTCAGCTATGGCCTGTGTTTGGTTTTGTTTTTTTTTAAATGAAGATTTATATTTTTAAGAGAGAATCCAGTTGAGTTTACTTCTCAGTTTTGATAAAATGTTATCAGAGTGACAATCATTTAGGGGAGAGATGGTGTGGCCTTTTGGTTAGGGTATTAGATTGGGACTCAGTGATCTAGATTCAGTTCCTGGCTCTTCCACAGATATCCTACATGATCTCAGGTAAGTCATTTAATCTCTCTATGCTTCAGTCCCCATGCAAATAATGATACCTCCTTTCTTCCTTTTTTTGTCTTATCTATTTAGATCATAAACTCCTCAAAATAGGGAGTGTCACTATATGTTTGTACAGCACCTAGAAGCAGGGGGCTATGATTTCAGTTGAAACATTCAGGTTCTATCATAACACATCTAATAAATATTCATACAAATTCTCAAGGCAGTATTATGCTCATCGCATGTAATTGGTCCCATTTCTACAGTGGGACAAGGACTGGATGAATAATTCATGAAGAATATATCATGAAATTTCACTTTATTACTGTTCCTTGAAATTATTTGCGGATTTATTCTATGCATAGCTCTTGATCAGTGATGGGTCAAACAGCTGGAATTCATGGTGTGCTGGCATTTGCTAGCTTTAGAAGGGATTGCTTAGTGATATGTCTCAGAGGCCCTGAATACACAGTCCATAGAAACCCCACTGAAGTCAGTGGGGTTCAACCAGGATCTGCCCACACACAGATTCAACGAGCACCAGATGAAGGGTCCAGGGCCCCAACTCATGGAACCTCAGCTTTCATTAAAGTTGAAAGTTGCTAGCTCTCTGAGTTGTGAAGAAAACCTTGAGACTATGCCCTGAGTCACCCCAAATGTAATATTATCTACATGAGTCTGCAGGGAGCCTGAAACAATAGCCCTGAGAGGTATGAATTGCCGCAGGCCTGTCCATGGAATGTTAACACCACAGCCCACTCCTTTTGGGGAACCCCAGCAGAGGACTGTGTGCACTAGAAGAGTGCAGTAATCTGGATGCACTCCCTCAAGCATATACAACTAGGCTGCTGGAATAAATACTGTATGTGGAGGGTTGTACTTATGTTATCACTCCTGTCTCTTTGGCTATGTCTACACTTGTAATTTAAGTCGACTTAACTAAGTTGACTTAGTGAGACTACACTTAAAATTAAAGTCGACTTTGGGGGGAACTTACAAAGTTGACCACACTGGATGCCTAGGTCGACTTCTAGGGGCTAGGGGGACCTAGGGTAGGTCCACAGGGGCAGGGGGGCACCCCTTGCCCACTGCCAGGGGGCTCAGCCTTTGTCCCATTGTACATAGGTACAATGGTGCAAAGGGGGACAGGGACCCTGGCAGGGCATAGGGGCAGGGTGGCATGCCAGGGTCCCCCGTTACCCCCCTCCCACCCCCAGCAGGGAGGCCATTGGTATAGTCCTGGGGTAGCCCTACGTCGACTTAGGGCTATCCCACGTCTACACTGGCTTAAGTCGACTCTAGGGAGTCGACTTAAGCCTTAAGTCAAATTTAAAGGAGGTTTAATAAAGTCGACTTTATTTTCCTTAAGTCGACTTAAGCAAGCTGCTTAAGTCGACTTAAGGAAACTGTAGTGTAGACACAGGGTAAATTAAGTCCACTTAAGCAAGCTTAAGTGGACTTAATTTACAAGTGTAGATGCAGCCTTTGGGAGGGAGAGGGGACTCCTGCTGATCCCAGTGGGAGGAGATGAGCCTTGTTTCCTCAACTTACCTATCTGGGTAACCAATAAAAACCTCTCTTGCCTAAAGAGGAGTGCTGGCAGTTTCCGCACCACCACCACTCATACCCCCAAACATGCTGGCAGATGGCTCTTTTTTAGATGGTCCTTGCCACAAACCTCCAAGTGGGAGACAGGACCATGGCACAGGGCAGGGCCACAGGCTTTCTTCATATCGTGCTGGTGGTCTCAGGGCCTCAGATTGCCTGGATCAAGTTTTAGGGTTGGGATCTTAATATGTAAGCAAAAGTAATAAAGCAATCATTACTAGTTAATTTGCGGTTAGTTATATTTTATGGAGGCTGCAGTTTGTTAAAAATGTATGCCACTCACTCTTCTTAAAGCATCATCGTTAATAATTGAGTGTAAAAAATAAAAAGTAGGTTGACAAAGTTAGCGTGTACATTTAAAAATAACCACTATTTTTCCATAAGTACCTGATTAAGTGTAAAATATTGTCTTATAACCATGCAATATACCTGTGGATGGGCCAAGTGTTTACTTATTTTTTTATTATTGCATTTACTCCTAGGCCTTATCTATTTTTCTACCCCAGCTTTATTCTTGTTTGCTGTTTGCTTCTGTTTTATGCTAGATTTTAGACTCAGACTTTAAGGTCAGAAGGGACCAGTACAATCATCTAGTCTGATCTCCTGCAAAATGCAGGCCTCAAAACCTCACCCATCCACTCCAGCAATAGGCCACCAACCTATGACTGAGTTATTTTCAAGGAACCTGAGCTACACTTCCCTGCTTTATGAACTTCTAGCCCTTAGCAGCTGTTATTGTATATCTTCGCTACCTGCCACACAATGGACAGAAACAGCTAAACCTTAATTATTTGGTTTGTTTCTTAGGGTGTTTGAACACTAGGATTAAGAAGAATTGAATTCTGTTCTTGGTTCTGCTACAAGTCTCCTGGGTGACCTTGGGCAAGTCACTTCATCTGTGCCTTAGTTTCCCCATCTGTGAAATGGGAATAACAATACTGCTCCCCCGCTTTGTAAAGCACTTTGAGAGCTGTGGATTAAGAGCATCACCTGAGAGCCGGGTATTACTTCTTGTCTTTGGATAGGCTTTCCAAGAGATCAGATAGGAGAAAACCAGTTATCAGTTGAAGGGGGCTTCTCGGGGCTTTTTGTTAAAATTATGTCACCACCTCTGAACACATGGGGTGGCATGATTTCTTCACCTCTGAGGAAGTCACCCTTGCTTTGTTTGCTATTGAAATGGTCCCTACGAGATGGCTGATCCTAAAAATACTGTTAGTGACTGCAGTGCAGTGGTCGGTACATAACTGGTCCCTTCTACGTGGCAGCTAGCATGTTTTGTTTACTAGGAACATAGAAGAAATCACAGTAAGTAGGCACTCCAAGCCTTAGACTCTCGGCTGTGGCCCTTAATAGATCTCCATTAGCACTCTCACATTCTGAGGCAGTAACAGAGGATCTGTTTACTAAAGCTGCCTATGGACACCCATGTAAGGCCTGATTCCACCACCCTTTTTCACGCTGACTAGCACTTTACTACATAAATTGGAAATTGATGTAGGTGCTACTCATGTGAATAAAAGAGGCAGAATCAGTCTGAGAATGTTAGAGTTCTGCTAGAGTGTCCTTACAGAGGTTTCCTCTCCCCACATAGCCTCCCCATTTCATAGATGGAGAAGAGAGGCACAGAGGATATGAGTGGGACTCCAGCTGAGAGTGTGTGGAGGATTTCCTTGATTCAACTCAGCTCTCTCTGCCATCCAAAGACAGTATTCTATCATGTTTGAGAAGCAGAAAGGAAGAGCTAGAAGCTGTTTTTAAAGGGGAGCCAGAATTTCAGCGTAACATCCAAACTCACACTCAAATTCAAGACTCTCAGAAGCCAGATCCATATTTTATAGACATCCTCTACAGTTCTAATGAGCAGAAACAATACTCTCAGACCTAAGTGTTCAAAATTCAGAGCAGGATCTACATCTTGATGCCATTTCAGCTTTAAGATGTACAGAATAACTGGGTGTTGGTGCGGGGGGGTGTGGGGGGGGGTGGAACATATTGCACTCCAAGACTGTTCTGCTCCCATTTCCTATTGCGTTGAACTTCACAGTTAACGCCCTTGGCTAATGCACTACTTGCTACAATGTAAGAATTCCTCAGCTTCCAAAAGTAGCTATGGAGGGGTGTGTTTTCCTCTAATTTGGTTGCTGAATGTTTCCATCTCTATGGGAGGCCTCCAAGGAAAACATACATTTCGCTGTCATATTACCAGCACGTACAAGTGATTCACAACGTAATTGTAGATCATCAACAAATGTGCAAAAAGTGTGTCAGAGAGATGCAGAATTCAGCTTTGGGGGAAAGGGGGAGTGAAACAAAAGATTCTGTTCTTTTAATCTTATTTTTAGACTAGCAAGAAACCTGTTTTGCTTTTTTAACAAACCCAACGCCTGAATACTGTCCAGAGTACATAACATTTTGTTCTGCTTCCTAGCTCATCCAGAAAAAGCCAGAATGTGCCATTCATATAATGGTGGCAATTATGACTGCTTTTTTTAAAATATGAAAGAGCAATCTGTGGACATAATGGCTGCGTCTACACTGGCAAATTAAGTCGACTTAAGCTTGTCTTAAGTCGACTTAATTTGCCCTGAGTCTACACTACACTTTGCTTAAGTCGACTTAAGGAAAATAAAGTTGACTTAATGAAAATTAAGTCGACTTTATTAAACCTGCTTTTTACTCGACCTAAGGCTTAATTAGACTTTCTAAAGTCGAATTAAGCCAGTGTAGCCCTGGGGTAGCCCTAAGTCGACTTAGGGCTGCCCCAGGACTACACCAATGTCCTCCCTGCCGGGGGTTCACAGGGAGAGCCTGGCATGCCCCCCAAAGGGCAGGGCATGTGGACACGGTGTGATACTGTCTGGATTTAGGGAAGCATTTATGATATTATTTTCTATGGATATCTCATAAATGCTATAATCCATAGGAACTATGTCATGTTTGGTATCAATAGAAAGGTAGTAATTTGCTGGGAATTATTATATAGTTTATGTCTAGGAATTCTATTTCGATTAGAAGTTAAGAATTTGATGTTATATCCATACTTTAACTTGTGTCCTTCTGGACAAATGCCTTAGATGGGAGGGTGTGAACAACCATTGTCTCCTTAATGGCTCATTAGGATACTCCCTGGGACCATATCACCTGATAGATTACTTAACATTAAGGAGACGATGGTCGTTCACACCCTCCCGTTTAACGCATTTGTACTGAAGGACACAAGTTAAAGTATGGATATAACATCAAATTCTTAACTTCTAATCCAAATAGAATTCCTAGACATAAACTATATAATCATTCCCAGCAAATTACTACCTTTCTATTGATACCAAACATGACATAGTTCCTATGGAGTATAGCATTTATGAGATATCCATAGAAAATAATATCATAAATGCTTCCCTAAATCCAGACAATGTCACACACAGGGCTCTGCCTTGCCAGGGTCCCTGTCCCTCTTTGCCCCATTGTACACAGGGGTGCCCCCCCCGCCACCGTGGACCTGCCCAAAGTCCCCCTAGCCCCACAAAGTCGACCTAGAGCATCCAGTGTGGACGCTCTAGGTCAACTTCGTAAGTTCCCCTTTAAGTCGACTTTAATTTTAAGTGTAGACACACTAAGTCGACTTAACTAAGTCAACTTAGTTAAGTTGACTTAGTTAAGTCGACTTAAAAGTGCAAGTGTAGACATAGCCAATGGCAGCAGTTTTCTGATAATCTGTATCTTGAACAGGATGCAGAGAACTAATTTATATCCATGGAATAAGGGACTGAGATGCTCAGTGATAACATTTCAATTAATTCCTGCTCTCTCATCAAAGAATATTAATCTTCTCAAAATGATCTCCAAGGCATGCACATCTCCAAAGAAACACACCTTAGATATGAGGAAATAAGAAACTTAAATTGTACAGAGTGGGATTCAGAAGGATGTTGAATGGAAGTTATTTGCTCTGTATCTATAGAACAAGAATTAAAGTTGATTATTTGTCCCCTTCAGATTCTACACCAAAGAAGTTCGCTGTTTGCTTCTGTTTTATACACTAACTTCCCATCATGGCCTTCTATTGCTGCACCAGAGAGTGGCTTGGAGTACACAACTTTCCAAGATAATCAGCTTAATTTCCAAAGTGGTCAGGCTGGTAACTACCACGGGCTGTGAGAATCCATTAGATGTTGAACACAGTGCATCCACAGTCCTCTCAAACCCTAGCTTTTTCAGCAGATGAGAGCACATACTTGGGAAACAAACCCAGCCTCACACATGGTTCTGTGCAACAACAGACAGGGTTACAAACAAGGAGTCCTGTGGCACTTTTAAAGACTAACACATTTATTTTTCACATGAACTTTCAGGTGAAAAATAATTTTTGGGGTCTTTAAAATGCCACAGGAGTCTTTGTTTGTTTTGCTGAACTAGACTAACACAGCTACCTCTTTGGAACATACTAAGGTAACAAGCATAGTATAAATATACAAATAAGCAATTTTTTCACTGATTTGATTAACTGTCCTTTCATTTAAAATCCCACTGAGATTAACAACATATTTACATCCAGGGAAGCCAGTCTCTGGAATTAATATTTGTTTTTAGATTAGCAACAAAGCTTTCTTTTAATTTTACTGTGGTTCATCTAGCGAGAGGAATGAATCATGTGAATTTTTAAATGGAGAAATCTGGCATTAATGCAGCATAAATCTGGAGGGAGCTGCTTTTTATGAAATTCTATTAGTGTCCTTCCATTCCATTAAGGCAATTGTCGTATTTTAGTTTTTATTTGGCTGCAAAACCTGCACTCTGAATGTACATCAGCTGAACGTAAATGTGTTACTTTAAATTTTGAGTAAAGCAGTTCGACAATATTTAAAGACTTAAAGATTTAGTATTGTCCAGAAAGAATTATCTCTCTGTGGTATTTATGTGGCTCCCATTACCAGAGTATCTGAGTTCCTCACAATACTCCTGTGAGATAGGGAAATTTCACTATACCCCTTTCAGGCATGGGGAATTTAGGCCCAGGGAGAATAAGTGATAGATCCAACAAGGGACATAAGTTCAGTTTCCTTAGGTAAGGGAATTTCAGGTTTGTGAATCCCTCCTGGGCTTGAGCATGAACTAAGGAATGAGCAGCTTGGTGCTATCAGGACTTACCCAGCTTAGCAACTGCCCACAGATGGAAACGTAGGCACCTAAAGGATCAGGTAGAAGCTGAACAGGGGTTTTGACAATCTTGGTAGTAGCTAGAGGGTGGACTTAAGCATCTAAGTTCCTTTGTGAATCTAGCCCTCAGTGATTTGCTCAAAGTCACACAGGAAGTCTGCAACAGAACAACGAACTGAACTGGGTGCTCCCTGGTCCCAGCCTAAGGCCCTAACCACTAGACAATCCTTTCTCTCCTGAGACAAACAACTGACTCCTAAAATAATGGTTCTCCCTGGCATTGATGCAGAGTAAATTGAGAAGCAACAGTGGGATGCATAAACCATAACAGTCTCTATGTTTAATACAATTATTGTGTACTTAAGACACGGCCTGGTTTGATTAAGACTGAAGCAGGCAGCCTTCCAATAGGAACACTATCCCACAGCACACTACTTTTTGAATAACTGAAGCTGAAAACCAGTGGCTCCTAGCTGTCCTGTACAGCTCACATCAAAGTGGCCTGCCCCATTCTAAAATCTGCTCATTATAAGAACCCACTTCTGAGATGTGGGAGGAGAAGCATGAAATATAAGGGGGGAAAAGAAAGGGAGGATTGGGCCCCAAGTAGGCCAGTTATGCTATTTGTCCAATACAAAACCTTGGGGTCTTTTTTTTAACATGAGGCCTTCAGCATATAAATCTGCCAAAGGTTTATCAAAAGACTACAGTAAGACTTTAAAAACAAAGTTCTGGACTAGAGTTGAAGCATGCTTTCTTTGAGGCTTAATGCCTTGTATTTTCTTTATTCTAATATAGAGCACCTAGCTACCTGAAATGGAGGAGTGGGTGGAGTAAAACTGGATTTTACTCTACCAAATCAGGGCTAACCCTGCTGCCTGCAGGAACCAATACCTGATACTTTACTGATAAATATTTCTGAGGACCCCTTAAATATACTAAGTTTATTTTGCACTTGACTGGGTGGTTTAGGGTGGGCACTAGATTTCTTCTTGAGCCATCACAGCCAATCACTTTGTGCTATCAATCCTGAGATTTCACATATTATTATTATTATTGAATGCTTATTGGCTAATATTATTAACAATAATAAATTTATCTTATCTGTTTGCAAGTCCAGCCACCATACTGGACACCATGGACGAAGTCTACCCCTAGTGGTTGTCAGTGACAGACAATGAAAAATGAAAGAACAAGAGTGAATACAGTAAAACATAATAAATAACCTTAGAGCTGTATAAATCTAGTGTTTTTCTTTTCTTTTTCATTATCTTCTCACTTTTCATCTCCCAGTTTCATTCTCTCTGCTTATCTCCATAGTATCTTCTTTTTTCTATTGTTTTCTATCTTTTGTGCCTCTCTTTCTCTTATAAAATCAGAGAAGATAATAATCACACTTACTAAATGACTCATCATTGACATCTTCCCCTTTCACTGGATATATCTGCATTTCTAATGTACAAAACACTGTAGTATCTAAGTAGCTTTTATATAATTATATTAATAAATCTATGTTCAAAAGAACAATAAGGTGGCAAAGTCAAGCAAAATAACGTGGTTATGTAGCTGAAGACTGTATCAGAATGCATATGCACAAGGGGACTAAATTACGGTTGCCTTAATTCTGGCATTTTCTTACTTTTCCATGCTTGACTTTACAATCTTAATATTTCAAGAAAAAAACACAGAGATTCAAAACCTCTGGGTTCAATTCCAGGTTCTGGAGTGGAATGTTTTCTAGAGAGACCCTTGGATTCTGTGTCTCCAGCCTGTATCTCTCCCAGTTTATTTCTATGCTCCCAGCACTCAACTCCTGTCTCTGTTCCCCCATCCTATTGCTGTCCCCCTTTCCTCTCATCGAATCCCTCCAAACCCCAGATCATACTGCCCTCCTCATCTGTTCCTATCCAACTTCCCCATCCTTTCTGTTCTTATAAATCACTGCAGCTCTGGGTCTTGTGCCCCTCCTGCTCTGTTCCTATCTACCCCTGTCCTATCTACCCCTGGTCCCCTTCCCCTCTGATTCCATCAATTCCCTCACCCCCTGGTTATTCCCTCCCTCCATATCTAGATATCCATCTAGGTCCTTCCCTCTTCTTCCATTCCTCCCCCGCCACTGGTTCCTTCAACCCCTCTATCCTGGCACACCATTCCTAACACCTCTGCATTCCAGTCAGGCTGCCTCCTCCATTTCCTCCATGTTGCCTGGGAGCCAGCAGGGAGAACATTTCAGACTTCCAGGGACCCTGGCAGCTGAGCATGAGCAAACTGAGATTTTTCAAAGGCTTATAACTAGGCTAAATTTGGTGGAAATTTCATGGGAACTGCCAAGGTCATATCCCTGCAACCAGCTCAACCTGAATGCTGAATTACACACTTTTGCTCCAAAGCTTGTGGCATTACCAAAATGGTTGTAAGAATTTGTTTAATATGGGTAAACAATTTATTTTTCTTTATTTTCTTTCTTGGAAGTGGCTGAGCGATTTTTACCAAAAAATTTCAGAAGAATGTATCCGGAAGCACATACTCAGGATAGAAATTTTTCAGTCCAAATGGGTTAAAGATAGGCAATGCTAAAAGCAACTTAAAACTGAGTTATATAATGAAAACTGTTAAACAACCTTAATTATAGGCAGCACTAACAGGTCTGCCTATAATTAAAGATAACATTACTTTTGTAAGAATAGGAGGCCAATTCTTCAACCCTTTGTCCTTATAAGCATTGTTTTTCATGGGAAATCAACCTTGGTGGTCATCTTTCAGAAGAAATGTAGCCAAGCCAATCTGGTTCATTCTGACTTCTACTAGTACTTTGTTATTCAGCCGGCAGTTCTTCACTAAGAATATCCTGCCCTGCTCTTGTAGCACCACACCACATGTGGAACTATTGTGGTGGGGTAAGAGCATTCTTTGTGTCAGCTAGGTCCAAGATTTTTAGAGAAAAGGACTGAATTCTTGAAACCAATCTGGAAATGGATAGACAGCCTCTTCAGAACACAAAACAACTGTGAGATATACTTTCAGAGGTCCATCCTTGGTACCTAATATATGGGCCACATGTATCAAAACAGCTACTGATTTACCTCGTCCTTCACAGTCATTCCTATGCGAGAGTATATTGTAATACATTAGTCTAGCAATGATAAAAATGTGGATCATGGTTATGTCTAGGAGGAAACTATCTAGGGAGCTGGGCCAATCCAAGTTAAAAGATGTTTTCACCCACTTCTGGTATTTGGACCTGCATGAGCAGCAAAGAAACAGTACAATACTTAGACTGTTCTGCAGACTGTTCTGAGAATTCCTAACATCAGACTGAAAGATGTCTAAAAAGTCAGTCAACCCAGCTGTGTATGGTGTCACCTTCTCAGCTACCTTCTCTAGAAGGGAAGATTAGGCAGTGGTCAGTAGTTAGCTAAGATGTCCACAATGAGCTAGACTCTGCCTTGAGGTGCAGCTCTGTATAAAAGGCAGCATGTAGTTGTGTTGCCCAATGAGGGTAAAGAGTCAGAGTTCCTTTTCTACTCCCTACCTCTCTTCCAAGAGGAAGTTGCCCTGACCAGGAGCAACAATTTCTCACAATTCCTCGTGTCAGTTTAGCTATGCTGGCCAGTAGTAGAACCAACGCTCCACCCATTTCTTGCTCTGTTGTGTGGAGAAGGTGAGACAACTCATGCTCTCACCATTCCTTTGCTTTTAGTTGAGATGCAGGAGAATGGGTGTGTATATGGCCAGGCCTGGGAGGGTGTGTCATGTCTTACTCCTACTTATAATCTTGTGGGGCCTTATAAAGAAGGGCCTTAATCTGAGCCAATTGGTGTTGATTTTTTCTTTTTAAAAACAATGGATGAACCTTTATGATTAACAATGGAGATTTCTACCTGTTAGGCATTCAGAGAGAGAGAGATTAACCAACTGCATCTGAAATGGAGACAGGAAATCCCACGGCACATCAGTCACTAGGAAGGACCCAAGACCATCATAAAGCTAGTAAACCCACCAAACAAGTCCTGAATCTCAGCAGAAAGAGACACCCTGAAACTTAAGCAAGAGACACTGGACATTTGTCCCATCCTACTTTGTTACGAATGTGGGACTCAACCATCTAATCGATTTTCTCTTTGTACAATAAGAAGTTAAATTTTATGCTGGCAGTTTTGCATTAAAAGCAGAGTATTAGAATTGTTTAACATGCAGAACAGAATTGATTTCATTTTTTTTTCTTAGACACCCTGCAAAATACCAGGATAGGTTTAAATGAATAGTTGCCAACATATGAGAGAAATAGAAAATAATTTTAAAAAATACACCTTCATTCCTTCAGAAATGACTATTTTCTCCTTTTATCAGCAGGACCAACATTTATAACCCTAGGAAAGTGTAGAAGTTAAATATGGTCCTAGGAAACGCAGAATCAATTGAATGTAAATTAAGTCACATCCTAAAATGATGATCTCCTCCCATTTAATAATGCAGATTCTTCAGTCTTAATCACATTGCTCTTGAAGCTGTTGGGAAAATATGAAGTGGGTCTATGAGAGGAGTAATGGTACCATTTGAACTCTTTATTACTCAAAACTCTCCCCCCTCTCCCCCCCCCCCAAACTTTGGAAAATAGTTCTATTAGACACTGCAAATGCAACAGAAGTAAGAGAAAATTGTATTTGCCTCAAGGTATGGATGTGTCCACAGGGAAAATGCTAGAGTGGCATAGATGTCTACAGATGTGCAATTATAGCACTAAAATGTAGACACTACCTATGTCAATGGGAGGGGTTCTTCCATTGGCAAAGGCAATCTACCTTCCAGAGAGATAGTAGCTAGGTCATCAGGAGAATTCCTGGAAAAGTAACGAGCAGGCTGTTTTCTTAGAAATTATATTGTGAATAAGCCAGGTTTTTAACAATTGTAGCTCATTTCAACTGCTATGTTATGCATGAGTGTGGCAGGATGTCAGACTCTCATGCCCTGACAAAGTTACGCTGCTTAGATATAGGTGCTTTAAATCAGGGATTGCCAGGCTGGGGATTGTGATCTCTAGAGTGGGCCATGATGAATGAGAAAGTCACAGGTTGGCCCCAATTAGACAGGATGTGGGTAGGAGCCTAGTATAGAACAGAGGGGGTTGGAATGGAAAAGACCTGAGAACCAATGCTTCAATCAGAGTGATTCGATAGATATATAGCACTCTTCCGCTGACTCATTCTGTTAACCATAGAAGGTGGATATCATTAGAATCATCTCAGCCCTTGTGATTCTGTGGGGTGAGAGATTTGGAGGGAAGGATAGGAAATCAGGCATAAAGATACTCCTGCCACAGGGAACAGTCCTAAAAAGTACATTTCTAAAGCTTTTGGTCACAGCTAATCCCCAAGGAAGGGAATGAGTTTTGGGTGAGACCCTACTGTGGGCATGTTAACAAAGAAAGAAGCACTTGTGCGTTACTTTCATATATGGGATTTAGCCATCCTGTTAAGGGAACTATTTATGAAAAAATAGACCCATAACTGCTTTCGGTAAGCATGATTGAGGGTGCTTACCTATATAGGGGTAGGAAAGTGTGTGTAGGAGAAATAGATATATATGTGTGTGTGCACATGTCAGCATCCGTAAGGTATATGAGAGATTTAAATGACTATTATTCATATATCAGACTGTTTGTGCACTGAGAAGTGTGAAACATCATCACTGGATTTAAGTACGTCTTGATGTTATGTATGTGGGTGACTATTGGTGATGAGTCTGTGCATATCTTAATGGTATGCATACTCATGGCTCAGAAAGGACTGTGATGGGAGGAAGAGCTACACAGAGAGACAACTTGTGGACAGCATGTGTTGAACAGTGTGGCTTTTTATTTACTTATTTTTGGATGTGCGGAAATAAAGCTGCCAACTAAGGGGCTGTTTGAGTCAGGTTCACTTTGTGTCATTTTGTGCAGGGCATAGACCAGTGGTTTTCAAACTTAGGGTCGGGGCCCACTACTGGGTTGCAGAGCCTCAGGTACTGGGTCATGGCGCCCCCTGCTGCCCCCGCCAAAAGACTGGAATACATTGCTCAAATATGTAATTGTTGGGTTGCGGGCAAAAATGATTTTTTTTCAACTGAGTCCCGAGGAAAAGAGTTTGAAAACCACTGGCATAAACTATCTCTCACTATGTGTTTCTACAGTGCCTGGGCAATGGGTACTTCAAATAAATAAATAATAAAAAAATGGAGCTCTTACCTGTATATGTTCAACAGGTTGCTCTCAGGTGCTTCTGTAATGACCAAGGAGAAATTGTAACCGCCCTGAAGCCAAGTGAGCAGTATTACTATTTATTTTCCCCATGCAAGAATCAGGATCTGTGGTTTTCACTTTTACCCTACAAGAATGGTACTGTTGGTATTTACCTTGCCAGAAAGGGGGGCTTTTTATTGCTAAGAAATGGGGAGCAATACCTTCTGTAACCCTGAGCTGGCCACAACAAGGTTTTATTTTACCTTGCAGAGCTGAACTATATCATAGCAGGACCAACAAGCCTCCACTCATTGTTCTTCCTTGTGATTCTGATGGAGTAAACACAGGAGAGATTAAAAAAAGGGATTAACCTCAGGTGGTTAAGGAGGTATGAAGGAGACACAAGTAGGAAAGTACAGATTTGGGTTTTAGTTGTAATTATCCTTAGCAAATAAAATATGAACTACCAAGAGAGGATTGTCTTTGTCTGACAAATATCAGAAATGCAGAGACAGTAGCAGATTTTTGACTCTTTGCATTTTAACAATTTTTTTCTCTTCATTTTTTAATTCTTCTCACGAGAACTAATCTCACTCAGAGTCAAATTATTTTAATGAGTTTTTGAAATGATTTATTTTCCACTTTTCCTAATATTAGAGGAATAGAGGCAAAAAGGACCAGTAGCAGAATTACTGCTCAAGTCACAGTGTATTAGAAATTTGAAAATGTCATTTAGTGTCATGTGAATTTTTTTTAAAAAAGCAATGCTCATAAATTAAAGGGTTAATGATGAGAGAGCCTTCAGAAGAAGTTGAGGTAGCCCTGAAACCTGTTTTATTGTCAATATCGGGAAAATCTTTCTGATTTACTAAGGACTGTAAATAAAAATATGCTTAGGAAATGTAGGGCTAGGCTGTGTTAACAATGTAGGAGCCTGTATGAGCAGAAGGCACAGAACCACACCACCCGTGGTAAAAGAGTGCAGGGAGGCATTCTGCCTCAGAAAGAATGTCTCCTAGAGCATCCTGGTCATACTGAAGAGAAACAATCCTTTAAAAGGGGCATATGTTCCTCACATTACATCCAACCAACTCTGCTGGCCAACAAGTGGGAAAAAAGAGCCATGACTGTCCCTACCTTTCAGATGAGATGAAACCTCTTGTTAGCAGCTCCTAAGGAACTCCAGCCAGAGGGATGGCAATTCTGTTTCCCACTTATGTGGCTCTTAACTCTCCCAGTCTCCATGCATATCCTTGTAAGGGGAATGGTGATTTAGCCTCCAGGAAAGGAAAGCTGTGCCATACCACTAGTTCCTCAGGGTCTGCTATTCTGCTTGTGGTAGGAGCCAGTATCTGATGTTTCAGAGGAAACATTGCCTTGCGGCTCCTGTCATGGATGTAGCCATTTTTGCAATATCATGCGTGGGGCACAAGGAAGGTAAATCACTTCCTGACCCTTGTAGCAATCAGTTTACGCCTTAATGCATGAGATCAGATTACTCTTATCTTAGTGTGCATAACTAGAAATGTTATCAGTGGTCACAAAATGATCCAGCCCTTTAAAAAAATCTGTCTATTGTATTTGACGCTATGCCCCATGGCATTGAATTGCATTAAAGTTCAGTATGGGATATGATGCGATGTCATAAGAGTGTAACAAATGATTAAATAGCTGTATTAAAACTGAAATGCTGTTTTTATGATTTCTCGCAACAGAGGACAATTCTGTTTCCACACAGAAGATTCCCTCACTTGATAAACAGCCAGATTTGGCTAACATAATTTGTTTGCCAGCTCTGTTTACGTAAATGTGCTCCAGAAACATGCCGTCTTTACTTAAGAAAAAATACCCTTTGCAGCCAATGGGAGTTTTCCATGTGTAAGTGTTGCTGGGGTTGGCTCCAGATTAATAAATCACTTATACAACTGTGCCTGAAATCTAGCTAAAGACACCTCTGGAATAAAAGGTGATGGAAAGATGAAGAAATAGCTGAATTGATACAGATTCTATTTAATTTGTGGATTGGATATGTGAATCTTTACCACAAACTCATATGGAGCTATCTATTTTGGTGTTCTGAATAAATATACTTTCACCTGCTTTCCTTCAGCCAAATCGTGCTATTTGGAGATGTGTTAGATTAATGTCAAAGGAGTAATACAGTGCAGTAAATTTATTTTACTCCATGTCTACTTTCTTATTAAGTGCCTTTATATGCAACTGGAGCCAACACCAACAATCTGATTTTGTTGTATGTGTTTGCTTGTTTCCTTACAACTAGTGTCCAGAAAATAGAACAAGTGTGAGTAATTACTAGATGCTCCCACCCAGTGCTGGGATTTACTACTGTGCACATTACTCTGCCTGAAATTCTAATCTTTTTGGGTCATCATGATTCATGGATGGTAACTTTTTGGCAAACAACTGAGAAGGTCCACTCCCCTTCCCCCACTCCCCCGTGTTTCTTCTCCGATAACTGGTGGAAGCTGTGCTCAGCGGGTCAGAAATGGAAAGCCGTTCTTTACATACTTTACAGTATCAACAATAGAATAGCAGGAGGCAAAGATTCCCCAGGCACTCTAAAGTTAAAGCAATACAGTATGGAGGATTGGGATTAATATCCCTCCAGTGTCATTTATTGAACTTTGGGAAAAAGTATATTTTCATGCTTTTCTGGTAAATTTTGGGTTATGCAGATTTTCAGTGTTCCTAGTTGAATCGTAAGAAAAGCACATTTCCAAATCCCTGTGGTGTATCTTAGATATGGGCATTTCCACAAAAGCTCAGAGTGAAACTTGACAAATAACATACAGTGCATGGTGTGTATTGTAGCAAACCACAGAAAGCCACATTTCTAGTACCCCCTGCAGAGTTTACCAGAATAAACAATAGTATTCCAAATGCACTGAGAAAAATATTTGATTAATATATGATGCACTAAAGTGAACCTTAAGTAACTATATTTGAATGTGCTTCACTACTGCTTGCATAAATATATTTCCAATGCATTCTCCTGAGTAGAGAAGCACTTTTTGTAAAAGATCTGCAACAAAGTTTTAATAGCATGTTATGTAATAACTCACAGAGCCAACAAGTATTCCCTGCTGAACGTGCAAGCTGTGCATTTATTTGCCTTAGAGCATAAAACAGTAACAGGTCAGCTGATGAAGAAGGAGGGAAACAGTTTAAATAACAGATTAGACATATCTATGCTTCTTAGAACTACATCAGGCTTAAATGGAAGCTTAACCCTTAGTTTCTCTGAGCAAGATAAATTCAGTTCTGTGCTGTTTACTTTTCCACTCTGCATAGAGAGCAAAGATTCCATAAGCTTCTGAGAGGGAGTTTGCCACAGCAATCTTCCCAAATTTTTCATCTCCTTCCAGCACTGCCAGTCAGGGGCCCACCTCCAAGCTGGCTACATGAAAAGACTAATATACTTTGGAATCCTTGGGTATGAAAGGCAGTGTACACATGATTGTAAGTATCTAAATACTGGATATAATAGTATTGTTGCTATATATTACAGCAGCTGCACGTAGAAATGCCAGCTGAATCGGGGCCCAGCTGAGATTACAATCTAATTAGACCAGAAAGAAAAAGGGGGTGAGGAGGATGAAAGTCTTGTTATCTCCATTTTACCCATGGGGAACTGCAATATAGAGGCCCCAATTCAGAAAGACAATTAAGAACGTCCTTAAAACCTTCTTTATTCAGGAAAACACTTATATAAACTTTAACTTTAAGCAGATGTGTCAGTCTAATTGAATTCAATTAAAATTAAGCATGTAAATGTTTTCCTGAATAGGGACCTAAGTGATTTGCCAAGGTCTGACGGGGTGGGCTCACCCTGCCCTAGAGAAACCCAATATACTCTATGGGCGGCAGAAGTCCTGCCCTTTAAGCCTTGTTGAGCATGCTCAGACTGCTGCCTCAGTATAAAAGGGAGCTCAGCTCAGACGGGGCTGGCCAGCATGGAGGAAGGATGTGCACCGGAGATGCCTCTCCTGGGGCTGCACCAGCCCCAGCCATTGAGAGGGAGCAACTCCAATGACCACAGTGAGCAGCAGGTATTCTCTGCTGGTGAGGGACAGAGGCCCAGGCATTCACCCCAGCTGGATGGTCCCTGGAGCACCAGATCGCAACTGAGCCTGAAGGAGAGAGCAGACAGACTGGAGCACCAGGGGAACATTGCAACAGCCGGATAGGAAGTAGCCCAGGGGGCCTGAGGGGAGTTGACCGGGGATGGTCCATGAACTAGGTCAGTGTGTTTTGGTCTGGATCCCCGTTGACTTGGTGCCATAACCCCAGCACTGATAGGGCCCTGGGCTGGGGCTCGGTGGAGCGTGAGGGCCTGAGCCCCCCTGCCTGGGTGCCACACCCCATGGTAAACACCCATTCTGTGTCCGCTAGGCCATGCTGTCCTGACCCCAGGGCTGAACAGTGACTTTCTCATTGACTCTGTGGCCACTAGGCTGTGCTGCCCTGACCCCGGGGCTGGTAGGAACTCCAGCCATTAGGCCGCGCTGCCCTGGACTGAGGGCTATCTATAGATTCTGGCTGACAGTGTTTCAGTTGTAATAGCCCAGAGGAGGTCTGGGAACTATTTAAAGTCACGGAGATGCCCTTTTCACCCACACCCTTCCCAGATCTCCCTATCAGGGTGATGGGGTGAGCTTACTCCGTAGCAAATAGTGGAGAATGGGCAATAGTGGGCAATGTTCAAACTCTGAAGACAGGCCCCAGAGGAAGGGATTATGTTAAAAGTGAAACCCATTTCTTTTTTTTTTTTCTTTGTCTGCTTTGAATTTTCAGGATCGAGTAATGGAGGCAGAGGAACTGTTGAAGTGTCTCTTAAAAAGCCAACAGCAGCAAGCCACACAGCTGCAGCAACAAAAAACCCAGCTGCTTCAACAACTGGCCGCACCTCAACAAGCTCAAGTGTCCCAGCAACAAGAATAACAGCAACGGATGATGCAGGACCCAGCCACCCAGGACCACTAGGAGAGAATGGTTCAACAGTTAGCGACCTTACTGAAGCTGAGAGATATGCTCACCAATCTCAGTTCTGACTGACTAGGACAGGTGAGAGGATTGACGAACATGCCAGCACGCCTGACAAAGATGGGACCTGGTGACAATCCAGAAGTCTTTCTTGTGACCTTTGAGTGGGTAGCCACCACTGCCAGATGGCCACCTGAGCACTGGGCTACCCTTTTGGCACCCTACTTGACCAGCGCGGCCTAGGCGGCTTACCACAACCTGGAGCCACGAGAGACCCTTGAGTACTCCAAGGTGAAAGAAGCAATCTTGGACCAAACTGGTGTGAACCCTGGACTTACCGGCAGCAGCTACGGAGGGGGCACTACCCTCCACCAGGGGCCTGACTCAGAGCTATGACCCAATGGATCCGAGATGATTGTCGGCATTGGCTAGAGCCTGAGCAGTAGACAAGGGCCCAGGTTGCTGAACGTGTTGCTCTAGCAATTCAGCCAGGTTTTACCAGGTGGGGGAAAGGAGTGGGTCCTAAGGCATTGCCCAAAGACTCTGGCTGAAGCAGTCTTCCTAATGGAGGGCTACATGGAGGCAGAGAAGCCTGGTCTATGACTCCTGAAGCTCAGACACCCACAGAAGGGGAACACCTTAAAGAAAGGAGACCACTATAAGGCCAAGATACAGGAGTCGCTCTCTCCCGCCCACCACTTGGCCAACTCATTCAGCCCAGAAACTCCACACAGTCCCCACAGAGATGAACTTGGGGGTAGTAAGGGTGCAACTGTGAGCCCCTGACTATTGAGAAGGGGGTCCTGGGCAGAAGGAGAATGGAACTGAAGTTTGGAGTGTGGCCAGGAGGGGCACTTTCACCAGGACTGCCCCTATATGGACTGCAGTTACGGGCAGGTTTGCGTGGTGGGCCATGGGGCCAGGAAACGCACACCATGAAAGCTTGTAGTGCCTGTACAAATTGAACAGATTCATAACACCGTCCTAGTGGACTCGGGATGCAGCCAAACGCTCATTCGGGAGAGGTTGATACCAGACCTGTGTTATGGGGGATCATCTATACACCCTTCAGTGCATCCAAGGGGACATCTGACCCTATCCAACTGCGTGAGTACACCTTACAGTAGGCCAGCAGACAGAGGTCCTTCAAGCTAGAGTAATCCCAAAGTTGCATATCCTGTGGTCCTGGGTAGGGACTGGCCGGAATTCCAGGAGATCTTGCGAGGATACGGCTCACACCTGCCAGAAACATCAGGGATGGTGGTTCCAAAGAAAGAGTTGTGTGGACATCGAACAGAAATTGACCCTGGCACAAGAGTGGGTAACACTACAGGGATGGACACCCACCCGGAGGTCAGCCCAGGACAACTACTAGACGTGACCCAGGGGGAGCTGGAGAGGGATGGAGATTTCCTCCACGAGTAGCGAGAAGACTCAACCTTGCGTCGAGCCTGAGAGAAGGCCACCACCCAAGACATGGAAAAAGGGGAGAGTATACCACGGCCAAAGGGACCCCTGTTTAAGATAAATGGGGACCACCTGAACTGGGTTGTTTGGGACCCTCAGACCCAGGCAGTTATCAACCAGTTCTTGGTACCTTGACATCTACTCTGAGACCGCCTACATCTGCACATGATGTCCCATGTGCAGGACACCTTGGGAGGGAAAAGACCCTACAGCAAGTGGCCCAACGCTTTTATTGGCCGGGTATCCACCAGGAGGTGAGAGATTTTTGTGCTTCCTGTCCGGAATGTCAGCAGACCAGCCCTGCAGGAGTACTGAGAGTCCACTCATTCCCATGCCTGTGGTAGGAACATCTTTTGAGCGCATTACCATAGACCTCGTGGGACCTCTGGAACAGACCCAAACAGGCAATCCTTGACATCATGGATTATGCCACCCGGTACCCGGAGGCTGTTCCCTTACCTACTACAACTGCCTCAGACATCACCATGGAATTAATGAAGGTTTTCACTAGGGTCAGGTTACCGAAAGAGATATTAACTGACCAAAGTACCAACGTCTCATTAAATGATAGCAGAACTGTGTTGTCTCATGAAGATTAGGACCATCCAAACCATGGTATACCATCCACAGACTGATGGGCTTGTTGAGAGATTCAGTGGCACTTTGAAGTCCATGCTCCGCAAGTTCATGGATGATGACCCCAGACACTGGGTTGCTATGCTACCAGCCCTCCTTTTTGCAGTACGGGAGGTCCCTCAGGCCTCCACTGGGTTCTTACCCTTTGAGCTGCTATATGGACAACAACCCAGGGGCATACAGACCTCCTGAAGGAAGACTGGGAGATGCAAGAGACACACATTGAGGGGATTGTGCAGCATATAAGTAAGCTCCAGGAGTGACTACAGCACGTGGGGGCTTTCGCCCAGGAAAATTTAAGGCAGGCCCAGGGGATGCAAGCACAACAGTATAATAGGGGAACGAAGACCCACATTTTTAAACCAGGAGATAGAGTATTGCTCTTATTACCCTCCAGTGACTCGAAACTGATGGCCAAATGTAAAGACTCCTGCCCCGGAGCTGCACCAGCCCCTGCTATGGAGAGGGAGCAACTCAAGTGACCACAGTGAGGAGCAGGTATTCTCTGGCGACCGGTGAGAGACAGAGGCCCAGGTGTTCATCCCAGCTCGACTGTCCCAGGAGCCTCTGGAGTGTCAGATCGCAACTGAGCCTGAAGGAGGGAGCAGATTGTCTGGAGCACCAGCGGAACATTGCAATGGCTGGGTAGGAAGTAGCCCAGTGGGCCCAAGCGGAGTGAACAGGGATGGTGCATGATCTAGGTCAGTGTGTTTTGGTCCGGATCCCCGCTGATTTGGTGCCATAACCCCGACACTGATAGGGTCCTGGGCTGGGGCTCAGAGTGGGAGAGCCTGAGCCCCCCTGCCCGGGCGCCTCACCCATGGTAAATACTCACTCTGTGGCCACTAGGCCATGCTGTCCTGACCCCAGGGCTGAATATTGATTCTCTCATGGACTTGAGCTCCTAGTCTGTGTTGCCCTGACCCTGGGGCTGTTAGGAACTCCTGCCATTAGGCCATGCTGCCCTGTACCGAGAGCTATCTATAGACTGTAGCTGACGAGCTATCTATAGACTGTAGCTGACAATGTGTCAGTTATAAGAGCCCAGAGGAGGCCTGGGAACTATTTAAAGTCACGCATATGCCTGTTTCACCTGTACCCTTCCCAGGTCTCCTTATCAGGGGCAACAGGATGAGCTTACTCCATGACACAAGGGCACAGTGGAAGTTTGGGGCAGATTCAAGAACTGAATGCAGATTGGGTGGGTCCCTTGCTAGGGTCACATCTACATGGCCATCCTTCCTCATACAGCCAATGACACTAAATACATGATTGAATTGTATTCCATCACCTGTTGACTGCCATGTGCATGAAAGTATCCACTGATGTCCGTATTGGGTTTATATTCTTCATTTAAATTAGAGACTGTCCAGTGAGACAATCCACAGATTTGCTTTCATTCATTTACTTTACAGTTTTGTCATCCACTGACAATTAGCACCTTCTTCATTATCAGATGACAAGTGTGTAAGTGGATGTTATTACTGAAGTAATTCAAGGATGACAAAAATAATTTGTTTGTAGTCTTTCACTCCATCAGTTACCTGTTTTTTTTCCCCGACTGCCAATATTTCAGAGAATGCAGTATAAAGATGGTGAGCAACATAGTTCTGTTTTAGACACTCCCTGGAGCTAGCCATGACCAGCTAACACATTTTTAAACACCACTTCCTTTGTCTGCAAGTGGTGCCAACTGGTGCTAAAAAATAATTAGCAAGTATTAGCTTTTGTATTTTAAAACAAATCACTCATTTTCCCAATCTGCACAAGCCCTCAGTGAAACACAGGTTCATGAGGGATGGGGGCATGGGAGACAACTGAAACCTGTGGTTTGAAGTTCTAAAGGGGTAGCTGTGTTAGTTTATTGCAGAAAAACAGAGTCCTGTGGCACTTTTAAAGGCTAACAGGTTTTTTTATCACATGAGCTTTCATGGGAGAAAATCCCACTTTGTCAGACCCTTTGACAAAGTGGGATTTTTTCCCCATGAAAGCTCAAGTGATAAATAAATCTGTGGTTTGAAGGCTCTTGCGGTCACCTCTCTGAGTGTGTGTAGACATTTTCCCCTTCAGTGTTCACTGTAGGAAGGCCGGCTCCTTAGGGTACGTCTACACACACAAAAAAAGATCCTGCAACACAGGATCCTTGATGGCTCATCAGGTTTCTCCCTGGGCCATTGTAGGTGAGAGTCTCTACAACCATTGTGTCCTTAATGTTAAGGAAGCTCCCACCTACAATGGCCCAGGGAGAAACCTGATGAGCCATTAAGGAGACAATGGTTGTTGACAGCCTCCTGTCTAGGGCTTTTCACCAGATTCACACAAGTTAAAGTATAGATATAACACCAAATTCCTAACTTCTAATAAAAATTCAATTCCTAGACATAAACTATATAATCATTCCCAGCAAATTACTACCTTTCTATTGATACCAAACATGACATAGTTCCTATGGATTATAGCATTTATGAGATATGAATAGAAAATAATATCATAAATGCTTCCCTAAATCCAGACAGCGTCACACAGGGCTTGGCTCTGTCTTGCCCTTTGGGGGGCATGCCAAGCTCCCTCTGTGCCCCTCCCCCCCGGCAGGGAGGGCATTGGTGTAGTCCTGGGGTAGCCCTAAGTAGACTTAGGGTTACCCCATGTCTACACTGGCTTAATTCGACTTTCAAAAGTTGAATAAAGCCTTAGGTCTAGTTGAAAGGAGGTTTAATAAAGTCGATTTAATTTTAATTAAGTCGACTTTATTTTCCTTAAGTCGACTTAAGCAAGCTGCTTAAGTCGACTTAAGCAAGCTGCTTAAGTCGACTTAAGGAAACTATAGGGTAGACGCAGGGTAAATTAAGTTGACTTAAGCAAGCTTAAGTCAACTTAATTTACCAGTGTAGACACAGCCAATGAGTGCATCCCACAAAGCAGAATGCTGCCAAAAGAAAGCTCATTTCAGCTCCCTTAGAATCTTGAAGCCTGAACCTATGAATACTTCCTGCCTCTAGAAAGAATCAAATGCATTTAACATCTTCCATGAGGCACTCAGTGCTTCACAGAATTAGGTCCTTGGAGAATCAGTGTTTTACAAATAGAAAAGAACAAGGAGACAGGAGGGAATTATAGACAATGGGATGTTTTATAAAAAGAGGGAAAATATGAAAAGCATTGGGTAATGTCCTTAAAAAAAGATTTTCTGGTTTGTTACACATTTACATGTTTCTAGCTGTGTATTTATATTTTTCCTGTGACTTCTTCCACTGCCTAAAAATAGTAGCTGACTATTTCCACTGCTCTTTTTCATGATTAGGCTCAGAAATCCTGGATGAATCTGATCTATTTCAGTATGTGAATTTTCATTTGCCAAACTGCTCCCTTTTTCCCAGTCATTTTAGCCTGCTGAGGATCATCTCTTTTAAATGTAGTCCTTATGAAAGGGAAGGTTTCACAGTAGTGACTAAGGCCAGGTTTAGTGACGCAGGCGCTGAGCAAAATTTCCACATTCAGCTCTGCCAATGCCACTCAGTGCTGACACACACCCACTTGCTATCCTATTCCTGGACTTCTCCTGAGGAGACTGTGCCAATCACACCACATGGTGAACATTCCCATAAAATCCTCATATGAAAACAGGCTTGCCCAAATTATATTTGGCAAGCTTGTCTAGGCCTTAAGTGGGTGTGTAGGGCGGAGAGTGCAAAGAGTTTGCAGGGCACCTTGTGCAGGAGTCAGATGTTTGCAGTTCCTTTGCTCTAGGGAACAGGGGTATGTTATTCCAAAGAAAGTGATGAGGTGAGGATAGGAGGAATCCTGCACACACATTTAGCACTGGGGAAGGAGCTTTCCTCCATTGAGTATAAACCCTTCCATGCATCAAATCTTCTCCTAGCAGGCAAGAGCTAGTCCACTGGGGTTTATCTTGTTACTAGAAATAAAGAAAAATCTGCTATCAGATTTAACATTAGAAAGGTGACTCCAGCATTAAATTTTGTCCAGATGGTTGAAACACAATAGGAGGACTTGGATGTGTTTCTGAGCCCAACAACAGTATGAAAATAGTCTTTGCTACTAAGATATTAAATAAAGGCAAGTGTGTCTGTCCTGCTAAAAGGAGATTAAATGGATCAGCAGAGTTATTTTTTTCCCCCTGAGTAGTTAATGTACTCCATGTTCCCCAAACAATGTGTTCATGGCATAGAATGAAATATGTTGCCTAAAATACTAAGAAAAGGCAGCATAGGTTTTGGTGGCCAATATACAACCCAAGAGGGGGAAGGAGATTGAAATTCCTTACTTCGAAATTAAAGGTGAACAGATCAAGCGATATGAAATCTATCTATTTGCCCCTTTCATTATATTTGTGTTAGCACTTGATAGAAAGAAGCGAGATGGAAGGGATGAAATGAATCCTGTGCACGTTAGTGCTAAGGAGAACAATGGCTATATTTTGTTTTATTGCATGGATTAAAGCAGGCAAAAAGAAATACAGATTATTATGAAAATATTCTCTAATCAGATATCACAAATGTTAAAGCAGGAAGATTCACTTGTCAGAAAATTTGAGGTTTGGGAGAATTTAGATTTTGGTCTAAAATTCAATTTAGAGAACAATGAAATAGATGAATTACTATACAGTGTAAATGCTAATCAGAGCCCAGTCCATGTCCACTGAAGTCAATGGTTCTGTCTCAGGCCCTCAGTACTTAATGACAATGATAAATTGTATTCTCTTATCACCCATAAGGCTATTTTCTCTGATAAAGGAAAGGCCACTTAATTTATAGAGTCCTGTTAACTGTATTTTCTCTTGCATGTTATCACAGATGCAAGGCTAAATTTTCAAATCTGAGTGCCTAGTATTAGGGTTCTGAATGCTTATTTCAGCATATAAACAAAAGTTTATATTCAAATGTTTAAATATGGGCTTAGGAGCCTAATGTCAGGGAACCAGGTCTGAAAATATCAGCCTTTGCTTACAAACTGGTATTTCGATTCATGTAGTAAATTTTGGAACATATTCACCACCTCACCTACTTAAGTTTTATGAGAGTTTTACTCCATTGAATTTTTTTCCTCTGAAGACTGGTTCCTTTATTTTACTAGGAATAACAGTAAGGCTGTTGTTATGAACAATGCTATAGGATTAATGCTCAGAGCAATCTCTAGCACAGTTGTATTTTGCACCACTAGCCAAGTTAAACTGCAGACAGAGCTAAACTGTACATGTGGAAATGAAAGAGCCTTATAGAATGAAACTGCTACTTTGTAATAATCTCCTGTCCGCATTCATACTATCCTGTACCCTAAATTGGGCAAGGTTAATGCATAAGAATTTAGCAGAAGGGGATTGACTTTTAAAAAGCATCATGTTTTGAGTCTGTGGTTCTAGGATGTATCAGGACAGGTATTTCAAGTAGAGACAGGGAGATGTTACTGCTGCTGTACAAGGCACTGGTGAGACCCTATCTGGAATATTGTGTGCAGTTCTGGTCCCCCATGTTTAAAAAGAATGAATTCAAATTGGAACAGGTGCAGAGAAGGGCTATAAGGATGGTCCATGGAGTGGAAAACCTGCCTTATGAGAGGAGACTCAAGAAGCTTGGCTTGTTTAGCCTAACCAAAAGAAGGTTGAGGGGGGGATATGATTGTTCTCTATAAATACCTCAGAGGGATAAATACAAGGGAGGTTGAGGAATTATTTGAGTACAGCACCAATGTGGACACCAGAACAAATGGTTATAAACTGTCCATCAGGAAACTTAGGCTTGAAATTAGATGCAGGTTTCTAACCATTAGAGGAATAAATTTCTGGAATAGCCTTCCAAGGAGAGTTGTGGGGGCAAAAACCATAACTGCTTTCAAAACTGAGATTGATAAATTTATGGAGGGGATGGCATGATCAGATAGCCTACTTTGGAAATTGACTGATCTTTGGCTATGGGTGGTGGATATGCAAGTGGCCTAAGAAGGGAGGGTAAATGGGCGGGTTCCGAGTTATTACAGAGAATTGTTTCTTGGGTGACTGGCTGTTGAGACTTGCCCATGTGCTCAGGGTTTAACTGATCACCATATTTGGGATTGGGAAGGAATTTTCCCCCAGGGTAGATTGGCTAGGGCTCTGGGGGTTTTCACCTTCCTCTGTAGCACAGGGCATGGCTCACCTACTAGTGAATTCTCTGTATCTTAAAGTCCTTAAATCATGATTTAAGGAGGTAAATAACTTAGTCATAGGTTAGTGGCTTATTGCTGGAATGGGTGGGTGAGGTTTTGAGGCCTGCATTGAGCTGGAGGTCAGACTAGATGATCGTACTTGTCCCTTCTGACCTTAGAGTCTATGGCTATGTCTACACTAGAAAAAGTTAGGTTGACTTTGTTAAGTTGACTTAATATGGTTGACTTAACAAAGTGGTTACCCTGAACCTGAACTTAGTAAGTCGACCTAACTACCCTAAGTCGACTTAATAAAGTCGACTTAAGGGTTAATCCATGTCCACACTGTGCTTAAGTTGACCTAAGGAGTAGACTTAAGGGTTAGGTCAACCTAACTGGCGGTTCTTACTAAGTCGAGTTAACCTTTAATTAAGTTGACTTAATGGAAGCCCAATGTGAACAGGGAGTAATTTAGGTCGATTTAAGACTACTTAAGTCGGCCTAAACTGCCAGTTTAGACATACTCTATGGCTATGTCTACACTTGCTAAAATTAGTTCAAATTAGTTAGTTCGAACTAACTAATTTGAACTAATTTTAGTTAGTTTGAATTAGCTTAATTCGAACTAGAAAAAGTTAGTTCGAACTAAGCAAGTGCCATTCATGGCACTTGCTTAGTTCGAATTAGCGATCCCCATTCATTTCAATGGCCGGTTAGTTCGAGCTAAGAAATTAGTTCAAATTAACTTGGCCACATTGGCTAATTCAAACTAGTTAGTTCAAATTAACCCTTTAGTTCGAATACCCTATTCAAACTTATTAGTTCGAATTAAGGAAGCCCTTAATTCAAACTAACTAAAGCTTGGTGTAGCCATGGCTTTAGTTAGTTCGAATTAAGCCTCCTTAATTCGAACTAACGTGCCAGTGTAGACATAGCCTATTAGTCTGTGAGGCTATAAATGCAAACAGTTTAAACAAACAAGAATTAAAATCCCAAGAAAGACAGATGTCATGCTGTTTTAGATGCTGCCTGAGCACCTTAAAATTCAGCAAGCTGTCTGCATGAAATAATTGTACAAAATGTGTGTGAATTCAAGAGTCAGTAAGTGACTGATTCTTTCTTTCCAAGGAGAAATGTATCCAAGAATAAAGGCTGTTTATGCAGCTGAGGGGAAAAAAGAGAAAAATAATTCACCACCCACAGAGAGCTGTTTTGTTTGGTACTTTTCTGAAGTACAAATGACAGCATGAAGGAAAATGGAGATTGTATATGAGGAGAAGTTTGCAGGAAATAGGCAGAAATGCTAGACCAAGTTTTGTTTTTTAAGTACCGTATTTTTCGGACCATAAGACGCACCTGACCATAAGACGCACCCAGTTTTTAGAGCAGGAAAACAAAGAAAAGGGAAGGCAAAGAAGAGAAAAGAAGGCAAAGAAGAGAAAGAAGGAAAGAAAAAGGAAAGCAAAAGAGGGAAAGAAAAAGGAAGGGAGAAAGAAAAGAGAAGGAAGGAAGAGAAAGGGAGAGAAAGAAGGAAGGAAGAGAAACAAAGAGAAACAAAGAAAAAAGAAGAAAAGAAAGAAAGAAAAAAGAGAAGGAAGAGAAGGGAAGGAAGCAAAGAAAGAGAGAAAGAAGAGGAAACAGGAAGAGGAAGGAAGGAAGAGGAAATAAAGAAAAAGGAAGAGAAAGATGAAAGAGGAAGGAAAAAAGAGAGAAAAAAGGAAGACAAATAAGGAAAAAAGAGAAAGAAGGAAGAGAAAGAGAGGAAGAAAAAAGAAGGCAGGCAAAGAAGAGAAAGAAGGAAAGAAAAAGGAAGGGAGAAAGAAAAAAGAGAAGGAAGGGAGAGAAAGAAGGAAGAAAGAGAAAGAAGGAAGAAAAAGAAGAAAGGGGAAGGAAAGAAGAGAAGGGAGAAAGGAAGAAAGCCAGCCAAGGCCGCCGGCGCGGGAGGACCCTACCGCGGCCCTGGGAAGCCACCGGTGGGGGGGAGCACACCCCAGCCCCGGAGGCTGATCCCGGCCCCGTGCTGGGAGGCCGGGGCCGTGGATTACCCCGGCCCCAGCCCCAGCTCCAGGCTGGGAAGGAGGCGGTCGGCGGGTGGGAGTCCGGGAACCCCCCGCTGCCGCAGCCACCCCTCTGGCCCGGCCGCGTGGGGCAGGCAGGCAGGCTTGCGCTCCGGACCCGAGCCTGAGCCTGCCTGTCCCACCCTGGGGGCGAGGAGGGCCAGCCCAGAGGCCGGGCGCACGCTGGGTGTGCCGCGGCAAAGCTGTGGCCCCGGGGGTTGGAGGGAGCAGCGGGGGCTGCCGGGCTGCGCGGGGGTCCCTGACTGCTGCGCAGGGGGGGGGGGGGG
>ML685838.1:2404963-2445214 GCA_007922175.1 Pelusios castaneus
CACACACACACACACACACACACACACACACACACACACACACACACACTATTCTGGATCCAAATCAGTAGCAGCATAACATCTATTTGTGATTAATCTCTGCTAGTTGTCCCTTTCCCACTCCTTCAGCCCCTGAAAATTGCTTTTGAATCTATCTACATGATATGACTTGTCACTAGTTTTACTACTTCTTCCCTCATCTGTAGGGGAGAAAATGATGCAACTTTAGTTCTATCTCAAAGCCCCTTTCCCCTTAATTTTAGTCCCCTTAATTTAATGTTTGTAATATTGGCTCAGATTTCATATGCAGCCAATAGGCAATGGGCTCAGATGAAGGGACATGAAGAAGCCATTGATGGCTCCTAAGTTTAGGGACCTAATTTACAAAGGTCTGATTCCTGCCTCTGTGCTAGTTGACTATGGCCTCAAGTAGTCAATGTGCCAATTGGGGACTACTGGAATGCTAAGGAGTTCTGGTCATTCCACTTTCTTTCCAGCCATGGTTCCAACATCTCCAGCAACACCCTCTCTTAGCCAGGACCAGTTAGCGGGGAAGGTGTAAGAGCCACCTATCCTTTACACCACTTCAGCATCCCCCCACCACAGGGAAATCCCCAGCTAAAGAGATATACTGTCTTCATGGTCTTTTGGTGCCTAAGGAGTACAGGAGAAAATTGGGCCCATAACTTTTACAGGGACAAATATTTCATAACTTTTGTAAGCTTCATAATAAATTCCTTTTGTTTTTTCCCTGTAAAATGGAAAAATAAATAGCTCTCTATTCCATGTTTTGTTTTGTTTTTGGGGGGTGGGTTATATAATTTGCTTATAAAAAGAGGGAGGGGGAGGGGGCAGGCATTCATATCAAATAATTATTTGCTGTTGTTATTTTTCCCCTGTAAAATAAGTAATGCAAATCATCTGGAGGAAAAGATTAGATTTTATAGGATTTTATAATATAAATTATTGAATATATCTGATTTTAATGTGTCCATCACCATTATGTCTGTTATACAATATAAAGTACAGATATTTAGGCCGCCAGTGAAATCAGTGACAAAATATCTATTGACTTCAGTGATGCAGAATCAAGCTTTCAGAGCATTTATATATGTCCGGTGGTCTCATGCTGCTTTAAAATGTAACACATTGTGGTGCAGTATAGGTAGACAGAAAATTTGATGTTCCACTATGTTACCTTTAAAATGTTCAATAAAATTTTATGAGGAAAACACGTATATTTCAAAGGTCCAGGCTTTAGGAAGAAATCTTGGAGGGATTTCCATTTAAAAACAAAATATCTTGGGAAAAATAATTGTACAATATGTTTGCAATACAGTATGTCTTTTTTTTTTTTTTTTTTTACAAGAGCGGTTTTCAAATGTATGAAAATTAGAGTG
Source organism: Pelusios castaneus (assembly GCA_007922175.1). NCBI lineage: Eukaryota > Metazoa > Chordata > Testudines > Pelomedusidae > Pelusios > Pelusios castaneus. The sequence continues at coordinate 2,406,364 of ML685838.1, forward strand.
GCATCTTTTAAGAAAATTAAATACTGACACTTAATAGGAAGACATCTGTGATATATAGAATAAAAGTTAGAGTAGCAGCGGGATCTGCAAAAACTTGTGGTTTTATCATAAATTTGCTCCTTTTTAGATAGATATTTTTTCTCTCTATGTTCTTCCAGAAGCTCAAGCATACCCTTTAATTTTATTTTGGTGCTCTCACAGATTATTCCCATGAACTGGTCTTTATGTGGATGATCAGATAATCCTACTATTCGATCAAAATTAGAAACCATTACCTGAAAATGGAAAATGCTTGAAATATTTCAATGTGGCACAATTAAAGGATATTATCTGTATTGTTGGAACAAGAGAAGGAAGTGGCCATGCCTTGAAGTGACTTCTGGGAGAGACACCTTTGGTCTAAAATATTATTACTAGTAATATTTATGCCACTCAGTCAAGACTCAGTTGCTTGACACACAGATACCACCCCTCCCACCAATATCTGGGGCATTGTCGGCTACCAGACATGTCCTTCAGGTGGCAGATGAGGGAACCTCAAACATGGTATGAGCTACTCTGAATATATCAAACGAGGAGCCATGGAGCTATAGCTGAGAGTCAGATTAACTGCCTTTTCATGTAAAAAGCTACAGTCGTGGAAACAACCAAGAGGATGTCTTCATTAGGTCAATTGAAGGAGATCACTTAGTTGACAACAAGTGAGTCTGAACAGAGGCATGAAGGTTGTGAATGAAACCCATGTGGGCATACATCACCTGAAACGATATCTTAACAACTAAAACCAAAATTAAAACTGGGTGCTGGAATGTGAGAAAGATGTGGGACACTGAGAAACTGAGTCAAATGACTCAGTTCAATAGCATTATTCTCAGATTGAGAAAAATTAGATGGACTGGATGTGATAGAATTCAATCAAACGTGATCACAGTACTCTGGTCAGGAAGGCAAAATGATATTCAGGTAGAGGCGGTTGGAACGCTCCTTGATTAAAAGGACAACAGGAGCTCTACAGGAATGGAAAACCACTGGCTCACAAATTTTAAGAGTACATTTTGTTATAAATAATGCTAAATAGTTACACACCTACCAATGATCATGATGAGCAAGCAAGAGATGTGTTCTGTGATAAAATGCAAAGCGTATAAATATAGTACGTTCCACTTAAAATGAATGTGTATATTCAATATAACTGGAAATTCCAGACAATTCTGACTTCTAAAGGAAATCCATTGAGATCAGGGCTTGTGCTGTTGGTTAAGCTTTACTGGAAATTGTTTTTCTGGACACTTGCCCTGCTTTTTCACCTTCCTGCCCAATACACATTCGTTTTTTTCTCTCAGGTCACTTGAAATGGACATCCTTTAAAACAGACTGAATAGGATTTGACTGATAAATCTGTTCTGAACAGCTTGCTTTGAATCCTAATGCACAATTCACAGTGTTCACAATGTTCATTATTACTTGAATTATGTTACTATATTTGGTATAATTCCAAAAGTGTAATGGGAGCCTCAGAGCCTACAAAAATGTGCTTCAGCTTAAAGAAGCAAAGTAGTCTGATTTTTGATCAAATAAACAGGTAGAATGCCTAGGCCTCATTCAGTTTGAAGTATTGTATATTTTAACAAAGAGCTCATTCTATGCTGCTTACATCTCTATGGGGATTAAGCAGCCAACTGGCTCTGATGGCCTTGTAGAAATCTGCACACAAGGATTTCAAGAGAAATCCCATAAGGTAGCATTTATCGTTATAAAGGTATCAGCAACGTTCCTGCAATACTGTATAAAGCTATTTAATGAGTCTGAAAACTTTTTCAGGGGAAAACACAAAGCTTTATACAGATTTCAGCAAAGCAATTGTATCATATTCTGGTTACCTATATACAGCTTTAAAACCAGCTTGATTTAGAGAGGTAGGAGTCTAAAGGCCTGATCCAGTGCCCCTTGACTTCAGTGGGCCTTGAATTAGCCCTTAAAACAGGACAAGATGAACACCGAACAAACAGCCTTTCTCCATCCTTTAGCCTTCTAGTACATTAGAGTTGATCAAATTCCAAAGGGGTAGCCGTGTTAGTCTATTGTAGAAAGACAACAGAGTCTTGTGGCACTTTTAAAGACTAACAGATTTATTAGTCGCATGAGCTTTCGTGGGAGAAAATCCCACTTCGTCAGACGCTTTGAAATCTGACATCAGAAACTGCAATACTGCAAAACCTGTAGGGGAACACTTCAACCTCCCTGCTCACTCCCTTAACGACTTGTTAATAGCTGTGTTGACACAGATGAATAACAAATCACAGCTTCAAAGAGAGTCTGCAGAGCTCGAACTTATATGCAAATTTGACTCAGTTGCCTTGGGGTTGAACAGGGACTATGGATTTTTCTCGCATTACATCAAGTGAATTGACCTCCCCCCTCCTCTATGTGCTGTTCCCCAGTGTTTTGAATCCTAACACCTACTTTGATTTGCTGTTACAGCCTGACCTGATGCTATGTCATACACTCCCCTGCATTTAATTTCCTCCCACTCTGTAACTTTCCTATCTTCAAAGCGTCTGACGAAGTGGGATTTTCTCCCACGAAAGCTCATGCGACTAATAAATCTGTTAGTCTTTAAAAGTGCCACAAGACTCTGTTGTCATTAGAGTTGATGGCAGAGGTGAACCTTTTTTAATATTAAAATTAGATGTTTTAACAGAATTTAGTTCATATATTACAAGAAATCCATTGAGTTTTCCTTCCATCTTCACATTTTAGATATCCATCAAGCATATTTTTCCAGTTCAGAACACCTAATAGGAAACAGTTTGAGGGCTTGGGGATGAAATTCCAGTTCTTCTATATTGTCTTGAAAAGAGTGATGTGCAGGTGAGGTTGGGTTTTTAGCTGTAGATGCTAAAAATCTTGCAAAGCAGTCCTGCCCTGCACAAACTCTCTCCCATGCTAGCTTGATGAATTTATAGGGCTCAGGTGCTGTGCAAGTATGAGATCTGGATACTGCTTGTCAAATTTGCTTTCCAGTTTCAAGCACAACAGGGATTTTTCTGTTTCTAGACACAAGGAAAACAAATATTTCCCTCCATGTGGATACAGTCGTTTATTTGCTGCTAGCCCTATTAGGAGTTAAATACATTCAATAAGTGTAACATTCAGGTCAGAATCTTCTCTGTTATTTAAGCTCCATGGCTGGGCTGCTTGGTGAGAACACTGGCCCAGAAGCTGCACAAGAAAGCTCTTGTACTCTGCTTAATAGAACAGAGGGTTTCATAACACCCTACCCCAGATGAGCTTGGGTAGTGACCCTGGCAGTGACCTGTGCAAGTGTGGGGGTTAATTAAGGAATGTGCCACTATGCAGATCCAGTGGCTCTGACACCCTGTAGAAGAATAGTGGCTGTACTGTAGGCTAGAGAAACAACCAAGGGGCAATGTAGCTGCAACCCAGAGATCTGAGTCTGGGGTTTCAGGGTGATTGGGGCTGATTTAGCCAACAACTTTGCCTTGATCTATCTTGAGTGTTGCTAATGTACCTAGCTCCATATTTAAATGGGTGACCTGCATGGCACCCCCAGAGAATATTTGCTAAGTATTAACACATCTTCATGGCAGCACGATGTCATTATATAGATGTTACTAAAGTCTTATGTTCATGATGTCTAAATGCAGCTTGGAATGAGTGCAGTGCAGTTCTGTCTTATTGAAGGGGTGGCCAAAAATTAGGCACCTTTGGCCAAACTGGTCCACTGAAAGGCCACATCCCATTCTGCAGAAGGCAGATGGAGACAGAAAAGGTAGCAGTAATAACAGGTGTACAAGTAAGGAATGAAAACAGATTGTAAGAAAGAAAGAAAGAAAAGTCATCTTCCCTCTCCATCTGTAGAAGGGAAAAAACACAAACCACATATTTTAACTTAACATTTGGAGAAGGAATACAGCTTTGGAAAAGAATTATGCTGATTTTTCTTCCCCCTGGACATTAGCTCTGTTAGTACAGAGAGCACCCAAGAAGGAGTTTCACTTATTTTCCCTTTCAACATGCTATTTGTTTAGGTGCTTAGATTGCTCCTCACCTCACAACCATTAGTGGAGTTTATCTTCAAAACTCCCCTCTGAGGCAGGGAAGTATTATCACTATTTTCATGATTTGGAACTGAGACATGAGGTAGATTAAGTGACTTCCCCAAAGGTGACCCACAATGTCTGTGGATTAGACAAGAAATGCAATTATGTATTTTGAATTCTTGACAATTATCCTGTTCACCAGACCATCCTCATTACACTAGCAACTTGCACCAGGTCTAGAAGCTGCAGTTTGCGAGCAATTTACTTGTGTTAAATTGTGAGATGAGTCTAAACTCCATAAAGTTCACTCCAAAGTTCCAATCTCTGATTTACTCCAGCCATTATAAATAGTGAAATCATTAGCAAAACCAAATTCAGAATTTGAAACTATTCCCCACCCCCACCCCAATGTTTAGTGTGTTTATATCTAAGGGGTTGGTTCAAGCTCACCAATCAGCTGGGGTAATGAAAATATGGCCCCTTGACCCCTCTAGGACATTGTATTATTTCAGTATTAAAGAGATACTATATTTTTCTTCATTGTAATTAGAAACTCTCACAAATTTGGGAAAGAAAAGCTAAATTAAATTAATTAATAGTCTGGTTTCCTTTCTGTGTATAGACCTTCTTCAAGGCTTGACACTCTCCTCTCTTTGAGCAAAGCAAAGACCACAGCTGCATGCCCTAAACTTAAGGATTGTCAGGGTAGCAGGGCTGGGCCAGATGTAATAAATTAAGCAATTGCCCAGCACACTATAAGAGTGAAGGGGCAGAGGTATGGCCCCTTTTTAAAAATAAGCTGTATAGAGAAAGGAGGTTTGAGTGCTTAGAGAGGAAAGTCTCTTATTTTTTGTTTTTCTGTTTTACATGAAAGTAGGGAGGCAGAATCACTAGGCATTTGTTAGGATGATTTTTATTACATTCCTGAAAAGTGTAATAAATAGGCTGAGCATACAGTGTGGTATTTGGGCTGTATAAACTGAAAGTGTATGCTTTTCTCAGACATTCAGATATATGACTGGTTCTTGAAGCAATCTGGCCAGCTCCAAAGGGGGAGAAGAAAAGGTTCTCATGATGTTTTTGTAGACACCTAAAAGAGGAGGTCTTCCTGTCAGAAATGACTCCATCAGAATCCAGAAGGGTGGGGTGCATTCTGTGGCAGTGGGGGACAGAGACCGTCTTCATATAGTATCAAACTACTTCTGTCAGAGGAAAGGAAAGCATTATAATTGCCTGTTAAATTAGATAAAAGTCTAAGAAAGGCTGTCGGTAAATATCATAGAGCCTTTCAGCATATGTCTGTGATCAAGGTTCTCTTAGCATGTCATACAGCTCTAACTAGCACTTGTATTAAAATCTTATTTTCCTCAGCCTTTACTAATTTATTTAGTTTCAAAATTTCTCATTGGGATCAAACTTGGCACAGGAAAACAGAAAAGTGGCAGCTGTTCTATGGATCAGAGAAGAACTGGTAAAATACAACATAGTCCTAATGAGAGAGAAGATTCGTTTCTGAGGCAAAATATCCAGACACCTCCTCTATCTGCAGTCTGATCCCTGCCTCTGTGCCCTACATGTGCCACTTACCAACTTTTCCCTATTAGCAAAGGGATTTCACAAACATTCTGTCAGAAGCCAACAATTTTCAAGCCCAGGGAAGAATTCTTATCTATGGAGACTGTGATATTATGAGGTGCAACTGAAACCAGTGAGGAGGAGTTGCTGCCTGCACCACAATCTTGGGTCCCTTACAATGCTCTGCTGCTGTAGTGCCAACCTGGTGCACTCAAACAGTGCAACATGCAGGCAAGGCCTTAAGTGTCTATGTATAGTTGCAGCCCTGGATCAGTATCTCCAGTCCTCTAGCAGCCTGTCAGTAACACTCCAGGCACACTATGGTTACCATCAGCCGTGGTTACCACTTGCAGGGTGGCCCCAATACTCTTTCAGACCTGAATTTTCCCATGAATGTGGGTGTGCTGCACTGACCAGCCCTCTTCTGGACAGTCCTGATATTGAAAGTCTGTTAGAATCATAGAATAATAGGGAAGGAAGGGACCTCACGAGGTCATCTAGTCCAACCCCCTGCTAAAAAGCAGGACCGCTCCCACTAAATCACCCCAGCCAGGGTTTTGTCTAACCGGGCCTTAAATATCTCCAAAGATGGAGATTCTACCACCTCCCTAGGTAGCCCATTCCAATGCTTCACCACCCTTCTAGTGAGAAAGTTTTTCCTAATATCCAACCTCGACCTCCCCAGCTGTAATTTGAAACTATTGCTCCTAGTTCTGTCCACTGTTACCCTCGAGAACAGCCTAGCTCCCTCCTCTTTGGAGCACCCCTTCAAGTAGTTGAAGGTTGCTGTCAAATCTCCCCTCAGTCTTCTCTTCTGTAGACTAAATAAGCCTAGTTCCTTCAGTCTCTCCACATAAGTCATGTGCCCCAGCCCCCTAATCATGTTTGTTGCCCTCTGCTGGACTCTTTCTAATTTGTCCACATCCTTTCTGTAGTGGGGAGCCCAAAACTGGACACAGTATTCCAGATGCGGCCTGACCAGTGCCGAATAGAGGGGAATAATCACATCCCTCAATCTGCTGGCAACACTCCTACTGATGCAGCCCAATATGCCATTGGCCTTTTTGGCAACAAGGGCACACTGTTGGCTCATATTCATCTTCCCGTCCACCATAACCTCCAGATCCTTTTCTACAGTGCTGCTACTTAGCCGATCGGTCCCCAGCCTCTATAAAGGGTCAATATTCAACAATTTAGTACTTTAACTGGAGTTACCAACAGTTCCGTTTAAACACCAGACTGTGTTAGTTGAGGGCAAAAATAAAACAAGCTTGCTCTGATTACAAAGATTTTAAGTGAGTACAAGTATAAAGTATTAATCAGAAATGGTTACAAGAGAAATAAAGATGAATTATTTTCTAGTAACTAAAATTTAGCAAGCTAGACTTAGTTCAATGTAAAATCCTTACCACATGTTCCCAGCGCCATGGCTGACCAAATTCTCAGGTCAGGGCCCCTTCCCAAAATCAAAGGACTGGTTTCTTTGTTTTCTTTTTTCTTTTTTGGAGGGGGCAAGAACTTGGGTTGTTTTTGCCTTTCACTCACCCTTTGAAATGCATTTTCCTGAGAGTTGCTGTGAGGAAGAAGACATGCAGACTGTGGGAAAGAGGGTCCATGTTGTTGTTTGCTAAAATTCAGATGGACCTGATCCTGCCCTCCTTCCTGGTTAAGGAATAGCCACTTGTTTTGATGATTGCCAATCAACTTTGACAGCTGGCTAGAGGCAGCAGCTTTTCCTTTGTCTTTGAGAAACAGGTTTACACCCTCCCCAGAGTTGTGTAGTAAATACCCTGTAGTCATAATTTCAACGTGTGTCCATACTACACATTTCATCCATACATTACACAAGAATATTGATTTATTTTTTAAAATATCTCAAGGCATATTTTGCACAAAGAGTATTACAATAGTATGGAGAGGTGTGAATAAAGGAGTGCTTTTGTTCAGACGTAAACACATGCAAGGCAGAGAACCAGACTTTAACCCCCCCAAAGGAAACAGCCATACTTGGAGACAATGCACTTAGCACAGAACCCCACAAATAAGCTGGCACAGCTTCAACGTCATGGTCATTATAAATGAAAAGAAACTTCAGTATATGTAAAAGCCTTGGTCTATATGCCCTCAGTGGGGAGAACAGGAGGGGACTCCTAAGGCAAATTGCCCTTTGCTGAGTTAACAATAAATAATATGATTATGCCATAATGGATCTAGAGTTGGTATAAGTGCACCAATAGTTAAACCATAGTAATTCTTAATAGACCACAGTTAATTGGTCTTGTACCTAAACAAATCACATTGAATGCCAGCAAATAACAAATCACCACAAAACCTCCATGGACTACTCTATTCAACATATACATATGGGGACAAGACTGGAAAAAAAAATGAGAGCCTTGGAAACCACTGTTAGTGCAAATTAATGTTTTTAAATTATCACCATGGTTAAACAGTCACAAGACTTCCAAAGGATCCTCATTAGAGGGGGGGAAATAGAATCCCTAGCCATACAATGCAAAATGAGATTTCAGCTCAAAGAGAAGGAAAAGGAAACAAAAATAGCTTGATAGAGACTGAGAAAAGTGAGGGAACTGTCCAACTGAAAACAGAGACACGTGACAAGGATATTAACTCGGTATAGCTTAGCACAAAACTGTGTAGAACTACAAACCAATACTCCAGAAGAAAAAAATCAGATCATGTAAAAGAAAAAAATTGTCACAAATTGAAGATGCTATAGATGTCAGTTCCTTCTGCCAAACTTGAAAAGAATTTAAAGTAAAGAAAAAAAAACAAATCCTAGTAATCCAGATTGGGTTGGGGGCTGGGGAAGGAGTCCAATTTGGATATCTGACACAAGAACAAAACATTATCAGGAAAACAATTACTCTTGAAGACACAGTAAAAACTATCAACCTGCTTGGATGCGCCTTTAACAATGCAGAAACTAAGTGAGTTTCTGAAAGTTCTCCAGTCCAGTAAATCATGTGTCCCAGGTAACATCTCAAACCAACTGCTGAAACACTTCAGTGAATCTATCCAGATAACTTTTGTAAAGCTATTTAAACTAACGTTTCTGTCTGGATACTAGATGGACTGATTTAGTCCCAGTATACAAAAGTGGAGACGCCATCAAACTCAACAACTACAAAAAACATCTGGGTGAAGAGCAGCATCAGCAAACTTTTGTGTAACTTCCTCAATGCAAGACTAGTACAATCACTAACTGACATTTCCATAGTCCATGAAAGCCAAACTGCCTTTTTCACTGAGAAAAGAACCACTGATCACACCTTTACTTCACTGACCTGAAATTAATACAAAATGGAAGAGTGGAAAAATAAATGATCTCATGAAATCATGTACAAATCCATTAAATGGAGGATAAAATAAACAACTGCAAGCAGAACCTTCAAGAAAGAAAAGGGAGTAAAACAGTGATATCCGTCTTCTACATATAGATCTATGATTTATGAACACTAGTGGAACAATCCTCAAGTCTGTTCTGTACTGATGATCTGGTATACTGTCACTTGTCTTCAAAGAAACTTGCATCTTCTAGATACCTACTGCAATACATGCACCCTGCAGATCAATCTGCCATAAAGAAAAATGAGATTTCAGGGGGGGGGAACCCCAACCAATAAGGAGAAAATATATTAGACATATAGGCTATGTCTACACTAGAAAAGTTGTCAACTTTAAGTCGACTTAATAAGGTCGACTTTAAGTTGACTTAAAGTCGACCTTATTAACTCGACTTAACTTTTCTAGTGTAGACATAGCCCCTTGTCGACCGTATTAAGTCAACTTAACACTTTAAGTTGACTTAATAAGGTTGACTTAGGTGCTAATCCCCATCCACACTGGCTTTAAGTCGACTCGAGTCCTAAAACCAGGTGTTAATAATAACTTCTACAGAGTAGAGTTCCATATGCAACTTGCTAATCATCTTCTCATGCCACCTTCACCAAAACAGCAAACACGTCCTCCACCACAAAGCACCAAAGAATCAAAAACAAAGTCCAAATGAAAATACAATCCGCTTACCTATATATCTGCAACTTATCTCCAAATCAGTAAACAATCTCACTTTAAATTGAAAGAACCCCAAGATGCTAGATCAAGACCTGGAACATGATTACACTAAGTCATAGGAGAGAACATGTTAAAAACAGCAATATGCTAGCCTGTTCCATGCATGGGGTCTAGCAAATCTCCTTGTACAGTAAAGTGTGCAAAGCTGAGGCAGACTCACCCAATACAGAACCAGTGATCACTAACTAGAGGTGGAAATTGGAATATACAAGGCATAGTCAAACCTGTCTTACACTTTCTCTGTTGACTTCCCATATAATATAGTGTCAAGTTCAAGGTCTCAAAGTAGTCAATTATCTGGGCCTGATATCTAAAACCACCTAAAGCTCTTTCCAGGAGGACCATGGCAAAGAGCTCCACTGCATGGTAAAACTGCACTTACATCACAAGGGTAAAGCAAAAAACAAAACAAAAACCCTTCCAATGTTTAGATCTTCATTTCACTTAAACCAAATTAGATAAGGCAATTTCTGTTTACTGAGGTAGAGAATTCTTTTTCTGAAAACAGTCCCCTTCTCTGGTCAGTCTATCAGCCTCATGCTTCTCTCTAGATACCATCTCCCCTTGCTGTGTCCAAAGGCCTTTTGCCAAGCTCCCCAGTAAAGGGCTGCGACCCCTACTTTACAAATTCATTTGTTTTCCCCTGTTCTCTATGCATACAATAGGATTTGGACTCCAGGCTTTTTCTATAAGATGGACCACAAAGGAGACAAAGACCCTTTAATAATGAGTTATAGCTATATTTCAAGGGCTCACAGCTTTGCCCAGATACCACTTTTTACAGCCCCTCCCACCACCACTTGTCTGCCTGTATCTAATTTCATTCATGTCTTTTGTTGAAAACACCTAAGCAGTCTTTCTTTTGCCCATAGTGTGAATTATGGCATGTCCCCAAACCCTTCATCATAGGAGACTTGTCTGACTTGCCTTTTGTATACTTGCTTTTCTGACTAATTATTCAACAATGAGATATTTTTACAAGCTTTCCACAATGGCTGTATCTTTACAGCACAGTTGACTCAAATTGGCCTAGCTCGAGTGAGAGAGGCCAAACAGCAAATCTGTGTTCTAGTTACTACATCCCTACTGGTGCAGCTTGCATGAGCAAGTACAGAAAACATATATGGGGGTATATCCTCTGGTTTTTAACACTGCTCTAATCTGAGCCACTCTATGAATTCCTTTCCAGTGTGATGTTGCTGTCCCTTCTGGGTAGAAATGGCCTTTGCCCCTCAGCTCAACCAGATATGCAATGTCAGGTTCGGCACATACCAAATTTATCTATTTCCTTTATCCCAACCAGTGGCAAGGCATGGATCCAACTTTGAATGATGACCTGTAACAAATGTTGGCATTCAATGCAACACACATTTTGGGAACATGGAGCAAATACCCAGACAAAGCACCATAAGGACATTTCAACCTTGCTTAACTTGCTGTCAACGGCTCTTCCCGCATCCACAAATCCAGTCATCTCATCATAGAAGGAAATCAGGTTGGTCAGGCACGATCTGCCCTTGGTGAATCCATGTTGACTGTTCCTGATCACTCTATTTTCCTCCAAGTATTTCAGGATGGATTCCTTGAGGACCTGCTCCATGATTTTCCCAGGGATTGAGGTGGTGCTGACTGGTCTGTAGTTCCCTGGATCCTCCTTTTTCCCTTTCTTAAAGATAGGTACTATATTTGCCTTTTTCCAATCCTCCGGGACCACCCCTGTTTGCTATGAGTTCTCAAAGATAATGGCCAGCGGCTCTGCAATCACTTCCCCCAACTCCCTCAGCACCCTTGGATGCAGTTCATCCGGCCCCATGGACTTGTGCACATCCAATTTCATTAAGTGTTCCCTAACCTGACTTTCCATCACCGAGGGCCACTCTTCTCTCCAGTCCGCGTTACCCCGTGTAGTAGCCTGGGAGCTGGCCCTCCCGGTGAAGACTGAAGTAAAAAAAGCATTGAGTACTTCAGCCTTTTCCGCACCATCCTCCACGAGGATGCCTGCCCCATTCAGTAAGGGACCTACACCACCTCTGATCCTTTTCTTGTTGCTGATATACTTATAGAACCCCTTTCTGTTATCCTTCACATCTCTTGCTAGCTGCAGCTCCAATCGTCCTTTGGCCTTTCGGATTTTATCCCTGCAGTCCCGAGCAATATCTTTATATGCCTCCCTTGTCATCTGTCCAAGCTTCCACTTCTTGTAAGCTTCCCTTTTATGTTTCAGCTCCCCGCAGAGTTCCCTGCTAAGCCACGCTGGTCGCCGTCCACATTTGCTGTTCTTTCTGCACATCGGAATGTTATCTTCCTGTACCTTTAACAGGGTTTCTTTAAAATACAGCCAGCTGTCTTGGACACCTTTCCCCTTCAGATCAGCCTCCCATGGGACCCTGCCCATCAGCTCTCTAAGGGAGCCAAAATCTGCTTTTCTGAAGTCCAGGGTGTGTGTTCTGCTTCTTTCCTTCCTTCCATTGATCAGGATCCTGAACTCTACCATCTCATGGTCACTGCTGCCCAGGTTTCCATTTACTTCTACTTCTCCAATCAATTCTTCTCTGTTTGTGAGCAATAGGTCTAGAGGTGCAAGGCCCCTAGTTGGTTCCTCCAGCATTTGTACTAGGAAGTTGTCCTCAATATTCTCCAAAAACTTCCTGGATTGCCTGTGCACTGCTGTATTATCTTCCCAGCAGACATCAGGATAATTGAAGTCCCCCATAAGAACCAGGGCCTGCGACGATCTGGAAACTTCTGTTAGTTGTCCATAGAACACCTCATGCACCTCCTCTTTCTGGTCTGGTGGTCTATAGCAGACACCCACCACAACACCCCCCTTGTTGCATTCTCCCCTAAACTTAACCCACAGACTTTCAACCATCTTGTTTCCACTTTCATAGTGGAGCTCCGAGCAGTCATACAGCTCTTTTACATATAGCGCTACTCCTCCCCCCCTTCTTCCCTGCCTGTCCTTCCTGAACAATTTATATCCATCCATGGCAGTGCTCCAGTCATGCAAGTTATCCCACCATGTTTCTGTTATTCCAATTATATCATAGTTCCTTGTCTGTGCCAGTACTACCAATTCTTCCTGCTTGTTTCCCAGGTTCCTCGCATTTGTGTACAGGCACCTAAGATACCAGGCCCATTGCCCTATTTTGCCCTGTCGATTCTCCCTCCTGTCGCATCTTCCTCCTTGCAATTTCTCCCGGTGTCCTCCTTCCCCACTTGCCTGAGGTATTTATGACTTCATCAGGAAATAAAAAACAATTATTTGATTCCCCCCCCCCAGTTCCAACTACCCTCTCTTTTATTCCTGCTGTTACAGCCCCAGCACCCCCGAAGTTCCATCCCTTCCCCCAGGTTTCCCTCAGTTTCACTTACCTGTGGGCCTTGGTCACCTTCCCCCTTCGAACCTAGTTTAAAGCCCTCCTCACCAGGTTAGCCAGTCTGCTTCCAAATACGCTCTTCCCCTTCCTGGATAGGTGGAGTCCATCTCTGCCTAGCAGTCCTTCTTCCTGAAACAGCACCCCATGGTCGAGGAAGCCAAAGCCCTCCTGGTAACACCATCTCCGCAGCCTACAAGCCTACAAATCCTACAAGCTAAAGCAAAGTTACAACTATTCCTCCTCCTATTCCCACAAATAGCCCCATTAGTAACTCTTGGCTACAATTAGTATCATTTGCAGACATATTTACCCAACAAAGAGCAGAAGCAGCTGCAATAGCATTCTGGTTACAGGTTTCTCATTCATTTTGATACTTCATCGCGGGTTATCCTCAGTCAGCAGTGCAGACTGGTTCCGGTTTTTGTGCACGGCTACCAACCCAAACGATTCTAGGGTGGCCTTCTTTCGGTCCAAAGATTCTAGGACGGGGGAGCTGCCTCCGGGTGATCAGTCCGATGGCTTGTCAGTGTGCTACTCCTGTCGACTCCGCCATTGCTGTTCTTGGGGTGCTGCTTTTATAGGCACACCCCTATGCTTGCAAAATCATTTCTTAGTTCTGTTTTTACTTTTGGGTGGGTTTTTTTGCCAGTCTGAAACAGCTTCAGGAACTCTCTGCTGATGATGATTTTGCAAGGTTACCCGGATCTACATCTTTGCATAGCCAATTACTAAGTCTGCATACATTGCTGGGCAAAACAGTCTCAGGGCCAGATCTAGTCAAGCACATGTACGTCTCTTTTTCCACACACACTTCCCTTGTTAGTCAGATATAATAATAACACAGTCATTGAGTTATATTGGTAGGTCTTTTTGTTTTGACTAATCCAACCTGTCTCCCTTTTGTATCTTTTCCTGGCAATACTTATTGCTCTAGGTTATTATAATATTTTATGAACTTGCGCTCTTGTACTTTCACAGTTGACCTTACAGTAAGGTAAATATGTAGACCTTCTTATTACAACACGCCCAAAGGTGAACAGACTTGGGGTCCGCTGATCACTAAATCAGTTGGCTTTTAAAACTCTCAGCCACAATTCCCTTGATATTTGGGGTAATGCTTCAGCTGATTTCAACTGCCCCACAGCACTTGAAAAGAGACAGATTCTGATAGATAGACAAGCTGTGTAAGGTTTTATAGATCAAAGGTTGCCTAGTTTAACAAATTAAAGTCGCAGTCTGATATTCCCAAAAGAGGGTGGATAATGTTGCTGAATGGGGAACAGCAATTAATGATGTTCTGCTACTCTGTACTGAAATGAAGTAAGTGCATTAGTACTTTACTGGAGTTAGAGTGCATGGACATTCACAGATTTGGGTAATTAGGTATCTGGGAGTGTGATCTCAACATTCCAAAAACAAATAAGTACCAAATATATCAAACTAAACTTAGTTTGCAAACTGTAGGAACTGATGATCCTTCCTGGTTACACAGCCAGAGAAGACTGAAACTCAGAAAGATCTGGATCGGTGGTATGAAAGAAGGAAGTTCTTCCTTGATATCTAATTCTTTCCATTTACTGGGATCTTGGAGAAGCCTCAGGAATTGGTCCTTAGTGGTTTTAGGCAGATGGTAACAAGGAGAAGGAGGAAGAATGCAGGATTTCTGCAGAATTATTTCCTTTACTGTGACAGATATTTTGCAGATATAACTCCACATTTACTTTAAGTTTTCGTCTGCCTTTTCATCCTAAATGTGAATGTTTATAAAGGTGTTTCATTGAAAACACACTATCCTATAATTCATTTTGGTGGAAGTCAGTGTATTTAAATAGTATCTTTGTTACTTTCTGCTAGAGAATTCTGGATATAGTCTAAATGTGATAAACATAATCTGCAGCAGTTAATGCTGAGATGCCTATTTTCCACTATTCATATCACTGATGATTTAATTATGCTCTTAGTTTGTGAAAAGCAAATTATCCAAAACATTAGAACTGTAGCTGGATGTTAGGAGTAGCACAAATTACATTGCTTATTTTTGCTGAAAGGTGAAGGACACCTTGGTCAATCCAGTAAGTTTCCATGTTTGTATTTCTAGCAATATAATTGTTTAATGTTCACTAATTGACTTTTAGTTCTAATTGTCTTTCATTCTGTCTCAAATTAGGATGACCAGATAGCAAGTGTGAAAAATTGGGGCAGGGATGGGGGATATTAGGCACAGCATCTAGATATAAAACAAAGCCCTGAATACTGGGACCGTCCCTATAAAATCATGACATCTGGTCTTGCTATCTCAAACTGAACAGGCTACCTAGTTGTTAATAGACCAGAACATAGCAGCATACTATATATGAGGTTAGATTTAGATGAGAAAAGAATAAAGCTGAGCAAATAACTTGTAATTGTTTTTCTAATGAATTTAGAGTTCTTTTAGAACACCGTGATTTCCCTGAATTTATTTGATGATGCCTGAGTATTGAGCAGGGCTTCATTTTGATTTATCAGATATTCATGTTTCTCTTTTCTGATTGGGTGAACTCAATACATTGTTTGAATAAAGAATACCTCTAAATCAAGATTTGGATGCCTTTCTGGAAGGTATACTTTAGTTAAAAGCAGGTTATTGGTGCTCAGTATCGGGGGTAATTTGGTAAAGATCTATGACCTGTGTTATACAGGAGGTCAGTCTAGATAGTATTACAGTATGCACGCAAGCATTCAAACTTCAAATTCAGTTTTAAAGAGTAAACATACAAGAGACTTTGTACTGTGTTTTTTGCAAACATTTCTGCCATTAAAACTCAGTTGAATAGTTATGGAGATGAGTATTGAATTATGCTTGGATTATTTATTAAAATGAGAACATTAGCCAATCTTACTATATTTCAGTCATTGTTTTTTAAATCCCAAGTCCTTAAGGAAGATGAAATCCATGGTTGTAGAACAATAAATGCTAAATTTTTCATCTGGATCTGAGTCAACTAAAAGATGTGAAACATTACATATAGCCAGTCAGCTCCTTATTAACTTTACGTTGGAAGAGGCCCAGGCCCATGGTTTACACCAAAGTGTAATGTACATACTAAATTGTGCTCATGATCTGTGCTCCTGATTAGTGTTGGCCAGGTAAATGTGAACAACAGGTAAATACCTTATTTTTAGGTCAAGAATAATCCATTTTCTTTCCTCTTTGAGAGAAAGCATCAGATCTGGCATGGGCTCTTTCCTGACGTAGCAGTGTTGGTACAAGTGTGACTGCTAATGCATCAGCCACAAACATTGATCTGTTTTCTGGTGCTACACAAATTGTTTCTATTGGAACCTACATCTAAATGGCACTGGACTTTAGAAAATAGTTTTGATGATCTGGACACTGAATTTTATAGTCATGTATAAACTGGAGATTATTTTACGGACTTGACTCTATTAATATATTGAGCCCTTTTCTTTGGGTGTTTCCCACTTGAAAGAAGTAATATCAGCTAGGAAATTGAGAGTAGTATTTTTGAGTGACCCAAGAAAGTTTGTTAATTGACTATACAGTATATAAAAAATAAAAGATTAATTATTACTTAAAAACCCACAGGCACTGACTGTCTAATATATTTAATCATTATCTGACAGTTTATGGCCCAATTTTAATTAAATTAAAATAGCAAAATCAGATACATTTCCTTCCCTTAAGAAGAAAATGAAAATGAAAAGCAAAAGAGATTTATTTACAGGAAAAGAACCAAAGATTGGTCAGCTTCTTACTGTACTGATCTTTCTCCTGGCGAAGTGCTCGGTCTTCGCTTCTAATTCATCAAAGACCAGAAACAAATATCTTTACCTCTACAGTAAGTCTCTCTTTTTTACTTTTTGTGACCTTATAATAAAAAGCTCCCCCACCTCACCTACAAGCCACCAATGCGCTTCCCAAAATACAAATGAATCATCATTAAGAATCTGGTTAAGATGAATGAGACAGGACATTGTCAGCCACATCAGCAAATGTCAGCTTGTAATGGAAGTGGAGTTCACCTGGTTAAACAAATATAGTTCTGAAATGTATGGAAAGTCTAATGTACGAGCTAGGCATCATCTAGATATTTTCCTCTTCCCCCTTCAAAAGCTATGTAAGAAAGTCAGGGTGGGGGCAGGTAAGGTGCAGGGAAACACTGTTGCTTATAAATATCACTGTTCCTTTTCAAAACATCAAAAGGTATCAGATCATGACATGGAAGGTTAGATACTTCATGTAGAAACTGAAATGAATTCAATATTTTATTTCATTGATTTCATGTTTGCAGCAGCAGAAACATTTCATCTTTATTACATTAATGTCCCCACAAGGGGCACTTGGCTGCAAACAAGCTATTATGATAGATAAGACTTGAGGTTTTTTGTTTGTTTGTTTTATTTTAAGGGGACCAGTCTAGCCAAATTCATGGTGCAATTGACTTTAATGGTGTAACACCAGATATGAATTTGGATCAGTAATATATTAACATTTTCAAGGACAAAATTTATCAACAGTTAAAAAGTAGAAGAGACCTGAATTCAGGTCATGCTTGAAGCAATCACAGCAATCACTGCCTCCTTCATCCTCTCTTGTATCACATTACAGAAGACTTTCTCTACAACAGATGATAGTAGTGCTTTTTTTGTTTAAAAATAAAAAGGGCAGGTACTCATATTTTGATAGTAAATTTGAAAAATGCCTCCCCCACCCCTCTTCTTCCCACAGCACACTCCTTTCCCCTGCTGATACCGCCCACCCAGGCTGGGCAGCGGGCTGGTAAAAAAAGGTGCCGGTACTCTGTACCTCTGAGTACAGTCACAAAAAAAGCACTGGAAAGTAAGGTAACTTCTCTCCAATTCTTATCAATAGGATCATCCTCTTTGGGTATTTTGACACTTATTCCATGTTTCCATTGATCAGTAGTGCTCTCTTTTTCCTAGACTTCATTGAACAGCTTTGCCAGTTTTGTTAGTATGGTAGTGTCAACTGCTTTGAACATTTCTGCTGCAATGTAATCATCTCTTGCTGCTTTGTTGTTTTTCTGCTTCTTGATTGCAGCCTATACTTCTGGCATCCCTCTTGGAGCAATATTGACACCAAGTTAATCACATTTCATCAAACTCGAGTGCTAGATCTGTTGAGGATTTATTTTAAATGCTTTTTTCATGTGTTGTTCTGTTCTACCTCAGTTGTAAAGCATTTTTCCATCTTTACTTTTTATTGGTTCATTTCTTCTTTTGAAGTTTCCACACAGGGTTTTACTCATTTGGTAAATGATTCTGGTTTCGTATCATACCAACAACTTCATTTTCAGTTTTCAGATCTTCAACAGATTTCCATTTATTTTTCCTTGTTACATTTCACCACTTTGTCTGCTTTCTTATACTGCTCCTTTGACACAATTCTCATAATTTTGGTTGATGATTACCCATCCGTGCTTTCCCACTGCTCTTTTCATTCATTCGTTGTCATACCATATTTTAGCATTAAATTTGCCCATCACAAGAAACAAAATGAGTTTTCATATTTTGTCAATCATACTTTAGAGGCAGTTATAGAACTTAACTTTATCCACATCACTGTATTCCTCTGTTGGACCGTAGCAGTGGATGATTGACATCTTTAGGAACCTGGTTTGGAATCTGGCCTGTATCATGTGTTAGTTGTTAGGTTTCCAGTTGATAAGTGATGTCTACCACAGAATCTATCATAACTGAGTGCTACACCCTCTTGAGTGTACACTGTCTCTACAGACTGAACAGACGATATGTATTTTCTCTTGCTTGAAGCACTCCTTATCCGCTTCTGTCAGTCTGCTCTCTCAGAGGACCAGAAACTCAAGTCCATGGTTGTCCATCTCCCTCATGATTTGCAAGATCTTTGATGTTTGAAACCTTGTTCTCAGGTTCCAGTAACTGACTGTGAAGTATTTTCTTACTTCTAGCATCAAACTTTTTGGCATCCTTGGCACGATACCCCAGTTGAAGTTACATCAGCATGGAATAGAATGGAAGAATTGATTCTCATGTCTTGCTTACAACATTTCTGTTAATACACTGTTGACTCATATTTAGTTTGTGATTCACTATGACTCCCAGATGCCTTTCTGCAGTACTCCTGCCTAGGCAATCATTTCCCATTTTGTATGTTTGCAATTTATTGTTCTTTCCTGAGTGGAATACTTCAGACCAGTGGTCCCCAATTTATTTACTAAAGGGAATTCCATCTCTAATTGTATGTGTTTAAGCATTAATCATACAATTATAATAGCACCCTTTAGGTAGTATTTAAGGTAACAATGCAAATAGCATGGAACAACAATTAAAAATAGTGATCGAAACATATCAGTGTGGCAAAACAAATCAAAACAGTAACTGTTTGCGAATAATGATGCTGGTGTAGCATTCTTTCTGTCCACAACCTGCTAATTAAAACCCTGCAGAACTAACAGTTACACACTGTACATTGTTGGTACCAGTGCAGTGCTAAAACTTATCACCTCTCAAAATTAACAGTCACAACCAACACTGTACTCTACAAATAAATACCTTGCATGGTAACAAGTTTCAGAGGGGTAGACATGTTAGTAAATTTTCAGCAAACAACGAGGAATCCTGTGGCACCTTAGGGTGCGTCTACACTTACAAATTAAGTCGACTTCAGGAGGCTTAAGTCGATTTAATTTACTCTGCGTCTACCCTGGGCTTTCCTTAGTTCGACTTAAGCTGCTCCTTAAGTTGAATTAAGGAAAAGTTAGTTTGAATTAATAACACCTCGTTTTAATTCGAACTAGCGCTTAAGTTGACTTTATTAAGTCGACTTAAGCCAGTGGAGACACAGAGTAGTGCCTAGTTGGACCTTTTTAAGTCGACTTAAAATGTTAAATTGACTTAATAAGGCCAAAAAGGGGCCACGTCTACACTTGAAAAGTTAAGTCAACTTTTGTTAAATTGACTTAATAAGGTCCACTTTAAGTCGACTTAAAGTCGACCTTATTAAGTCGATTTCATAGAGTCAACCTAACTTTTCAAGTTTAGGCATAGCCTTAGAGACTAACAAAAAATTGTTTGGGGCGTAAGCTTTCTTGGACTGGAACCCACTCCAACAGATGCATCTGACAAAGTGGGTTCCAGCCCACAAAAATTTATGCCCCAAACAATTTTTTGTTTGTCTCTTAGGTGACACAGGACTTCTCATTGTTTACAAATAAATTACAACTTATAGTTCCATTGAAAAGCTTGTTATAAATGTGGGAAGCTATTTTCTGATGCAATCCTGAGGAGGCTATTCAGAGGAAGGTCTCTTTTTATGGGGACATGGGTGGGTTGAACACTATAATTGTAACTTTAGCAGTGGGTTGGCATGAAACCTTTTGTTATTGGAGAATCAGGTTTATTTTTGCACAGCTTGAATGTAGGAGAAAAGGTACATCCCACAAATGTGGGCTGACATTCCCACTATTCTCCCCCTCTGCTCTCCCCCCCCCCCCCCAGAGAAAATGGGCTCTACCCCTTTTAAAAGACTATAAAAATGAATAGAGGTAAATAGGAAGAAAACTCCTGAGTCAACCAAGAATAACACAGATGAAAACATTTGAAGGCTAGCAGAAGTAAATCACTCTTCTTCTTTTTTTTTTAAATCAAAGTTGCTTTAATGTTGAGTAGAGTTTAAGAGTTTTTCAGTCCTTCTATGATATTAATTATATAACTGCAGTAGGTACTGGCTTGGATGCAAATAACAGCCATGCAACCAAAAGTATATGGAGCTGAAGCAAAGATGGTTTTCTGTGGACTACACAGAGTTTCCACTGCCTATATTGCTTTTCATACTGTAGTTTTTACTTCACTGCAAACCACTTTCTTAGATTGGCAGCCATGAATGCATATCCTTTTGCAAATGTGGGGAAAGGTGAGACAGGAATAAAATCTCACAACCTACATTGCTGATTGATAACAAATGCATGGTAAAGATTCTGAAAAAACAATTTCTTTTTCATTCCAACCCCAGATCAATCCTATTTTCCATTTTATAAATAAATGGCATAGATGCATGTCTGCATGTGTTTGATGTATGTGAGGTTTATTTCAGGGCTTTTATGGAAATGTAGAGGATTTGAAAAAGCTTTTAAAAATAGAAATAAATATAGTCCTGAAGACAAGAAAATGATGATCACAGATAACATGAGGCAAACTCAAAGGGCTCAGTTATACCCTTTGTTTGAAAAACAGACAAATATATAAAAGAAGTAGGTGTCTTTCTCCACTTTCTATTATTTTGGTTTAAGCCATTATTAGGCTAACATTGTCAGATCAAATTGGCCCTGGATTTGGTTTTTTGTACAGATGGAGTGGAGATCCAGATTATGCCCTCAAAATCCATGGATGGGCAATTGTCCACTTGAGGATCTCTTCACTTCAATGAAGAAGGCTCAGTCCCCTTGCAGAATAATTCTCTCCATCCTCCAGAGGTCTATCTGTGAGGTGCTCAGTCGAGACTGGGGGAGAAATGCTTGGAACAGAGGTCTAGCTTGGAGGAATGTACATTTTTCTCTTACTAGCACTATGGATATTATTAAAGCCTTGAGCAGCACCCTTTGAGGGTTTATGGGTGAGAAAGTAATGTCTGGGTGGAGAATGGGGACATCCCTGGGAACTTGGTTTTAATGGAGCTGAAGGCTAAATGGGTGCAGGTGGTGGACTCTTACAGGTCCCAAAGATCTGCCATACTTGGAGGGAAAGGTGAAAAATTCTGAAATTTGAGACAGTGTCGGGGATGAATCTTCCTAAGGGAATCCACAAATTATCCTGCAGAAGGGATGATCTGAGCCGGACTTTAGAACACCCATAATTCAAAGATAAAAATAATTTAGACTAACTTCAAACACAAGGAGTAGTCATTAACACAATATTAATGAGGCTCAAGCTTAGCAGAACTCCAAATGGACTAGTGGTCTGAGCAAGTATCGCAGTGTGCGCCTAATCTGAAATAAATGTGTACCTTTTTTGGGCATGACAGTAGTGAAACTAATATTCTCACTGTCCAAACTTAGAGAAATGCAAAAAATAAACTCATCAGCATACCATTAGCTGAAGAAAAGTATATTAGACTATCAAAAGTCTAAAGGTGTTTGTTGCTGTCACGTAAGCAATGACGTCTTTTCAAAAAATTAACCTGACAGTTAAACTTACGCTTTATAACATATCAACAGAACACAGCGATATAAAAAAACCCAGTATTTACATAAAGATACATGTTTCATGCTCACACTTTTAATTAAAATAAATTGATAATAGGAATCAAAATAATCAGGTAAGAGTCCAGACTAGTGTTTTGGAGATTACATATTTTTAAACATACATCAAATGAATTAAATGAATAGTGATTCAAATATGCTTTAAGAGGTGTCTTTCTATTAAGGAAGAATAATTTTAATTTAGGATATTTGTAGGTCACTTTTCACATTTTTCTAGTCAACTTGTAAGCGCACTAAGCATACATTAACATCAAGTACTGTATGCTTCTATACTTACGTTTATAGTACATATTGACTTCTTCCAGATAAGAAGAACTGAGCTATGCTGAACAAGCAATTGACTATCACCGTATCACAATTGACACAGTAATGGACAGATCTGCTCGCAAAAGCTTGTCAATCTACAGACCAGATAGAGGTTGAGAGAAATGAATGATAAGCTCTGTACCTCAGTTCCTTATATGTAAAATGAAATAACACATATGCCTGCTCTATAGTTTATTGAACCTTCTGAATAAATTGCTGCAGATCACTGTTGGAGATGGACCAGATGGACCCCGCCTGACAATTTCTATGCTCCTATGATTTGCTTACTCAGTCTGGTTATTGAGAAATAAACGTGCAGAGATGATGCAGCAAGAACAAACTGGGGGGCAAAAAATCTCATAAATGGGGACAAAAGTTCCAGGGTATGAATCAGTTACTCCATAGCATCCCTGCTTTCTGCCTGGCAGAGACATTTGTTTCAGTATAACTGGCAAAAATATGTCCAATTAACAAGCCCCATCACCAGTGACAATATTTGAGAAGTATTCCACCACATAGTAGGATATAAGGACATCACTATTTAATTGTGAATAAGGCCTAGCAGGATCCCACACTTTCTGAAAAGCAGTTGCCTTTCCTGGTCCAGACTTAAGTTGTGTTTACCAAAGTCTTTTCATAACTAAGTTTAACTTTTTCAGTACTTTACTATAAAAGAACACTCTCCCTTTTTATTAAAACTGGAAATTTTTCTTCTCGAATTCACTTTCATCCATGCTATATTAAGAACAGCCATACTGGGACAGACCTATCATCCATCTAGCTCAATATCCTGTCTTCAGACAATGACTGGTGTCCGATGAAGCATCAGGACAATTATCAAGTGATTCACCCTCTCATCCAGTCCCAGGTTCTAGTAGTCAGAGAGTTAGGGTTGCGCAGAGCATGGGACTGTGTGCCTGACTTTCTGCTCATTTTAGTCTTACTGAATCTACTTGATGATAAACACCACATCAGTGCAAGATAGGGTTTGCTGATAAAAGAGCTAGTTTTAGGGATGTTTTAGCAGGTTTTGATTAAATAAAACAATTGGAAATACAACATACGTACTTGGCCTGTTATCAGAAAAGTGCACAATATACTTTTGATCAATGTGAATGCAGCTGATTCATCATTTTGTATTCACCTTGACACAGGAAAACCAAGGATAGATTTGTCATGGGACATCCATTAAGGCTGGCTACACTAACTTGTGTATTGCCTATCTAGCCACAAGATGTCTCTATTGAGCCTCAGAAACAGAGCTAGAAGACCATTCATCTGGCAGAAAAACAAAACTAACTCAGTAAATGGTTAACAATCTGAAAAAATTGCCTTGTTGGGCTCCAAGTTATTCAATTGTTTTACACTTAGATTAGCTTACTTCACAGTCACTTACAGTGTTTAAAAAAAAAACCCAATTATTTCTCTACCTATAGCAGTATCTACCAAAAACATTCATTTTCATGTATGGAAGCCAGATTATTTTAACAGAAAATAACAAACTGTAACCTACATGGAAAAGAAAAATGCCATTTATTAATGTAAGATAAACAGACTTGACATGATTTTCAAATTGGCTTGTCAGAACATGTTTTAAAATTTAATATTGTGGCCTTTGTCCCTTACATAGCTCTTATCAGTAGATGCCAAAAAAGTGGTAAGTACCATTATCCCTATTTTACAGATGGGTAAAATGAGGCACAGAGAGGTGAAATGATTTGTCCAAAGTTATGTGCCAGGTCAGTGACAAAGCTGGGAGGAGAACTCAAGTACCAGTACCCTACCCCACTGCACCAGTTCCTCTGCCATATTTCTCATTGGTTCATCTTCAGCAAGGGGGAAAATGTTGCCGATTGTACCACCATCATGATTCCTTAACTTAACACATTCTTGGGAGGGCTCCCATTCAAGTTGTGACCTGTCCCATCTTGCTTTCACCTGTGCAGTCAGTCAAGATCACAGCCCAATATCTGCTATGTTTATATAGGAAGCTGGGGTGTCTTCTTTAAAACAAATTATCAATTTGTACTGGATAAAGGGAGATGAGACAAATGGGTGATATACATGGAACACATGAGATGCTTAGTGGAGTTTTTCAGCTGGCCCCCCGCTTTCACTTTTAGACTATTACAATGGTGCAACTTTAACTTCTAAAGATGAAGAGTCACTCAAAAATTTTTCTCGATTCTGAAGTGTTGATCAAAGGAAAATGGTCCCAGAGTTTGGTGATAGGGGTTTTATCCTGGATCTATTTGTTCTGCTAAAATTACAGCCATGAAGTGGACAAGGAGGCATTATGACCACTGCCTGCTTTGGTACTGGCTGCAGACCTTCTCAGAGATTTAACGGAAGACTGCAAAGCTTTCTCCTCTCTGGTGGGATTTTAAATGAAACTAACAAGAACTGTCAAACTGAAGATAGTGACAAGGCACCTTTGTGGGACTGCAAGGCAAGCAAACCATTGGTTTCTAATGCTGTCATCGGTTTGTCAGCCCTTCTCTCTAACAGCCTACATGACTGATTGGAGAAAATAGTCCTTTCAATGAAGACACTCCTTCACCTGTCTGTTTCTGGTGATTCCTCTGCCAGGATGACTTAGCTCTTGGCTTCAGCCTTGGATCTGAGGAGGGCAAAAGACTCTGCTAATAAACTGAGTCTGCCTACACCCTTGGAAGTGACTTTTTACACTACTATTTTCATTCAAATCCACGTTTTAAGGGCAAATCCACATATTCTAAGTGTGCAGATAGTCAGATTTCCCATAAGAAATTGCTGCTTTCTCAATAGATTCAGTGTATGGATGTTTCCCCCTGGGAAATCCTAAAAAAGCTGTGGATTTAGCAGCTCTGTCTTCTGTGGGGACACCTCAGGCTAAGCTTTGCCTAATCTTCCTTGAATCATACAGTACAATCTTTACCTTCTTGCTGGAAGTGAACTCTGAATGCACTTTGATGTCTGTTTTGCCTAGCCTGTCAGATATTGATAGCCTGCATTACTAGGCTCCTTTGTGGGTGTTGGTATCATGCCCTGTGTCTGCAATCAACTTTTTGTAAGACAACACTTCCTGATCAATTCATTTTTTTCTTTAGATACAGCTCACTTTAGCAAGGGAAATCTCCTTTTTGGTGGAGAGTCTTCTGAATCTAGTCCCCTAATCCAGCAAACTTTTCCCTACAGGCTGATTTCAGCAGGGAAAAGAAAATCTCTTGAGAGGGACTGCTGCTTTTTGTCAGAATAATTTGAAGTGTGTTGAATGCAGAATTCCTGCTGTTCACTGCCTGGTTACACCCACTGACTCCAGTTAGGAACCAAATAGGTTCTGTATCTCTAAAATACAAAGCAGGCTATTGTATTTCTTATTAGAAATTATACAGTATGACATTCACATTGATTTACCCTGCACTGCTAAGATTAGAGAGCTTAATAAACCGCATCAACTGGCACTTGGTGCTTTCAGCCAGAACAGGGTTGAACAATCAAAAATAAAATTTGAACCCCTCATGTAATTTAACTGAATAGAAGTACATAGTTAATTTCATTTATATTGATCTCAGTTATTGCTCACGCTGCTTTCTATTACTCAAGCATTTGGAGGAAACAGTTGCAAATTCTAAGTTTCACAAACCTTAGAACAAATTATCTTTCCCTTGAAAATTCAAACTGAAAAGTTCATTATTCACTATTCATAGAGTTATGAATTTGTCATAGAAAATTAGGCAAAAATCACAGAACAGTCATGGTAAAAACAAATAAAGTCGTGGTATGGTCACAGCCACAAAAATGTGTAATTTTTAACAATAAAGTATTAAAAAATGTAACAGTTACACTGCCCAGCCAGCCTCAGGCACCCCTGACAGCCAACAGCAACATCACCTGGGGGACTCTCTTGCCTGCCGGCCCTGCAGTTGGAGGCTGACTCCTGGATTCTTGTGCTGGAAGAGTTTCAATTCTACGTATGCTGGGTGGCCAAGCATACATAGAAGTGCAATGTCACAGGGAAAGTCACAGGAGGTCACTGGAACTCATGGTTTCCATGACCTCCATGACTTTTTTCTGAGCCCTTCATGATTCTCCTGCTTTAAAATTAAATGATTTGGCTCTTGGAGGAGAACCAATACCATGTAACTTAGCTGGCCAACCATATAACAGAAGTGAAAAACAGCAAATAGTCAAAATAAACAGTTCAGATGTAATCCAGAGGTTGAAAATGTATCCCTCTGAACTGTTTGATGAATATTTATAAACAAGTTAAAAGGAAGAAAATGAAAATTGGTGCACAAACAACTGGCTAACAAAAAGGAAGCCAAATTCACAAGGAACATTATTCATAATGAGTTGTTCAGCATCCTTACCTGATGAGCCAATCTACCCAGCAGTGTGAGTATGGTATTATTGATTAAGATGCAGAGTAATAATATTTATTCTTATATCAATAGCATTGTATTAACTATCTTACAAAGGGTCCAAATGACAAAGACAAGTCTTGAAAATGTTTAAATTATCAAATAATAATCTGTCCTAGTACCATTGTATTAGCGAGAAAAAGATACAATTTTTATTGAGTTCTGGTCCTTTCATTTCATTGACTCAGAACTGACTGGTGTTAACCCGTTACTATCTCCAATAGACTTTTGAGACATGGAAGTCCTTATCCTGAATGAATTCCATAGTGTCAGGAATTGAATGCAGAATCAATATGACTAACTGGTTTAGAAACTTAAGGAATGCCTGAATGTGAAGACTTTTTTGCTTTGCTGTGTAAAGTACTTCTTTTCTTTTCTTTTCTTTTCTTTTCTTTTCTTTTCTTTTCTTTTGATAAAGCATTATCATTCCAATAGATGAACTGAAGATGCCATAACAAATCCACAAGGCGGAATGTGTCCCTTGTATCCTTAATTTCATCAACTTGGAACTGATGCAATTTGACTAACAAGCTTTATAGAGTTATCCTCGGCATCAAAATGGGAGTGAACAACAAACTGAGTTGTTGTTGCTAGTAGGCTGCTGATCTAAAACTTATACCTGTAAGCAGCCCTTGAGACAATGATCTGCTCTTCTGTGCCCAAGAAAAGCACATAACAAAGACAAGATTGCCACTTGGAAATTGTTTCCACGGAGGCTTCACTCTCTACTCACAGCAGGAAGCCTGCTCTAAAAGAATACTGTGATGATCCTGAAGAAGAAGAGGGAACCCCCTCCTCCCCCCATAATTTACATGTTTCTCTACACCTACTAAAGGGCTTAAGGGCCAGTTCATGATTCACCCTGTTCAGGTGAGTAAGGAGGTATAAGACAAGTAACGCTGACGGGAGGAAAGCAAATTTCCATGCAGGTGAATGGGTGGGAACTTCAGATACATCCATTCTTTCCTTTCCTTGTTTAATGTGACTTTAAATTAGGTGGGAAGAAAATCTGAATGCTGTTTTCCCCTGGAAACCCTTGATAGCAACTAGATTTCCCATTGCTCCTTGCCCCAGTCTCTGTCACTATATCCAACAATGTTGGCTGAGCAGATTAGCAGGATGTTTCTTCTAAAATGATTAGTAGAGAGATTAGTGATGTTTCCATTAATTTTTCACTCTTAAATTTCAGTCTTAGCCTCTCCTTCAGTGAATGGAGCAGTCCACATTTCACTCAGAGCTGTTGGCTCAGGCTGCCTGCAGCCTCAGGCAGGCCACATGCAATTAGATGCAGCTCATGTGTTTGCAGAGATCACCTTCAAAATAAGAGCAAGTCTTAGGCACATATTTCCACTCACATAGGTAGTCCTAGCAGGGAACTATAGGCAACAGGAACCAACATACTATTAATAGTAGTATTTTTAGTGAAATAGCACCTAAAATGTATTAGGGTGCCATCCCAGTATGAAGAAATATACCCCATGCCCTGAAGAGTTTATTATTTACACATACCATTAAAATGCTTCATTTCTTTTAATTTTCAGACACTGTATAATTTTTTTAAATTCAAACAGCTATTCTTTACTGATTACACCTTTAATAACTTATAAAAATGTTTCCATTCATGATGGATTTTAATATGAAGATTAACTACTGGATGCTATCCCTTTAAAATACACACTGGGTGTGTGTGGAGGGGGAGGGAGAGTTGGAAGGAAACTTGCATGTGTAATTGAAAACACGTTTTCATTTTTAAAATGTTTCTTTCAACTCCCACCCCCATATTTTACAGTTTCATGTTATAACTATTGACATTGCTAGAACTGTGGTTGGCTCTCACAGGCATGCTCTTTCTTTAGTTCTCAAGCACTTTTACCTTGATAGTGATTTTCCAATCAGCCACTTGCATTATCTCCTGGCAGTGTTAATTCAAGATGTATTCACATTGAACAGTTCTATCTTATCTGAACAAGGAGCATGGAGCAGAGTTCCAGCATAACAGAAGCAGTAATATTCTGAATCTGTAATTATATTCACACTTGATGTGCTGCTTGAATTACTTACAAGTTAAAACTATTGGCTATGTCTTCAGCAGAAAAAGTTAGGTCGACTTTAAGTTGACTTAATAAGGTCGACTTTAAGTCGACTTAAAGTCGACCTTATTAAGTTGACTTAACAAAGTGGTTACCTTGAACGGGGACTTAGTAAATCGATCTAAGGGTTAATCCATGTCAACACTGTGCTTAGGTCGACCTAAGGAGTCGACTTAAGGGTTAGGTCGACCTAACCGGTGGTTCTTTTTAAGTCGACCTAAGCTTTCATTAAGTCGACTTAAGGAATTTCTTAAGTCGACTTAATGAAAGCCTGGTGTGGACAGGGACTAAGTTAGGTCGACTTAAGCCTCCTTAAGTCGACCTAACTTGCAAGTGTAGACATAGCCATTGAGTGCTGGAGTTGTTGAGTCTCTTGGATTAGTGGAGAATAAACATTCAATAGAAAGAGTTAAATTTGAGCACCTTTCTCAGGAAATGGGATGGAGGGTTGGATAAAATGCATCTTAGGGGACCAATAAAAGCTATATTTTAAAAATAAAAGCCTTTCAGGCCCTGCTTGTAAATTGTAAAGGAGGGGAAAAGGATACAAGTCCAGCCCCCACTCCCTTTCTTTTCTCTGCAGGCTACCATACTGGTGAAATTGTATAAAGAGACTTGTTTGTCAGTGTAATGGAATCCTGCTTCTCTGACATTAGCTCACTCAGGTCTCTTGGGTTCCTCAGCCTCCAAAATAATCCATGGCCTCACCCACTCCGATTGGTCAGAAGTAATACATCCTGGTCTGCATTTTCTGTGGCAAAATGTTGAGAAACTATTCCAAAACTGTCACATTAATAATATCCCTACTGGGCTCTGTTTAACCAGGGCAGCCTGTAATGTTGATGCTTCTCCTCTTTTGTGGCTTCTCTTCTCTTTTGACTTCTTGGTGTGCCACCAGGTACAAAATCTCTTCCATGCTCTTTTTACTCGGAAGAGTCTCACAATGGTACCAAAATGCAATGGAGTTCTTCTGTAGTGTCATTACCTTAGTTTATCCATTTCTATTCTTGGCCCCCATCTCTTCTTGGTGGGTGGGTGACTTTAGTTAGTCCTCCAGCCAAATCTGTGTAAGATGACCTTCCTCATCTGGAGTCAACAAACCAAGGTAATATGAAACAAATTAGTCTTGTATCTTGCCATCCTAGAGCTCTATAGTCCCTATACCCTTGTCAAATTCAGTCAGTCCTGTCTGTCCCCTTGCTGAGCTTGAATATAATATTCCTTACCCCCATCTGGCATATCAGTTGATCTTTCCTCATGGCACTGCTGAGGTGTACAAGTACACCACTCCCCCCGCCCCCTCAGGGTTCAGGCTCAGAGATCTAATTTGTCAAATATGTTCTCTGCATTCCAAACCTGGCTTCATTCTCCTCTAGGCCACTTCTTTGGCTGCCTCAGAATTCTAGGCTATGCCTCTATGACTGGAAATCCTCCCAACTCCTCCTGCTCCTTGTAGGTTTCTCTCAGCTATTCCTCAGATCCCTAGCCTAGCTCCTCATTGATACTTCACATAGCCGAGAGAGATTGTCTTTGTCATGTTATGTGGGATATGTGGCTGCAGAAATCAAAGTTTATCTTCCATCGTGGAAAATGGGATTCTGGATTGGAAGGAGCAGAATGGCCTGTAGCTTACTAATGTTCATACCAGGCTGTCAGTGCTGTTTGTAATGTCTACATAAAATATAATTTAGTTGGTAAAGCCTGAATATGTTTGTATGTAAGAACACACATGAGGCTATGAGTGGGTAGATTTAAGAGCAATTGGGAAAAAATTTCACCACAGTTCCCGATACATGAACTATACATGGCACAGTCAGCAAGGATGGATAGCCTGAAACAGCCTGGAGGCTAGCCTGATTTTCCTTAAAATGCCAAACAGCCTACAGCAAAGCCTTTGGGGTTAGGGTTCCCCTTTCCTTTTAAAGGCTGAACACCAAGTACCACAGCACCTCCCCTTAAAAAGGCTGCTGTCTTAGTCTCTTGCACTCAGTAAACAGTCTTGACTAGATGTTGGGAAGGAAAGGGCAACTGCAGTATATATTATGGATAGGGACACTTATTAAATCTGTTGGTCTTTAAGTACCTTGTGTTGTTCAGGTGACAGCTAAGAACTTAAGTAGTCAGAGATAGAACTCATATCATTTCACATATGCATATGTGAAGCAGAGAAGAATCAGGGCTTGAGAAGTGAGTTTCTCCATTCACAGGGGATAGCCATTTGTTGTTGTTGTTGTTTTGAAAGTAGATATAACAAAAGATAGATCAACGGGCTCAGCGGGTAGGAATCAATGGCTCGATGTCTGGTTGGCAACCGGTAACGAGTGGAGTGCCCCAGGGGTTGGTCCTGGGGCCGGTTCTATTCAACATCTTCATTAATGATCTTGATGATGGAATAGACTGCGTGCTTAGTAAGTTTGCAGATGACACCAAGTTGGGGGGAATGGTAGATACTCTGGAGGGCAGGGACAGGATCCAGGGAGACTTGGACAAATTGGAACACTGGGCTGAAAGAAACCTCATGAGGTTCAACAAAGACAAGTGCAAAGTCCTGCACTTAGGACGGAAAAATCCCATGCACTGCTACAGGCTGGGGACCGATCAACTAAGTAGCAGCGCTGTAGAAAAGGACCTGGGAGTTATGGTGGATGGGAAGATGAATATGAGCCAACAGTGTGCCCTTGTTGCCAAAAAGGCCAATGGCATATTAGGCTGCATCAGTAGGAGTATTGCCAGCAGATCGAGGGATGTGATAATTCCCCTCTATTTGACACTGGTCAGGCCGCATCTGGAATACTGTGTCCAGTTTTGGGCTCCCCACTACAGAAAGGATGTGGACAAATTAGAAAGAGTCCAGCGGAGGGCAACAAAAATGATTAGGGGGCTGGGGCACATGACTTATGAGGAGAGACTGAAGGAACTAGGCTTATTTAGTCTACAGAAGAGAAGACTGAGGGGAGATTTGATAGCAACCTTCAACTACTTGAAGGGTTGCTCCAAAGAGGAGGGAGCTAGGCTGTTCTCGAGGGTAACAGAGGACAGAACAAGGAGCAATGGTTTCAAATTACAGCTGGGGAGGTCAAGGTTGGATATTAGGAAAAACTTCCTCACTAGAAGGGTGGTGAAGCATTGGAATGGGCTATCTAGGGAGGTGGTAGAATCTTCATCTTTGGAGATTTTTAAGGCTCAGTTAGACAAAACCCTGGCTGGGATAATTTAGGGGGAGTGGTCCTGCTTTTTAGCAGGGGGTTGGACTAGATGACCTCGTGAGGTCCCTTCCAACCCTATTATTCTATGATTCTATGATTATATGAAAAGGCAAAAAGTCCCCTCCACCTCTTGCTCCCTCTATGCAACAAAGGAGAGCATGATACATTCCCTCATTGCTATTATAATTGCAGAAAGATAAAAACTTCCCCCGTTCCACTTCCACTCTTGTGGCCCCACGTTTGCTGTAAGGTGAAAGCCCTGCTTAAGGCCACTGCCATGAATGTTGCTGAGTTGACAGAAATGGTTGACTCCCAGGATATAATCTTTAAACTACTGATTGAGATAATAAACAAGGAGTCCTGTGGCACTTTTAAAGTCTAACAAATTTATTTATCACATGAGCTTTTGTGGGAGAAAATCCCACTTCATCAGACACTTTGAAGAGGGGGGACTTACAGAATGGGAAGAAATTAAATGCAGGGAAGAGTACGACATAGGATCAGGTCAGGCTGTAACAGCAAATCAAAGTAGATGTTGATTCAAACACTGGGGAGCATCATATAGAGGAAGGTGAGGCCAAATCACCTATTGTAATGAGAAAAAAATCTGTAGTCCCTGTTTAACCCTGAGGCAATGGAGTGGAATTTACATATAAATTCCAGTTCTGCAGTTTCTCTTTGAAGCTGCAATTTGTTGTTCATTAGTTTGACCACAGCTATTAATAAGTCATCAACGGAGAGAGCAGAGAGATTGAAGTGTTCCTCTATTAGTGTTTGAATGTTGTGATTTTTGTTGTCAGATGGTATGGATACTCTTGAAGATTTCCATAGAGATTTCAACAATTTCCACTCCACAATCAAACTTAGCCTGGAACACTCCACGCAGGAGATCCACTTTCTGGACACTACAGTGCAAATTAGTGATGGACATATAAATACCACCCTATACCGAAAACCTACTGATCACTATAGGAACCTATGTCTCTCAAGCTTTCATCTAAGACACACCACACGATCCATTGTCTACAGTCAAGCCCTAAGATATAACCACATTTGCTCCGATCCTTCAGACAGAGATAAACACTTCAGGATCTTTGTCAAGCATTCTTAAAACTACAGTACCCACCCGCAGAAGTGAAGAAACAGAATGACAGAGCCAGATGGGTACCCAGAAGTCAACAACTACAGGAGAAGCCCAAGGAAAAAAACAACAGAACGCCACTGGTCATTACCTACAACCCTATGTCAAACCTCTTCAGCACATCATCAAAGATCTACAGCCTATTCTACAAGATGATCCCTCACTCTCTTAAGCCTTGGGAGACAGCCCCCCCAACCTTAAACGGATACTCACCACCAACTACAGATCAAACAACAGAAACATTAAAGCAGGAACATATCCTTGCAACAGACCACACTGCCAACTTTGCCCTCATCTCTACACAAAGGACACCATCACAGGACCAAATCAAGCCACCTACTCCATCAAGGGCTCATTCACCTGTTCATCCACCAATGTGATTTATGCCATCATGTGCCGGAAATGCCCCTCTGCCTTATACATTGGACAAAGAGGACAGTCTCTGTGCAAAAGAATAAATGGACACAAGTCTGACATCAGAAATCACAAGTCAAAAACCA
Organism: Pelusios castaneus; assembly: GCA_007922175.1. Classification (NCBI taxonomy): domain Eukaryota; kingdom Metazoa; phylum Chordata; order Testudines; family Pelomedusidae; genus Pelusios; species Pelusios castaneus. The sequence goes on from ML685838.1 coordinate 2,440,387, forward strand.
GTAGGGGAACACTTCAATCTCCCTGCTCACTCCATTGACGACTTGCTAAAAGCTGTGCTGAAACAGATGAATAACAAATCACAGCTTCAAAGAGAAACTGCAGAACTCGAATTTATATGTAAATTCGACTCAGTTGCCTTAGGGTTAAACAGGGACTACAGATCTTTTTCTCATTACAACAGGTGATTTGACCTCACCTTCCTCTGTATGCTGTTCCCCAGTGTTTGGATCCTAACATCTGTTTTGGTTTGCTGTTACAGCCTGACCTGATCCTGTGTCATACACTTACCTGTATTTAATTTCCTCCCATTCTGTAAGTTTCCCATCTTCAAAGTGTTGGATGAAGTGGGATTTTCTCCCAGGAAAGCTCATGCAATAAATAAATCTGTTAGTCTTTAAAAGTGCCATAGTAATGAACAAATTGAGGTTGCTGAATGCTGTGTGCAACAAATTTAGAAGTAAGGGCAGTTCCCCAGACTTGTGTGGACCCTGCTGTTATTTAGCAAACACATAATAGCAATAGCTGAAAGCCATTGAAGATAAAGGGTGGAAAAAGCCTGTTTCACTGATTACATTCTCCTCCATAGACTGTCGGGATATAAATGCTCCAGATGACGTCCTAGATATTAGGCTAATACTATTGCACTCTTAAAACAAAAGCTGGGAAAAATGAGTAACCCTGTAAATTCTAAACATTGAGTGAAGGGAGGAGGAACCCCTTCCCCCCCTGATACTTTTGTTCACCTTTACCCTACAGTAGTTTGGCTTGCACCACAATTATGGTGACGGCATAGCCTTCGCCCCTGCCCTCCATCATTTGCTAGATAAATGACAACTAGTCTCGTGAAACAGATTGTAGATGGTTGACATAGCTGTGTCTGTCAGTTGTTGTAGAAGTAATAATCTTACAGACCCTTTTCTGTCTTTTGGAAATACCTTTTCATTTAAAAAAAATAGAAGAGTTAGTTATATTGTAGTTAAGCAAAGCCAGAGAGAAGAAGCAAACCGCTTGATATCTTTGGCTAGACCAATGCACCATACAGATCACAGGAAATGCAAAAGCTTTTGATCCTGCTCAAGTCCCTTTTCTCAGGCTCAAGAGCTATGTCTACACTTGCAAAGTTAAGTCGACTCTGTTAAGTCGACTTAACAAGGTTGACCTTAAGTCAACCTTGTTAAGTTGTCTTAGAGTGTCTACACTTAACACTCAAGTCGACTGCCTGTGTCCACACTGGCAGGTGCTAGGTTGATGGAGGAGAGCCGTGGCTGGGGAAAATCGGGCTGGGGAGAGCCACAGCTCAGGGGAGATGGCGCTTAGGGAAGGGAGAGCTATGGCTGAGATGATGGGTTGCTGGCTCCAGAGGAGACCCAGCCCCCACACGGTAGAGGAGACCCAGCTGTGGGGGAACTCCTGTGGCCCTGGAGCTCCAGCGGCCCTGGAGCTCCAGCCTCACGGGATTGCTGGTTCTTGCACTGCAGAGGAGTCCTAGCCGTGCAGGGTTGCCAAATCCCACATGGCAGAGGAGGCCCAGCTGCAGGGAAACCCCTGCTGTCCCGGGGCTCCAGCCATGTGGGGTTGCCGGCTCCCACATGGCAGAGGAGCCCCAGTTGCAAGGGAAGCTGGAGCCCCGGGGGAGTCAGCAACCCCGCTTGGCTGGAGCCCTGGGGCCACGGGGGAGCCGGCAACCCCATGTGGCTGGAGCCCTGGGGCAATGGGGGAGCTAGCAACCCCATGCGGCTGGAGCCCCAGGGCCATGGGGGTTTCCCCATGGCTGGAGCCGTGGGAGCCGACAACCCTATGCCACTGGAGCCCTGGGCTGTGGGTTTCCCCGTGGCTGGGGCTTCTCTGCAACCCATGTCCCCAATCCAGCAACCCATGTCCCCAGCCATGGCTCTCCCTTCCCACGAGCCCCATCTTCCACAAGCTGTACACCCTTCTCCCCAGCCCATCCCCTGGCCTGGAGGTCGATTTAGGGCATTAGGTCGACATAGAGCATCCACACTGACTTAAGTCGACTTAAAAGTTAAGTCGACCTTCAGTTGTGGTGTTATTAAGTTGTCTTAAGCTGTTATTAAGTCAACTTAAGGAAGCGCTTAAGTCGACTTAATAAAAGCCCAGTGTGGATGTGGCTTTGGGTAGGTTGACTTAAGTGTCCTTAAGTCGACCTAAGTTGCCAGTGTAGGCGCACCCAAGGAGTGGGTCTTAGGGAGGAGTCAACCTAGTTCCAAGTTAAGCTCTGAACATCCAATGAGGAGGATGAATAAGGAGTAAATGGTATCTTGTGCTGGATAAATCTATAAATATGTTGAAGAAAAACAGGTGTTCTTACAAGTATGCTGTTTTTAAAATGAAAAGTCAGACTCTAATTGCTGGTGGTCAAGAATCATGGTGAAACTGAGAAACGAATAGGACAAATGCATCTCTGGTTTAACATCTTTGAAATCAATGGATGAATGTGGCCCAGTATGCCTGAAGGGAAGTCAAGCACAGCTGAAGGGTCTTGGGAAATGCCCAGTGTATTTCAAGTTTGTTTCTTGAGGCACATCTGCTTTTTCTGTTCTAGGCTCAGCATCTTTCTTCTGGCATGTTTTTTTTAAATGATAACTTTTCCCAAATTACCCCGTAACCTAGCATTATTAGCTGACTGATGTCTTGTAGGTGCTGGTTTAAAAATGGGTTTTAAGGAGGGATTTGAATGTGGAAAGGATAGCAGGCTTGAAGACCAGCTCAGAAAAAGTATTCAATGGACAGAGACTAGTGTATATACTCTGGCCCATTTAGTCTTGTATTCCATTTAGAAGGATTCTGCCAGTATCTTTGGGAATGTGGAATTCCTTCCAGACCCTAACTACCCTCTGGGAGTGGAATTAGTGAAATTATCCTAAGCTTCTTTTCTTTTCTTTTTTTATTTCTATGGGCACCCATTTGATCTCTGATTTGTATTTACCGAGGAAGTTGTGATCCACTTTTATAAATAGTTAGGCAAATGCAGGTCATCCCATCCCTTCCCAACCAGTATTGCAGGATATTTTAAAAAAAGAAATGCATATGTTTGTCCACATTCTTTAATATTGGGCATTCATTGGTGATAACCAGCTGCCTTGATTTCTGCTTCCCTGTCCTTCAGAAATAGCAAAAACCTAATCATACCTGGCTTGCAAACTCACCAAGTGAACTAAAGTAACAGCAGCTTCACACACATCTGTTGAGACAAACTGGTTTTGATATTACTGTTGTTTCGTTAGCAAACAAATGGCATTACCTATTTATTTTGCCCAAAGAAAAGGATCTATGTAATCTTGAAGGCTTAATGTGCCATGTTCTCTACACTATCCCTATGAAAATTATCACATTGTACATACCACAATGTTGTTGTTTTAACAGCTGTTTAGTCTGTGTATGCTGACAGACACAAATTGTTTGTTTACTTGAGAAATACTTTACAAAGAAAAGAAAAATCCAAGATATAGTGTCTTGTTTTCTCAGCTGTCCTTGGGGATTTCACAAATGTTAGTAGTCTCTGCTGCTGCTGCTGCTTTTCACATTAAATTGCATTCAGTCAACCTAAAAGGAACATAGTTTTTTACAACAATTAAAACAACCTCTAAGCTAATACTAGTTCTTTTGTTTGAAACCTTCTGATGGCCTGAACAGCTGTATGTTCTCTATCATTCATGCAGCTCATATGTCCAGATTAGAAGATTTGCAAGTCCTCAGCTCTTTAGTTCCAAGGAAGGGATGCAATTTTTGGCTAAATTCAAGATGATTTGTGACCTATATAGTACAGACTTTGAACCCAGGTTTTTGTAATCTTTAAATACTGTTGGTCCAAGAAAGGAAAATGACAGTTCTTATCTGCATTAACCATGAGGGGATAATACCCTTTAAGGTTGTTTTAAAGATTTTTATCAAAAGCAGTGCAAAATTCTGTAGAGTCAATAATATTTAATCTCTCATCACAGGTAAGAAAATCTAGTTTTCTGAAGCTCAGATATAGGAAAAAGTTGCCATTTTTTAGACTAATCCCCTTTTAACATGAGTGGAAAAGGGAAATCCTATAGAAGGTCTTTCTCGCTTGAGATTGTTTGTCCGTGCAGAGGCTTCCTATGGTGGTCTTATTCCTTGCATAAGAATATGAACATATTCCCATTTTGGTTTTAATTATTGAAATAAGTTTAATTCTTATAGTCAGCTGCATCCTGCCTTAGCTATGTATTTTCATAGTTTCTTGTGCTAGCTTACTCTATTGTTATGGATTGGATAAGGTTCATAGAATCATAGAATAATAGGGTTGGAAGGGACCTCACGAGGTCATTTAGTCCAACCCCCTGCTAAAAAGCAGGACCACTCCCCCTAAATTATCCCAGCCAGGGTTTTGTCTAACTGAGCCTTAAAAATCTCCAAAGATGAAGATTCTACCACCTCCCTAGATAGCCCATTCCAATGCTTCACCACCCTCCTAGTGAGAAAGTTTTTCCTAATATCCAACCTTGACCTCCCCAGCTGTAATTTGAAACCATTGCTCCTTGTTCTGTCCTCTGTTACCCTCGAGAACAGCCTAGCTCCCTCCTCTTTGGAGCACCCCTTCAAGTAGTTGAAGGTTGCTATCAAATCTCCCCTCAGTCTTCTCTTCTGTAGACTAAATAAGCCTAGTTCCTTCAGACTCTCCTCATAAGTCATGTGCCCCAGCCCCCTAATCATTTTTGTTGCCCCCCGCTGGACTCTTTCTAATTTGTCCACATCCTTTCTGTAGTGGGGAGCCCAAAACTGGACACAGTACTCCAGATGCGGCCTGACCAGTGTCGAATAGAGGGGAATTATCACATC
>ML685838.1:2454401-2470439 GCA_007922175.1 Pelusios castaneus
GAGAGAGAGAGAGAGAGAGAGAGAGAGAGAGAGAGAGAGAGAGAGAGAGAGACTGACTACAGGAGGAGTACGAACACTGTTGAAACAAATATGTGCAAAAGCTTGAATGAATATTGTGAATAACATTTTATGGTATTCATTAATCTCAATCCTACACAATGCACAAATCATTGCTGATACATACCACAGTGCTACCTAACTAGGGTTTTCCAAGGAATAGCTGATTCCAGATAGTGTTTTTACAATCAGAACAATTGGTTCTCTCCTATTTGTGACGGTTAAAAAGGTCCCTTATTCAGCATTTGCACGTGATAGGCCTGTGTGTTTACAGACACTTGTATGTTTTTGTACAGTGTATTTGAGTTATCAGAAAAGTTAGTTTTGTATTGCATACTGATGCCCCTGTAGTCAAACAGCATCAGAAACATCTTTATCAGAATACAGCATCTCTTTTAAATGACAGATCTTTTATTTCACACACTTTCCAGTCTTCTGATAGGCCACTTCTTTGATTTATAAATTTCAAATAGAATTTAATCATGAAAGAAAAGTGTGTTAGTCCTATTGAAACTCATTGCCTTTTAGATCCCCAGGTTGCTAATTTCTATATCTGTTGTTTTATTCCCTTTCATGTTTGTGACCAACCTGGAAATTAGTGAGAAGAGGTAATTGACTGCTATTTAAAAAGAATATAAGAGACAGATAAAGATGCATTATTTGACCAGCTGCTCAGAGCTGATGAATAAAGCTAGTCTTGAGAGGTGTATAGAGTGGATTTATTAGGTCAAAACAGTTTGTTTCACCTAGGATTTTTACAGTTTTCTTTTAATTAGCTTGCACAGTCTCTTCTAATGCACAAATGACAGAGATCCATTGAACTGAAAAATACAGAAGTTTGCAAGGCGAGTAAAACCAAACACAATAAAAAGAGAATTTGGTTCCAGCATCACAAAAATGTACTTTGCTTATTTATATGGAATAGGTATATTTATTCTAATACTTCATGGTATACTTAGAGGTAGATGCAATGCCCTCTGTAGTTAAGGTTGAGTTCCAGTGGTTAAATTAAAACTGCTTCATCAGTTGTTTATATCTTTCCAGTAGATTACTCTGAGGTGGAAATTTTCAGGCCAAAAGATTAATTTTCCTCAGGGAAATTTGAATAAAATTGGTTGAGTCATTTGTGACCCAAGATGCCTAGCGTAGTCCACGTTGAAAATGCCAAGGTCAGGGCAGACTGCAAAAGGGAGAGCAGGTTTTCCCAAACCTAGTAGTTAAAACTGTAGTTATATTCACCAGCCAGTCACAAACTACAATCATGATCCTCTATACTGCTTATTAAGAAGCCCAGAAAAGAGCCCCTGCCCCCCATCCCCTTATTGCATTTCAGTCTCTGGCTCCCAACCAGCAAATAGATCTAGTAAAGTGATAAGTGATTTAAAACTCTATTTGCTTTACAAAATGTTCTGATCCCTAAAGGACCAGCTACATTACCAGATCAATATTAGTTTGGATCTCACCCAACCTACCATGATGCTAGCCAATCCTTTAGTATCTAAAACTAAAGCCTTTATTATAAATGAAAAACAAAGAAAAGGAAGAGAGCTGTTAAAATGATCAAAGCAATCAGATACATACATATACTTCAAAACCATATATCGGGTTCTTAGCAGAGTTGGTGATTTGGCTGGCTTCTAAAGACCCCTTGGAGCGCATCCAAAAGTTGGATGGATTTATCAATCCTTTATTCAAAACTTCAGTTTGTAAAAAAAAAAAAAAAAAAAAAAAAAAAAATTAGGAAGCAGGATTGAAGACAAGATGGAGATGATGCAGCTGCCTTTTATATCCTTTGTCATGTGGCTTGTACACTCTTTGTCTCAAACACAAGCTTACAGCACATGCACATGCGAAGCACTTGGATTCTGCTGTTCACAGACAAATTCATACATGTCCTGCTGACTCACAGGCATAGCTCCTGACTTCTCTCACTGGGTGCATTTTTACCATCAAAGCTAGATAGTGCAGATGCCAATCTGTTTGGGTGCGTCACCCGGAAACACAGCACAGGTTTGAGATGTAGATATATCACTCATGATATAAAGATGATACATACATATAAATAAGATTATCATTCTTAGCCAGTCATAACTTTTCTACTCATACCTTATATGGCATATTTTGTAAGATTCGTAACAATTTTGCAATATTTGTATCAACGATACTGTAAATGGTCACCCATATTCCATACAACATCACACCATTTTACAATCATTAAAATGAGGAAAAACCAACACTTCTCTGATATTGTAGGTTTCAGTGAGGAAAACACACCCAGCAGTATCTAAAAGATATTATGCCTTAAAAAGATGTGCTACCTCTTGAAGCCACAACTACAAAGTCTGGTCTACTTTTAAAACTTAGGCTGATTCAGTTATATTGCTCTGGAATTTTTCACACCCTTGACAGACATAGTTAAGTCAGCCTAAGCCCTCATACATACACCATTAGGTCAGTAGCAGAATTCTTCTGTGGACTTAGCTAAGGCCTGTCCAGGGGGTTGATTTACTACACTGATGGAAGGGGATTTTCCTTCACTGCAGCAGATGTCCATGCTACAGCACTACAAAGTCATAGCTACAGCATGGCAGCATTCTTCTCTAGGGCTTGCAGTGTAGACATGCCCCAAGAGAGCACCACCTTTCCCTCATAAGAGGTATAACTTAGCCCTTTGAAGAGTTAAAAGGAAAATCTTTGATGTTCAGGTTCCAACTCCCATTGAAAGAGCTCTGAAAGAACAGATTTTCTTCATGAGGTTTTCCCCCCCAACTGAAAAATACATAGAAATGACTTGGGTTATCAAGCAAAGCCCAGAATGTTCCTCTGACTTCCACTTTCCATTGCTTCCTGAAGAAATTCTGTATCCCTTCTTTTGTCCGGCTCAGCGTTCATCAGTGAACATTTATGGGAGACTTACTGCCAGAAACAACAGTGCATATTCTGCTGAAAACTTGCATGGAAATATGTAACATCAACCAAGTTAAAGTCTGTAAAGGGAACAGCAATACATTTTACTACCTAATAGTTTTAAGAAGTTTTCAAGAGTAATCCAAATACTGTTTGCATGTGTGTGTGTGCATATGTATTAAATGTCTGTTCTGTAAGAAATAGAGGGTACTTTGATGTTGACTGGTAGCTGTTAATGGTATCCACATTCAGGATTTTGCATACCAAACCTCCAAGGTTTAACTCTGTGATTATATAACAACCTGGAAAAATTGAACTCTGGCCTGTGTTTCAGCATAGCAATAAGTCTGTGATTCAGGAAAATGAAGAATAATTGAGTGACACAATATCTCAGCCACTTCTCTAACATTTTTGGATGCGGTTCAGACCAAAGGAAGATTGTGTTACTGCTTGTATTATAACCCTATGTGCCTCAAAATCCTTTTGCTACTTGTGATTCCCTGCCTGGGACATGCATGTAACCAGCAGCCAGCATGCACTTTAAGCTCAGTGTGCTGTACAGCTCCGATTCAACCATTTGAGCCCACATTTGCCAAGAGCTCCAACATTCAGATAAATGAGATCTGTTTTCTCCTTTAAGGAGACAAAGCCCATCAGCTTTCCACATTAACTGAGGCTGACGTTCACTTTACTGCAAACACAGCACTACTGCTTTAGATTAATAGTAAAACAAGTATATTAGCAAAAGGAGATTGTTTTTTACTTCTATTTCCTAGTAACCATTTCCAACTTTCTCTCTTATACTTGAACTCATTTAAAATTCAGTCATCCAAAAGTCTAAAACTTAATATAGCAAGGTTAAGTTCAAGGCAGCTTTTCTTACCTGTGGTCTACAGTGACAGGCTGCTCCCCACATCTGGCCTGGTGTACCACTGTGACCCCCAATCTCTACTCCTGAATGCTGATTCACTCCGCTTAGCCAGGTGACCACTCTCTCCTGAGTCAGTCGACACCAGCCTTCTGCTTATGATTGGTCCCAGGCAGCGGGCATGTGCTTACCAGCCACACATAGGAAAGCCCCTCCAGCCCCACATACCCCAATGGGAACAGCTTTTTTACAACTAATTGGGACTGCCCCGAATCATACACTCATGTCTGTCCATTTAACAATGAAATGGAACATATCCAGCCCCCCATTTCTCACACCCTCTAATGTTCACACAGCTTTAGAGTTCACACTACTTTCTTGATTAGGATATGATTTTAATTGCATATAACACAAATCAATGCACAATTATTTAATAAATGAGTTAGCGGTTGCCACAAGTGAAATAAAAGTTATAACATGCATGCTAAACCTAAAACACTACTACAAATATGCTCATCTCGCCCCTCAAGTTCGGCTAAGATGGTTTGCAGCCATCTCTGCCTCCTTCAGGCAGGGCACAGTACTTCTTGTTGATGTTTCAAGATGAAGTTTTCCAGGCAAAAAGCCTCAAGCCATTCAAAGTAACTCTGTTTCCAGACCCCCCGACCCCTCCTTTTCTGTGCTGCTGTGTGCTCTTTACTTCTACTTGAGCCAGAGGGAGGACATTTGCATTGCATTCATTGCCTATGTCATGTAATTCTCCAGCATCTGTGCTAGAGTTAGTCCTGAGGGTCTGTGCTATATAACATGCTTCATCCCTATACACATAGCTGATGCAGCAGGAAACATGATACCATAGTAGTCATGTAGAATAGGTTATGAGCATTCATAAAGGAGGCTTGCATGGTGTATTGGGCATCAAGCCATACAATCACAGTGCAAAAGTGAACAGGAAAGTTACATAAATCATACCCTAGGGGTATATAGATGTATAGCCTGTGACATCTGCCAACAAGATTGTGGCTGAACCCCCTTCTTAGTCAGGATCTCTTCCAGGGGCCCAAAAATGCCTGTCCCTTTGTCTTGGTGGAAAGAACTTGAGCTTTTCTGCTCCCTTCTTTTATATTCCAGTGATCCTTTGAAATGGAGTCTTCTGAAGTAAAGTTGAGTCAAGCAATGAGGAAGGCGAAATGTAATCTGTTCATAAAGGAGGCTCTATGCTCTCTTCCTCCTCCCTGTTATATTTGCTAAAATGCCAATTGTTTGGTTTCCTGCAATCTCCTCCCCCCTCCCTTTATAGGTCTGTTTACTACTTAGATGTAAATTGATTTATATGTCAATATGTAAACACATTCCTGTGTTTAGTCTAGGTCTGTTTATCAACTTTTGCCTAGGGGACAGCGGTCTGGTTTTAAACAAGTAACATTATACCAGGGGAATTCATAACTATCTACTGTGACAACATAAATTTCACCAAATTATTGACCACCAAGTTAGTTTTCAAATGATACTTCACAAGGCATATTTTGTATAAAGACAATTAATATAGTGTTTAGCTTGTGAAATACTGGGTGTTTTGAGTCACATCTTAGTAGGCTCTGCAGTTGCAGAGAGCTGCACCATCAAAGGTCTCCCCTCTCTTACTGATAAATGGCCATTTTGTCTAATGACAGGAAGAGATTCCAGGAGAAATCCCTTGGTGAAACATTCTAACTTGTATTATTTCCAGTTTGAAGGGTGTAGCCCATTATTACAGCTAAAACAGTCTTCTTGGGGTAGGGGACACAGAGCATAGAAATAGCTATGGATGACTGTAGCAGGCTGCTGAGCTAGCCCCTGCTCCAGAGCCCTAATTAAGGAGAAAGTGAGGCCAGCTGGGCAATGAAAGCAGTTGGTAGGCTCATTAGCAAGACCCCCATAAAGCTCCCAGGCAGGAAGTGGAAAGGGAGGAGCAACCAAGAGCACTCTGCTGATGGAAAAAGCTGTCTGAAGTAGAGGTATAGCTTCTCTGATACCTGGCAAAGCTCCTGGGGCTGTTAAGTGAATACTGTCTGTATATAGTTGTTGGTGGGTTACTGAACACAAATAACCTGCGCTGTTGATACTTAAAGTTGGAGTCTGCCTGCACCTGGTGGGGGATGAGGACCAGATCAGTGGGGGGAGTCTGGCATGAGTCATCTACCATGACAAAATGAATAACAGGGATGAGAGTGCAGATTATAGAGACAACACAAGGGACTCGGAGGTGGGTGTAGAGCAGTGACCCTCATAATACCCACTGCTCCAAAAAGAAGTCAGAAAAGTCAGTGGACACCCCAAAGGAAGTCAACTCAGGTCTGGACAAGGTATGGGCCCTACACTTCCAGAGTGCCCCTAGCACCACTTTCACCTTATTGCTTCTCCTTATCTGTTATGTGGTCATGTTGACCCAGAGCCAGGAGATGGTACGTGGTGAGGACACTGGGTGAAAAGTGACATTACCCAGCGATGGACAATGAAGTCTGTTAATTCAAATGACAAATGAGAGGCAGCAACACTCCAAATACCTCATGATTGCTCTTCATCCTCAGTCATGTCCTAGAATGACTCTTTCCCCTTCCCCCCAAAAAGGAAAATAGTTCAATTTCTATGTCTGTTCAATATTTGGCCTCAGCTGTGGTAGCTAACATTAATGAATGCTAAAAACAGTACTATTTTATAATGTCCACTAGTGAATGGACTGAAGTCAGTCATTCATTTCACATGAGGATAATGGACAGCAGTTAGATGGTAAAGACTTCTGGACTGGATTTGACATAGTGATGGAGAGGTAAATAATTCCTTATCTCCTCATTGTCCCCCAGCTCTGAGACATATACTTATAAAAGTGACTGTCACATTTTTCCATTTTTTGTTCATATGTACAAAGTTGCAAGTTTTGCAAACTTTGAAATCTACTTTTGGAGCTTGGAGGGTTTACAAAATTAGTTTGTACTGTACTTGTAAAACAAAATACCTATAATTTTAACTCACTGCCTCCACCCTCTTAGAGAATAAATTCAGCTAGGGTTATTTTAAAGGGAAATCTGCATTATATGTTTGAAATTAAAAATTCATCCAAAGTTCACTCATCTTTATTTCAAATACAGCTTTTTTTTTTTTTTTTTTTTTTAAATGCATGTTCTAATAGGAATAGCACCAGCAGTTGCTCTAATGAGGAAATAAATACAATAGCTGTCTATCCTTATGCTTTAGAATATAAATGGATCACAAGCTGTGTGGGAGAGAATTTGCCCCACACCAACCTCCATAGTTCAGTACTGAACAATTAGGTGCTTTATGGGACTTTGATGCTTGCTTTTGAGACATTAGTCATTAGCCACTGTTGGAGACAGGATATAGGATTAGATGGCTATTGGCCTATTTCAATGTGGAAATTTACAGGTTTCCTATGTTTTATTCAGTTTGATTTATTCAAGGTTAATTGACTGCTCTGTTGCTTAAAAAGTTTCTATTTTTGCATATGCTGGTTCATCTGACACTTAAACTCTCAAATGTCAACAACAGGGTAAAAAAAGTGTTTTGTATTAAATCAGACTGTTCTTTAACTACTGAATACAATAGAATCCCAATTATCTGGATTCCTGCTGTCAGCCCCTCCCTTTCTAAAGCTGCCAGCATAGCAGCCTATTCTGCACACATTTGTCTAGGTTTCCAAATATTTGGTGTTGCTACAATGGATTAGGCAATTAGGATTCCACTCTACCTACAATCCCATATTGGGCTAGTGGTCTGGCTAGTCTTGTCTCTGACAGTGATCAATAATAGATGCTTCACAGGAAGGGGCAAGAAACCATAGAACTGATATGTAGCTGGCTGCAATTCTGAGCCAGTTTCTCCCTGCTGACCATTTAAATTATTTCTACCCAGACTAGCAGGAAACCTTACAAAGAAAACTTGAAACAAAAGCTTTCACAAGAAAACATCCATTTCTCCCCAGGCATCTCTGCTGGGGTGTGGTATTCCCAATGGTCCTCCACAGTTTGGAGACAAAATCCAGAGTTCAAGCTCATTCTCCCACACCTTGGAGACGGATTACCTTGTAGTCCTCGTCTTAACTAGCATGTTCTGGATGATTAAGAGGGCAAAAAATAGACTATATATTCTGCCCTCCTTTCCAGAACTTGTCGTGAGTGGCAGAGAGAGGAATCCTGTCCTACACTACAAGGCACCAAGTTGCAGGGTTTAAAGGAACAATTGGTAAATTATTACCTCCTGTCACCATCTGCCTCTGTCATTCCCTGGGTCTCTATCTGCCCCAGAGTTCCTGTTATAGGATCGTCTGGCCCCTGAGACTTCCCCCTCTGGCTGCAGGCCCAGTTACTATATTACACTCCTTCTTAGGGCAGTTCCATGTTTCTACCCTTCAGATCTTGTGAAAGCTGAGCTCTGCCACATTGGCACAATATTTCTTAGAGCAGTGCCAGACTGTAAAGCCAAAAAGCTATAAGGCTTACCACTGGGTAATTCATGTGTTCGTTTCTTTCATAGCTTCAAACCACCACAAAAGTGCATGAATAGTAACTAAAGTGAATGGTTTTCTCCATAGCACTACTACTACCAAAATGCCAGGAATTCCTTCTGTAGAATGCAGCTTGTGATGCATTTCTCAAGCAGTGAGTTTTGACAGCAAATCTTATGACTTATAGTTAGGGTGGGGTTCTACTCTTCAGATTTTTGTGAGGGAATAGCCCCCAAACCTCCATGAAGCATCCATGTGCAACACAAACAAAATGATCAGATCAGAACTATGAAATGCAGACTGAGAACACAGAATTTCTTTCAAACTATTTAATGTTCTTTTCCACAGAATAATCCAATTCACTCATTTTGGCAAAAACTAGCTTCTTTTATCAATTTAGTTGGTGGGGAACTAGAGTAGCATTTTAGGCTACAAATAGTCATAGTATCCTAATAATGCCCAAAACTTTCTCACTTGTTTGCTTGTGCTGAGAATGTAACACTTCTTTGTCCATGAGGAGTTGATTGAATGCATCCATTCCCCACCAAATAGCTCAGACAGTAGGTCTCTTGATTCCCAGATCTACTTTTCTTAGGTTTTCTGTTGAGCTTAGCTTCTGTCAGACACTGGAGAAATGCAGAAACATGGTATATATGGGAATGCCAGTTTGTGCTAAAGATCACTATGTTGTCTAGGTAGCCTGTTGCAGATTTCTGATTATGCCTCAGTATGTATAATCTGTAGATCCCTGGAAAATGGTGGACACTCTGTAGCTCAAATGGCAGTTTGGTCAATTTAAATAAATGTACACAGGTAGCAAAAGTGATTTTTCTCCAAGGATTCTATGAAGGCGATCTAGTAACATCAAACCCAAGGTAACTGTAACTGAACTTCCTAATCAAGGTAAATTTATATATGCATGACATAGGTTAAGGCAAAATCTTATTTACACTTTGAAAATGCATACAGAAATGTATTATCTGATAAGAACATAAGAATGGTCATACTTGGTCAGACCAATGGTTATTCTAGCCCAATATTCTGTCTTTCAACGGTGACCAATGCCAAGCATTTGAGAGGGTATGAACAGAACAGGTAATCATCAAGCGATCCATCCCATTTGTTGCCCATTTCCAGCTTCTGGCAAACAGACACTTCATGGGGACACTTCCTGCATATGTCTACACTGGAGGCTCTGTTAAGTTGTCTTAACAAGGTCGACTTTAAGTTGACTTAGAGAGTCCACATTAAAAACTCCTGTTGACTGCCTGCATCCACACTGGCAGGTGCTACGTTGACTGAGGAGTGGTGCATTGTGGGTAGCTGGGAGGGAGCCTGGAGGCCAATTAGTTCAACTTAAGGGCTTCCCCATCTAAATTGGCTTAAGTTGACTTAATAAGGTCGATTTAAGCGATAAGTCGAACATAAGAGGTGGCATTATTAAGTTGACTTAAGGAAGCGCTTGAGTCGACTTAAAAGCCCAATGTGGATGCAGCTGTCTGTAGGTCAACTTAACCTTCCTTAAATTGACCTAAGGCTCCAGTGTAGACGTACCCATGGCTTTGCATCCCTACCCATGCTGACTAATAGCAATTGATGGAGCTATCTTTAATTAACTTACCTGGCAAAGAGTTCCATAAGTTGACTGTATGTTGTTAAGAAATATTTCCTTTTATTTTAAACCTGCTACCTATTAATCTCATTTGCTGTTCCCTAGTTCTTGTTTTATGAGAAGGATTAAATAATGCTTCTTTATTTGCTTTCTTCACACTAGTCATGATTTTTAGATATCTGTCATATTGCCTATTAGTCATTTCTTTTCCAAGATGAGAAGCCCCAGTCTTATAAATCTCTCATCATATAGAAGCTGTTCTATACCCTAATAATTTTTGTTCCCAATTTCTGTACCTTTTCCAATTCTTTTTAGAGATGGGGTGACCAGATATGCATGCAGTATTCAAGATGTGGGCATACCATGGGTTTATATAGAAGTAATATGATATTTTCTGTCTTCTCTTTCCTAACGATTCCTGACATTACTGACTTTGACTGCTGCTGCACATTGAGAGGGATAGTTTCAAAGAACTACCCACAATGACGCTCTCGGCTCCCTTCACCTCCCTCCTCCTAGGTTGGCCCCTCAGTGCCTCCAGTACACCCTATCCCTCCTCCCAAGATGGGCCAAGCCAGCCTGGCAATTCTCCCACCTTACTTTGGCCCTTCAGGACATGATGGGAGGAGTGGCTCTGAGGGGGGCCCTTCAGAGCCCCCTGTATTCCTTACCCCTCACTCCCCACCCCTTGTGAAGGGCCAGCCCTGGTGTAGTATGGTGTGGTTCCCCAGCTATTCCATTTACCTACTGCTTCAGCCCAGCTGGAGTAGCCTCAGCCCCCTCCTGCCCTTGGGCTGGAAGAGAAGAGCTGTTTTCCCCACAAGCTGTCCAGGATTGCAGGAGACAGACACTTGCTGCTCCACCCCAGCTCACTCAGGGCTGGAGGGGAAGGACTGTTTCCCCCCTACCCCCACAAGCCAGTTAGGTCTGGAGCAGTGGGGGGGTGGTGGCTACTGCTTCCTCCTGGTGGGCCAGATTGCAGCCTGTGGTGAGCTGGACTTTGGCCCATGGGCTGCTGATTGGATAAACCTGCTATAAATGGTTTTGTGGCCAGTGTGAGGCAGGCACCCTGCCATAGTGCCCTTATCTCTCTTTTCTTACAGAATAATTCTCATAATCAGTATAAAAATGTAAGCCTATTTTGAAAGCTCATTGTCTTACTATTTTGTGCCAGTGGGTTCCATGGGTTAATAATGTGTTGTACTAATAAGTATTTTACCAGTTTTAAATTTAACTCTATTCCACTGAATACCCCTTTCCCCATCTTCGTAGAGTCTGACGAAGTGGGACTTTCTCCCATGAAAGCTCATGCGATAAATACATTTGTTAATCTTTAAAAGTGCAACAGGACTTCTTGTTTGTTTTGATGAACTAGACTAACACGGCTACCCCTTTGGAACTTATCTAAATAGGAGCTCTTGACTTTGTCTTTTCACTATTCATTATTTATTTCTATCTATATATTGTCTCCTCCAATTCTTCTCCTCTCTAAACAGCCTCAATCTTGTCAATCTACCTTCATATGAAAATTTTTCTACAGCTCTTATTTCATTGTTCATCTTGGAGCCTCTTCAATTTCTGCCTCTTTTTTTTTTTTTTTTGATGGGTTGTTAATCCCTCTGGATGCACTCCAACTAATGAACTGTCTCCAGTGTGTTGCATCAGACCCAGCTAATGTTTGCATCTCACATGCTTTCAAGTCCCTGGAGCCCTGGCAACATCTAGTCACTGTCTAATTCTGGGCCTCTCGGGCATACTTCAGGGGTGCACTCTCCCTGACTGGGCCACCTTCTTTGGGAGGTGGGACTCTACAGAGCAACTGCTCTAGGCCTGGAGACCAGTGATAAATCTTTGACATCTCAATGATCCATGCTGTATCTTCTGTTTCCATGTTGGAATGGCTCCCCTTGCTCAGATAAGTTATCACTTTAAAGATCATTCTGACATATTTTTCCTATTCTTGAAATGGGGATTTTCCATACTCTAACTAAGTGTGGGACTCGTGGACAGAGGATAAATCAGTAGTTCAGCTGGGAACAGTTCCATTGTTTCTCAGCTCTACCAGGGTACAGCTATTCAGTGTTGCCAATTCCTTGATGACTGGGTTTTGGCTTTCCAGACATAGAATGTTCCTGCTACAAAAAGCAGTTTCTAATTCAGTTACTATCATAAATGCTATTCATAAAATAAAAAGGAAATCATAGGCTGACTGACTATCAAAGGGTGACCAATATTCCAGATATGGACATGTCATTGAGCTAATAATTCCTGGAAATCTTTATATCTGAGAAGGGGAGAGCTAAAATGGATCCTTTTGTTTTAAAATAAAGAACTGGAATTTCATGTAGATTACACTTTGAAATTTACTTATAGATCATGGTGCTTCCCTCCATTTATAACTGTATACCTGTTCCTTTGTGGTGAGTGTAAAGAGCAAAACCTACATGAATAATTGCAATCTTTAAATCAAGGGGTATTGGGGGGACAAATTCTCAATCTAATCACATCAGGCAGACCAAAAAGCAAGCTCTTTGTTCACCTCCCTCAACCATAACTATAGCAGCTGGATTCTTAAATTTCACATTACTAGTACAATATTCTTAGTTTATAGCCGAGTTTGGGCCCTGGTATTACTTTATATGATACAATCAGATGTTCTACCACAATTACCTTATGTCTAACTTTGAGAATTATGAAAACTCCCAACGCAGCTCTTTTCATACCCCTTATAGACTTTGGAAAGAATAAAATTAAAAGACTAATTAACATTATGTAAAGACAGCAAAATTTTCCATTAACAAGATTTCACCCCCAACCTCTCTTCAACGTAACATTCTTTAGCTTTAGTGCTGCTTTTCCTTAAGGAGACTGCAGCAATCAGGGACAAACAGCAGGCATTCACAGAATACTGAAATGTTTATCAGTCATTTTAGGAAGGGCATAATCAATATTTATTCTAGTCACTGTTAATTCTCTGCAAAAAGAGAGCCTATCATGTCCCTTTGATGCCACCACTTTTTCTTTACACTAATGTGATTTGAAGACTGCTAGTTTTACCTGATTAATTATAAAAAGTGGCCAAATAGACTGTACATATGAACTGCATTTTAAAACAAACTTTGGTCTTGTGTGGGTGGGAAGAAGAAGAGCATTGGACTTCTCCCGCCCCCCTCCTCCAAGTTAGTTTGAGTCAGGGAAAAAGAGCTTTCCCCCTCCCGTTCTTGTTTGTGGGTCCTAACAGGAGCTTAATATTTAATAACAGCAAGAATAGAAATAGGTAAAGAGTGAGAAATTATTCATAAAATATTTCAGCACCTTCTAAATTAGAATCTCTCCAACCTGGCTCAGGCCTTTTTCGGCTTCCGTTTCATTAATATGTTTGGAGTGAAGTTTTATTCATAAGAATGTCTGAAAAACTAATTTTGTGCCAGACCCTGGATTAGTTTAATCAGAAAGTGAAATTCATCAAGTTACCAAACAAAAATATTTTTGACTGAGGTAGGTGAGGAACCCAATTTTGATTTCTCTTCCATTGGATTTTACACCAGTGTAACTGGACTTCAGTGTATGTAGTCTTGATTTATTCTAGTATAAATGGGAGGAGAATCCTATATTTTTCTAGGGGCTGGGACTTCCAGTCAGGGAACAGAAGCAATGCCACAATTTTAGTTGCCCAATCACACAGCACTTATATGTACCACAAACATGGATTACTAGTAAGAGTACTCAGTGTGGAATTTGTGTGCCATGGTGAGATTAAAATTTGTTTCCACAAAATATTTAGAAAAAAAAAAAAAAAGACATGCATGGACACTTTGCAAAGAGAAAAATGGGTTAACAGCCTAATCCAAAACCCATTGAAATGAGTAGTAGTGTTTCCTTTGATTTCAGTGGGTTTTAGACTCTTGCCTACATCTAAGAAAGTTTGTTGCAGAAGGTTCACCTCACTCTAATCAGGAAAAATGCAGCTCACAAACTGGCTTGTTACCCCCAAGAGCATTCAACATCCTCCACTGAAATTCACCAGAAGGCTTAGAGAGGAATGTGTTGGAGCTAATTGAAAATTAGAATTTATGTTCTGCTTCAATTTTTAATATTTCAACATTTCCATGCTGAATCAGGCCAAAAGGTCAACATCAAAGATTTTTGAGAAATCAGAAATTCAATTAAAAAAAAAATGAAATGTCACATTTAATTCCAGTTCCACATTATACTTCATTTCCTTGAGCTATTGCAGCATCTCATGCCTCCTTTCTTCCCTATAGCCCTGGTTTCCTGGCTAGACTACATCTCCCTTAATGTACTTTTGCAACTGAGCCAGAAGGAAGACCATGGTGCATCAAGGGAAATGTAGTCCAGTCCAGGAGCATGACTCATGGGGGGAGGAGAGGAGAAAGAGGCACCACAAATTATCAGATGCACACAGATTAATGTTGAACTAACTCAAACTTGATTTTGCAGGAACAATACTCTGTTAGGAAAAACATTGCCATTGTTTATGTGATTTACATTTATTCTATACATCCATTCACTTGTAGCTATTTTTGCATTTACAAATATCCTAGGTGGTGAGTGAAGATGTTTTTAAACCAAAATGAAATTTCACAACGTGTTCAGAGTTTACACACAACTGAGGGGAGAAAAATGATGAAGGAAAAAGCAGATCCTACTCTAAAGAAATCCATGCAAATATGCTTTGCCAAAATAGTGTACCCTTCTGAGAAAGCAGTGCTTAAAGAGAAACATGAGAATGGAGAGAAGTACTCCAGATTTCTACCTCAAATAGTCATAGTGAAATCAAGTAGCACAGTTTTGTTAATAATGCTCAATGAAAAAATATACAAACACCTAGAAAACATGGGGGAAGAAGGAGAGGAAAGGATTAAAGAATATCAATTTTGCTAAAATTCAATGAGAAATTCATATTGTCTAATGTAGTAGTATTCAGATGGGTATCTGTACCCAGCTCCTTAGCAGAAGGGAGGAGCAAAATGGAAAAGGTAGCACAAGCTATACAGGAGTTCATATGGTAGAGTCCCAGAAAAGACTGTAAATGGAAACACTGTCATCCTACAGAGAATGATCAGCCCATCTTTCTTCATCTGATGGCAAATAGTTTCAATGACTAGCATTCCAGAAGAGATTTATAAACTCATCAGTTCCCCAAAGAGGGTCTATACACACTAACCTTTGCCACAACATGGGAACTGGCAGGTTATTTACAGATATAAATAACCCTTTAAATGAAACCCCAGGTCAGACTCAGCTCTGCAATCAGATTTTTACTTTCCACACTGCTGCCTTCCAATTTTCCACCATAATCTAATCATTTCCAAAGAAAATCACTCTTTCAATATTTTAATTCTAATTGTTCCCTTACTGCGGGAGAGATAGAAGCAGACCATTGTCCTGAGAAGAATCAGCTAAAATATCACTTTTAAGCCAGTGTGGCAGGGCAAGGCCTAGTCTTTCACTACAGCTCCTGCACCTCTACTAAGCAGCTTGGGTGCGTCTACACTTGTAAATTAAGTCGACTTAAGCTTGCTTAAGTCGACTTAATTTACTCTGCGTCTACACTACACTTTCCTTAAGTCGACTTAAGGAAAAATTAAGTTGACTTTATAAAACCTAGGTTAAAGTCGACTTTGCTAACTAAGTTGACTTTAGAAAGTCATCTTAGCCAGTGTAGACGTGGAGGAGTAGCCCTAAGTCGACTCTAAGTCAACATAGGGTGCTACAGGGCTTCCCCACTGCCTTCCCTGCCAGGGTGGCTGGCACAGCCACAACCTGGTGTCCCCCCAAAGGGCAGGGAAGAGCCCTGCCCACCCTGCCCCTATGCCCTGCCAGGGTCCCTGTCCCCCTTTGCCCCATTGTACCCAGGTACAATGGGGCAAAGGCTGAGCCCCCTGGCACATGGCAAGGGGTGCCCCCCCCGCCACCATGGACCTGTCCCAGGTCCACCTAGCCCTTACAAGTTAACCTAGGCATCCAGTGTGGACACTCTAGGTCGATTTTATAGGGTCCCCTCTAGGTCGACTTAAATTTTAAGTGTGGACATGCTAAGTCGACTTAAAGTCGACTTAAAGTCGACTT
>ML685838.1:2470539-2496619 GCA_007922175.1 Pelusios castaneus
GACTTTGTTAAGTTGACTTTGTTAAGTTGACTTAGCTAAGTAGACCTAAATTAACAAGTGTAGACATAGCCCTTGTTATTGGCTAGTTTCCTTCAGTCCCAATGTCCCCAAGATGGGGGTTGGAAGGGGGGCTTCCCCTCAAACCCTTGTACCTTTTGCTCCTGTAGCCCACAGCAATCACTCTGTGCCAAACACATCTAGCAGTTCTGTTCTAGTCCACACTGCTTCCCCTTCCAACTCCTTTTCAGCTGCACCTCCCTGCCTGAGAAGGAGGCTTTTAAGCATTACAGCAGCTTCCTTGATTGGCTTCAGTTGACCTAATTAACCTGGTGTAACCCTGGCTAGATAACCCAGGGAACACAGATTTACTGAGCCTAGGGCTAATATATACGCCTTCTGTTACTCTCCTATAGCCGTCAGGACTGACCCTGTTACACCAGTTTTGCCAAGCAGAAGAATTTTACTCTGTACATTTTTCACACTTTATCAAACAAGCACAGGCAGCCTGAACATCCATTTGAATTGTGAAGTCATCAGCATGTGCCAACAAGGTATATAAAGCAACTATGCGTATGCAAATTCCAAAGGGGTAGCCGTGTTAGTCTATGTTGTCTATGCGTATGCATTATTCTCCAATATGGAGAAGCCTCCTTACATGGCTTCTCCATTTGCTGAGAAAAGTTCAATGCTAAGGGAATACAACATACTAGACAAAGAACATCTCTGACGCCTTCTTCTATAGAGGAATATTGATCAACGTTATTGATCTGTAAAACATTAATACCTTGAAGTGATACAGGAATGTGACAAGATGAAAAAGTTGTCACAATTCCTTCCCAAATACATGTAAGGTTCTAAACAAATACTTATAATCAACTTTATCAAAAGCTTAAGAAGACTTTGTAGGTCTCTAATGTGATTCCTCCCACCCCCCAAAATAGTAAAGATGTTGTAAAAAAAGAAAATAACAAGAGTCAGAACCTGAATGCATTTCTTGTCATAATGTGGTGCCAGGATCATTCCTGGCACAGGGTGCTTCGTGAAATTACTCCAGAGGTACACTCTGATTAGTTTATTAGTAGCCATCCAGAAGTGATGCACACAGTCAGCACTAATTTAAGATTTAGTAAGACTTAACCTCTTTCAAAATGTCTTGGAGAACATTTCTTTCAGAACAGAAAAGCAAGCTATTAAGAAGCTTGCATAACTTTAACAGTTCCTAAAAGCCTGCTTAGCTTTGCAAACAACGTTCCTTAAACAAAAGCATTTTCTACTATCAAAACTGTCAAATGAAATGTGTCTCAGAAGAAGAAACAGCATTTTGAAAACACCAAGTCAGGAAAATAAGCTTCAGCCTCAACACCTCCACTTTCCTATACAAAGCCATTAATTTCCTTTGTTATACAGCCCCTCCCCCCATCCATCTGTCTTACTGGGACATTAGAGACACCAGAGCTAACAGAGAAGCCATCTTCCTCTCCTAACTCCAAAATCTCAGGGATACCTGAGATCTACTGCCACCATAGCTTTCTAGACAGACAGGCATGGAAGGTTCTTCCATAGGTATTTTACCTCTCTGAGCATAGGATCTCAGCTGCCTCCAAACTGAGCTACCACCACACTCAAATGTTACATCCAGAGGGTCCATGACACTTGAATGAGTGTTTTGAATTGCCATGCATAGAGCAATAGGAAATAAGTAATGTTTCAGTCCTCCCCATGATGAGGACAGTCATAGTTTTCTTATAGACCTAATACACACTTATCACTCCTGAACACTTGTCCATGACATGCTTCTGTAATCCTATCATTTAAATCTGTTTATCATATATTGATTGTATATGAATTGACCACAACACCACATAACACAGTGATAAATGGATGACAAAATGAAGTAATTGGCTACAACAAAAATGGATGATAAACATGGCTGTGCTAGGGACAGTGAATAGATAATAACTGAGTTTTAAAAAGGGGAAATAGGCAAAACACTTCTTAATTTTCATTAGAAGTTAGTTCTGATCTGAATTGGTTTTAGACTGCCATCTTTGAAAAGTGACAGGGTGCACATAGGCAGATATAAGTAGAGTATGGGAGCATCTGAAATCTTCTATATTTATATATTTAAGGAAGTTTTATGGCCAGGGTAATGCAGGAGTCAGACTAGATGATCATAGTGGTTCCCTCTAAATTTAAAATCTATTAATCGAGTGATAAGTGTGCCCTAACTGTTCAGTCTCTAGTTCACTCGCATTCTTCGTTTATCATATCCTTCAATCCCCTATTCTTCAGAAAAAAATCCTGTTGTATTATGAAAACAAAGGTTGTAGAAGAAAGACTACAAGTGAAATCTTGGTCCTGTTGAACACAATTGCAAAACCCTCATCGATTTCAATAAGGCCAGGATTTCAGTATAAAAGCAAATTAAATTAATGGTAGCCAAAAGCCAAATAGGAGAGTGAGATTTTAGAAATATATAAAAGAGGAAGTGTAATGAGAAAGTAAGTATTTAGATAAATGAAGAGGTGGATAAAATGAATTAATGACCAAAATAGGTAAGACACTAATCTTTTCAAATCAACTTTGACAAAAAATATGAAAATTAAAAGTTTGAGCAAGTCTTAAGCAAGGAGAATTACTTATGAGCAAAGGTGGCAGAAATGGACCCCAACGGAGAATTTTCAAAGCAGAAAATTATAAGATTTATCTTCGGGGGAATAATTAAAACCTCAGATATTCATTTATAAGAATAACCTAGGAAAGCCATAATGCTGACAGAGATGTGGGGCATGTTGGACAGCAAATTGCACATCGATTTTTAATGTAACATGACTGCAAAAATAGCAAATACTATTTTATATTGAATATGCAGAAAAACATGTTGTCAGAGTAGGGCAATAAATGTCTTTCCTTATAGGGCTCAGGTATGAGGGCATGTGGAAAACTGCCTTCAGTTTCAGGCAGTGTGACCAGAAATATACTGACAAATTGAATGGAGGGAGTTCAGAGAAGAGCAGTAAAACTCATCAGGTGGCTGAAAGAAATGGCTTATTGGGAAAGACTAAAAAAAAAAAAGAGTTAATTTGGTGAAAGGATGCCTAGATGGCAGGGGGATAATAACATGTGAAATCTACAAATATTTGAAGGGTAAATAGTCCTTTTGTAATGCTGTAATATTCCATCTTTGCTAAATGGTAAATAGTTCAACTAAATGGCAAATATTTCTATTATAGCATAATATTTACCCCACAAATATTGAAGGGTAAATAGTTCTGAAGCGTAAATATTCCCTGGATAGAAAAGTATCATTTAGAGTGGTGCATGGAGATTAACTAGGGGCAAAGGAATGACATTTAAGACAGGGTATTTAGCATGATATTAGGAAAACCTTCCTGACAGGGAGGTATGTTGTATTTTTCTAAAAAATAGTTCCATGCTCTGAGTACAAATACACTCAATAACCAAAACCACAGGAATCCAACAGAAACCCAAACATACTTCACAAGCCCCAAGATCAATGGATTTGCATTCCAAAAAGCAAAACAAAACAAAAATAAACAAAATACCCTTCAAGCAAACCAACTTCAACAACACAGAATGCCACATAGTCTGAAAAATCAACAAAATCTAAACAATGAAACCAAATGTACAGTTTCCCACAGCAGCCCTGTAGGGTAGGCAAAAAATCAGCAGCAACTCTGTTCCTGTGATCCCACTGTTCTGCCACAATAGCGAGAACAGGCCCTGTTTGATCAGTGAGTATTAAAAAAAATATTCCTCCAGCATTGCTCTGCTGCCACTGCATCTTTGTTCAGCTCATATTTGCTGCTGCTCACTCAGCTATCTGGAGAGTCCAGTTCACCATCTCATCAATCTGCTAACTCCCTGGCTTTTGGCATCCATCTCTCAGGCTATGTCTACACTTGAAAAGTTAACTCGACTTTATTAAGTCGACTTAACTTTTCAAGTGTAGACATAGCCCCTTTTCGACTTTATTAAGTTGACTTAACACTTTAAGTCGACTTAATAAGGTGGATTTAGGCACTAATCCCCGTCTACACTGGCTTAAGTCAACCTAATAAGTGTTAAGTCAACCTAAATCGAGGTGTTATTAAGTCAACTTAACTTTTCCTTAAATCGACTTAAGGAAATGCTTAAATCGACTTAAGGAAAGCCCAGTGTGGATGCAGAGTAGTTTAAGTTGACTTAAGCTTCCTTAAGTCAACTTAAGCTTCCTTAAGTCGACTTAATTTGTAAGTGTAGACGCACCCTCACTTATCACCAACCATTCTGGGGAACTAAAGGAATCAGGACTGCCAGTACCATCTGATGAATATGGGAAGCGGGGGGAGGTGGGGAATGTAAACAAGTCAGAAACAAAGGATTCCATAAAATCAAGCCACTAGTTTATGAACTGTACATCAATGCTCTCTTTACAAAATTATTTCACATCTTCTCCCAGTTACTGTTCCATTGTGCTGCCCATACACCTTCCAGAAATCTTCAGGACTGACCAAGTACTAAAGCTAACATTTTTCAGGGGCCCTGGCAATGGATCACTGCCTCCAAATCCCCAGGATTAAACATCAAGTCCCTCAGGGCCAGAAAGCCAAATATTATGTTTGGTGTAGGCACGAGGGCCAAGCACCCCCAAAATCTCAAACATACCATATGACATGGAGTCCATCCAATAGGAAACCCAGTACTAGCTGCTTCTACATTAGAGATTCAGACTCTGTTACCACAGTCTAAGCCCTGGTCTTGAACTTTGTGGTCGGATGTGAGAGGCTGTTGTCCAAGAGAAGGAAGAGAGGGATCTTGCATTGCTGGAGATTCGTTATACCACTGGCTGATCTCCCAATACCAAAGGTCCCCATTCCAGGCACAGCACTCCCTGAGGAAAGAGTACTATAAACGGCATCAGAAGGCAACAGTGTCTGTTTATAAGGTATCCTTGCAACTTCCCCCTTCTAGCTACCGCCACTTCTAGGCTCCTGCCCTTCTGTTCTCAAGGTTGTGTCTCAGTCTTGGGCCACCACTGGCCTTCTGGGCTGTAAAAAGATGCTCTGCCTTTTCACTAGGTGAAAGCTCCTCCTGGCAGTCCAGCAGGGACCTTCCACAGTTTATCACAACACTAGGGATTAATCTTACATTCTTTTTAATGGGCTACACTACACTTGAGTTAACATTTCACAATTTATCTCGATTCTGAGCATGATCTTCTAAATTGATTCCCCTGACAAGGCTTCCCCTGCTGTATAGCAGATGAGGGGCTACAACTAACCACATTTCCAAAACCAGCATTTCTGGTGCCTACCTTACTCCCATATCCAAATGTTCCTCCAGCAGGCCCTGTTGGCTTATCTAAGGCCTGGGGAGAAACTTACAGCCTGCAAAGTCTCCTCCTTTATTACCACTATTCCATCTGGCAGATCCTCAATAGCGACTGTCACATGGGCACCCCCAATCTTCTCCTTAGATTTGGCATCACTTGACTCCCTGAACAATGCAGCTACATCGGTCCTTGCCAGAATCTCAGTATCAGCAGATATTGTTCAACAACATCTGCAATTTCTTCAGATACTTCCAGATTACTCATCAATCATTCCTGAGCTTCACTGGCTTGCTAATTGTGCCCACTACCTTTGCCTGGGGCCCTAATGTACTCATAGGTAGCCTGGGAAAGCCAGCACACCAAACCTTAATACATTCTACAGAGTTTACTTTTACTGTGACCCCTTCTTTCAGTCCACACAAACCTTTCTCAACTCTCAACATTCCTGCTCCAGAATGAGAACTCTCAGCCCCGCCCCACTGGAGGCAGCAGCCATCGAGGTCCACTGCCCCGCCCCCTCAGCTGAACAGGAAATCTCCTCCCTAGTAGACAATGGAACAGTCTGTCCCTGGGAGGAATGGGAAGCCTCTTGGGACATTTCAACTTAGACTTGAGAAAGTATCAGAAGATATATTTTAGTGGAAGCAATCACTTGGGTGACCTAATAGGTCTCTTCCATCTCTAACTTCTATGATTATTCAATGACT
The DNA here is from genome assembly GCA_007922175.1 of Pelusios castaneus. NCBI lineage: Eukaryota > Metazoa > Chordata > Testudines > Pelomedusidae > Pelusios > Pelusios castaneus. The sequence goes on from ML685838.1 coordinate 2,476,582, forward strand.
AACATCTTCTTTGTTAATAGCCTCTCTTATAACCTATTCCATATACTTATTGCCCTTTCAGTAACATAATTATTAAAGAATCATTGGCCATCTACTTCTTCCTAATCATTGCAGCAGAATAAACAACATTGTTTGTAGTCTACCTCTGAATACCTCCAGTCTGCTGGAGTTCCACCATTTACTTCCATTTTCCTCCTCTTCAGTTAAATCCCTTTCATTGTCAGAAGTTCACTAGTGTGTGACTGCAGCTGACAGGGAATAAAAAAAAAGAGAGAGAGAGAGAGAAAAGGAGTATCAAGTGTGCTTGGTGAGGGTAGGATTAAAAGAGAAAGGTAGAAGAGGGAAAGTAAAATAAAAGATATAGAAGTATTGAGGGAGGATTTACTTGCATAGATGATTAGCAATGAGGTACAGACCTTTCCCCACTCTTTATTTCACTAATAAATGTCTGAGCCAAAGCAGTAGTGAATGAAATGCTTTTAGAATATAATTGCTGAAGAATCGACAATGTGAAATGAGCTGGTGTCTTTCCAGTTCCTAGTGGACAGATATTACATATATGTCACAAAAACCTCTGTCATAACAGGCACTGATTAGCAACGTTGTTGACAGGTTCAGACGAGACGCCAAAGAATGAATGGCCATGGAGACTGAACTGCCTTAAACAATAGCCCTTAATGCATTGTGTCATAAACCAGCAATGCTAGTGTGGTGCCAGTGAAATACTGTCAATATCAAAAGTCAGATGCTTGCAGAAATTAAGTGCTTTAAAGAAAGTGCCAGCTCAGAAATCCCAATAAGTACTCTTTGGGGGTGGGGCAGAGGCAAAAATAGAGAGAGGAAGTCAAGGAAAGTACTTCGGAGGAGAATGACCCAGTAGGAATATATCAATCATGTACTATTTTATGACTTCTCTGTAGAAAGAAGATTGTTGCATGCAAACTATGTATTACAAGATGAAATAATAACACATGGAGTGTGATGCAAACAAGCTTGAAAAAGTAACAGCAAACGTTCAGAGGAAGAAAGAGCAAATGAATGAAAAGATAAGTGAGCTGACAGCAAATGAATGATTGGAAGGAATATTAAATGGTGACAATCTGACAGAGATATAAAGTTGGTGAACAAAGTATCATCAAACAAACAATACCATAAGAGAGGAGCAGTTCCAGGACCAAAAAAAGCTGAGAAAGAGATTGGGGAAAGGCAAAAAAATAAAAATAAAAAAATAGAGAAGTATATCAGAGAAGATGAGAGAGTGAAACTGACAAAAGGAGAATAAGGAGTAAGAAATCATTTACATTTGATGGTCATTACAACCAGTATTAATTTTAAAAGTACCATAATGTTTAAAAATACTGTTTGCCAGTATAAATGGTACATTTCTAAATCAACATTTTGCTGTTTTCTTTAGCTTCTCTAATGTGAGACTATCATAGAAATCCTGTTCCTGCTACTTCACAAGGTTTGTGCACGTTATCAGCCATATTGCATAATGCTAAATGCACTCAGAATGTTAATGGACAAGTAATGCAGGAGAGCCCATTTTGTAGATTAGATTTCTTAATGGACATTTTGGAAGCAGTGGGAGTAATTAATCTCCACAGTAATGTACCAGTGCCTGTTGCTGTGTTTTTTTTATAATTTCCTTTACGAAGACGGTACTTCTGTTTGTAAGGTGTTTTGTCTGTCTGCTTTATGAACAGTGTATTCTTTGTGTGTGGGGGGTTACTTGTTGATTTGTTTTGTGTGACAAGACCCCCTTAATATCATGGGAAATAGACGTAATTTCACTCATACATTATTATACTGGATGTTTTCTACATCGTGTTAGCAATTTTCCTTAACTTCACATCTGAAAAATTCTCTCTCTCTCTCGAGTATTGTTAGACATCCAATTTCATCAAACACTCAAAGGGTGGAGCTGCCAGAGAAGTCTATGGACCTTTCAACTATTGCTCAGTTCCAGAATTGTTTTTTCCCCCTCAAATAACACTGAAACTCTGTTGTATCTCTCTTTTAACCACACAGACCATCTCCCTCATCATAAATGTACTTGGGTTTTAGAACCATGTAGTTATATCTTAATCACACTCCTAATGTAATGTCTTTGAACAAACTGAGATGAAGGCAGCCATGTTACTTTTAAACCAAGTGAAGGAAGGTTAAAACAATTTTCTTGACAGTACTTGTCAAAGGATTCCTTTCAGTGATCCATAGCAGAAGACTCTGTTGAGACTTCATGTAGGCTGTACCCGGTTATTAGCATTAGTATTCACCAATAATCCTGTTTTATACACTTCTGCTATTCTTGAAGTAAGTGAGAATATTGTAACATATTTCCGTGAGAGCATGAGCAGACCCATAGATACAAATTAAACACTGGAATAAGTAGACATAATTTTGTTAAAACACCCATCAAATTAATGAGAGTTTGTGGGTGAAATGGAATTTTTTGCAAATCAGGCCACTGGCATATGTACCTATATGTGGACTTAGGATCCAAACTTTAACACTTACTTTTCAAAACTTGGTCTATATGTCTTAGATTGTTTTTTTGAGAGTGCTGAAGTGAGTTGTACAAAAATAATTGTATTTGGGGTTTCTGATTGATATTCTTTTGAGCTCTTGGTTTATGTTGTTGCAAACCTCCCTTAGTGCTATTCTAAATGAGGTAATGTTCATGGTTCTGGACTATATAAAGCAATAAGAATCTGCTGAAAAAGACTGAGTGTCATATGTAGCTAGTGTAATGCAAGACTACCACTATTTATGTCATGTATCAAGTTTGTTCTGTTACTATATTTTGAGAGGATAAAATAGTATTTATGGAGATGGGGTATAACATTTTGAACCGATTCAATGACTTACTTGTACTGCTTTGAAAAGGGGGAATGTATGAGTTTCCAATGGGTGCTTTTGAGTTAAATATTAAAACGTAAGCCATAAGCAAGAGAAAATATATTTTTTTTCTTTCTCAACTAGGACATAACCAGTTGTTTGAAACTTTCTATTGCATTGTCTAACGACATCACATTACAGAGAGAGCTAAGAAAAATAAAGATCATTTCACTGGGTTGGGACTGTAAGGTTACTCCTTCAGATAAATTATTCACCTGTGTCAAAAAGGAAAGACATGATTGGGTACATCTAGTATCATGTTGATCGAATCAATGATTTGAAGACGATTATTATTTTTGTAGATTATGATTGGCTGAATTCATTTCCTGGGATAATTCTTTATATCAGCTAATGAGGATGATTAGGTTTTCTTGATGGACATGAACATCTACAGTGTATTTTCCTAGTGTAGCAAGAAAATCCATTTATTAGTAGTGGGAAATGGGAGAAATAAGCCTGTCTGCCTCTACTAATGTTTAGAACCAATTTAATGACTTCTGGAATACATTTTAAATGTCAGGTTTCATGTTAAAGATTCTTGGTATTTAATTTATTAAAGTAAAACCTTAAGAATCTTTTAAATAGGTTTTTTCTTTACAATAACTACAGGACTCTGTGTTTTTTTACACTAAATACACAGGATATTTTAAAAACAAGTGTATCTTTAGTTTTCAAAAGTTTGACTCAGTCTAATTCTGCATATTTGGAAAAAATGCATGCATACAACTGATAGTTAACATGAAGGGTAGAAATGACAGCCTGTAAGGATTTATCATTGGTAATGAGCTTGGCCAAAAAAACATGTAATGATATGCTGCTTTCCTTAATGCAGAAGGCAGGAAAATGCTCCTTTATTCGTATGATTAGCATCTTGTCCAGTTTAGGATGAGTAAAGAGTAGCTTTCAGCTCAGAGGAGCTTAACCAAGATCCTTTACTGTCTCAACCAAGTGGGACCGAGACTACCTCAACTTGTAGGCAGGGCTAATAACAGTATATGCAGTATAAGGGTTACGTTCACGTTTGCTCTCTGGTGAAATGTAGGGACACACAGTGCCTAAGGAATTCTTCTAATTGGCCTATTCCAGCCACTTGTTTGGCAGATTGTAGAAAGGGGATTGTTGCCTCTGTAGTACCCCATTATAGTTGAGTAGGGCTCTGCTGTGGCCTGTTTCAATTTCCCCTCTAATGTGGTCACATAAACAGCCTGGCTAAGGAGAAGCCCAACACTCTCCTGTACAGCAGAGTACCTGTCATGGAGAAAACCTTCTGAAAGGTGCACTTATACAAAGGTTTAAAGGATCTTGCCTTAGAGCCCAGATGTAACTTAGAAAACCTTAAAGAAAAGTCGCTAGGTTCCAGCAGCAGTTCCTTCTATTGTAAGACCTCAGGCTTTTCTGCTGTCTGGAGACCTCTGCAGTCTTTCCATGTTTGTTCAGGGTTTTTTTCTCAGGCCTCTCTGGCCAGACAGCTTTTGCTTAGTTCAAGGTCCCTAGAAGCCCTTTTTCTTCGGGGTTTCCTTTCTCCTCAAGAGCTTCTTCCATCACCTCAGCTGGACTCTTTTTTTTAATGCCCACTTGCTTGTTCATTAGTTAACTGCTTTACAGCTACTTAGGCACTTAAATCTCTCCGAGTAGACCTGGGATGGCTCATTCCCTTTGGCGGAGCCTGTCACAAATTGACTGGGCATCATGCTCCTTTAAAGGGCTAGCTGCCACCAGCCTCGAAGGTGCTGTTTCCTATTCATTTTAAATTCCTGGACTGTTTGTCTTTCTTCATTGCTTCTTCAGCATCTTCTTAGTGGCTATTTTGATTTTATCTGTACCTCTAGATATAGAAGATGCTGCATGGTGCTGTAATATCCTTTTGTACAGAAACCAAGAACATGTAGACAGAACTACACCGTTCCCAGGGATGAGGTTAGCAGGCTCCCAGCACTGAATTTAGGTTACATGAAAGGGTCAAACCACCATCGCCCTTCACTCAAGTAAAAAGAGGCTCTTGTGTAAACCCAAGAGATCTGTTATGTATTTGGAAGGTTTTGCAGAATACCCCTCTGGGGCTGTAATTATTTCATTTAGGTCTCTGCTCCATACAGCATTAATGACAAATAGGGTACTCCATTATTCTTTCTCTAAAGGAGAACGTTATACAGAAACCCACCTAGTGCTGGGGGCCAGGAACTCCTCTAGTCTAACCTCAGCTCTCACACTGGCAATGAGTGACCTTGGGGAAGGCACATCACTTCTTCATGCCTACATTTACCTAGCTATAAAATGGTAATAATGTATTTGCATGCCTTGTGGGGTGTGCATGACTCAATTCCTGTTTATGAATCATTCTGAAACCAAAATGTATTGTGTAAGTGTTAAGTTTGTTGTTCCTCAAGATGCTGAAAGGGAAACTTAACATATAATTGTAATAAAGTTTAAACTCTTCTAGATGCTGATTATTGAGTTGTATTGCTGTTTTGTACTTTATATAAATAGTGTAATTTATAGACTACAAAAGAATTAAATGCTTAAAAGTGGTATTTGAAGGCTCAGGCAAGGTCAAAATATGAGCTATTCAATGTTTTTTTTGGGTATGGGTGGTTGTTAGGAACATTTCACTCAGCCCTGTCTTCTCTTTGCTTTTCAGTTTCATCAATGTTTTTTAAAAAAATTCAGTCTGGATTCCCCACATATAGCTCTTCTCTGCTTCATTCTATTTCTCACGCACACCAGTCAGGCTTAATTTTAAACGTGCTTCATTACTAACAGAAGTAAGAAGTAATCAGTCAAGTAAGCAGACCAGTGCTTGAATGGACACAATGAATAGATCTGCTGAGTAAGAAGATGCCAATGTTTCATTGTCACTTCATGATAGAGTCAACATTTTAAACTTTATAAAGGGTTCTATCAAGCAGTGGTTTTATTTTATTCCACTAAGAAAAGCCTTATAAATATGCCTCTGAGAATATTGTCTTCAGATGCCAGGTAATCAGAGCTTAGTTGTGCTTGGGTATATATATATATATATTTTTTTTTAAAGAACCAAATGGAAAATAATTATTGTAAAGTACCCTCTTAGGAGAATAACTCTGCTCATCAGTTTAATTACCAGCAGCCACTGTCTTTCCACCACAATAAATTCACAATGATTCATTAGCTTCTATCGGAGGATGAAATGGATCATCTTGCTAACATTAACACTGATTTGAATGGCTGATTTCACCATGTGTTGGAGTCACGAGCATGAACACAAACCAAAAATAAATAATTATTTTAAGAACAGTGTTTGATAAGATGGTGTGGGGGGAGGGGAAGGGCTGAGATGGGGAATGTGGCAAAGCTACTATCTCTGCAAGGTGGAACCTGGATTCACAACTTTGTTTAACTCTGTGATGTATGCACAAATTTATAGAGGCAAAGGTAGAAAGATGATTGCCCGGTAATCCTTTACTATAAAGCTGACTTGATTTTTGCCATTGAAAGAAAGGAATGCTAGTGTACGTGTGTGTGGAAAGAAAGCATAATCACTCCAATGTCCTTAGGCATTGTAATTCCCCAGTCCTAAATCTTAATGAAACCAAAGCCATCCTTGGTGTAAATATTATGTTCATTCAATGGAATTACACCAGGTGTGAATCGTGCCCATCATTTGTTTTTAAATTTGTGTTAGACTTTCTTTTCTCCCTTTTTACAGGGATTTAAATAGAATTGTAGTCTGGCTGAATCTCTCAATCCATTTTGCTCACTAAGGCTGGCAGTTTACAATGTGGATCTGATGGAGAGAATTTGTCAAGAAGTTGGCTCTGCATGTAAATTAGAATTGCAAACAAGAGAAGAGAAAGGGGAAATAAAACATGCTGTTTATAAGTGGAAAAGAAATAGGAGTAGAAGAGACCCTGGGTCCAATTCTCATCTCACTTAAGCCAGGGTTACACAAGTGTTATTTCATTAACTTCATTGAAGTTTCCACCAATTTGCTTCGATGTGAGAAGAGAATCATAGTCACTATTTACAGTTTATACCTCTGACATGGTCATAATTTATTGGAGGTTATTTAGATTGTAAACTCATTGGGGCAAAGACAGTGTTCTCATTATGTGTTGTTTTGTACAGCACCTAGCACACTCGGGTCCTGGTCCATGACTGGAGTTCTTAGATGTTATGATGCTACAAAGAATAAATAGTGATAAAAAAGCACAACTAAAGGACTATCATTGTAAATCAAGATACAATACAGTCCATTTATGACAGAGTATGGTTAGTTGAGGATTAAGTTTTCCCTCTTCCTTATTGCTAGAGCTCACACATTTGGTTCTATTCCATGGCTCTACACATCTGGACTGATGGATGTTTTCACAGAGAAAGGCAAGAAAAACCAACCCCCCCCCCCAAACAAAAAAACAAAAAACAAACCCAAAACACTCACGTGTTCCTTCTTTCCAGTCTTAAATCTCTTCACTATTTCCCCAGCCTCCTATCTACTTTGATTCTTTTCCTTCAAGGCAGTTTAATCAAAATTTGCCTTAGATAGCTAAAACTTTCAGGATGAAACCTTGACCTCATTGGAGTCACCGGGAGTTTGGCTACTGATATAAAAGGAGCAGGAGTTCACCCTCTGTGAAGGAATGGGCATATGTGCTCTGTTTTTGCTGCTTTCTTGTAGCTTAGTAAATACCTTTCCTCTGGGAATTATGGACCACATGCTGCCATCTTCACTGTTGAAGAGTAGGACCTTACTCCAGGAATTGAAATTAATGGGACTCTACAGGGAGGAAAGTACTACTTGGCATGACTAAAGGTAGTGTATTCTGGCCCTAAATACATACCATTTCATGCATTGTGGAGGTTGGGTGGTTGTGGTTTTAATGATCTCTTTTAATTTGTAATAAGGGTACATTTGAATCCCTACAAATATGAAGGGGCTCTGGCATTGGCAAATGATGATGACTACATTTAGGCATAATGGGGAACATGCTGACAAACAGGAGGAAGTTCAGAGAACAAAGCAAATAATCATGAACTAGAGGAATTGACTTATAATGCACACTGAACCTGTGGAACACCTTGCCAGAGGATGTTGTGAAGTCCAAGACTATAACTGGGTTCAAAAAAGTACCAGGTAAGTTTATGGAGGATAGATCTATCAATGGGTATAAGCCAGATGAGTAGGGATTGCCATTTGCCAGAAGCTGGGAATGGGCGGTGGGATGAATCACTTGATGATTACCTGTTCTGTCCATTGCCTTTGAAGCACTTGGCATTGATCACTGTTGGAAGACAGAATGCTTGGATAGATGGACCATTAGTTTGACCCAGTATGGCCTTTCTTGTGTTCTTATAAGGAAAAATTAAGAGCCTAAGAACAACATAGCTTGGCTAAGAACTATTGGGTGCATGTCGGGGATAGGCATGGTAATTTCTATGGACTCTGAAGGGTATAACTGCTACTCTAAACTCACCATGACAGAAAAAATCACCAGCCAAAGCAAGACATGTGAAAACAAGAGGGGAAAAGAAGGACCAATCATCCACAAGACAGAATCAAATCCCAGATATACGATGTAAATAAAGTTATCAAATACAATATGCATGGGATGAATACAACACAAACACAGAGGAGACGAGCATGGTTAAATCACTAAGCTTGTTCATTGAAAGGCTGATAAAATCCTTCCTATACTTGCCCCCAAGACATGCAGTGAATTGTTACTGAGGTTAGTCTACCTCTGTCTAGAACAGGGCTTGACAAATTCCAGGATACAGCTCGCCATCACACCCAGGAATTTGCCCCTGGTACCTAGCTTTGGCACCGTATCCAGGGAGGCAAACACCCTCGGCGTATAAAAAAAGAGGCAGCCAGGCCGAGACACTCATTGTTGCTGCTTCTCTTCTTCACTGCTAAAAGCACCACGGGCAGCGGCCTTTTTTCACCAGTGTGGGTCTCTTGTGCTCCATACAACTGCTGAAAGCGTTGGAGGCGGTGGCAGCAGCTTTTCAGCAGCAGGGGGCCCGCTCACCTGGGAACCGAAGTTTTTAGGTCCCTGGGTGCATGGCACTTTTGTCGCACCCTGGTCTAAAAAGCATCTCCACCACCACCACTGTGCAATGGCTCAGGGTTTCTGCAGTTCCCCAGTCACCCCAGCATGGTACATGCTAAGCCTCTGAGCTGCCTCACCTCTTCATGCCTCAGCTGATGGAAATTCTCAGAGCTGCTGTGCCAAAGAATGGCATATTACCCCCATGTCTCCCTATGGAAGTGCCAAAAGCCCCATCTTCTGGATCACTTAATATCAGATTGGATGGAACACTAAAAAATATTCTGTGGGGGACCATCCTGCACAGCCATAGGGTGGTGAATTGGATAATCTTATTGGTATCTTCCATCTTTAGTTTATGCAGTTCTATGAGATTAGTGTATCCTCCATTTTACAATTTTTCTCTCAGAAGCACATACAAACAAATGATCATATGACAATGCCTATTCTCCCTTTTGACTATTTCCCATGGAGATGACCTTGGTCAGCAAGGTGTGAGTAGGTAAGGAGCCCAAGTACAGATCAAATGACATTAGCTTGGAGACTCACCAACAATATCACCAAGGACCAGTGTATGAATATGGGTTCTTTACTGGCTCCATGGGTAACACACAATTTGAGCACAAAGCCCCTCAAATGCAACCACAACAATAAGTCTAAAGTTCAGTACCTATTCTTAACTTTAGTGTAGCTTTTCTGAGGGAAAAAAAAAACCCAGGTTGCGTTATCTTACCCAAAACTCATTTTATCTGGGATTAATTTCTTGGATGATAGTTTCTCAAAAAGACACTGCAGAGTAGACCTAGGATCACTGTTGTAAATTTCTTGAGTTGAAGGTTTGACAGAGGAAAGTGAATTACTATGATCCTGCAAATCAAATGACAGGAAGCTTCATCTATTATAAGACTAGCAGTGTTCAAATATTGTACTCTTAATCCCAATGTCCTCGGAGCGCTTCCATAGGAACTTCTCAGTTGGGCCAGTAGTTTGCCTTGATTTCCAATCTGAACATCTGTTGGATCCAGGTTCATTGTGGTATTACAAAGAAATTAAATTAAGAATTAATTATGCAGTTTTTCTTTGTAAAGACATTTATTATTACTTCTGTGAACAAGTTGAATACAGTGTAAACAATAAACTGGCAAAGTCCTTTGAAAGAAAATTGTGCATCACCACAACCAACAATCAGCAAATAACTAAATGATGGATTCTGTTTTATTTACCTATGTTCCATGGATTGTGGACTAGCACAGCTATCAAGTAGAAGGAACTTCCAACAATTATGTTCTAAAGAACAATTTAATTGAATTGCATGTTTCATTAGAAGCCATTGGATGCATGCTGATCACTTGGGCCCCTGTCCAATAAAGCCTTGTCTATATTTGAAGATGTAACCATCTAACCAAGGATGGGGGGAGAACGAGCTTGGCATTTTTTGTGTTTTGTTTTGTTTTTCATTGGTGTGGCATGGAGGGCAACAATTTAAAATCATGGCTAAGGTCAATAGAAAGGGTTAATCCATTATTGGCTGAGCCCTGTGGTTAAGGGAAGTGGTTAAAGTATAATTTGACAGGCCCCGGAACCCTCCTAATCTCCGGGCCCCCTTCCCGTATTGTCTGGGCCTCCGTCATGCATGTGTGGGCCCAGCCCAGGTAGGCATTTGCAACACTTCTCAGTACCACATGCATCAGCTATCGCTCCACAAAAATATTTATAATTTCATATGTCAATTATGTCTATAGCAATTATTGTCACAAACTATCAAACACTGCATAACACAATAAGTATTGTGATTAACAACAGTGGGGTGTAGGACCTGCCAGCAGCTAGGGCAGGGCGGAAAATGCATTCTGCCAGATTTTTCTATTTTTAAGGGCCCCGAAACACCGGCCCCTCAAATTTGGGGGCCCCAGAACCACATTCCGGTGCATTCCCCCTTACTTTAACCCCTGGTAAAGGGATATGTAGTGTCACCCAGTACCATGTAGGAGAGCTGAGTTCAGACACACACTTTATCCTTCACTCCCCAGCTACAGGGCTGGGAATAAAGTGAAAGCCATGGTCTGATTCTCATCTTACACCAGTGTAACCCTAGCATCTATACAGGTGTTACTTCTGATTTACAACTGTGTCATGAGATCAAAATTAGGCCTAATGTGTTCAGGTTTTGGCAAAGAGTTCTACACCTGCCTTGTACAATAAACTCATTGGCAAATGGAGGATAAGTATTGCTAAGCAACAAATTCGAACCAAATTCAACTCTTCTTGGCCAGTATGGTCATCTCAATACTGAGCTTTTAAAGGACAAAAATGAAACATGGCAACAGTGAATCCCTGGGGAAAAAAAACAATGATGACTGAGACTGAAAGGGAATCAGAAACCTTACTTTGACCCAGCACTTAATATCTTCATTGCTATTCCAGTTGTCATAGCATCCTTGGTTGATATAACATGAAATCCAACTCTGGTGTTTTATAAAACTGTCACTGAACGAAGCCAAATGCAAGTTTTTAATATAAAGAATTATGTTTGTGTTTTATGGGATACAGAGCAATAACCTACTTTCTGCTCTGATTAAGGGGAAGAAATGACTATTTTTCAATGCTACATCATTTATTAAAATTTTTAAAAATCCTTTCAAAGATGGATGTGGCAAATTAAAGATGTTTTGATGAATAATGTTATCTCCAATTAATTTAAACTGCACAAATTCTTTTCTGAGAAATTGAAATGTAATGTGACGCTAGACTTTATCAAATTAATTTAGCAACAGCATTAGATTTTTCCAACAACCTGATTTTTATGTTGCAGATGTGTCAGCGTGAGCATGGATGCACCAATCACTCTGGTATAATTAACTGCCTGGTGAAATGTCTCATTAGCGTGGGGAGTTACTGATGAGCAATTTGTCATATTCTAATTATTCCTGCCCCTCCCCTTTTAAAACTACATAATTATAAGTATTAGAAAATAAATTTTCAATACCATACAAGTTACTTCATCATTTAGAGCTGTAGAATGCTTCTGAAGCACTATTTATATTAATGGCAATAACAATTCTTTGCTTGTTAAAGGTTCAAATAAGAACCTGAAAGTGGGCTGGGCAGCATCCCCTTTGGCAGTATAGGCCCCATTTCTTGTTAGTGTTACTCTAGATGTACCAAAAGGGGGCATTATGCAGCTGTAGAATAAGGTCCATGGGTGGATGTAGGTGCGGCATGAATTTCAACAGCAGATTAAATTTAATACAAAAACTGATGACCAATTTATAACCGCTCTTAGATTCTCTTCTGTCACAGGACTATCCTACAAGGAAATGATGTTTTAAAATAAATAATTTATATACCACTTCCAAACAAAAATGTCTATAACCAGTGAAGGGAAAACAGCAGAAAACTCTTATCAAGCCCAGGGGGTGACTTTTTTCCACTGTTGGAAATTCTACGGGAAATACTTAGATTCTGTGGTGATGGACTCTCTAGAAAATCCAAGCTAGATATTACAGCTGCACAGCTGGAGGAAGAGTGAATGACATACCTTCTACAAGAATGGCAGCATTATCTCTTTAGTATGCACTTCCTGGGAACACCAGCAGGAATTTTGGCTGTGGCAGGTAGAATTCCTTGAGTCTTGGTGTATTACATATTTCTTTGCACACTCTCCAGCAACATAATGGCCTAAAATTATCCTTAAAATATAGCTCCTGTCCAATGAACAACCAAACAAACCCAAAGCACTGGCTGAGAGTGAGTTAATAATCTTTCACCAAATTGGAACTACAGGAGGAGAGATTGGGTAGCACACTAGCTGTAGTTTAAAGTCACGCAGCTCTGTATTCAATATATGAATAAAGAGCCTAAACCAATCAGGATTTCAGTATGGCCTAGAGGTTAGGGTATTGTTCATGTAGAGAGGAGATTATGTTCTATTCCTGGTTCTGCCATTGACCTACTGGGTAATCTTGGGGCTGCAATCTATAAGGGCATGTGAAAGGGTATGCCAGGAATTCACTGCTTCTGCTATAGACCCTATTGACTTAATGCACCCCCACCCTAGAAAACAGTATGTTTGATCCTCCAGGAGATGCCTAGAAAGGATTCCCAGAGTTAGCTGCAGGTGGAATCTGTAAGACTTTAGTCCTCCAGTGGCTAGAAGGGCTGGGAACAGACAGCAGCTAGTCAAGGCTAAGCAGCCCGGATAAAAAGGGCAGGCTGCTTCTATCAGGAGTCAATGCTAAGTTCAGTTAGGACAGGTATGGAAGACTTTCCCTACCCTAACACAGAGAACCTATCTCAGTCAGAGCTCAATCTTGACAACACTGGCTTCAGATATCAAAGAAGGATGAGCTTGAATATAATGAACTTCAATACCCACATGGCTATGTTGAGAAGAGATTTAATTTGTTTTCTGTTAACCCCCAGAAGGGGACTAGGCTGAGAGCTGGTCTCAGATGGGCTGGGACATGGAAGCCACAACCCATTACAGAGCCATATTGCAAGAGAATGTGAGAGAGTAACTCATTCAATGTGGTATCCTGACCGAAGAGGATGCTCTGGCAGTGAGTGCATGAAATTCCACGACCTTTAGGCACTACTACAATTCAAAAATAACTTTGTATTTAATATTATTAGGAGGGCTGAGCAAATATTTTCAGCCAAAATGTTTTCTGCTGACAACTTCAGACTCAGGTTGATCAAAACATTTTGCAAATTCAAGTCAAATTTGCCAAATTGTTTTTGTCAGGGGGCAGAGAAGAGGAGAAAAAGAAATATCCCTCCCCTATCAAAATATTTTGTTTCTACATTTTCACAACAAATGCTTCAATATTTTAATTCAAAATTTCTTTTCATTTACTTCAATTTTATTTAAATAATGTTCAAACCACCTGAAAATGAAACAAAATGTTCGGTTTTGTGTCAGTGATTTTTTTTGAAGCCTGATTCATGACTCTGGAATGCTTAGGGCTGGCAATATTGAAAAGTCGTCTTACTTGAGGGTACAGTAGTTTAAAAACTAGTTTTAGAAAAACTATTAAGGCTTTCCACTGCCTCAGCATCATGTCAAAATGTCTAGGATTAAGGCTGTGAAAAGTGGCAGGCTGAAGTTGCTATTATGGTGTAAAACTTGGTGGCATACAAGCTCAGAAATTTAGTGCTCATTATTACTATTGTGACCTTGATCACCTAAGGGATCTGGAGAGGAATATAAAATATTTCATTTCTGAACACTTCTTTCCTCACCTTGACAGGCACAAGAGCCTAAGAAATATAAAGTATTGTCCTCTAGCTGCATTTGGTGTTATCCACAGTCCCCAATTTCTATGCTGGCATTGACAAAGAGGTCTGGAACAACAATAATTCACATCAAATTTGTGAAGCAGACACTGCCTTGCATAAGCTCAATGCTTTCCTATTGCTTATCATCCTTCCATGCTTTCAGGTCTTAAGTGTTTTTCAATACCTCTGACTTTCTCTCAATTGGTCTGAAAATGCAATAAGGATGAACTTGGCAGAACTAAAGAAGAGTTTAGTATGTAGGAAAGTTGAATTACTTGTTCTCTTAAGTCTTTGAAAAGTTTTGGTCTTTGGGCGGGGGGAATATACACATACAAGAGAGAGAAATGTATATATAGGTAGATAGGATGTATTTATATTGCTGATTCATAGAGCTCAGAATTCAGGCCATGTTCCATTGCTATTTCCATATTCTCACACCAACACCTGTTATTCAAACTGCAGGGACATCAGTATAAATAGTTTAAAAGATTATTTAAAAAACAAACCCAAAATATTCCTGTGTGGTATAAACACAATTTACATACAAGTTTCAACTTATTTAACTTAATTCTTCTCCCTTCTTGGATTACGTTATCAGCCTCCTTTCTATAGGTCAGTAATAGAGCAGTTGGTGTCCAAGCCTCCAGACTCTTGACATGGCCATCATTCTTCCTCATGTGAGAAGCATGTGCAGGGTCAGGATAATGCTGTCCTAGTGTTAGTCCTTAGGTTCTGCTTTCTGGAATCTCTATGGCTTGCATGCAGCAAGATGTGACATCCTGTGAAGAGAGAGAAGAAAAGCAAGTTAGTCAGGTTTCCTTAGAAAAGGTGTATGGTCTAGGACGGTGATCATCATTCTATTCTGAACCATAGTCTCAAACACTCTGTTTGACTTTAACCTCTCTGCAGCACTGTTCTCTTCACCTCTCTCAGTATGGCTACACAGCGAGTGGCAACCCCCAGCAGCAAGTCTCAGAGCCCAAGTTGACAGAGCCAGGCTCATACTAAAAATAGCAGCCTCGATGTTTCATCTTGGGCTGGATCTCAGGCTGTGAAGCCTTGAGAGGGCATAGGTTTCAGCGTTTGAGTTGCAACTTCCTTACAGCTCTTTTTAGCATTTTAGCAGAAGCCCAAGTTTGTTAACAAGGGCTCAGAAACTCACTGCTGCTCACATTGTAGACATACCCTCTGTGTCTTAGGCTATGTCTACACTTGTTAATTTAAGTCGACTTAGCTAAATTGACTTAACAAAGTCGACTTAGCATGTCCACACTCAAAAATTAAGTCGACTTACAGGGGACCCTGCCAAATCAACCTAGAGCATCCACACTGGATGCCTAGGTTGACTTGTAGGGGCTAGGTGGACCTGGGACAGGTCCACGGTGGCAAGGAGAGCACCCCTTGCCAAGTGCCAGGGGGCTCAGCCTTTGCCCCATTGTACCTTGGTACAATGGGGGCTGAGCCTGACAGGGACCCTGGCAGGGCATAGAGGCAGGGTGGGCAGGGCTCTCTTCTGACCTGTGGGGGGGACATGCCAGGCTGTGGCTGTGCCAGCCACCCGGGCAGGGAGGGTAGTGGGGAAGCCCTAAAGCCCCCTAAGTCGACGGCTACTCCACGTCCACACTGGCTAAGTCGACTTTCTAAAGTCGACTTAGCCAGAAAAGTCGATTTAAAAGGAGGTTTAAGAAAGTCGACTTTAATTTTCCTTAAATCAACTTAAGCAGCTGGTTAAGTCAACTTAAGGAAAATGTAGTGTGGACGCAGATTAAATTAAGTCGATTTAAGCACTCACCCTTAGTTTCCCCATCATTAAAATGGAGATAGCAATGCTTACTTACCATATGCAGGTGTTATGAGGTTTAATTTGTTTGTCTGTGAAGTCTGTTGAGATTGATGATTGGAAAGCTATGAATGTTTGGGTTTTTTTAAAGTATTTCCATTTCTGAGGTATGAAAGGGTTCCCTTATACAATTGAGAGAATAAATACCCTCATTGGCAACATCCTGGGTTGTTGGTTTGTGAAGATTCCATACTCTACAGGGAACTGTGATGCACTTATTTATAATTTTTAACATGAAAATGCTTCCCCAGGTAATAGGATATCCTTTAATAACATCATAGCTGAGAAATAAGCAATTGAGAATGGTTTGTTTAATCCTTAAGGGTACCTTGAATTCTAATCAGTATCTGACAATTTGGTGTTTTTCTGTGTGTTAGAAATTCAATTTACTTTTCACTCTCTTTTGTATTTTGCTTTGCAGGTTAGAATTATTTGTCACTCCTCCACATAGGAAATGAAGAACATTAAAATGCTTAGAGTTGCTGACAGCCTTGGGGAAACTTTTAGAAAAACATTCCATTTAGAAACAATTCTGCCTCTGTAGTTTATATTTTCTATAATTCTTTTCTCAATTGGTTGCTGTAGAAACAACTGTCACATCACAACCAAAGGAATGTGATCACAGCTATAGTGAAAACAGAGCAGGTGAACTCTGAAAGGAAACACATTCACAAGGGTTTTGTCTAGCAGAAGACTGAGACTTAGTTTCTGTGGTTTAGCCCAACTGTGTTCAGCACCAGATGAAAGGAGTGGAGGCAAAGAAAGCTTTAAGTTTTCTTGATTCTGGGCTTGGCTAGAGATCAGTTCAGTTCCTGATGTTAGTAAAAGCAGACTTCGAGGTGCCCTAACTTGCTCTTGTGTGTCCATTGTGGCAGCCAGGATTCAGTGGACCCTGGCAATATTTCATGAGGGTGATAAAGAAGGTGACTGTAGGATGGCACCTGCTTATCCGGGCGTCCAGACCCTTCCTTGGGCCCGACTCCGAGGGAGATTGCAGTTTAGTTACATCTGATTTGGGGAATATTGCTTGTTCTAGTGGCTTAAACTGTTGGCAACCTTCCAGCCCTCGGGCAGGGTGAGGCAAATATCCAGAGTCAGCTGCCTTCCAACCATCAGGCAGGGCGAGGCCAATCCCGCCAGGGCAGGCACAAATAGTCAGTAGCCTCCTGCCCCCAGGCGGGGTGGGGTAGGATAAATAGTCAGTAGGAACCCTTCTTTCATCGCACAAGAGGGTTCAAACACTCTGGGTGGTTGGGTAACCAGAAAGAGGGAGGAGGGGGGGCGGAAAGGGGACATGGACCCACCCAACTCCACTGGTCCCAGCCCAGGGCCCTATCCAGTGGCAGAGTAGTCTGCGGGTCTCCAGCTGAGGCACGCTGACTACAACTCAGGCGGCCACTCACCCGCTGTTCCTGGGCTACTTCCTCCCCCACTCCCACCCCCCGCACTTGGATATCTCTCTTCACAAGACTCCTCTGTGTCCAGAGGGTAGACTTCCCAGGGAATCCCAATGAGTCCCTTGTGGTCCATGGACAGCAGTTCTGTAAAGGTCTTGGGTCCATTGGCAGAAGGCAGCTCCTCTAGATCACAGTGACCCTACGCTGCTGGGTGTTCCTCCTCCTCCTCAGCAGAGGGAAACTCCTCCAGGTCACAGGGGCCCAGCAGTTCCTCAGGGCTATCAACTCCCTTTGGCTCCACTGGATCCCTTGAGACTCTCAGGGTAATAGGGACCCCCAGGGTGCCCACCCCAGTCCACAGTTCCTGGGGGCCAGGCAAGCTAGGTGGGCCCTCGGGGGTTCTAGCAGGTGCAGGCGGGGGTGATCTTGCAGCAGGACTCCAGTCTCGTCTAGTCGACTGCCTCCGAGCAGGAGCTTCCTTCCCCTGTGGCAGCCTGGCCCCCACTGTGTTGCCTGGCTGATCTTTTGTACCTCCCCTTCCTGCTCTGGCTCTGCCCCTCTGTCTCCGGGGCTTCTGCCTTGTCAAGTTTGGGTCTGTCCGGGGGGGCGTCCAGGCTCTTCCTTGGGCCCGGGTTCTGAGGAAGGCCACAGATCCTTGCTTCAGTGACATAGTTGTTACACGACTCCTACCCATGGAGATCCAACTGCATGTGGGAATAATCAAGTGACTGGTGAAGGTAGCACTCCTCTGCCAGAATAGTGCAGAACAAACCAGTGGGGCCAGCATTTGGCCTAAGGAGTTAAGAATCTTGGCTTTTAGTCCCAGCTCCGCCACTGATTTGTCCCAGTGCCTCTCTTTCAGTACTTACCTACCTTACAGGAATGTTGTAAGGCTTAATTAATGTCTGTAAGTGACTTTGAGCCACTTGGATACAAACTGCTATATGTGTTAAAATAGCCATTTTACGTTTCTTGGATTGTAAACTGGGCCAGATTAAGGGGCCCCGGAGCCCTGGGCTGCCCACTTTCGGGCCTGGGACCCGCCCCCCCCCCCCATGGCAGCCAGCCTAACCCAGCCTGGCTGGCATTCGGGGCAGGGTCTGGGTCTGAGGTGGGGGCACACAGCCTGGTGCTACTGCAGGGAGGGTGAGGTCCGGGGCCTAGCAGAGGTGGGGCAGGCAGGCCTATGGTGGCTTGGCCGGCCTTAATTCAGTCCTGACTGTAAGCTCTTTGGGGCAGTGATCATGTTTTTATTATATTTGTACTGATGAGCACAACAGGGCCCTGATTCCTAACAGACAATTCCAACTGCTACTGTAATACAAATAGTATAAGAAGTGCAGCACATAAAATATTGTTGTGGTGATATTGAGCAAATATATTTTCCTGAGAAGTAAATTGTTCCAAGCCATAAAGGAAGAAAAATACAAATGATAGCACAGAATTGTTTTTTTTTAATATTAAGTTTTCAGAGTTTTCCATGTGGCATCAGCTGCTCTTTTAAAAAGGGACCGCTCTAGTTTGCAATGTAAAGGAATAGTTATGGAGACTTGTATTACCTCTGACCATAGGAAGCCAATCACCAGAATGGTGCTGGGTGTGAGCAGGGAAAAATTATTCCTCATCAAACCTTTCTTGTGCTATCCCCATCCTCAAAGCATATTGTTTTCCATGAAATTGTTTCAAATAGGGATGGTAGCAATCATAAACAGGTGGCATGAACTCTAGCTTCCTACAATATTGGAAAGAAACCAGTTGAGTAGAAAAGCATGTTCAAGTTGTATAAGCTACATCTAATTGGTTTTACTTTGGCATATCTTTCATATTGCCTAGTTTTATCTTCCTGCTGGCTGTCTTTCCAGTAATATAGTGTGCTAATGGAATACAAGAGGTTTCAGAAGTACAGTTCCCCATCACTTTGACAGCATGTTCATTTGTGTAGTAGCTCACTGGAGCAGGAGAATTAAAGAAAAAAAATGAATAAAAAATAGCAACCTTGCAGAAATGAGTTTCATTTCTGCTACAGCAATTTGGAAGTTTTTTTTTTTTTTGACAAGCATACGTCATTTTGACCCTGCCTCATCTATTGGAGAATCATGCAAACTAACTGAAAACTCTTAAACTGCAATTGAACATGTGTGCATTCAGGGCATTCTCCAGGATCCAAACATTGGTCATGGTCATGGTGATTTCTAAAACCGAGGATCATTTGGGGTGGAGGGGTGGGGCGTAAAGGTTTGTTCCACACTGATCCTTCTTAGGATGTTATAGAAGAAAGTGTAGAGCTGCTCTGTGACTAGAGCTTAGATAACCATTACTCTCTTGGACCTTTGCCTATCCCCACTGTTCCATATTGGAAGTCTATTTATGGCACTGCCCCTTTGTTACAAGAACATTATATTTTTAGAAGATAAACTGTGAGATCTTATGCAGGGGATAAGGCACTATGCCACGTTTATTGTAAATACAAAGAACTTTATCAAAAGAAAAGAGACAGGTGCTTAATCACCTACTGCAGTGTCCTTATTCTCTCTCTCTCTCTCTCTCTCTCACACACACACACACACACACACACACACACACACACACACACACAC
>ML685838.1:2496629-2571852 GCA_007922175.1 Pelusios castaneus
ACACACACACACACACACACACACACACACACACACACACACACACAGTTCTGCAAGAGGGAGATAGTTACCAGCCTCAGCGTTGCTCGAGTCAAACTATTGGCCAGATAGTTTGAGCTCAAGGATGGAACAGAGCAGGGGTCCACTTGGTCGCGACACGATGCTCCTTGGAGTTTGCAGAACGAACCCAAAGTCCCAAATTTTCTTCACCTTTTTATAGGGCCAAACCACAAAGTCAATCAGTGTGTCATGTCATTCCCATCTTTTACAAAATAATGAACATGACGTCTTTCTTGTCTAATTCCTGTTGCAAACTTTATTATGTTGATGTTTTAATGTCCTTGATAGGTGCCATCTCCTGATAGCATTATTCGCTCATTCTTCGGCCACCTGGACCTTGCGAGATCCTATCACAGGTCCGGTACTTCTCACCTCTAGGAACCATTCATGCATACCATTTCAATCACTCTTAAAACTATCAATCTATCGCTACTTTACTTCTTAAAAGAAAACTTAATCACAGCAAACTTCTACAGGAGTGTTACATAATCATAATAAGACATCTTGTTACAGTCTTTGGGGTTTGTGTCTCTGTTTCAGTCATTGTCTGATCACTCTTATTCAGTTTCTTTCTTCGTGTCTTACCCTTAAACTGTGACATTATCTGTTTGTGGGTGTTTGGTGCCTGTTTGGTGTCTCAATTTGTTTCATTGCTTAGAGTCACAGGATGTCTCTTTAGTTAACATAATGATTGTCAGTGGAATGTTTTTACCAAGGTTGAAAAGGGGGTTTCTCAGATTTAAGCTCTATATTTTATTTTGGGGCCTAGTGAGGCCTACACCTTTCTTTACTGTTAATTACTCCTTCAGCCCACAGGCCATAGAGGCTCATGCTTTTGGATCCAGATCAGATTATCTGAGAGGCATTATGTTTCCACTCCCCAATTTGTTTATATATTCACCAAATGCCTACTGTCAAAATCATTGCTTGTGAACTCTTTGGGGCAAGGTTTGTCTGCGTATGACTGGTTTTTACAATCTGGCTCTTATCCATAAATGGGGACCTGTTTTTTTCTGAAAATTGAAGAAAAAATACCTTTTTGGGGGGAAGCAAAATATATCTATTTTAATTGAATTTATTTTGAAAACATTGCGGAGTTAACCTTGATTGCTGCATAGCCATGCTGCTGCTCCTGGCTTTGTTTGGTATTCCAGGTTGATGTTGCATTAAATTATGTTTTTCTTTTATAGGAGTTCCCTTGTAAATTAGCAACAGTTAATGGAGAGTTAAGCTGTTCTCAAAATTGACTATTAAATCTACTCAATAGGGAGAAGCCCCCCTTCTCTGACCTTTGTAGAGAATTGACATTGTTACAGAAATATGCCCCAGGGACCACTAAGAATGGCATACAGAGAGAGGTGGCCATCAGGAAAAGAAGGTCTTTTACATCTCTCATAAACGGCAAAGTGCAATACAGGACACTTATTCATCCACTCTGATATAATTATCTTTTCTCATTGCACCAAATCACACTATCTTGATTCATTCATGACATTTACAGGCAAGTCTAATGTTCTATTCTTAGTACCTGGCCACAAACTTGAACAATATATCCATCGTTTCTTTTATTACGTGGGTTTCAGTTAAAAAAGGACATTGCAGCAGCAAAAGCAACCCAAGTGGCCTTCACCTAGCAATTCATGGTCCATTTTCCTGGCTAGTTGAATGCTACTTGTATTAGTTGAATACGTTGATTCAGCTTGTAAGGTGTTCAAATTTAAATTAATGTGTTAGTTTCCTTCCAACAGGCAGAAAGGCTTTAGAGTATGTATACTCTTCCAACCTCACATCCCTATTTAAAGGGAATATTTGTACTAAAATATGTTTAGTGGCTGGATAAATTGGGGCTGGTAGTGGGATGTAGGATTCTTTTCAGTCCTAGATCACCAGGTCCATTCTGGCTCAGGATATCATAATGAATAGAAGCTATCAACTGATTGTTTAGTGACCTATACAAATTAGCTGAAGTTTAGTTCGGAGTGTCTGCCACAGAAATCACCATCTGAATGGACACAAATTTTCACCCTCGTTGATGATCTCATCAGAGAAGCAAGATCATTGTGTAGGATTGCAGGTGCACTGTTCTTCCCTGTATCAGTTCCGTGATAAATGGAGGAATTCAAGCTGGTAGTCATTTCACTTGAAAAAGCACCAGAACACAATATAAAAATCCTCTGCATTTAGTAATTTACTGTTGTACAAAACTTGCGCTAAAGCTTGTATCCCAAATTCTTCTCTCATTTTTAATAATTGTAGCTATAAATGATTGAACCTTTATGTACATCTAAAGTGACATGCTGTAATTTATGAAAATATGTGTGCAGTGAAATAACCCAAAACACAGATGAATATACCGTCAATTTCTATGTAATTACTTCAGAGCTGTTACTTTTTGTTCAGTGCATTAATGTATAACAAATGTGAAGCGCCCCCATAATCAATATTCCTTGTCAAGTGTAAGTATATTACCATGTAGTTATTACTGTGTTATTCTTTCTAATCCTTCTTTTCTATTTGTTTAATTAATCTAGCTCCATTGCATTACTGTTCTTAACATAAAATACTGCAGCCTAGAGTGGATCACTAATAGGCTATGTGGCCCTATGATATTTTGCAAGCCAACTTTAAAAGGATTCCTGAACAAACAATACCATTTAGAATACTTGGGGTGTTCTTTTCTTGTTATTTATGCAGTGTGGACACAGGTGGTGCTACATTGCTTTATTATTTTCTGTTCAGTGGGTCAGATTAACATGTATGAACAGAGAAACACAATAGCTAGTCAGGGCCATCATTGTGGGGGGCAGCCAGGGTGATGATCCCAGGCCCAAGGGGCTGACTAGTGCATGGTGCAGCTTCTGGTGTGGCCCTCCAGGGCCATGGTGCGCCAGAGGCTGTACAACATGCCACTTGGCCCCGCCCCTCGAGCGGAGCAACCACATGCTGGTCCGCCCCCAAAAGGTGGACCAGCTGGCCCAGGGGTGGGGCAGGAACGTGGAGCCTGTCCTCTGGCCCAGGGTGGCCTAGGCCCCACCCACCCCTAGCAATGGCACTGTAGCTAACTGATTGAGGTGTTGTGCAAAATCAATGTAAGTGCAAGTGTGGCAATCACTTCCATCACGCAATTCAGTGTCTTATCAATGAGAGCTAATTATTTCTGTGGCAGGAGACTATTTTTCATAACTGTCCTCTGTGTATGCATTTGTCAAAATTTAAAGAATAGCATCTCCCCCACCTCACAAATGACACCTCAGATGCACTGCACACAGGTATACATTTAAGTAGTGTGTGAATTGGCCCATGCTGTCCTATTGAGTCACATGACTCCCAGCTACTGCTCAATCTGCAATTTTATCAAGTTGCATAAACTCTGATCTAAAACCCATGGAAAACAATAGGAGTCTTTCCATTAACTTCAATAAACCTCAGTGAAGGCCCATTCTAACGCTACCTGAAGAATTTAGAAAAGAGTATCATGAATCTAGTTTCTTGGGAGCTGTTATTTTGGTCCCATGAGCATTTGAGATTTCAGAAAAATTTCCTATCCCAAATCGGGGTGAAAAGTAAAAATGTTAAATTTTCACAAATGAAAAAAAAATCCAAAATAATTTAAGATTGGATAAGTCAATGTTTTATTTTAATTTTGACCTTTAATATTTTTTTCTCTATAATAAATTAGAACAAGGTCATTTTGCCCTAAAAAAAAAAAAAATCTTTTAAAACAATTAATTAGAGCTGACTGTTTCCCCGCAAACTGTTTGTTTTGATGAATCAGTATTTTTCAGTGAAAAGATGTTTTGTTGAAAAATTCTCAACCAGCTATAATCTATGATGTTGGATCTATGCTGACAGGAAGTATTTGGTGGAAGTTAATCAGATGAATGCCATGCCACCTGCTGCTAATTGACTCACTGGAGTTCTGTTTTTCTATAAAACTATATACTTTCAGTCTGAATAACTTTAATATTAGATTAAGGGAAATATTAAATAAGAGAATAAATATAAAATGGTTTTCAGTGTACATATAGTGGTTTGACTCATTCTATAAAAACAGCCATTTGAATTGAAACTTTTCTGCAAAATGGAGATGTCACATCAAACACACACTTTAGAAATGGATGAGTGCAAAGCAAAATCAAATTGGTTACATGGTATGACTGTAACAACATCCCAATGCAAGAAGGTAAAGGGCTTACTGATATCTAGTCTCATAGGCTATGTCTACAGTTGTAAAGTTAAGTTGACTCTGTTAAGTCGACTTAACAAAGTCGAAGTCGACCTTGTAAGTTGACTTAACAGAGTGGCTATACTTTAAGTTGACTTAAGTAGTTGTCCACACTGGCTTTAAGTCGACTTAATAAGGTCGACTTAGTGCTATTCCCCGTCCACACTGGCTTTAAGTCGACTTAAGAAGTCGACTTAAGGCTTAAGTCAACCTTCACAGGTGGTGTTATTAAGTCGACTTAAGGTGTTAATAAGCCGACTAAAGGAAGCGCTTAAGTCAACTTAATAAAAGCCCCATGTGGACGCGGCTTTGGGTAGGTCAACTTAAGCGTCCTTAAGTCGACCTAAGTTGCCAGAATAGATGCATCTATAGACTCATAAAGTCAGAAGGGACCAATATGATCATCTAGTCTGATGTCCTGCACAATGCAGGCCACAAAACCTCATCTATACAGTCCTATAATAAACCTCTAACCTATGACTGAATTATTAAAGTCCTTAAATCACAATTTAAAGACTTTAAACTACAGAGAATTCACTAGGAAGTGAGCCGTGCCCCATGCTATAGAGGAAGGTGAAAAACCCTGAGAGCCCTTGCCAATCTGCCCTGGGGGAAAATTCCTTCCTGACCCCCAATATAGCGATTAGTTAAAATGCTGAGCATGTGGGCAAGTCTCACCAGCCAGAAATCCAATGAAGAATTCTCTGTAATAACACAGAACTCACACCATCTAATGTCCCTTGTCAGGTCACTGGCATATCTACCACCAGTATTCCAAAAAACTGGTCAACTGACAAACTAGGCCATCCCATCATACCACCCCCTCCATAAATTTATCAAGCTCAGTTTTGAAGCCAGTTAAGTTTTTTGCTGCCCTTGGAAGATTATTCCATAACTTTACTACTCTGACAGTTAGAAACCTGCATCTAATTTCAAGCCTAAATTTCCCGATGGACAATTAGTATCCATTTATTCTTATGTCCACATTGGTGCTGTACTAAAATAATTCCTCTCTCTCCCTGGTATATATCTCTCTGGTGTATTTATAGAGAGCAATCATATCTCCCCTCAACTTTCTTCTGGTCAGGCTAAACAAACCAAGCTCTTCAGTCACCTCTCATAAGGTAGGTTTTCCATTCCGTGGATCATCCTTGTTGTCCTTCTCTGCATCTGTTCCAGTTTGATTCATCTTTCTTAAACATGAGGGATCAGAACTTCACACAATATTCCAAATGAGAACTCACCTGTGCCTTGTATAATGGCACTAACACCTCCCTATCTCTATTTGATATACCTCCTCTGATTCATCTTAGGACCGCATTAGCTTTTTTCATGACCACTTTGCATTGGCAACTCTTCATCATCCTGTGACCAACCAGTATGCCCAAGTCCTTCTCCTCCTCCGTCACTTCCCAACTGATGCATCCCCAACTTATAGGAAAGATTCTTGTTATTTGTCCCTAAATACATGACCTAGTACTTTCCATTATTAAGTTTCATCCTATTCCTAATACTCCAGTTTACAAGGTCATCCAGATCTTCTTGTATGATGTCCCGTTGCTTCTTTGTATTGGCAATACCTCCCAACTCAGTGCCATATGCAAACTTAATTAGCACATTCCCACTTTTTGTGCCAAGATCAGTAATAAAAAGGTTAAATAAGATCGGTACCAAGACTGATCCCTGAGGAGCTTCACTAGTAATCTACCTCCAGCTTGACAATTCACCTTTCAGTATGACCTTCTGTAGTCTCCCCTTTAACCAGTTCCTTATCCACCTTTCTATTTTTATATTAATCCCAATCTTCTCTAATTTAGTAATAATTCCCTATGTGGAACTGTATCAAATGCCTTGCTGAAATCTAGGTAAATTAGGTCCTCCGCATTCCCTTCATCCAAAAAGAATCTGTTATCTTCTCAAAAAAGGAGATAAAATTGGCCTGGCATGAGTCACCTTTTGTAAAGCCATGTTGTATTTTATCAGTTACCATTAACTTCCATATCTTTAAGTATTTCCTCTTTGAAATTTTTTTCCAAGACCTTGCATACTACCGAGATCAAACTAATAGGCCTGTAGTTATCCGAATCACTTTTATTCACTTTTTGGAAGCAATTCTCCAGTTATATGGTACAACCCCTGAGCTTACAGATTCATTAAAAATCCTTGTTAATGGACTAGCAGTTTCATGTGCCAGTTCCTTTAATATTCTTGGATGGAGATTATCTGCACCCTTTGCCCTCCCGCTCATCCTCCGATGTAGTCCCATTAAGCAATTTGAGTTTGGCTTCTACCTCAGATATGATAATTTTCACCTCCATGTCCTCATTCCCATTAGCTACCCTACCACTTCCCCAAGCTCATCATTACCCTCATTAAAAACAGAGGCAAAGTACTATGCCATGCCTAGATTATCCTTGACCTCCATCCCATCCTCAGTGTTTAGCAGTTCCATTTCTCCCCTCTTTGTTTTCTTACTATTTATATGGCTTTTACTATTGGTTTTAATTCCCTTTGCAAGGTCCAACTCTGCTTGGCTTTTCGCCTTTCTCACTTTATCTCTACATATTCTGACCTCCAAGAGGTAGCTTTCCTTGCTGCTTCCTCCCAAGGAAGCCTTACTCCTTGTAGGCTTTGTGCGTCTTCTTGATCATCTGGCCCAGATTCTTACTCATCCAGATTGGTCTACAACTCTTGCCTATGGATTTTTTTCCCATTCTTTGGAATGCAGGTCTCAGATAGTTCCTGCAACTTTGACTTGAAGTGATTCCAAGCCTCCTCCACCTTTACATTCATGAGTTCTTCAGTCCAGTCTACTTCCCTAATTAATTCCCTTAATTTTCTAAAGTTAGCTCTTTTGAAGTTGAAGACCCAAGTCACACATTTATTTTTGTTTATCCCTCCATTTAGTTTGAATTGAATTAGCTTGTGGTCACTCAAATTAAGGTTGTCCCCTACAACCTGTTCCTATATGAACACCTCACCAATACTACTCACCAATACTAAATCTAAGATGGCAACCCCTCTTGTTGGTTCGGTAACAGTTTGGTGAAGGAATTCATCAGCTAACACACCCAGGACTATCTGGGCCCTGCTATTACTATTAGCAATGTCCTCCATCTAAATGTGGGAAGTTAGTCACTAGTTTCAGCTGGCCTGACCAGTTCAGAGTACCACTATTCATTATTGTCATAAATTGTATCTGATATGTGTCTCATAAAGTCCCATTGGAAAACTAATTAAACACAGATCATTAATATTCCTGCATGGCATTCACAAATGTGACAGAAACATGGAACTAAAATGTATTTACCAGACAAGTTGGGGGACTGAGTAAAAAGTTTCTCCTGCACAAAAGACAAGCCAGCATTCCCAACCCAGTGTCATCAGAGCTGATTAGCAAACCAACATAGAACTTCCTTCACCACTAGACTCCATGTCTTCTTCCTTGTAACTTGAGTGAACTTTATTTTGGAGGGTAATCTTCAGAAGTATCCATTTCATAAGCTCAGTGGACAAGAAAAGAGAGGGACAACCCCTCCCCCCCTCAAGTTATTTTTCCACTAAGACGACACTATCTCGGGGGAAATATCCTGAACAAAGAGGTTGTCAGCCATCTTGCTGGAAGAAATGTGTGGTAAGAAATTTATCCAATACCTACACAGTTACCTGTTAAATGTTTAGCATTAGAAAGCATATTTTTACTTCTTTTGTGTGTAACTCTCTTTAACTTCATTCCTCTTACTTAATATCACTTCAAATCCTATCTCCTTTGTTAATAAACTTGTTTTACTTTTAATTTAAACCAGACCAATTCTGTGTTTTAGCTGAAGTGACTAACTCCAGACAGTTAAAGGGCTAAGCTGTGCATTTTGTCTCTTCAGAGGAGCAACCAAACCTTATTATACATTTGAGTGGTTGAGGAAGGGATTGGTCTGCACAGCCTACACTGTTTTGGGGACCTTTGAGATGGGGGAATGTTCTGGTGATTTTCCTAGGTGTAACCAAAGCTGATGGATACCTGGATGTGGCCAGAGTGTAACCAGCAGGCTGCTGGGATAAGATACTAAACAAGATCTGCTATGTGCATGCACACATGCTTGCCTGTCTGCTGGCTCCCTATGTCCAGCCACATGATTGTCAGACATCTCTTAATCCTTTCCAGACTTCTGCTATACTTCACAGACACAGACATCTTCAAAATACACAATACTAGATAAAGCCGTGCTAAACAAACAAACAAACAAAAACTCAGAGTATGCCAGGATCAGAGACAGTAGTATTAACAATTGCAACACTTGTCTCTGAGAAACTTTAGGACACAATTAATCTATTGGTTCTCATTTTTGGGTATTGTACTGTTAAGAGAATGGTAAAGAAATATCGGGAAAGGCACTTCTGTAAACACTGGTGCAAACAAGGGTTAAGAGGGGAGGTTGCTGAAATTGGAGAAAGTAAGCACATTAATGAGAAATTTACTTTTTGGATGAATAATTCCAAGGCTATGGCAAAAAAGCAAATGCAAAAAGAATTCAAGCAAAATTATTTCTTACAGAGACTGGTGAACATGAGAGTCAGCATAAACAATTACCACACTGAAGAACTAGGAACTGAACAGAAGTGAAATGTACAGGTTCTTGAGTTACTGTATACAGACACTAATTAGGGGAATACATTAAATTCTATTACACCAAAACCAATTTTCAAGAATATATCTATATAAGGTTATATTTAATTGTGCCTCCAATCTTAGATAATCACATTTCTACAGTTTGAGTGACATTCCAGGTGGAATGATATTGATGTTCATCTTTAAATATACTGTATATATTATTGTATATAGCTATTAAGTCCAAAGTGCCATCAATTCTGAAAAGTTTAAAATGTCTCTCGGTATAGTATTAAAACCTCTTTCCCTTCACACCTTGGCTAAAATACTAAATCTTTAGAAGTGATCCTATGTCAGTGAATCCAATGCATAAATCCTCCTGTATAGAAACCAAGTCCAAAATATTTGGTAAGCAGTGAATTTTGATTTGGTGTTTTAAATTCTTCATTGAAAAACTGAAACATTTTGCAAATTCCATAGATTCTCAGTACATATTTTTATATTAATTAGCCATGATTTTTGCAAATGTGAGTGACAGACTTACATAATCTTATAATTGAATTATGAACTCTCCCCTTCTGAAGAGGATGGCCACATGTAAATTAGAACCAAAATATCTAAATAATTTGTAATTCATATCTTTAATTTTATTACAAATCCAACCTGCAGCATTGGCACTGGGGGAGAGAGCCCAGCCTTGCTCCTTGGGGGCCCATCTGGATGCAGCCTGGTGACAGGGGAGGTTCTGGGTGTTCATGGGCATCCAGCCCTTAAAAAAAAACTTTTAAAATTTTTAATTTTTTTTTTTAAGCTTTTTGGCTTGAGGGCCAAAAATATTTTTACAAACCTGAAAGGCCACCAGTCTATTTAATTAAAAATTTAATTAATTAAATTGTAATCAATTAATTATAATTAAAATTTAATTAAAATGTAATTAATTACTTTTTAATTTACTTTTAACTAAATAGACTGGTGGCCCTTCAGGTTTGTAAAAATTATATTTGTGGCCCTTGAGCTAAAAAGGTTGGGAACCACTGGTTTAAAGACTTCACGTTACAGAGAATCCATTATTTACTCTAGTTTAAACCAGCAAGTGACCTGTGCTTTAATCTACTGGGGGGTCAGGCTGGTGGAATTCAGAAATATTATTTTGGCAGATGGGTGACTCCCTAGCTGTTTCTTCAATTCTTTGTCATGGGAAGTATACACTGACTTTCCACCACAGGTGTTAGTTGCATGTGAGTGCAGATAGTGCAGTCTCTGTCCTGTCTTTCCCATTCTATTTGAAAAGCTGGCTGAATACTAGAAGATTGCTACACTGCTAAGTTTCCCATGAAACATATATAGGAGTGCATTTACTTATTATACTGATCTCCCATTTTCCCATTTTCTGTCACTTCTTCCAAACAGTCCTCACTGTCATTGATGCACCATGATTATGAAAGTCAGCAATACTTGTTGGAAAGCATTCAATAGATCTCAGGGCAGATTTACACTGCCTGACCTTTTTGGCGGCAGTCAAATGTAAATTCGCAAGTTACCTAAAATAACTTGTGTATCTACATTTGGTTTTCTACTCCCTGCATATACATTGCACTGGTTCGAAGGAAGGGGCCACCCTTCAAATCAGCATTACTCACTTGCTTGGGTGGTGTTGCAGGATCAACTTCCTGATCCGCTGAGCGGGTCTTCACAGACTCGACCAGTTGATCAAGAGGTTCAAACTGATGGCGGGGAATTTGCTGCCATCTGTGAAGACCTGTTCTCAAGAGTGTGGGGCTTTGTCCATATATTGGAAACCAATCACAATGTCTATGCCTCTGCTGTGGTTACTTCAAGTGTCTCATTGCCATTGGTAACCTTAATCACAGACAAATCTTCAGCACAAGCAGTGAACAAAAGACGTATTCAAAACAGTAAAAAAGGGTTCTGCCATGAAGACTCTTTTTAATCTATAAAAAGAAAAGAGGGAGTGGTCATAAACCAAGTACCACCAGTTTAACTTTGTCATCACAGCCAACATTTGACCTATGAAGGAAGATTGAAAGACCTGGGTTGTTTAGTCTAGAAAAAAGGAGACTGAGAGGGGATATAACAACAGTTTTCAAATACCTAAAAGATTGTTATAAGGAAGAAGGAAAATTATTCTCCTTAATCACAGATGATAGGAGAAGAAGCAACAAGCTTAAATTACAGCAAGGAAGGTTCAGCCTAGACATTAGGAAAAATCCCTAACTGTCAGGGTGATTAAACATTGGAATAAGTTGCCTCGGCAGGTTGTGGAATCTCCTACATTGGAGGCTTTTAAGAGCAGGTTAGACAAACACCTGTCAGGGATGGTTTAATGGGGTTACTTGGTCCTGCCATGACTGCAGGGAACTGGACTAGATGACCTGTCATGGTCCCTTCCAGTTTCCATGATTCTATGATTACTTTGGTGAAAAGTGCTGTGGTATCTTTAATGACAAAAGGTAATTAGGATTTTGTTTTCTCTGAAAAATGACATCTTTTGCTGCATGTTCCCCTTTGTCACAATGCTGGAGCCCTGGTCCACCTAAGGAGACAGAAAGCCACCCATTCAGTAACTAGTTAAATTTTCTGAAGTATTCAAGTGGTCTTCGGAGGGTCTTTTCCAAATATATCTCAGGTCCTAACTTACTTAGCTTGTGAGATCTGATGAGATCACAGATCATACATTTTCATTACTTGACAATGGGCTGGCTGAAGGACATGTTATAACCTAATTGGTAATGCAAGGTAATGAAGTGAATATCAGTGCGTTGGACAAAATAGTCTGTAGTCTTATTGCCCATCTGGTACAAATGACTATAGTGAATAGAGACTTGAAACAATAGGCCAAAATATCTTCTGTTCTATCTCCAACTGAGTTACATCATGGATGAATTTGGCCCAGTGTGTCCTCAGCAAAGTTTTAAGAGTCTATTCTTCCCTTTAATTTGGAACAATTAACTTAAATGTTACAATCTGAGCACAACAAATTATGCCAGAGAGACGAGGTTAACAATATAAGAAAGGACAATGTTGGACATATCTATTATGGTCCAGTGAGAAATGAAATAATATCATAAAGTACAGCTATGATTTTATTTTAATCAGACAAGTTCTTTAGGCTTAGTTTAACCATCTGGTCTATTCTTCAGATTGTTTGGTTTCATTATGTTTACCTTAATTTTGACAGTGCCAAAATTTTGACAATTTTACAGGGCATCACGCACTAGATGACATTCTGGAAGAGATTAAGTTTTAAAAGATTCCAATCTAGAGATGTAGCCATATTTGAAACTTTATGAAGATGACATTGGTTACCGTGGAATATGTTGCAGCTGAACATTTCCTGGATGGACATTCTGTACCTCTCTATTCTGCACCTCTGAGCTGGACATTCTGCACCTCTCTTTTTGGTGATGGTTTTGTCAATGAATGTGTAATGGTTATGACAGGAGGAATAAGGGACATCTGAAACAGGGGACTACATGTTGGAAGTAGGAGAGGAAATCAGGAACCAGTGAGAATGATATTCTATATATGTCTAAGGAGATCCACTGTCTTTGGGTGTGTCTGCACTTGTTAAGTCGAATTAACAAGGTGGACTTAAAGTTGACTTTGTTAAGTCGACTTAACAGAGCATCTACACTTTAAGTGTACTGAAGTCGACTTTGTTAATAAGGTCGACTTAGCACTATTCCCCGTCCACACTGGCTTTAAGTCAACGTAATAAATCAACTTAATCCTTAAGTCGACTTAAAGAGTGGAAGTTAAGTCGACTTAAGGAAGCACTTAAGTCACCTTAATAAGCGCCCAGTGTGGACGCAGAGTTCTGTAGGTCGACTTAAGCATCCTTAAGTCGACCAAAGTTGCAAATGTAGACATACCCTTTGGGCTTGAATCCCCACCACTGTCATGGGAAGTCAAGCCATTCTCCCATTCTCCCCTCTCCTACTCTCCTCATGTTAGAATTCAGAGAAAACTACAAGTATGAAATACGTGGAATTTCTACTACCCTGCACTGGAATAGCCTATGTGGAGAATAGTATGTCCCTTCTGTTGTAAATGACCAGGAATCATTGAAACATAATCACAAAAATGGGGGAGAAAAATCACAGACTAGCAGAGTATTACACACAGAAAATGTGCATGAGCTGCACAGAGAGCAAGCAACAGAAATAACTGTTGAATGATGAAATACAGGTAGACAACTTGTTTATTTTTGCAATACGTAGATTGATGGCTGTTTTCAAGTTTGCAAGTTTTAACATTGGAGCTTCTCATTAGTGCAGCACCTGTAGTGGACATTATTTTTAAAAAGTATGTATAAAGCAAAGGGAATTTGATCATTCAGAATCATTTGTTCTCTATTCTCAAATGTTTCTTTAGGAGCTAGGTGACTTCCTGAAGACGTATGTAGTTAGGCTATTTAATTGCAGCTTTAGTTATGGTGTGAGCAAATATGCAAATACTATGTAAATGAAGGATGTTCAACCACATAATATTTTTACAAGGAATGAGAATCTGGATAAAATTGACAGAAAAGGGGCCTATTGAGAGTGACATGTGCTCTGAGCACAGGAATTCAGTTGAGGAATTCTTGGTTTCAAATCTGACATTTGAATTAGGCTCAGTGACTTTGCAGAAGTTATTTAACCTTTCTGTTTTACTGCCCTAAGTTCAAAATAGAGCTAAGAGGATAATACTATTTACTCCACAGGATGTTGGGAGTATTCATTTCTGTAAATCACTTTAAAGAGGAAAAGCTAAGAATATTATGGGGTTTTCTGGGTAATCATGTTGGAGTTATGCTCTGAATGCATTTCCATGTGGAAGATCCTAGGCTGCGTCTACACTGGTAAATGAAGTCAACTTAAGCTTGGCTTAAGTCGACTTAATTTGCCCTGCGTCTACACTACATTTTGCTTAAGTCGACTTAAGCAGCTTGCTTATGTCAACTTAAGCAAAATAAAGCCGACTTAATGAAAATGAAGTCGTCTTTATTAAACCACCTTTCTACTCAAGTCGACTTAGGACCGGGGGGGCACAGAGGGAGCCTGGCATGCCCCCCAAAGGGCAGGGCATGTGGGCAGGATGTGACACTGTCTGGATTTAGGGAAGCATTTATGATATTATTTTCAATGGATATCTCATAAATGCTATAATCCATAGGAACTATGTCATGTCTGGTATCAATAGAAAGGTAGTAATTTGCTGGGAATGATTATATAGTTTATGTCTAGAAATTCTATTTCAATTAGAAGTTAGGAATTTGATGTTATATCCATACTTTAACTTGTGTCATGCTGGAGGAATGCCTTAGACGGGAGGGTGTGAACAACCATTGTCTCCTTAATGTTAAGGAATCTGCCAGGTGATATGGTCCCAGGGAGTAAACTGATGATCCATTAAGGACACAATGGTTGTATTCTTTATGTCCTTAATGGCTCATCAGGATACTCCCTGGGACCATTTTACCTGGAAAATTCCTAAATATTGAGGAGACAATGCTACTTTTAAAAACTAACAAATTTAAAAGTGCCACAGGTCTCCTTGTTTGTTTTGCTGACCTAGAGAAACATGGCCACCCCTTTTTTACCTTTACAATTATACTTGCCCTAGGAGTACAGGAAATGATCTAAAAGGACTCAACTCTCGAACTGTTTTTTTGGAAAAAATATGGTTCTTACAGTTCAGTCTTGAATTTTATTTAAACAACTTCAAGAGACTGAAACAAACACATTTTCTAGTGGGGGTTGAAGGCTTTTTGCCTTTGGCTTAAGATTCCCCCATATTTTGGTATTTCCTCACAGCTAGCCCCCCATGGATCAAGCTGGAACTTTTATCACGTAGCAGGTCAAAGATCATACTCCTTCTGAAGTAATTCCCAAACATTTCCTGGTCAAACACTTTTCTGAGGATAGGTTACTATAGAACTGAGTGTGTGCATTCAATGAATACATCAGCAGCAATGAAGTCTATGTAGGTCATAATCACAGAACTTCCATTACATTTTCAATAAAATTATATTGGTAGATGTTAGGGAATAGATCAAGGATCTTCTTTGTAGAACCAGTATTCCAGGGTTAGTCTAGTGGAAATTCAGAAAATCTCCACAACCGGCACACGTCATATTGCACATCTATGATTGGTGTCCTATGGATCACAAATCATCATCTCCATTTCCTTTACCTCAAAGACTTATTTACTGCTGTCTATATCTACAGAATCCATGAATAAGCCAACTTTTCCACATACCACAGGCAACTTTACTATTAATATTAAATGTGCTATAGTCATTTTTAAACATGAAAAAGACTCTTGGATCACTGAGTCCACTGTCTAACAAAGACAGGATATAGTCTTCTGACAAAGGATCTATCAGATATTAAACAAATACTACACTAAGTTCTACACCTTATCTTAATCAAAAGAGTTAATAAGATATTAAACTAATAATTCCCTTGATCTGAGGCAAAAGGTAGATTTCCAATATGAGATTATTCAACATTAAAGGTAAAATAATTTCATATTGTTAGCTATGTTAATCATGTGTTGGATTTTAAACTAAAAGTTATGTAACCTGGTACAAACCTGTTCATCCTCCTACAACACCACTCTACAGTTTTTGTTTAATAGTTATGCCTAGTGGACTCAATCAACTCACTTGTGCTGAATCCATTAAGTGGTTCACTATAAGAAAAATAACCTGAGGTCTTTTGGGCCATGTATAATACTTCTTTGTAAACAGGAGTGCCAGTCCACATATAGTGTTATACATTCTACCCCAGGTTTGCCTGACCAAGGTATGGTCTACTCTAATGTGTTCTTCGATATCCTCTAAATATTGTTCTTTCTTATCTATACTGTATGCTTTGTTCTGTATAATATAGAGTTAGGAACATAAGAATTGTCATACTGGATCACAGCAGTGTTCCATTAAGACCATTAGTCTTTCTTTGATAGCAGACATTCATAGTGCAAGAAAACCCATAGCTGACAATTATTAAATAACTTGTCACAAAAGTGTCTTACTAACACTCATCATTTGGGTTAGTTTATACTCTGAAGCATGAGGATTTGCCTAACTCCCTTAATTTAATGGTGTTTATCCTATCTAAGTCTCCATATAAATGTCAACTCCTTTTAAAAAATTCTATGCTCACGGTATTATCTTGTGGCAGTGAGTTCTACAGGGCACAGGAAATATTTTCTCACACATTTCATAAGTTTTAATTTTTTTCTGTTTTATTGAATGTTCTCTCATTCTTGAATTATGGAAAGAGAGTAAACAGGGAACCTGATTTACCTTTTCTGTATCAACTCTAGCTTGGCTTCTCTCATTTATCTCTTCTCTAAATGGAACGATTCCAAACTTTTCAATCTCCCCTCATCTAGAAATCTCTCTGGCCTAGATTCTCAAAGGTATTTAGTCACCAAACTCTGTTTGATTTCAGTATGAATTAGAAGCTTAAATACCTTTGAGAATCTGGACTTCTGGACTTCCAATACCTGTTTTGTCACTCATCTCTGCAGTGTGCCTTTCTGTTATATCTATTCTGAGATAGGTTGACCAAAACTGAACCCAGTATTCCAGCTGAGATCATACCAGGAATTTATACGATTATTCTGATGGGGTTTTAGTATTATTTTTCCACCCATTCCTTCTGCAACCTAAGATTTTTTGACTATTACTGTGTATTGAGCAGCAGTGTCACTGAATTATCCACAGTTATGGTCAGGCTTTTCTTGAGTGGTTACAGTTAATTTAGAAGCCAGCAAGGTATATGAGTAGTTCAAATTATTCCAGTATTCATTACCTTGCATTTGTCAACAATGAATTTCATGGCTGAATTATTCCCTGTGAATAATTTAACTGATGCATTTAGTACTTTCCATGAATTAACACACACTAATTTTGATTTTTATGAATGTGTTTGTCATTGTAATTGTTTGACTAACACTTTATGCAAACAAATTTTAGCTGATGGGTTGTTCACAAGCTGTTTACTTTCACTGTTCATTACTCATTATTTGTGGGTCTGACCGGTCACTTCAATTACAAAGTATTGTTTCTGTTCCTAAATGGATTTCTGAACTGTTTAAAGAGGAGAATAGCAAATAATGAATAGAGAATAATGAATAGTAAGACAAAGTCTTATGCATGCACATAAACATTTATCAATATGTTAATGATGAGATTCCTATGAAAAGCCACCATTCCCAAAATAGTCATGCAAACAAAGATTCATTTGCACAAATATTCACAAACAGCAAACAAAATGGATTAAACCCAACAGCTACTCAGAATGGAAACAAATGACTATGGATACTGTATTATACTGTTTGCCCTGCAATTGTGTGGGGTTGTGGATAGTGATGGTTAAATTACTATGATTTTATTGAAATAAAATCTAGAATTATATTTCCCTGGATTGAAGAGCTTGTGTTTGCTTGTGAGCAGGAACTGTTTTATAATAACAGGAGGTGTACAAGATGCTAGAGATTTGGCAGATATGTCAAAAGGCATTTTCTGTGGATCAAATATGTCACAATGCTGGAAAACCTAATACAAAGATCACTGTAGGAAGAGGAAAACAGCATCAAAATGGATAGTGAATCTGTTAATTTGTGTATATTTTGGCCAGACAAATGTAGGTTCTTGAGAGCTACGAGTTAATTTAGTAACAGACTGGAACAGTAAGTGACAAAATCTGAGTGTTACTTCAAGGAACTTGAACAGAAAGTCTTCCAATGTATCCAACTACTTTGCATATTAAGCATTAATCCAAGGTTACAAACAATAGAAATGACATCTGAAAAAAATTAGAAGCAATTCAATCAGTAGAAAAGGGAACAGCTCGATAAATTTAAGCTGTAATCATTGTTTTAAATCAGATTTTAAAATTGGTCTCAGTATAGTCATGCAATAGACAAATGAAATGACCATAAAAAAGAAGGTAATCACTTTTTCACGAACAAGCCGATGAATAAAATTCACTAGCAAACTGAAACAAAATGGCTCCTTAGTTGGGAATAATGGGACATTAAATAAGATTCAAGGGCAAATATGGTATTCAGTAGACAGTGGGGACACAGAGTATTTTCACACAAATTATCACTCAGTTACACTATTCATTAAGACAACAGAGTCCTGTGGCACTTTTAAAGACTAACAGATTTATTTATCGCATGAGCTTTCGTGGGAGAAAATCCCACTTCGTCAGACGCTTTGAAGATGGGAAACTTACAGAATGGGAGGAAATTAAATGCAGGGGAGTGTATGACATAGCATCAGGTCAGGCTGTAACAGCAAATCAAAATAGGTGTTAGAATTCAAACACTGGGGAACAGCACATAGAGGAAGGTGAGGTCAAATCACCTGTTGTAATGAGAGAAAAATCCATAGTCCCTGTTTAACCCCAAGACAACTGAGTCAAATTTGCATATAAATTCGAGTTCTGCAGTTTCTCTTTGAAGCTGTGATTTGTTATTCATCTGTTTCAACACAGCTATTAACACTAAATTCTGCTTGCAGAAAACTTGAGTGTGCACTGCTCATTGGCTTATGGGAATTAGAAATAATAGGCTAAATTAATTCCTGTTGTAACTCCACTAAAGTCAGTTGAATATCATGAGGGGTGCTTCTGTGTCATGTGTTCTATTTTCCCTTCTTAAAAAAAACCATGCTACTAAACGGTTTCGGCACCAAATTGGACTTAGGGTGTGTCTAGACTATGTCAGGGAGTGTGCTTCCCAGCCTGGGTGGACACATGCTTGCCTTCTCTGCTCAAGTTAGCATACTAAAAATAGCAGCAAAGCCTATCTTCTAAGGCTAGCCACCTGAGTACAATCCCACCTGGGTCCCCTAGAATCGACATCTATGTGCGGCAGCTAGTCCAAGCCACCGCCTATGCTGCTATGTTGCAGATTTTGGTATTCTAGTTTGAGAAGTGCTAACTTGTGTCTGTCTATCCACATTGGGAAGCATGATCCAAGCAGCAGTGTGAACATACCCTTACTTTTAAATTGGCATGATTTGCCAAGAGTTAGTTTACAGCTTCTACGAGGCTTCAATAAGCAAACATAACCAATGAATAATGAATTGTTATTGTATGTAATTGTTTAGATTTGAACTCATTCCCATGCACCTAAGTGCTAGGCTAAGTTCAATCAATCAATCAATCAATCAATCAATCAATCAATCAATCACTTTAACTTTGCTATGTTTCGTTCAACTATCGACATCGTGTTTAATCATAGCATTGAAAGGTTAAAGATTAAAATATAAATAAGTCCAATGGCCTACAAAAGAATAAACTGTTCTGACAAAAGAATGACAATAAAATCATTAAACAAACAAACCCCAAAAGGGTGAAGCTGGTGGCCAGAGAGAACTAGTTGTTCAAAAATGAACTGTACTGAATAAAAGGCCTTATAAGAACTTCTTGAAGTCTATGGTAGAGGTAGTAAGTGGTAGATTTCAATAGATAGAGTGATTGAACCAAGTAGTCTTTCCCCAACAGTTCAATCCAAATGAAACATCAGTATGGAGATATTCGAAAATTGAGTTTAACTATAAAAGGAAATTTAGGCTGGATATTAGGAATGACTACGATATATTGCATGTACTTTGGAAGACAGGATTAGAGGTCAAAACAACCATGAAAAGTTGGAGATTGGTTTAAAACCAACAAGATGACATTCAATAAAGATAAATGCAAAGTACTATACTTAGGAAGGAAAAAACAAATGGGGAATTACTTGCTAGGTGTTAATACTGCTGAAAAGGATCCGGGGGTTATACTAGACCACAAATTAAATATGAGTCAACAGTGTGAAGCAGTTGCAAAAAAGCTTAATATGCCTCTGGGTGTGTATTGATAGCAGTGTCGTATGTGAGACGCAGAAGCTAATTCTTCTGCTCTGAGATCTGATGAGGCCTCAGTTGGAGTACTGTGTCAATTCCCGGATGCCACGCTTTAGGAGAGATGTGGACATATTGGAGATAGTCCAAAGAGGCACAATAAAGATAATAAAAGGCTTATAAAACCCAACCTATGCAGAAAGGTTAAAAAAGCTGAGCATGGGAAAAAAAAGAGGACTTGATAATAGCCTTCAAATATATTAAGGGCCGTAACAAAAAGGGTGGTGATCAGTTGTTCTCTGTATCCACTGAAAATAAGACAAGAAGCAATGGATTTAATATGCAGCAAGGGAGATTTAGGTTAGATATTAGGAAAAACTTCCTAACTATAAGGGTTATTAAACTCTGGAATAGGCTTCCAATGGAGGTAGTAGAATCTCTTGTTTTTAAGACCAGGTTGACAAACATCAGTCAAGGATAACATATTTTTACATGTTCCTGCCTCAGAGCAGAGGCCTGGATTTGATGAAGTTCCTTCTAGCCCTTCATTTCTATGATTCCATGTTCTGCCAGAATATGGAATTGTCTCCCAAAATCCATTGCTAGAGTTATTCATCTGAAGATTGAACAAAGCTCTTGTACAGTAGGACACAGTCTTTCTTTTCTTAAGAGCATGGAACAGGGGACCTCCTCTCCAATTTCTATGCTAGAACATTTTGGTAGAGCTGATTGAAAAAAAATGTTTCCCTTCTGTCAGAAATCTGGTATTTTGATGCTTGTTTTTGTTTGAAATTGGGATGAAAATGTCAAACTGTATGTAATGAAAAATCCCCCTCCCCCAAATCCAATAAAAATAGTGAAATGATTTATTTTGGCACCTACGCACCTAACAAGGATGTTTGTTTCCCTTAGTAAATTAGAAGTCCTTAAAGTACATTAGATTACTTCCTAAAATGGCAGAAGTAGCAACATTACGAGGAGATATTCGTGAGTCTGAATTATCTAGGGGAAATCTCATGTTGTAGCTTGCCAGTGACTCCAATCCAAATCATATTCAAAAGAAAATGGAGGTGACCATTAGTAAATGCAGATGTTTCAAGGATTTCAGAAGCAATTTATTCATCAACAGCGAAGTAGAGAGACTGTAGGAAGAGCTATGCAAATTCTTATTAGCTTATCAGTACTTAACTTTCCACAACATGAATAATTCCACCAAACTGTTAAATGAAAGACTAAGGATAAAGATCTTAGTTACCTGAGCTGAAGAGATGAAGGGAAAGAGATACAGAGGGATGGAAGCTGAGGGAATGCAAAGTCAGAAAAGGAAAATCAAAGGAAAACCTGTGCAAATAGAACAAAAAGAAACAGAAGCAGACTGAAAGGTAGAAGGCAAACGGATATTAAGATGCAAAATATGTTACCAAAGAAGTATGCAACTGAAACTATTGTATTGTGATGAAAAATCTCCTCATTCATGCCCTGACCTAGGCAAGTACTTAAGGCATTTGAAGTAAGTAGCAGAGCTCTCATGGACTTCAGCGGTTCAGAATCAGGATCTTACAGAGGTGTTTATTTTCCTGAAAAAGGATAGCCTTAAAAATGTGCTTTCCTGAATTAGGTCTTGAAAATGCCTGATAAGGCGTAGAAACAACAGTTTAGGTGTGAAACCCACAAGTCCTGGCTGTTGGAACAACAACCTTGGATGGCTGTAGTTTGTCGAAGAGCCATGCAAATCCATGAACCCATGAACCTTTTGGGCTTGTTAAAATTCACATTCTTTTCTAACCAGTAGTTAATGCCATTACCCACAGTGCTTTTCATTCTATTCTTGCTAGCAGTGTTTATGAAAAACTTTTGATTCTGATTAGATCTGAAGTAATGCTTAGGGCTGTCATTCTAGTATATCTGCAGAATTCTCAGCAGGAAAAATAAATGATCAAATGCCCATCTTAACATTGACAATGTCTCAGATTATTAACTATAATTTAGGTTCCAAAATTAGAACAAGTAATATTGGATCAATTTTCTCATCATCTCTCAAAATGACAGAACCTATGTAGAAAATGTCTGTAGAAAGATTATATAAATAAGGTCTTTTTTTGGACAAGTCTGCTGAAGCTATATCAGTACCTTTAAATATAATGTTGTAGAATCTAGTGAGTCTTGTGAAATTAAACATTCACGCAAAAATAGAATAGAAACAAAGTTGGATGAATTACTTATTAAACCAATTTTACTCTTTTACTTTTGCAAATTGTTTATGAATACACTTTGATTCAAATGAATGAGCTCATTTGAAATTATTCAGCAATTTCCTATAGACATGCTTAAACCTATGGGCTGCTCACAGACTGTGTTCACCATCTTTGTCTTATCTGTTGTTATTGCTGGGACACCCGCATTGTCACATGGTATTTTTTGTTTGTTTGTTTGTTTGTTTGTTTGTTTGTTTCCAGGGTGGATTTGTGTAACTATAACAAAGGGAGGTAATGGGTAGTGTAGTTATTTGGCCTGTGAATCTCACAGGCAGAAGATTGTAGTAGTTTGTGGAGTCAGGAGTAGCTAAATGGACAGAATTAAGGAAACTGAGACATATTTTCTTTTTTCTTTCTGAGCCAATTTAATCAGCTGTTGCTTAATATCACTGCTGGAAAACATTGCAATACTATAGGCTGAGATCATATGTAAAATTGATCTTCCTTTGTTACAATCATACAAAATAAATGTGTACAGATTGTCCATGCACAGTCCCTGCTTTGAAAACAGTTCATGGCAGGGCTCAGGGCTGAAGCAAACTACAAAAGATGCTGACACATACTCGTCTGCAACTGCATATTTGTGCCAAGACTTGAGTTTGTGAGTTTGTGAAAACTGCTGTGCTACTGCTGTTAAAGGAGGGGAGATCTATGTCAAAAAGGATAATTAAGTAAAACAGATGGTCTTAATTAAAAATTATGCTAGCCATTCAGTTTGTGGCTAATGGATTTACAAACTTTATTTTAACGCATACAGTATTCAGTAAAAAGGAGCACCTCTTCTTTCTTCAAGTCCAGGGGCTTTCAACCTTTGGTCAGCAGACCCATGTAGAGTCCTGTTTAAAATTAAATGCGAAGCAATGCTTAAAAGAACAAAATATCAAAATGAAGACAAGAAGAATCCTATCAAATACAATCTGATGAGGAATGATTGAGATGGCCTTTGCAGAGCAAGACAGAAGGGGCGTGCAAGAAGCCACCATTTACCCCTGTAGACAGGCATTAGGCCTTCCACTATAGCATTTAGAATCATAGAATAATAGGTATGGAAGGGACCTCATGAGGTAATCTAGTCCAACCCCCTGCTAAAAAGCAGAACCACTCCCACTAAATCACCCCAGCCAGGGTTTTAATCTAACCGGGCCTTAAATATCTCCAAAGACGGAGATTCTACCACCTCCCTAGATAGCCCATTCCAATGCTTCACCACCCTCCTAGTGAGAAAGTTTTTCCTAATATCCAACCTCGACCTCCCCAGCTGTAATTTGAAACCATTGCTCCTTGTTCTGTCCTCTGTTACCATCAAGAACAGCCTAGCTCCCTCCTCTTTGGAGTACCCCTTCAAGTAGTTGAAGGTTGCTATCAAATCATCCCTTAATCTTCTCTTCTGTAGACTAAATAAGCCTAGTTCCTTCAGTCGCTCCTCATAAGTCATGTTCCCCAGCCCCCTAATCATTTTTGTTGCCCTCCGCTGGACTCTTTCTAATTTGTCCACATCCTTTCTATAGTGGGGAACCCAAAACTGGACACAGTATTCCAGATGCGGCCTGACCAGTGTCGAATAGAGGGGAATTATCACATCCCTCGATCTGCTGGCAATACTCCTACTGATGCAGCCTAATATACCTTGCCTTTTTGGCAACAAGGGCACACTGTTGGCTCATATTCATCTTCCCGTCCACCATAACCCCCTTGCTCTGGAAAGCCACAGAGCTTTCTCGCTCCCTGCTCTCCTCTTGGAGCAAATCATCTGAAATGGGGGGAGGCCATGATGCACCAAGGGGGAACAATCCATGCCATCCTAATGGATGGAGCTAAGTCAGGCCTCAAGAAATCTTCCACAGCTGCAAAACTGAGGCGCCTAGGTGTGCAGCAGTGAAGGGCTTCCCTGCCACCAAAGACCACTGCTGCTGCCACTTCTTTTGCTGGTGGTGTGAACTGCACAGGGCCCCCCCCACCAACTCTTTCAGCAGCAGAGCAGTACGTGAAAGACCTCTGCCACTGAAAAAAAGCCATCATGCTTCTGTTGTGTGGGGGAGAGGCAGTGATGCTGAAAATGTCAGCTCCATCACCTCTTTTTTTAGGCACCAATGGGTATTTGCCTCCCTGGCTGCTATGGTGCTCCTAGGCTA
Source organism: Pelusios castaneus (assembly GCA_007922175.1). NCBI lineage: Eukaryota > Metazoa > Chordata > Testudines > Pelomedusidae > Pelusios > Pelusios castaneus. The sequence goes on from ML685838.1 coordinate 2,520,781, forward strand.
TGTCTACACTGGCAAGTTAGTTCTAATTAAAGAGGCCTAATTCGAACTAACTAAAGCCATGGCTACACTAGGCTTTAGTTAGTTCGAATTAAGGGCTTCCTTAATTCAAACTAATAAATTCAAATAGGGTATTCAAACTAAGGGGTTAATTCAAACTAATTAATTCGAATTAACCAGTGTGGCTATGTTAATTCGAAGTAATTTCTTAGTTCGAATTAACTGGCCATTGAAATGAATGGGGATCACTAATTCGAACTAAGCAAGTGCTTGCTTAGTTCGAACTAACATTACAGTGTGGCCATGCTAGATCGAATTAAGCTAATTCAAACTAATTAAAATTAGTTTGAATTAGTTAGTTTAAACTAACTAATTCGAACTAATTTTAGCAAGTGTAGACATAGCCCTCGGATTTGTCAAGCCCTGAGCTAAGCACAATACTCATATGAGCACTGAGCAGTTCTAGAAGAAGTTTCATTTGCCTGATGCACAGTCCCTTCTGGTGCTTTATCTAGAATGGTGCATCTTCATGCCACTTCTTACAATTAGTTACTGCAAACATAGATGTAGCTATCTAGCCTATCATGAAGAGAGTCTTGATATGAAGCACAGGCCCTTAATAATCGTATCATCCATGTACTATATGAGGGCTGTGGGGGAGGGGTGGAGGAGAAATGTGAATCCTAACAGATCTCTGTTTTTCAATGTGTGCTCTGAGGCCAGTTTCCAATGTTTTACTTTGTTTATAATCTGAAATGTGGAGATAAAGTGGTTTATACTGCAGCAGTGTCATCTGTCACTGACTTTACATCTTGAAAAGGCAGTAAACATTTAATTAACAAAGAAAAGGAGTATCTCCTTAAAAGAAATCTTAATCCAGAGAAAAAAAAACATGTACCGCTGCTGGCACAGTTAATGGGATCATATATTGCCATGTCTTGATGCATTATTGCAGTTGACAAGAATGATGAGTGACACATGAAATGCAATATTAGATAATTATTTTAGAGGAGTTTTTACATAAACACTTCCTACAGAACATAAAACTGGTAAACAGACATTAAGCATGATCAGTTTCCTACCAAAATCACCTTCTGAGAAATGCTATCTTTTTTCTTGAATCTTTGTTTCTCTTTTATTTGTCAAGCTGAAAGTGGAAATGTGCCTTACACTTGAGGATTTAATTTTGAGTTGCTCTTTAATCAAGTATGAAGACAACAGAGTCCTGTGGCACTTTTAAAGATTAACAGATTTATTTATCGCATGAGCTTTCGTGGGGGAAAAGCTCATGCGATAAATAAATCTGTTAGTCTTTAAAAGTGCCACAGGACTCTGTTGTCTTTCTACAATAGACTAACACGGCTACCCCTTTGGAATTTAATCAAGTATGATATTCTTTCTTGTTGGTAGCAGAGTCTTTTCCTTTTGTACTGATAAACAGAGATGCATTTGTTTCATTTAAAGTCTGGCTCTAAGCAACTGATCTCTTTGATTCTCACCTCTTTGGCTCTTTGAATGCTATTGCAAGCCAAAGTTTCGCAACAGAGACCTTAAGGGAAAATCAAACAAGGAAGGCTGTTGTACAATGTGTCTTCAGCACTTTCAATTTCTTCTGTCTATGAAGACCTGTAGGCTGAACAGCAAGGCTGGTCTAGCAGCTAGAGTGACAGCCTAAAATGGGTTTAATTCCCTGCTCTTTGTCAAGTCACAAAGGGTCAATTTTTGAGGGTATTTAGGCACCTAAAGAGGACGATAGATGCCAAGAGGGATTTTCAAAAGCATCTATGCCAATTAGGGGTCTAACTTCCATATATTTCAGTGGGACCTGGGTACCTAACTCAATTAGTCCCTTTGGCTATGTCTACACTAGAAAAGTAAAGTCAACTTTACATTGACTTAAAGTCAACCTTATTGAGTTGACTTAACAAAGTTGACTTAAGTTTTGTAGTGTAGACATAGCCCCTTGTTGACCTTATTAGGTCGACTTAATGCTATAAGTCGATTTAATAAGGCTGATTTAGGCGCTAATCCCCATCCACACTGGCTTTAAGTCGATTTAAGGCTTAAGTCGACCTAAAAGAAGGTGTTATTAAGTCAGCTTAAGCTTATCTTAAGTTGACATAAGGAAATGTTTAAATTGACTTAATCAAAGCCCAGTGTGGATGTTGCTTTGTTTAGGTCGACTTAAGCCTTCTTTGTGCCTCAGTTCCCTATCTGTAAAATGAGCATGACAGTACTTCCCTACCCATTGTGAGAATAATTACATTATGTTTTGCAAAGTGCTTAGGACCAATGGCACTATGGGCCATATAAATACCTTAGACAGATAAATAGAAATAGAAATTGCAGAAATAGAAATTGCAGCGACTCCGTTACTTTACGATAATGTACAGCAGATGTGCTTAATCTCAGTGAGGGAACACTTGCTATGGAAGTTCTGCTGCAGCTCTGGCCTTAGTGAGAGGACTGTGTGATGAGTCATGGGTAATAATGCATGTGCACAAAGGCGCCAAATTAAGGTTACATAGACAAACTTAATTCTGGCATTTCCTACCCTTGGGGTGCTTATAGACACCCATGTGGCTCATTCACAGGACTGGAACCTTTAGGTCCACTGCACACCCTTCTGCCAGATGAGCTAACTGAGTAACTAATAGCAATAACAGGTAGTTCCAGCCTCCTGTGGATTGTCACCTCACTATACAACGATGAGACACACACTTCACCAGTGGGTTTCATGTTGGTTTGCAGACAGCAGAGAAGTGACAAGACTCAGGGATCTTCAGTGCCGGTCCAGGCTCTAGAGGGCAGTGTTCTCTAGTGGGGACAGAATCATTTGCCGGCTTCCCCCAAGGTCTTCTTTTCAAACTCCCCATGTGCCCCCACTGTTGTATCTTCCCTGCTCCCACTTCTTTCCCCTTTTCTATCCAATCCCAGCCTCCTGTTCTCAGCATCCTGCTCCAGCTAGTCTCAGATCCCTATCTGCAGCTTCTCATCTAATCTATTGCTCATGAACACCCTCCCACTGGCTCACAATCTGAGCTTTCCCCTCCCTCTCCAGCTCATCATCTAATATCAGTCTACCCTCTCTGGTTCTGTGTCCCAGTCTCTTTGCCCACCTAGTTCCAGTTGTTCTCCACACCTCAGCTCCTTGTCAGACCTGTATCTCCTCCCATCCTCCCCCAGCTCTTTGTCTGACCTCAGTGAATCTCCTGTCAACTTGCTTCCAGTCCACATGCCTCAATTTACCTCACTGTCTCCATCTTCAAACCTCAATAACAATCTCCTCCCTTCCTTCCAGTTTGTCTCATCAAACTTTTTGTCCTAAACTACTATTTTCCCTTCCTTGGTCCAGCTTTTGTCCCTTCTGCATTCAACTCAGATGGCTTCCTCTTACTTATTACCTGAGCACCAGCAGGGCATAGGGGTCTTTCTGAGAAAAGTTGAGACAGGCTTCCTGCTATCTGGTCCAGTGTCCTTCCCTAACTGAAGCAGTTTGTAGCAGGGTAGTTTCCCCACTCTGGCCAGGCAGGGGTTAAAAGCCCTGCAGGGAGTGCTTGGCCAATAGAAGCAGAGAGCTGCAGGGCTAATCAGGGCCCAGGAGCTGGTATAGGAGTAAGGCTGCAGCCCCCTGCTCTGGGCAGTTTGCCTCAGATCTGGGAGCAGGACTGTGGGAGAAAGAACCCCATATACCTTCCAGAGGTGTCACCAGGGTTTAGCCTTGTTACAAGGGCTGCAGGCACCTAGGGGAGGTGTGAGTGGACCAGAGGACCTGGTGAGGGTGCAAGCAGAATGAGGGGGTTTAGATGGTGCTCATCCGAGCACATAGGGTCCCTGGGCCAGGGCACAGAGAAGTGGGTGGACCCAGGTTCCACACACTTCCCCCAGACTGCCAGTGAGTGGAGAGACCACAAGGGAGCTATGAAGGGACAGTGTTGGCTGCTGACACAAGTGGGCTGACTGGAACTGGACCTGACTCCCAGAAGGGGGAAGATTGGTGGACTCAGCTGTAGGACTGAGATCCTGAAAAGACAGAGCCACCACTGATACAAGTGGGTTGGCCAGGAGTGGACTTGACCGTAGAAGGAGGGGTGGAGATGGTAGTGGTGGTGGTGGTGGGGAAATAAAGCGACTGGGCTGGAGGGCTGAGGTCCTGTGTGAGAGACCAAGCACTGACCAGCAGATGATGGATTACTTGAGCAATTCCCCAATACCTTCACCAGGAGATGCTCGTCTGGTGGGTCCTGTGCTGCGGAGGTCTATACAGCCATTACAGGGAAAGTTCTTCTGAGTACCTTATATCTTATCCCTGAATTGCAGCATGCTCCATTTCTCTGTAGGGATGATGTATGCACAGTCTGGTCAGCACTAGGAACTTGAGGAGATGAAGCATGCTCCCCAAAGAGACGCTCTTTGGAGATTTTTAGCTGTTAAACTCTAGCAGGTTTGTAGTGAACAGATAAGAATGACAATTTTTCCAACATTTCTAACTTGGCCAAGTTTGGGTGGGTTTTCACAGGCATGGCAAAAGACACATCATGGACATAAAGGCCACCTGTCCCCACTACAAAGCGTGTAGGTCGTAGGTCATGTAGCATTTAAAAATAAGTCTCAAGAATTTTATGTGGGAAAACATGTTTTCCCTGGCCTTGTTCTTGGAAATGGCTGATCCATTTTGGCTGAAGTTTTCCAAACTCATCCTGAGGCAGACAGCTGGCATGTGAAAGCTCAGCTTAAATAGTTAAATTTGGCAAAGCTGCAATTGATGGAAAACAGTGTCTTAAAATAGGAAGTATCAGGCAACTTTAATAATAGCTGTGGTACCATATCCACTATAATAATATTCAACATGTCTATCTGGGGAGCTACAGATGCTTTACAAACATAAATGACAACTGTGGCACCCTTTGTCCTATAACTTCAATATTACATATGGGAAAACTGAGAGACAGAATTTAAGGGAGCTGCCCAAGGTTACACACACTGGCAGAGTCGGGAATTGTTAGCAAAATCTCCTGATCTTGAGTGCTGTTTTCTAACTCAAAATACATCACACATTGAAGTACAGAATGAAGCAGAAGAAGTGTAAAGGAGGTGTAGCAGGGAAATTATTTGTGGAATGTAATAGATGGCTCATATTAAAAAAAAACCTCCAATGGAATTAGACTGGCATTTTTAGCAGATCTAAAATTAAGTTATCAAATTTAAGTCCATAGCTTATAACAGAATGCCTGTGACATTTAAACATGTAGCTAATGCTATATTTTATATATGAGCTGAGTGACATTATGGTTAATTTCATTTCCTAAGAGATATATTATTTCACAATGTATGCACATACACCAAAATATTGGCTCAAAGTGCCTGGGGTCATTGGAAGGATAACTTGTTTATCTGTTTGCCTCTTGCATTCTAAATAAAGTATGTCTTGTTGGAGACTCAGCTTATCTGGGACCAGATAGAGACAAATTCACAGCTAGCTAGACTACTATACTTAGCTCATTCCCCTTTTTACTGTCTTCTCTATGTTTAGTAAAGGTTAAGCATCTTGTTTAAGAGCTGCTTTATGCTGCTTCAGTACACAAGGGAAGTTTGAGTTACTGTGAAAGCACCAACACTTAACAACAAAGAAGCTGGTGAAATATGCAGAAATCATCATCCAAATCAAACTAGCAAAATAATTTAGCGTCTGACAGAACTATAAATGCATTTGTTCCTACCCAAGAAGAATTATATTTTGAATGAGAGTATATGAGGTAATAGAGGAAACTCTGGACATGGAATTTGAACACAATCAATTTTTTTAATGTTCTGGGCCAGCTTCTGCTTATGTTAGGCTCCACTAAATAAAATATCTCTTTAAAGTACTTGTGGTAGAATCTTCATTTTATAGGAGTTCCATCTGATTATCCCAGGTGCTATTTTGTGGAAATAAAATGCATTAGAGATCTGCTTGGTGCGGAAAAAAAAATTACTTCTCTGGCAGCTACCAGTTGTGGACTTGCTGTTTTGTCAGGCCAGAAAACCTAGGGAGGCAGATAGCTTGTGTCAGAAAGGTGTGCATTTGTCTATCTTGTGGTAGGGCAGTTAGAATTGCAAAACTATTGTTTTTATATTATAAAGTTGGGATTAAATGGGAAATTTGTTTTATATGTTGTAGCTATGTACATCAAGTGTCGAAGGATTGATCCTAAGATCACTGAGCTCAATGGAAAGACTCTAAATGACTTCAGTAGGTTTTAGATCAGATCACAGTGTAAGATCAACAAGCCAAATCCAACATTTCTTACTCATGATGGGAGAAATGGAATTTTGCTTGAGTAAATTCTGAAGAAGCACTGCAGGGTGTGCTCCCAATGAATTAATGCATAACATGGATAATGTAGCTATAAGTACCTATATCATTCTGTGGTTTGTGCATATATCATTCTGTATATTTTTCAGAGAATAGATAAACAAAACAAAAGGGATATTTCTAAACTATAAGCAGTGTGGCTTAATAGATACAGCACTGGACAGGATGCAGGAGGCTGGATTTCATTTCTTGGCTCTGGACAGCTGGCTGACCATGGAAAAGTCACTTCCTTACCTATACCACAGTTTCCCTGTCTGTAAAATGAGGGTAATGCTACTCTCTTTCTTTGTAAAAAGCTTTTTTGCCTACTGCTGAAAAGTCTTGTATAAGAACTTGTTATTATTTTGTATACCCTTTCTCAGGCAAAACCCCCATTTCATTTCAGAGTCTCGCCCATTGTTCACACAGCACTAAAGTTTGCAGTCATTCCCTAGATTGTTTTACTTTTCATTACAAATGTGTGTATTATGTGGTTGTTTTATTTTTAAAGCATCTTACTTCACTCAGTGTTCAGTATAACAAAAATAAAATACAATACTGTGCTTTGAAATGTTATATTAAAAATAAAAATGAAACAAAACATAGAAGAATTAGGGTATGACCCAAAGCCTATTGAAGTCAATAAGAATCTTTCCACGGAGTTCTGTGAGTTCTAAATCAGGACCTTAAAAGGGAATATGACACACAAAAGCAGTAATTAATATATAGGATCAACAAAAGCTGTACTAAAAACTTTTTTTTGTTTTGTTTTGTGGGGAAAATCCCACTTCATCTATATTTTAATAAAGGGAAGGAAGGGATGAAACTTTTATCAAGAAGGAAATAAGTTCCATGCTTTATCATCTATTGCAATAAAGGAGCAATTAATTCTAAAACTAAGGCTAGTGCTCTGTGGCTGTCCCTCTCTCTCAGTCTTGAACAGAGAACATAAGAACGGCCAGACTAGGTCAGACCAATGGTCCATCTAGACCAGTATCCTGTCTTTTGATAATGGCCAATTCCAGATGCTTCAGAGGGAATTAATGGAACAGGTAATCATCAAGTGATACATCCCATGTTCTGACAAACAGAGGCTAGGGACATTTCAAAGTGTGAAGCTAGGGACATTTCAGTGTGTGGTTTTGCCTCCATGCCCATCCTGGCTAATAGCCCATAGCTGGACCTATTCTACATGAACTTATTTATTTCTTTTTTGAATCCTATTATAGTTTTGGCCTTCACAACATCCTCTGGCAAAGACTTCCACAAGTTGACTGTGCGTCGTGTGAAGAAATACTTCCTTTTGTTTGTTTTAAAACTGATGCCTATTCATTTCATTTGGTGACCCCTAGTTTTTGAGTTATCAGAAGCAGTGGATAAAGCTTCTTTATTTATTTTCTACACACCAGTCATGATTTTATAGATATCTGTCATATTCCCTTTTAGTCATCTCTTCCAAGTTGATAACTTCTAGTCTTATTAATCTCTCCTCATATGGAAGCTGTTCCGTACTCCTAATAATTTTTGTTGCCTTTTCCTGTACCTTGTCCAATTCCAGTATATCTTTTTGAGATAGGGTGACCAGATCTGCATGCAGTATTCAAGATGTGGGCATAACATGAATTTATAAAGAGGTAATACAATATTTTCTGTCTTATTATCTAACCCTTTCCTCATGATTTGTAACATTCTGTTAGCTTTTTTTGACTGCCACTGCACACTGAGTATGTGTTTTCAGAGAACTATCCACAATGAGTGTACTATATCCACTGGATCAGCCTTATCCACATGCTTGTTGAGGAGTTCTAATATATTAGTGAGGCATGATTTTCCTTTACAAAAAAACCCTGTTGACTCTTGTCCAACAAATCATATTCATCTATATGTCTGACATTCTTGTGGTTTCTACCACTTTGCCTGGTACTGTAAGTTAGGTTTACTGGCCTGTAAATTGCTGGGATTGCCACTGGAGCCTTCTAAAAAAATTGGCATCACTTTAGCTATTCCTCAGTCATCTGGTACAGAAGCCTATTTAAATGCTAGGTTACATACCACAGTTAGTAGTTTTTCAATTTCACATTTGAATTCCTTCAGAACTCTTGTATGGATACCATCTGGTCCTGGCGACTCATACTGTTTAATTTAGTCAAAAAATCTCATTTTAATATTTCAGTCTGGGATACTCCCCATCCCTATGTTGTGCCTGGAAGTACAATGCATCATGAGGGAATTAGCGATCTAAGAGTGTTGGCCCTTCAGATGGGGCAAATCAAAAGCAGTTGAGGGGGCTTTGGCTTTTGGGGTGGGGTAGAGGAATGAGCCAACAGAGGTCATCTAACTTAATGTGGGCAGACTACTGCCCCAAGGTGTGGGACTGGCCATCGGAGATAAAGCAAGGGTGTCAAAGTCATTTAGCCTTGGGGGCCATTTCTGCCAGAAACTCAGTCTCGTGGGGCACTCACCCTCCTGGCGCCCTCAAGACCCCCACCTCCTGGTCCCACAAGGCCCCCCCTAGCAGCACAGCTCCCCAGCACACCCCTATAGCAGCGCAGCTCCCAGGTGGTCCCCACCCAACAGCATCATGGCTCCCCGGTGGGCTCCCCCCACAGCACTGGCCAGCCTGGAACCCCTGACCCCACCCCCCAGCCATGCACTGCTGCCAACCTACCTTGCCCCCAATACTGGCTGGGCCCACCCCCCAAGTGCGGGCCTCAGCAGAGAGCACCACGGGCCGCACATTTGACACCTCTGGAGTAAAGGAACCTGGGCCCACCTTATTCCACTGGGTGCCAGCCTAGAGCCCTGACAAAGATAGAAGGTTGGTGCTATAAGGTCAGTGGGGATCCCACTGAAACATAGTGCCTTAGACTCTGACTACACATCCAGACTAATATCTGTGTCCCTGGGCTTCTTCCTAGTACTACCTCTTCTGAGTGCACCTCTGACTCCCGGGGTTCCTCTGTCTCCCAGGGGTACATGGCCAGTGGCAGTCATATTAGCTCTTCTGGATAGTTGGCAGTCCCAGCACCTCTTCTGGGTCCTCAGCACTGTAGAACTCAGTCTTAGGGTTGAGCAGTAGGCAAGAGATGTCTGCTTTCTTTCCCAGCTCTCCCACAGCTGAATGGCCTTTTAAACTTCTTGTCTGCCCCCTCTGCTTCCAGTGTGGAGGGTGTGGTTTGCCTGGTGAAAAGTAGTTTCTCCCCATCAGTATCTGAGGGAGGCCACACCGCCTCACTACACTTAAGAAAATCCCTGAAATACATGTGACATCAGAGTGCAATTGCTCATCAGGAGGTGGTTCAGAGAACAGGTCTCTATTGCAGCCAGAACATTCACCCTAAAGAGTTTTAAGCCTCAGCATAGTCAGAGGCCAGAAAGGCCAGATCATCTAGTCTTAACACCTATATAGCACAGGTCACTGAACACCATCCATTTCTTCCTGTATTGAGCCCAATAACCTGATTTGACACTGAGTCAAAAAGGATTAAGTACTAGCAGGTTAAATGACCCAAATTCAATCTTTCAAGACATATTAGAAGATAGTGATGATATTTGTCTTTATTTATATATATACTGTTAAAGTTTAACAATGTAACCAAATGGTTCCTGTCTGTCACTTTATTCTGTTAATTCAGAGATAAAAAGGGGATATTACCATTTAGATGAAACTAGTATGTAGCAGTATCATTGTCTTTATTTCTCTTTGAAGTTTGTAGTAAACTACTTGTAAATGAACAACGGAGTCCGGTGGCACTTTTAAAGACTAACAGATTTATTTATCACATGAGCTGTCCTGGGAGAAAATCCCACTTTGTCAAACACTTTGAAGATGGGAAATTTACAGAATGGGAGGAAATTAAATGCAGGGGAGTGTATGACATAGGATCAGGTCAGGCTGTAACAGCAAATCAAAATAGCTAACACTGGGGAACAGCACACAGAGGAAGGTGAGGTTAAATCACCTGTTGTAATGAGAGAAAAATCCATAGTCCCTGTTTAACCCCGAGGCAACTGAGTCAAATTTGCACATAAATTCAAGTTCTGCAGTTTCTCTTTGAAGCTGTGATTTGTTATTCATCTGTTTCAACACAGCTATTAACAAGTCGTCAATGGAGTGAGCAGAGAGATTGAAGTGTTCCTATGTTGGTTTTGTAGTGTTGCAATTTCTGATGTCAGATTTGTGTCCATTGATTCTTTGGCGCAGAGACTGTCCTGTTTGTCCAATATATAAAGCAGAGGGGCATTTCTGGCACATGATGGCATAAATCACATTGGTGGATGAGCAGGTGAATGAGCCCTTGATGGAGTAGGTGGTTTGATTAGGTCCTGTGACAGTGTCTTCAGTGTAGATATGAGGGCAAAGTTGGCAGCGTGGTCTGTTGCAGGGATATGTTCCTGCTTTAGTGTTTCTGTTGTTTGATCTGTAGTTGGTGGTGAGTATCCGTTTAAGGTTGGGGGGCTGTCTGTAAGCGAGGAGAGGTCTGTCTCCCAAGGCTTGAGAGAGTGAGGGATCATCTTGTAGAATAGGTTGTAGATCTTTGATGATGTGTTGAAGAAGTCTGACTTGGGGGTTGTAGGTGGCGACCAGTGGTGTTCTGTTGTTTTTTTTCTTGGGCATCTCCTGTAGTAGTTGATAAGAATGCTTGCTAGAGATCCTGAAGGTGTCTGTCTCTGTCTAAAGGATCAGAGCAAATGTGGTTATATCTTCAGGCTTGACTGTAGACAATGGATCGTGTGGTGTGTCGAGGATGAAAGCTCGAGGGATGTAGGTAACTATAGGGATCAGTAGGTTTTCGTATAGGGTGGTCTTTATGTGCCCATCACTAATTTGCATTGTAGTGTCAAGAAAGTGGATCTCCTGTGTGGAGTATTCCAAGCTAAGTTTGATTGTGGAGTGGAAATCATTGAAATCTCTATGGAAATCTTCAAGGGCATCTTTACTGGGGGTCAAGATGATGAAGATGTCATCAATATAGCATAAGTAAAGTAGAGGTGCTTTGGGATGAGACGTGAGGAAGCGTTGTTCTAAATCGGCCATAAAGATGTTGGCATATTGTGAGGCCATGCGGGTACCCATAGCAGTGCTGCTGACTTGAAGGTATAAATTAACTTCAAATCTGAAATGGTTGTGGGTGATCCTATGTCATACACTTCCCTGCATTTAATTTCCTCCCATTCTGTAAGTTTCCCATCTTCAAACTGTCTAATGAAGTGGGATTTTCTCCCACAAAAGCTCATGTGATAAATAAATCTGTTAGTCTTTAAAAGTGCTGTTTTTCTACAATAGACTAACACGGCTACCCCTTTGGAATTTATCTGTAAATGGCAAGAGATGGGCAGTTACTTTATGCTAATCAATGCAGCTAATTACTTGTATGTGCCTAGGAAATAGGAGGTTTTACTTCAAAGCCACCGTGAACATCTATGAATCACTCAAAGAATACTGTCTGTCAAGAGACTATCAATAACCTTTCAGAGGTCTGTGAAAGAACTCTAGGGCCCTGATCATTCAGATCTGCTTAAACTTTGTCAGGGGAAGTCTCAAGACTGAGCTCTCCAACTCCACTCTGGATTACCCTGATATTTAACATGAACTGCTTATTTAGACTATAACCTGATGAACTGATGAGGAAAAGAATTTTCTGGAACTAAGCAGTTTACCATCTCTACTATGAAACTGACCTAATAACTTTACTCAGATCAATATATATAATGATCTTTTAACAAATACTCTCTTTTGTCTTTTTAATAAATCTTAGTTTAGTTAATGAGAATTGACTGTAAACGTGTATTTGAGTAAGATCTGAACTATTCATTGACCTGGTGGGTAATGTGTCTGATCTCTTGGAATTGAAAGATCTTCATATATGACACACGAGATTTTCAGAATTATCATCTTATTTCATTTGGCTGTCTGGGTCAGAGTCCAGAGCTGGACTAATTTTAAGCAGAGGCATCGTTGTCGTTGGGCTGGCAGGGCGTCAGCCCCGGGTAGAATAGCCTGAGCCCCGGATCTATTTTCCCCGGCAGACAGAGGTTAAAGTAAGGGGGAACAGTTCCGGGGCTCCCAATTTTTAGGGGCCAGCGTTCTGGGGCCCCTAAAACTAGAAAACCCAGGCAGAACGCTGCGTTCCACCCAGGGGCCCCAGCGAAGCCGCAGACTCCTGCGGCGGCCAGGCTGGAGAGATTCAAATCTCCCGCCCTGAGCATGCTCAGACAGAGCGTGCTCAGGGTGGGAGCGGCCTGGCCCAGAAGCAGCTCTGCCGGCCGTCCCTGCAGCTCCGAGCCTCCGGCCAGGTGAGGGGGGCTGGGAGGAGGCGGCGGGCAGTGGGGCCGGGAAAGGGGCAGAGGAGCCAGGAAAGGAGCACGGGGGAGGGGGACAGAGGAGCTGGGAAAGGGGCCCCAGGCCTGATCTGGCCATGCTGCCTTCCCATGATGGCAGCGGCAGAGGGGCAGGATCAGGCCCAAGGGACCAGCGTGCAATGGCAGAGGGGCAGAATCAGGCCCGAGGGGCCAACATGCGGCGGCGGTGGCGGGAGCAGAGCGCAGCGGCCGGCAGCATGGCCTGATCCGGCTCCTCTGCTGGCTGTCCTGCTCCTCCGCCGCAGGCCGATCCCGGGCCTTTGTATCAGGGGTTAAGGTAAGGGGGGAACACGGAGACCGGGAGTGGGAATGGAGGGGTCTGGATTTGCAAGTCGGTCGAGCAAGGGGTCAGGATGGGGGGGCTGGGGAGGGATGGATGGAGTTAGAGGCCTGGGGAGAGGCGAAGGGGGCATGGGGACAAGGAGACTTGGTGGGGGCTGGGTCGTGGTGGGGGTACTGGGTGGGGCTGGGGGCTGGGAGTGTGGCCTAGCTGTGGGGCGGGAGCTAGCAGGGAGTGGGCTGGCAGGCCACAGCCCTGGATCTTTTTTCTATCCAGCAACGCCCCTGCTTTTAAGAGAACTGTATTTTTGACTTCTGAGTACCAGTAAGGTGTTGCAGATGCTGTTTTATTGCTGGATTGGTGAATCTAATTATTAGAAATAAATACTAATTCTGGGGAATCATTTGCCCCTTTCTTTTCTGTTTCCCGTGGTTAAGCAATAACTCTGCCCGCAGGGCAAGTCCATACATATCGCTGAACTAAGTGGTCACTTAAGGTGCCAGGCTTTAAAAGGCACCAGATTAAATGGAAGTGAATTTTTTTCTCTATTTAAAAAAAATAAATATTAATAATATGTTATCTCTTATAATATGTGGAGGGGGTGTAAAAGCCATAGTTTGTCTGGGGTACCTAAAACCCTTAGGCCGGCCCTGCTCCCCGTCTTTTCCCCCAACCCTAGTGAGCATGGTACATTTCCATTAGATTAAAGTATTACAGTCCATTAGTTTACGGAATTAACTATTGTGTGCCAAAAGCAGAGAATAGAAGGGACTGAGGTTCACTAATACTCAAGGACCCTGCAATAGAAGGGAATTGATTTAGTGAGATATACCCTGATGATCCTGGCAAACAGCTTGAACCCCAGGCTGCAGAGGAAGGCAACAAAATCTAAGGTGCCAGCCAATTTGACTTTAGAGAAATTCCTTGTTAACCCTCGAAATGGAAATCAATATGTCCTTGAGCAAGTGAGCAAGACCCACAACCCAAAAATCCAAGAGACTTCTATCATCTGGTGTCCCATCTCCATCCATGGCCATCTCTAATGCTATAGGAGGAGGAAAAAAAATCAATTTCAGAATACCCTGGAGAAGAGTGGGGGGATTCTTTCCTGATCCATAGAGGCAACCAGAGGAAATCCTGAAGCATGAGATTTAGAAATGTAGGGCTGGAAAAAAATTTCATTATCCCCTAAACCTAGCCCACCACCACTGCAGACAAGATCCTATAGTCCACCTAATACATTTTAAAAGCTCTGTCTTAAAACTAATTATGCTTTTTGCCATTAGTGTTTCTCTTGGGAGGCTGCCCAAGAGCTTTACTCATCCAGTAGTTAGAAATTTTCTAATTTCCACATTAAATTTATTCCTGACAAGTTTATACCCATTTGTTCTTGTACCAACATAGCTTTTAAAAATTATATAGCTCTTTTACTTCCCTAGTATTTACTGCCTGAGGAGCAATCTTATCTCTTTTCAATCTTCCTTTTGCTAGGCCAAACAAGCTAAGATGTTTTAGTCTCTTTAAAGTCAATCCACAAACTTATAGGGAAACAATGTAAAAATAAAATGCAGAACTATCATATTGTGATCATATGTGGTCAAACCAATAAACAAATGTATTGCTGCATTTCAGGCAGTGAAAAAACAAACAAAGAAACAAACAAAGAAACAAAAAAACATTCCTGGTAATACTGCTATAGGAAAATTACAATAATCGAGTCTAATGGTGATGCCCAACACCAGACATTTGAATGCTTGTGTGTGTGTGTGTGTGTGTGTGTGTGTGTGTGTGTGTGTGTGTGTGGTGGGGGAAGGGTGGGTGGCTGGGTGTCAATTACTGGGGATGCCTCAAAAATATAGCTTATGTAGGATTTAATGGTGCAAATTCCTGGAGCTCACCCTCTGTCTCATGGGACTGAATTTCATCATCCATGACTATAAAGTTTATTTTTTTTAATGGCATTTGTCCAGTTCCTAGGTATAAAGCCATTCTGTCTTGTGTACATACACACACAATGAGTAGGTAAGCAACCAACAAGCTATTCAGATTTCCCACCATGTATACATCCCAACTCTAAAAAGCATATCTGAATTAGGCTTACCTCTAACATTTATAATGCAGTGTATACCTTACCCAATTTGAGTAAAAACCTATAGTGTTAAGTAGCAAAACTGAACAAACCCAAACCAAACAAAAAATAACACCATAGAAGGTAAGCAAACTGAAAATAATGGCGTCACACCTCTCAGCAGGAACAATGCTTCCCAGCGCCAGTTGCAGAAAGAAACACAGGTCCATGCAGGATGCCAGCGGGTTTTTAATAATTGGGTTGCCGATTGCTTTTTAGTTATTTAATGAAAAGCTAGACAATTCAGGCATTTTTCTTTCACCACACTTCTCATTCTTAATTGTCCTCTCTGGAACTGGTTATCAATTGGAGAAAGATACAATTATCTGGCAATGCAGGAGTCCTGCAATTTCTTTAAAAGTCCATTGTATTCATAAATCCATATAAAATAAATAAATAAAGTGAAGTTGAGGGTTTTGAGTAGGGGGGGAGGGAGGAAAAGCCAGCAGACATAATTCATGCCAGCAGTGCAAGGACTTTACCGTTTCAGCAGTTTATATTAACTGAGAGAGAAGAGGAAGGAGAAGCATCACATTAATAACATGTTAAGCACAGAGTCAGGTGCCTTTAATTTAAAAACAGCAGAAATGGTAAAACAGGTAAGCTATTTGTAATAATCCAGTAATGAAGCTACTAGATGCTTTGGGACTTTTTGTCCAGTGGGTCATGGTTTTAAATCCTCATAAAAGCAGACAAGATTACCTACTTTCAAAATGTGTGGAGTTTACCAGTTCTATGTTCACTCAGATGTAGGTGATCTTGGAGCAAGCTTCAGGGTTAAACAAATGCCACCTCCACAAACAGTGTCTATTTGCTTTTAATCAATCACATGTCAGTGTTTAATTCTAATTGTATGACTGGGAAATCATGGAAGCAGAAAGTTTGCCTGCATTAGAAAACATAACCAAGCCAATCAAAAGACAGCAGAGGAGGCTCAGCCACACATGAGAAGCCATGTGTAGACTCTTTGCAGAATAAAATATGCAGCAGTGCTAAATTGCCAGCACTTTATATAAATACAGCACGCAAGCTAGTAGTGTCTTCATTCATTCGTTCTTTCTGAAATAGAATCTTTTCTTTGTTGAGTAACGTTAACCCTTCAGTAACTCATTCAGACCAGTGCCTAATCTGGGTTCTCCAAAAGTCTCTTTCGGTGGGCCACTAGGGATAGCAAAATTAATCAAATTAATGCCAGCCTTCTTGTACATCCCCCCCCCCCCCACACACACACACACTCACTTGATATCGGTCCAGATTCTGTCCTCAGCTCCATTATTATGCAGACCTGAAAAAGAGTTCTGTGTGGCCCAATAGTTTGTTTCTCTCATGAACAAAAGCTGGTCCAATAAGATATTACTTTACTCATCCACTCTCTCAGATACATTATATGGACATATAATTCTCCCCCAAATCATTAGTGGCTGTGCATACATTCCTGAAGGCAGAATCTGGCCCTTTGACTCCAGCATATATATCTTCTAAATGCACTAGATCCCACATGCTATTTGGAAATGCCCTTCTGCCTCTGGATTCCATCTGTAAGAGGTGTAACAAAGTGTATTAAAGGTCTTTAGTTTACTTCCTTTGGGACAGATTGCCTGTAGGCCTTTGCCCTTGACCGAGGTCACTATATTAGCTGCACCACCGGAGGAGCAGCCTTGATAGACTTTTTGACTCAGAATTTCTCCCCTATTCTCACTCCTTGGGATCATTACTTAGGGCTAGGCTACACCATCAGAGGCACCTCTGACAGCATAGAATTGATATTGCTGATTTGACTTGAGCATCTGTAAAGACACACTCCGTTGAACCCAGAATTAGACAGAGGTTGATTTATTAAGACCTACCAGGCACGTAGTGTAGCGCTGATTCGACGGGAAGGCATTTCCCAATGAATCAGTGCTGTGGGGACTCTGTGAGGAGTAGGCATTAGGCAGTCGAAGGAGATACACAAGGTAATTTCCCTTCGATCACCACCAAAATCCCCCCCACAGTGTAGACCAGCCCTTAGGGCTGACTTACAGAAGCAATGAAGTACAGCACCCTGTTTGCATGCTCCATTACTCTGGCCAAGTTTCTCTATTCCTTGTTTGTGCTTGCCCATCCACTCTGGAGAAGGATTAGTGCAAGAATAGCTCTCAGTACTCTTGTATGCCCAGAATCTAGATCCAGACAGCTTTGTGTACAGGATAATCATTCTTAGTCCTTTGTGTGAGCACATAATCCGAGTCACTATCCAGCTATCATTTATTCAGACTTATAATACAATAAGAAGGTAATAAATATATGAATGCTGTAAATTCAAAATTGAGTTCTTAGAACAAGATGAATATAAAACAGGAGTTGCAGCTCTGGTTCAATTAGCCAACCACAACTAAAGAAGAATACACCACCCTTACACTGCCCTACCTAAAACCCCCATGGGAACAGGAAAGATTGGTAGTTTCTGCTGAAGGTCAGTGAGTCAGGGTTATTTTCAGATCCTGGTGGGAATAAATTCCAAACCTTAGACCCTCTTACAGAGACTGATTTTTGGTCAATGGCAAAATCAAGTTCATTTCCAGATTTGAGAGTTGAAATTTGACTTTTCCTTCTATTTATCATAGTTAAATAGGTTTTTCTATCAGGTTTTCCCTACCTTGGTATATGAAAGTACAGAACTAGCTTATTCTTAACAGCTTCTAAGTTTCCAAATGTCCATATCTATTAATGGCCTGAGTTTTTAGAGATTTCTGAGCATTAATTCCATGAAGGTTGTGGGACCTCAGCCCCTGTTAACTATGGACCAACCTGGCCTTTTGGAACTTATGGAATAATTGACAAACATCTTCCTTTTGCAAGTCATCAGTCAGCAACAGGATCTAAAAATTCACAGACTTTGGGAAAATTCACAGCTGAATCGGAATGTTATGTCTTCAGCCCTTCTTACTTACTAGAGTGGAAGTCTACAACCATCATGGTTAATATTGCCTAAGCATTTCTTTACAACTTATTAGTTTTGGTCACTCATAATACTCTGAAACTTTCACGTTGAAGGCTCAGGCAGAACGTGAATCTTTTTGGGATAGTGTTGAGCAACACATGCTTATCTATTTTTGAATGACTGGAGAATAAAAATAAGTACATTTTCTTGACCATTCTAAGATTTAATTTAAAAATGTAGAAACACTGGTATGAACAACCTCCAGTGCCAAAATAGCTAAAGTGAGAAGGTATTTTAGGGAAAGAAGGATTTTTTTTTTTTTTTTTGGAAGCTGTTGAGAAGTTTGGAATGATAGAAGCTTGAGATTGATTAATGAGCAGGTGCACGTTGAACGCAGTTTATCACATGGCTCCAAAATGTATCACCACTGATGTGGTCATTCACATAACATATATAACATATCACTGAAGAGTAGCCATACTTGGGTGGAGAACAGAAATACCTTACACCATGGATCAGTGTGGTGAAAGGTATATTTTTCTCAGACATCAGAATCAAATCAATCAAAAACTCTCCCCATAACTTTCTTTTGGTTAGACTAAACAAGCCAAGCTCTTTAATTTCTTCTCATAAAGCAGGTTTTCCATTCCACGGATCATCCTTGTAGTCCTTTTCTGCACCTGTTCCAGTTTAAATTCATTTTTTGTAAACATGAGGGACTAGAACTGCACACAATATTCCTGATGACTCCCACACAGTTAACTACAAAGGTTTTTGATTATCTAACTGGAGGGGATGGAGGGCTGAGCTGGTGCTGCTGGGATTTTACAGATGTGGTAATGACTCTAGGTTTTTCAACCGTATGTTTATACTGCTGAGCTACCTTCCCTCAATTTTCAATTTTTATTTTGCCTTGTGACTGGGGGGTTCTAGTAATAGGCAATACATTGTAATGTGTGCCAGTCTGTAGCTGTGCCATCTAATTTAGTCTCTTGGCTGGAGAAGAAATGGGAAGAGAACTCTGGAATCTGTTTTAAAGCTTGATTCACTACCATTAAAGTCAAAAGGAGAGGAATGGGGTTCTCAATCTTTAATTCACAAATGAACAGATTCCAATGCCAGAAGAGAGCATTGTCATTATCTAGTCTGACCTTCTGCATAACACAGGGCATAGAACATCCCTGAAATAATTCCTAGAGAGGCCATTTAGAAAACATCAATTTTGATTTGAAAGTTGTCAATAATGGGCAATCAACCGCAGTCCTTGGTAAATTGTTCCATTGGGTAATTACTCTCACTGATAAATATGTACACTTTATTGCCCATCTGCATTTGTCTAGCTTCAGCTTCCCATCACTGGATCATGCTATACTTTCTTAAAGTATTTATTAAAGTATACATTATTAAATATGTGTTCCTCACATAGGTACTTATAGATTGTAATCAAGTCACTCCTTAACCTTCTCATTGTTAAGCTAACTAGATTGAACTCCTTGAGTCTGTCACTAAAAGGCATGTGTTCTAATCCTTTGATCATCCTCTTAAATTTATCAATATCTTTTTTAAATTGTGGGCACCAGACCTGGACACAGAATTCCAGCAGCAGTTGTCCCACTGCCAAACACAGAGGGAATAGCTTGGAACCCTATTTTTGTTTAAAAAACAAACAAATAAAAATAAGCAGAAATAACAATTGACTAGGTTAAATATTGTGCTAAGAATGTCTTTCTAGACAGTGTGAGCTAGATTCACAAGTGGGACTTAGGCACCAAACTGCTACTTTAGGCACCTCAGTTCAACATTTAGGCATAACTTGCATTCATAAAACCATTACTCAATGGCCACCAAACCCTGTAGATGGGGAGGTGCCACAGTTTTGGCATCTAGTCATGTGCTCAGCTGCATCTGTTGTAACACTGCACAGTAGATTTGCATCTAACCTACATCACCACCACCTGTCTTTTTCTCCTCCTCAGTTTTTCATGAAAAACGAATAATCTAATGCCACAGGTGGTTTACAGCTGAGAATACTGAGTGGAGATGGGGCCTCACTCCGGTCCAGTTGTAGGTGCCTATCTCTCTTCAAGGAGCAAGGCCTAATTTATGCCTTTTTCTTCAGCTGGCTTAGGTGGCTCCCTGTTCAGTATCTTGGTGTTTCTGAATCTCTTTTTAGGTATCTAACTCTCCTCCTGCACTGTATAAGGAGTTTACAGCTTCGGTCTGTGAATTCCATTAGGCAGAAGGACACATAAAAATTAGGTGCCCCAACCGATGCCTAATGGGGGCAGGGGTATGACCATCCATTTGGCAGCCTTTAGGTGTACATGTGCATTAAGGACAAGGGTCTGGAGAATGATCCTGTCCTGCCCTCACCTAGCACTGGCAGCTCCTGTCCCATGGGGCTTGGCCTGGCTCCACACTCCAGGCACTGTGACATGGCTGGCAACCCTATGTGCCATATTGCAATGCCATTCACTCAGATTTGGCCTGGCTGTCCCTCGTCATGATGGATGGGCCACAGTGCCAAACCCAAGTGATGCTGTGATCCCATGTTCCAGGTCGAAGCAGGAAGCCAGGCCCAGCCCTATGGGAGAGGAGTCGCCTTTGCTGGATAAATGCAGAGCTGGCTCACTTTCTAATCCACCACCAAAGACCCATCACCCCCCTCATCCTCAGGGTTCCAAAACCTGGCTTTGCCATTGGTTTCAATGCTGACTGTTACAGTGCCTGAGTCCCCTTTGTGAATCTACTCCATTGCAATTAATTTGAAACATACTGTTTGATGAGTACCTCATACCTCATTCTGAGCTTGGACCCTCTTAAGAGGACACCCTCATTCCTAGTATGTTGCAGATCGATAAGTCAAGTGCCCTGACTGCAATATCTCTACTGTGGTCTGTCTGTTGGTCTGTCTGTTTCTCTAATCTACTTGTACTGCTTTATCTGAGTTACCTCTCAAATTAATAAGACAAAACCTTAAGTACTTTCCGTCCCCTATCTTCTTGTTGGAGTAGCTTGAAAGGTAGAGATTTTACTTCCAAACTTTTCTTTTTCTTTTTCCGATATTTTTATATAATAGCTTGTAAAGAAGGAGAAGCTAAACATATAAGGAGTCTTGTGGCACTTTTAAAAAACAACATATTTATTTATCGCATGAGCTGTCATGGGAGAAATCCCATTTTGTCAGATGCCTGAAAATGGAAAACTTACAGTATGGGAGGGAAAAATAAATCCAGTGAAGTGTGAGTGACAGGATCAGGTCAGACTATTTAAGCAAATCAAACAAGTTGTGTAGCTTCAAACAGTGTGGAACAATATTTAAGAAAGTGGGAGGCTGAGAGAGGTGAAGATCATTTTTTGTAAGTCAAAGAAATGGCTTTTGCATTAACTTCTGAATATGGTGAGGTCCATGGTAATTCTGATCTCCTGGAGAAGTTTAAGTTCTACTCCTGTGAAAGCTAGGTCTCCCTCTCTCACAAGCGTTCTTCTACTAGCCAACAGTTTCATGATTCCAGTAGAATATAGTGGTCAAATGGAGTTCAAGCAAATAGAGGGATAGCTTACTTCCTACATAGCTAGGATCAGTCCCAGAGAGTATTTTTACTACCAGGAAAAAGACTTTGAAAACTTGTATTCAATATGGAACTTGAGTAGCAACCAAAGAAGTGGTTTGATAAGTTTAAGTAACCTGTATTGTTGGGCAAGTGGACTGCTTCAAAGAAATCTTCTTGCTGTTCTCCAAGAGCAAAGGAAGGGATTACTCAGACTGCAGCATCCATGTTTCTATCAGAGTAAGGCGTTTTAAGTTGTTCAAGTAGACTATAGTTGAGGATAGCTTAATACACTCTCTAGCTTTTACCTCTGGGAAGGCTGGAGTAATCAAGGCATTATTGAAGTGAAGTGAGTATCTGGTCACCTCCAAAGCAGAAGACATAGATGGTGGACAAAGAAAGACACTCTGTATTGAGTGCAATACAGTTAGTAATAAGACATGACATTACAGCAGATCAGTGCTCGAAGTCAGAAAAAGAGCTGCTTCTATTGACTTTAAAGAGTGACATTTCTTGAAAAACTCAGCAATACAGATTTCTGATAGACCAATGAATTCAAAAGGCAAGACCTGGATCTCTTTTTAAATCTCATGGTACCAGGAGAACAAGTATATTTCTGCTATGTCTGGAATCACTCCTATTTAGTTATTTCCTTAGTTTGGAATCAAGAGTGGTAATCTTAACACCTCATGCAAATCACATGAGAAATAACAATTTTTCCATAATAAAAAGGTATTATCTGTAGGTGTCACACTACTTTCTAAGTATGTTTTGGGGTAATTTTATAGCTGAAGACACTTGTCCTGATATGTATTGACAGTCAGAAGTATACAAAATTAACTGATAACAAAATAAGAAGCAAATGTTTCTGCCAGTTGGACCAGTGAGCCTTAAAATTGAAAACATCAATACCACTCAGTCGCTTTCTGCAGAGCTCCCACCTTGGCGAAGTTAATAATACATCTAGTGTAGGTGGTGTTCGGGAAACAGCTTGTAGAGTTACAGGATAATACATTACATCTTTCACTACAGCTCTTTTTAAAATAAAAGGAAAATATTTTTAATGCAATCATTTCCATGTCACTTTGAAATTTATACTAGCTATCTTTTTAAAGCTATTATTTTGCAAAAAACTCACATTAACTACTGTGTGTGTTCTCATATTACATTAAGAAGAAAAAACATAATGGAAATTGTGTACAAAATGATCACATAAAATACTTTATTTTATATCACATCAGCCTCTTAATCCTGTTATACATAGCAAATGGTGAGTGTCAGTGTTCACCTTCCCTGGCATTAAAATCTAATGGGGATTTTCTATGAACATCACTTGGTAATTGTGTCTTCGCTGTTACTGTGTTTACACTTCCTGTAGGGACTCTTTAAATAAAATGTAAAGTAGGTCTGATATTATCTGCTAGAATGACAGCACTAGGGGTGCATCTACACTTACAAGTTAGGTCAACTTAAGGAGGCTTAAGTCGACCTAAACTACTCCACGTCAACACTGGGCTTTCCTAAGTCGACATAAGCATTTCCTTAAGTTGACTTAAGGAAAAGTTAAGTTGACTTAATAACACCTCAATTTAGGTCAACTCAAGCCAGTGTGGATGAGGATTAGCTCCTGAGCCCACCTTATTAAGTTGACTTAAAGGGTTAAGTTGACGTAATAAGGTCGAAAAGGGGCTATGTCTACACTAGAAAAGTTAAGTCGACTTTTGTTAAGTCAACTTAATAAGGTCGACTTTAAGTCGACTTAAAGTCGACCTTATTAAGTCAACTTAAGCAGAGTCATTTAGGCTCCTAGGCTATGTCTACACTAGAAAAGTTAAGTCAACTTTATTATCTACAGAAAGATTGAATGCCAGCAGCAGTAGTAACTTCCCAGTCATGTACTTCAGCACTGTTATATACAGATATTCTTTCCCATTGATTTCTATGGACATTGGATCAAGTCCTATAAAAATAAATATTTTGGGTTTTATGTCCATTCTTTCATTGGCTTCTCTGTTGCAATCGCTACCTAGGGTATGGTTTACATTATCGTTGCTGGTAATATGGACATAGAAACCTGCCCTTTAGGATCTAGACTGAGAACAGCAACTCATTTCACACAAGCCACCAAGCAACGAGTAGGCTCCAGCAGGGGTCCATCCTGGTTCCAGTAATATTCAACATTTTCATTAATATTTTGGATACTGGAACAGAAAATTAACATATAAAAGTTGTGAATAAAACCAGTATGGGAGTGTTTGCAAACACTTCAGAGGACAGGATTATAATTCAAAATGACCTTGACAAATTGGAGAATTGGTCTGAAATCAATAAGATGAAATTCAATAAAGACAAGTGAAAAGTACTACTCTGAGAAAGGAAAATATACTGCACAAATAAGATGTAGGAAGTAACTGACTAGTCAGTAGTACTCCTAGAAAGGATTTGAGAGTTACAGTGGATCACAAATTAAATGAGTTAACAACATGATGCAGTAGCAAAAACAGGCAAATATTCTGGAGTGTATTAGGAGCGCTGTACATAAAACATGGTATGTAATTGTTCTACTCTGTTCAGCACTAGGTAAGCCTTAGTTAGAATACTGTGTTTAATTCTGGGTTCCACACTTTAGGAACAATTTGGGCAAATCGGAGAAAATCCAGGGGAGAGAAACAAAATGATAAGGAGTTTGGAAAACCTGACCTATGACCAAAGATTAAAAATTTGGGGCATGTCTAATCTTGAGGAAAGAAGTCCTCACATATGCTAAGCCAATTATAAAGAGAATACCAATCAATTGTTCTCCATGTCCATTCAAGACAAGACCAGAACTAATGGACTTAATCTGCAGCAAGAGAAATGTAGGTTAGATATTTGGAAAAAGATTTCTAACTATACAGGTAGTTAAACTCTGAAACAAGCTTCCAAGGAAACACAACAGAGTGCCACAGGACTCTGTTGTTTTTCTGCAATAGACTAACATGGCTACCCCTTTGGAATGTAAGCTTCCAAAGGAGGTTGTGTAATCCCCATCACTGGAAGTTTTAACAGGTTGGACAAACACCTGTTAAGGATGGTATAGGTTTATGTGTTCCTGCTAAACCATAAAGAACTAGACTAGATGACCTCTCAAGATCCTTTCCAGCCCAACATTTCCACAATTCCATAATCTGTCAGATAGTGGCAAATTTTGGTCTTTACCAAACTGATCCAAAATCCAAATAATGAATAAGGTGAATTTATTTTAAAATGTGAATGAATATCCACAGAATTCTTCCTCTCCTCTGCCCCTCCTTTGTCTACTGTAAATGGGTAACAGTAGAGATCACACTCCTATGTACAAAACCTATACTGCTGGTTGACTGATGTCTGTGAGCCAGGATAGTCTTTTTGTCTTCAACGCTGCTTGGGACTGTTATACTAAACAGGCACTGATATGTAAATCTTAAGACTTTAGCCCTGGACATCTCTCCCATGTGACATAGGCTGTACTTCACAGGAACAAAGGCTGGAAGGCCTTCATTTGATCTTTCACAGGATGGTCTCTCCTCATCCTTGGCCATGAGAACTTCCCAGCTACAGTCATTGGACCACTAACAGTGACTATACCTCTACTCCTCTAATGAGGCCTGGCAAATCTGATGGGCTGTTATTGAGCTGGGCTCTTCCTCTCCAAGAAGATGGCCTTCTCTTTCCCTCTCCCCACACTGGCTCTGATAGTTAGCCCACCATTGGAAAAAGAAGTTCAGGAAAGAACAGTTATCATTGTCCCCCTGTGGAAGTCTGATGAAGGGTTACAGCAGTAGAAACTGATTATTAGCTCATCTTGCCAAATCACATCCATTTACCAAAGCCATCTGGTTTCTCTCCTCCTGAGAACCTTGTAACTTAATTGCTGATGGGGCTGTGTTACTTCTCCTTTGAACAAAGTGTCCATGAAAGGACAGAACATATCAATTTTCTCTCTCCCTCTTTTTTTTTTTTTTTTACCTTGGGGTAAATGATGCACAGAATTTAAAAAGTTTAAAGAAAATACTTCAACTGGTCAATTATTATGCAACAGCCTTCAACTATCAGCTGAAAATACAGCTTATTCAGAGAGACAATTCGAAGTCCCTAGGCAGAACTTATATAATGAACCTGAGAACTTCAATGCCAACATCCCTTGAATAATATAACCACTCTATTTTAACTATTTTAGTCCTAAAATCATTGTAGCTATTAATTCTCTATATACAATGGCAAGAGGAATCTCAATACTCTTATACAGCACTCTGCGAGTCTTGTTCTCTTCTCCAAGGAAATCATTAGAGTTACATCAGCAAAGAACTGTTGAAAAAGAATGAATAGTTGGGCCCTTCAAGAGTTCTGTACATAATAACTAATAATCCCAACATCACTGAAAGGTTGGTGAGCAAATATGCCATTGTGCAGATGAGAACATGGAGGTTGAATGACTATGTGTGGGTCAAGCAGTAGATCAATGGTAAAGCCAGGATTAGAAACTTGGTTTTAATAGTAACGAGTCAAATGCGCATCCCTCAACTGAATGGACATGGACCTCAGTTGGAGCTTCAGGGCCCAGTGGGCTGCTGAAGGACTACTTGAATCTAGATTGGGGAGATCATCATTTAGCTGCAGCATCCCAGCCTATCCTACTTCCTCTAGACACTCCATCCCTGTACACCTACGTAAGGCAGTGGGCATCATGAAGGAGGAAGGACAATGGTGATTCCCCTGATGTCTCTGCATGGAGGGGAACAGACATGTTTCTCTTTGGCCAACCAAGTTTCAGGAGTTGTGAAAGGCTTTTGAGGCTTGGCCTGTTCTTGCCAAACAACTCCTGACTGCTCTGTGAACTCCACAACACCTGTCACACTGCCATGCAGAACCCATAAACCCAGGAAATCCAGCTCATGCTCATAGGATTTCTGTCTATACTTACACCATCCCCTGCATAGGTTAAACTTTGTATTAGGATAAAATCAGAGCTCGTGCTTTGCATCATGCTGCCTTTATTCACTGATACCGGAGTCTGGATTTTCATCCCTTGCTTACTAATTTGCACACCTAGTCTTTTGCGCACAACCAATTTGCAGCAGCAAAAGTGAGTGTGCACCCAGTGGTTGCCCCGCTTTCATGACTGGACTGCAGTATAATCTAATCAAATAGGCTGCGTCTACACTGGTAAATTAAGTCGACTTAAGCTTGGCTTAAGTCGACTTAATGTGCCCTGCATCTACACTACACTTTGCTTAAGTCGACTTAAGCAGCTTGCTTAAGTCGACTTAAGCAAAATAAAGCCGACTTATTTTTCATTAAGTTGACTTTGTTAAACCACCTTTCTACTCAACCAAAGGCTTAATTCGACTTTCTAAAGTCGAATTAAGCCAGTGTAGCCCTGGGGTAGCCCTAAGTCGACTTAGGGCTGCCCTAGGACTACACCAATGCCCTCCCTGCCGGGGGGGGACACAAGGGGAGCCTGGCATGCCCCCCAAAGGGCAGGGCATGTGGGCACAGTGTGACACTGTCTGGATTTAGGGAAGCATTTATGATATTATTTTCAATGGATATCTGATAAATGCTATAATCCATAGGAACTATGTCATGTTTGGTATCAATAGAAAGGTAGTAATTTGCTGGGAATGATTACATAGTTTATGTCTAGGAATTCTATTTCAATTAGAAGTTAGGAATTTGATGTTATATCCATACTTTAACTTGTGTCCTTCAGTACAAATGCCTTAAACGGGAGGATGTGAACAACCATTGTCTCCTTAATGTTAAGGAATCTGCCAGGTGATGTGGTCCCAGGGAGTAAACTGATGAGCCATTAAGGATACAATGGTTGTATTCTTTATGTCCTCAATGGCTCATCAGGATACTCCCTGGGACCACATCACCTGGCAGACTCCTTAACATTAAGGAGACAATGGTTGTTCACATCCTCCCGTCTAAGACATTTGTCCAGAATGACACAAGTTAAAGTATGGATATAACATAAAATTCTTAACTTCTAGTCGAAATAGAATTCCTAGACATAAACTATATAATCATTCCCAGCAAATTACTACCTTTCTATTGATACCAAACATTACATAGTTCCTATGGATTATAGCATTTATCAGATATCCATTGAAAATAATATCATAAATGCTTCCCTAAATCCAGACAGCATCACACACAGGGCTCTGCCCTGCCAGGGTCCCTGTCCCCCTTTGCCCCATTGTACACAGGGGGTACCCCCCTGCCACCGTGGACCTGCCCAAGGTCCCCCTAGCCCCACAAAGTTGACCTAGAGCATCCAGTGTGGACGCTCTAGGTCGACTTTGTAAGTTCCCCTTTAAGTCGACTTTAATTTTAAGTGTAGACACACTAAGTCGACTTAAAAGTGCAAGTGTAGACATAGCCATAGTGAATATCACAAAGAAAAATTGTCTAGTGTTAGTCACACAAAAACCACATCAGAAGAATTTAGTGGTTAGTGCATGCTTCATGGGATTTTATTGTCAAAATTAAAATATATTCTTTGTTTTACCAGTCATATAATTAAAAATAATCCTATTGCAATGTATTGGAGAGCTCATTTCTACTCAACCTACTTAGATTTTTCAGCATTTACAGAAAACATTGCAAGCTCCTTAGGTACTCCATGCCTTGTTCTATGGTGTTTAGAATATAAATTGTCCCTTTGAGCACAAGAGCTACCTAATGTGGAGGATTAAAGGGTCACACTGGCATGGTATGGTATTGGAGACAGAGAAATCAAGGCACTAATAGCCATGTGTGTTTGGAACTGAAATGCATCCGGCTATGGAAAAGAAATAAATACAGAAATTAAGGGCCTGATACAAGGCTCTGGAAGACTTTCCATTGACTTCAATAGGCAATACTGTGGTACCTTCATATATAGTAATAAATCTGCACAATATCAGCACCATTTTGGGCAGCTACAGATTCTCAATTGAAGAATCTTGCTTTGAAGGAGCTTAAAATAATAGAAAATTCTGTAGTTCTAAGCCCAAAAGGGACTGTGAGGGGTGGTCTAAATAGCCAGAGAAGACTGTAGTTTCTGATGTGAGAAGATAAGTATGAAATAGGACCTTAAAGGACCTGACATTTGTAAAGATACTATTTGATTCCCTTTTTGACAGTGGGCACTTCCTTCCATTTAACTGGCAACCCAGATTAAACATGATCACTAATTATTAATATTAATTCTCTTTGATGAGTTATTTACACAATGTAACATTAATTTAGCATTGGAATGCAATGAAATGCATTAAAATCAGGGGGGTGGGTTTTTCAATTATTTCTTTTTGAAGACTTGAGGCTGTTGTTGCTGATCACTACAGTTTTGCCATTAAGTGTTCTTTCATACTCATAAAAAAATTAATTATTTTTGCAGTTAGGATGAAATGTCTAGTTTTATAGTCCAAACATGTGAAATTACAATGTTTCTCAGTTCTATGAAAAAACTACTTTCCTTTGAAAATTTAGCTTATTTTAACCTGGTACGGACCTATTTTGGATGAAAAATTGGGTCTATTTTCATTGATTGCAAAATAGTCTTAATTCTGCATGAAAAATGCATGTAGCAAGAATTTTCCATGAGTGCTTTAATGGATTCTATATATTTAGATTTAGGAACACACTAATAAGGTTACCTATTTATACTTATATTTGAATCACATTAAACAAAAAATGTGGGTCAAAGGTACAAACAAAGGTTATTTAAAAAATCTTCCATTTTTTGTCCTTAATTATTCAACATAATGGACATATATACAATATTAGCTTGTACAGTGACAATTCAAATGTGCACCCTTGTAAAATAGTCCACAGCAGTGACCCCATCCGAAAACCCAGTCTGCCAATGTGGATGCAGATTTGGATAATCTAGTGACCCAAGCCATACCTTATTGCTAATTTATGCCAGAGGAAGGGAATAGGTCCTAATACTTTAGAGCAAGTGAATGAGACTCAGCACTGTTAATGAGACGAAATGTACAAACAGAGTAGCTTGTAAAATGGTTCACTGCATAATACCTTGTTCTAGCCTCTGGCACCTTTTTTGCCATCATATTGACCCTTTGCTATACACAAATGGGTGGTGGGAATATAATAATGAGTAGGAATTGAGCTGGATTGGACCCCATAGAACCTAGGGCCAGAGATTTGTACTGATAGTTGCGTGTGTGTATAACTCACAATGTTTTGCTGTGCTACAAAAGTTTTAATGGCATGAGTTTGCAACAACCAGATTATCAATATGTGGTAAAGTGACCCATGAACAATATAGCTCATTCCTGGTGTAAAATGGTAAAATATTTATATCACAGCACTATAATGTATTGTGTATGCAGCTTATATTTCACATTAAAATTATTGTTTTAATGTTTTGGAGAGATTTTCAAATTGTTATTGGGTCTCTGTTTATTTTTATGCCTGTAAGGTAAGATACCTTAGCTACCATGAGTTCAGCTATCTTTGACTCAGAATAACAGGAAAATTACTAATATCTACTAATTTATTGACATTTCTAAAATGTATTTTAAATAGCTTTTGAAAATATCAAAGCATCACAGTTTTAAAATCCAGTATCTTGGTACTTCCAGAGTCAAAGTGAACGGCTATATGTTCCATTGGAGAGCTGGGAATATTCTCCATCCAGTGGCATACATGTCCCTATACGCTAGTTCCAAGAACTGGTCCAGGACTAAATATGACCATCTTGAAATTCAGAAAAGTATAATTTTGCATTGGAAATTCCCCATTTAGGTCAAAGAAAACAGGTCTTATAGGCAGGCAGATTATATTATTACACACACAAAACTGTGTTAAAAGAACATTATTAAGGATGCAAAATTGCATACTCAAAAGTTAGGAAATACCAGAATTAAGCATACCTTAACCTTCCCCTCCCCCCAGTCCACATGCATTGCGGTATAGTCTTTAATTACATGATCACATATGATATTTCCCCCCCCCCCAGAATCCCTGCTTCAGTCAGTGCCAGGTTGAATGTTTGGGTTTCAGCCCAAATGACTGAAGTTATAGGTTACTGAAAAGGGGGACTTATAACGGGAATTTTCAGGCAACTTTGATAACAGATGACATTATGAGACCTTTCTATAAATAATAGGTGGCTGTTTAAAGCTATACAGAGGTTTTAAATTAGTCCCAGAGAAACTAATTAATGGGCAGGTTTCAGCAGATACTGTCAAAGATGCATAATAATTATAATTTATGTAATGTCTCTACAATTTACTGTATGGCTATAGCCTCCATGCATTGTGATTGTTGTATCGATCGCCACAGTAATTCTATCAATTGGTGACATGAGAAAATAGTTACATCATACAGCATGTATGTTATACATTCATATATTTAAAGATTGGCACAGTATAAAACACTCCATGCACTATTTTTTCCAGTGGTATGCCTTATTTCTGTTTTACATACTTTGTGTGTTTATTTGATTATTCTAGCTAAAGTGGAGACTAAATCTTAATATCTGCCATGCTCCACCCTTCCCCA
Organism: Pelusios castaneus; assembly: GCA_007922175.1. NCBI lineage: Eukaryota > Metazoa > Chordata > Testudines > Pelomedusidae > Pelusios > Pelusios castaneus. Next base: position 2,551,894 of record ML685838.1, read on the forward strand.
GCCAGTTACTGCACAAGAGTCCACTCTGGTAAAATTATTTGTCTTTTTGCCTTTCAATGAAGTTTGCTCATTATGATAAGCATGAAATGCAGAGAGCGGATAGGCCAAGCAAATGGGATCACATTTTGCTGTGCCCCCTTATAATGCTGCAATGACATTTGTGACTAAGATGTGACTGTGTCAGTCACCACCGTGTCACACATGATAAGCATATGCAAGTTACATAGCCTTAGTGTCTTCTATAACTTAAGGAAAGTTCTGTGAAAAAACGTGAATGTGTGGAAGCGGAACAACTGCTAATGAAATCAAGTATTATATAAAGGTTGTTAGGCCCTTACTGTGAAATTGTATGTCTAATGGTCCAACACCAGTCTAATAATCTGCTAGATCTTTTCAAGGAAAGCCAGACAGCCAATGGAAATATTTTGTGCAGTTGGGACCAAAGAGGCATTTGCATGAATCACTTTATTATATGTTTATTATATATCAACTATCCCTTTATTATATACAGTTTAAATAAAGCAAAATAAATTTATGTCACTAACAGGGGTTATTTACAAGTTTAAATATTAAAAACTTATTTGGTAGCAGATAGATCTGTTTTTTCTAAGATAGCCTGAGCCACTTAATGAGGTGAAAATGCAAATTACAGTGGAGGGAACTGTTAGCAGCAATTTTCCTTAAGCAGGATCTTTCCATGATGCTATGACTCATATTTCACAGACCCCTCTCCCCCACACCTTTTAAAACATTACTGTTCAATAAGTATGAAGCAGGAGGTGAAGTGACTATATTCATGGGACACAGCCATGATCAGGTTGCTAAAGATTTGCCAAGCCCACACAGAAGTCGATGACAACATTGGGACTGTACCATATCAAACAGCAGTTAGACTGCACAGCCCTGTTTGCTCTTACAAAATAATAAGTTTTTGAGTTTTTTTCTATGATGACTCACGGTTGTTACATTCTGGTAGCATTTTCATGACCCATGTGAAATGAACTGGTGGTGTGGGATCATTATCTTATAGTGAAGGGCCTCTCCCTCCCTCTCTCTCATAACACTACCACAGCAAGTAGGTCATAGAATGAGAAGGGGCTCCTGGTTCATTAAGTCCAGATGAGATACTGATATTCTCAAAGAATAAAGGCCAAGAATTAAATGGGTGTGTAGGCTACATTCTGTTATAGAGAGATGACCCATGCAGGTCAGAAAAGTGCACACAGAAGCAGGTGTTTTAGGGGAAGTTAGTACTGCCCCGGGCCATCTTTGGTGACTGTTCTAATTTAAATTATGAGGCCAAAGTCATCCTCGGTGTAGTTTTACTGAAATCATACTGAGTTACAGAAGGGATAACTTTGATCTCATACTATTTTTTTAAAAGTAAGTGTAAGGGACAAACCCATTGTTTACAGGCCAACATGATAAATCTCTGAATAAACCAGCACGTAAGAACTAGGCTGAGTAGATCATAAAAGCTGTTCCATTCATCTGTGCAGCCATTACACCACCAATATCTAACACTGTTTTGAAAGACTTGGATTATGAAAGAAGATACAGAAAATCAGATTCTATTAAGCTCTCTCCACACATCCTAATTAACCAAGGGCTGGGAGTATTAGCAATTCATAACTATCAAGTAAATGTATGTGACAGGCCATCTGGAAAACTGGTGTCTGGACAACAGAATGCACAAAACTACAGCAAGGGAGTAAGTAAGTAGTATTTGTTCACTTCAAGTATATAAGGAAACAAAATTATCCTGTCCCTCCCCAGGGCCAATTCCAGTGATATTGCAACCTACCACACATTTGTTGTCTCTTCTTATCCCCTACTTCCTCAATTCCAGATAATTCTGTCACTGGCCGCCTTGGACCTACAGTCCTGGCTGACCCATCTCCTTCTGCTGATCACAAGCCATAAGGTTTGGCTGAGAACAGGAATTGGCAGGGAGGGGCAGGCCTTATGAGTAGACCTGAGTGAATAATTCATAATCAATTATTTGTTTGATGTCTTTCACTTTCTTTACTCCTGTATCCATGAATGTGTTCAGGAAATAATTATTGGTGTGAAGCTTGTTTGGGAATAGCTTGCTACAAATATCTGACGTTTGAAATGTACTATGCATTATTTAGTTAGCTAGAGAGGTCTCAGGGCTTTATTTGGACATTTGATCTTAAAATTCTCTTCCTATGGATATCTAAGCATAGAAGGTCTCCTAAAATTACAATTAATGGGAAATGAATATAACAAATGGGTTATGAATATGAGTGAATTGATACTGGATTTCAAATGAATAATTATAGACAATTGTTATTACTTTTTTCTTGTCTTTGATCACTGAAGTTCTCAGAAGGAAGGGTCAGGTTAAAAGTCTGTCTAGACAACATTATCAACTTTCCTTTTTTTCCTGCTGTTAAACCATCAGTTACTGCCTGAAATGGTGCCTCCTAAAAATGCAACATAACCACTAGTTCCTAACAAGTAATATATGTTCTTTCGAACCACATGGATGGCTGAGAAGAGTAATAGTGTCTTTAACAATAGCTTGGTTACCTATTTCCTATAATAGTCCTTAAACATGGAACAGTTTTCTCACTCCTTTATGAACAATTAGAAGGTGACCCTCTCAGTCTCCTGCTAGCATTACTACATGAATAAGTGAGCAGAAGGTACTCATACAACTGTGAAGATTATCCGATTAACATAATCCAGGACGTGCTAAGAAAATCTTGGATCTGCCATCTGCATCAAACAGTGATGCACTAGGGAAAACAACTCATTTGGAATTATCGTCAGAGTCTGTGCTTCAGATCTGCAATCTGTGAGAAGTTTAGAATGAAATGGCTGAAATCTGTGTCCTGATATGCCATAAAAGTGGGGATGGAGATCATATCCTGAATAAACATTGGCAATTCCAAAGGCCCCCAATGTTTGCAATAGTTGACTCTTCTATAACAAGCTGAGCCCACATCCTGGTGCAAATCTTTACCTGTTGTTGACGCTTAAAGATAGGCCAGGAAAGATTTTAAGGCTTTCCTGGGAACAAGTCTTCCATGATGCTTTGCTGCCAGGAAAAGGTATTTAGCAAGGACTAGAATTTTACAGGGCAGTAACTCATGGCATATTTTGAAACCTGTTGTAAAATATGTTTTAACCATGTACTAATTGCAAGATGTGCACAAGCTATATAATGAATAAAATGTTTAAAAAAGAGCATAAATAAAGATTAACCACTAGGTGTTGAAATGATTTGAAAGTTACAAGAAAACAAGGAATTTATTAAATAACCCGAGATAAGGAGAACTATGAAGCAGATAAGTAGATAAGCGTTAGATTGATGAACTAATATGGGTAACAAGGTTATCATTTCCTCATGAAATCACGAGGAATAACACTCTTGGCAGAATGTCAGCAGCTATAAGGAAGGTCTTCCATAGCTGTTGGTAATTGTATGCCTCTTTGTATATGGGCTGTCTTTACTAACTGTTTGATTAATATATCTAGTCACGGCTGATTTATTTGAAGTCTGTTGTTATCAACCAGCCCTGAATTCAGGAGAACTCTTAATTGAATATATAATCACAATTGTAATCCTTAACAATTATTGGCCATTTATTATTTGGTTATTGACAGCTTTTGACAAAGTCATTCACCTAAAGGCTCTTATAGAAACTAAGTAGCCATGGGATAACAAGGAAGGTTCTCTGTAAGAGTTTTAATGCTCACATCCTTAAACACATATCATATACATTTCTCCTTATTAGTTTCCCTTTCATTGTATAAGGAAAGGATCCACTACTCCTTGACTCGGATCATTTTGGAGAGAGAAGAATTTATCTTCCTTAACTTGCATAGAACATTTTATTTTCAGTCACCAGCACATTTCCCATCCCTTTTAATAAACACAAAGAAAGCTTGCCAGATACAAAAACCCCACTCACTACACTTTGGTTCTCTAAAATGTTTATCTGATCTCAGCTTCAGGATTCTCTCCAACCTGACATCACAAAGGGACTCTTCTGTGTCCCTGGGACCACAGATGTTCAGTTTTTATGACAGTTTGATAAAGAGAAGACAATAATTACAAAATAATAATGTAGTACTATACACTATGTAATACTTTCCAGCTAGAGAATATAAATGCATTTTAAAAACATTAATCTCATAGGCTATGTCTACACTGGCAATTTAAGTCGACTTAAGGAGGCTTAAGTCAACTTAAATTAAACCACACCCACACTAGGCTTTCATTAAGTAGACTTAAGAAATTCCTTAAATCAACTTAATGATAGCTTAAGTTGACTTAATAACTACCATTCATTAGGTCAACTTAAGCCTCCGTAGGTCAACCTAACCCTTCGTTAGGTCGACCTAAACCCAGTGTGGACACATAAGTCCACTTTGTTAAGTTGACCTAAGGGAAGTTAGGTCGACTTAACAAAGTGGACTAAGTCGACTTAAAGCGTTGACGCTTGTTAAGTCAACTTTAATAAGGTTGATTTTAAGTCGATTTAAAATCAACCTTATTAAAGTCAACTTAACAAAAGTCAGCTTAACTTTTCTAGTGTATACATAGCCATAGAGCAGTTTTGCAAATATATCCTATTTTGTTAAGTGACTTAATAGTCTAAATCTTCAGTGGCACTTAGGCTTTTAAGTGATTCAGTTGCTTCTGAAGTGTTGACCTACACTGTATCTGGAAAGTAGATAAGAATTATTATCCCCTTTTTACTGATGAAGAATCTGAAGTTGAAGTATGGTAAAGCTATTTTCCCCCCTAAGTTTGGGTAGGTGTATATAGCCATTTGTGTGCTAAAGGGATTTTCAGAAATGATCCTCAGTTGCACCTCTGTTTTCAGAGAGCCCAAGGGCTTGAGCACAATTAGGGCATGGGGTAGGAGAGGGCATATTCTAGAGATTGGAAAAGCAAACAGTAGCTCTTGGAAGACTTTTCAGTTTTAATAGTCTCACAGTGGGGATTCCCAGAATATTTACACTAACTTAATTATCTAATATCTGAATCATTGCAGGTGACACTTAATTGGTTGGTGTACAAAGGAACTAAAAAGTAAGCCTCACCAGGCAACCCAGTTATCCTACATGAATCAGTGAGGTCATGTGATGTCATTCTTCATGCGAGCAGAGTTCTGGGACTTGATTTGGTCAGAGGGATTATCTCTTTAGAAGGGATAATGTGAACAACAAGGTCATCCAGCCAATATGTTTGTCTTCAGCTCCACAGCAAGAGACACAGGGACAAAATTCTCAAAAGCGGGTGCTTCAAGTGAAGCTCTTGAATTATAATTTAGATACTTAAAGAAACAGCTTGGTTTTTTTTTTTTTTTAAGTGTTGAACTCTCAGAAGTGCCTCACCAAAGTTAGAATTTATGAGTCTAACTTTAGGTACCCAGTACTGAAAATCTTGCCTCAAGTTTCCACTTACCTTTGATGAATGGTAGGTGGGAATTTTTTTCCCTCTATTTTATCTGTATGAATTGTATTCATAGTAAAATTGCTCTACAGATGACTTTCTAAAGCAGTGATTCTCAACCTTTGCAGACAATTGTACTCCTTTCAGGAGTCTGATTTGTCCTGCATATCCCCAACTTTCCCCTCACTTAAACAATTTACTTAAAAAATCAGACATAAAAAAGTGTCACAGCACACAATTGATGAAAAATTGCATACTTTCTATTTTTTACCCTATAATTCTAAAATATATCAAATGGAATATATGTGTTGTACTTACATTTCAGTGTATAGTATCTATGTGTATACTTACATTTCATTCTCAGGTGACAGTGTATATAAGAAGGATATTCTTCATGCTTATCACATAGTCTCAGATTGGGAATTCACCATAACCACAATCTGGTGTCCATTTTTACTCTCTTATGCAAAAAGAACAAGTTACATGACAGATAAGAAGTGGAATTACTGCAACTTTTGTATAAGAAAGGATGCATGAGAAAGGAAGTCACAGGACAGTGAAAGAGAAGGACATAGCTCCAATCCCCCAAGACAACCCTGCCATCACTGAAGATTCTTTTGTGGCTCTTATAAAGAAGAATGAGAGTGGAGGATTAGAAATGAAGCTTATTTTTTTTTTGTCTCCATGCAAACTTTAGGATACATCTGGAATGGAGCTTGTTGAAAAATGGGAGGATAAGTTACCTGTTTGTGTCTTTAAAAGGATGTTTATTTTAATTATGGTGGGCATATTAGAGATGACATGTTCTTACTGTTGTACTGGTTAAAAGTTGAATATCATGGACAAATGCTTTGGTGCCCATATCAGCTACTCTCCACAGGCAAGACATTACTGGAACTGATTCAAAACTCACTGAACTCAATGAGAAGGTTCCTATTAAGTCAGTAGACTTTGGATCGCACCCTATGTTTGGCAAGATCTGCCTCCAGCTATAGTTCCTGAATAACCCTATACTATAGTTAACTACTTGATTGCTGGTATCCAGTCCCTCTTTCCAGTGGACAGGTGCAGAATTTTAAGCACCCAAGAGAATGAATTATTTTCCATCTAACTCATCCCTGTCTAAAGCAGTTGAAAAAGGTTTTATTGAAATAGTTTTCAAAAGATGACTCCTTTTTATTTAATCCCTACTTCTGAGGAGCTACAAAGTAATCTGGCATTTCACTTTCTTTCTATGATGATCCATTTTACTTTGTATTTTGACCAAAGGTGTGTACTTCAAGAAATGTAATTTGGTGCTGCTCCCTTTATGTTCTTTTCAGCATCTGCTATCTTGAGGTACGAGGCACCGACCACCTTAAAACCCCATAATCTGCTCCCTCTAGTTGGAGAAAAATTACATTCTGGACATGGCTCACCCAAAGGTAAGAATTCTTAAAGCAAATTGGGTTATACAAACTTTCTCAAACATTCTATAAATAACTCCACAGAAAAGACACGGTAATTTGTCTTTGCACTTGACAGGCACTGATATTTTATAACTGGTGGAAGCTAAAAGGAATGCCATTTGATTTGCATGATGGGCGACTGTTTGTGAGGCTAACAAATTCATTTCAATGGAAGTACTTTAAGCTCAACAATACATTCATTAAGAGAAGAGTTTTCTGATTAGGTGGTGGAGCAAATAGCTCTCTCTTTTCCTATTTTACAAACCAAGCTGTTTACATAAGCAATAGTACAGAGTAGGGTGTGGATGTCTTCTGTTGCCACATTTCCTGCTGTGACTGTACCCCGAAAGATCTTTCCAAGCTGAAGAAATATGCATGGACATGTTACACTATTACTATATGCATTCAAGTGGACGGAGTAGAAGAAATGGTTATTATGTAGGTTTGGCTAATGGTTCTGACCAGTGCAGCTAGGTTGCAGTCACATGATTACTCTTGCTATCAAACCTGATAGCTGTGTCACTTCAAGTTATTTTAAGAAGTTACATTTGGTGGCAGGTTTGAATTAATTAATATTATACTTTATGTCTGTCCCTATGCTATGGACGGTGATCTTACAGGTTAGGCCTTCAGCCTAGGGATGGTTTTTGTTCCCTCGAAAAACAAAAAAAATTAAAAAGGTTTTGTTTTCAGCAGCAAAATATTAATTCATTTTTTCCAGGTTTTCATTGTCAAAAACCAAAACTTGTTTTTCCCAGGTTTTGGAAACGTAAAAAAATTTTTAGTCGTCTTCTTCTTACTAAAACTTGAAAAATTAAACCAAAACAGAATGGGAAATTTCCATGTTGACAAAAAGGCCATTTTTCATCACAGGAAAAGAAACTTTTAGAATGAAAGATTTGAGTCAGGGCCCAGTATGCCTGTGAATGCCTTCCGAAGGCTCTCCTGGGAAAAACTGACTCCCCCAAGTGATAGTTTAAAGGTATAATTGGTAAATGAGCACCTGAACCTAATGAAAAGTTACCAGAACTCAGTTAGCTTAGGCACTCCTGGGAAAAAGTGCTTCTGAAAAGAAGGGGTTCACACTGAAAAGAGCAATCCCAGAAAGAAAGTTCTCCCAGGAAAGGGACAGGAGTAGACTAGGAGAAGGAACTAGAAGAGGGACCTCCTACATGGCTATGAGGAACTTATTTGGTAAAGAGTGATGCACTTGCTGTGTCCTGTGGGGAAAGAGCAGTAGATAGGAGATCACTGGGCAGAAGTCCTGGCTCCAGAAAGTGAATTCAGTATGAGAGTGCTCCATGGCCAATGGGCCAACTCCCAAGACATAAAATTGACTTGAGATGGAGATGGAAGATTTTCCTGTTAAGTAGCTGAATAGAGGATTCTCTTGTACCTTGTGTTATTATCTGTTTAAAAATTCCAAAGGGGGCACTTTTTAGTATCTAAAGACCTGCTTGGATTTATATATATACCTTGGTGAGGGGGAACCAAGTCTGTGCTCACCCACTACACTGCACCTCGGATGAAAGGAGATAGCCTATACCATAATGGGCAGCCACTGTTATTTAGCAAGGCATTCAGATCCCAGGCAGCAAAGGATAAGAACAAAGAATTTTTCTGCATTTTTGTCTGGACATTAGCTGTTCTGCACCTTTAATTGAGCATTGCTAGCTATACTTTGGTAACTGTATCACATCACTGGGGATTTCTTGGTTATTAGCAACTTCTAATTGGCATTCTTGCCCCCCTCGACCCCCAAATGTGTGTGTTCATATTGAAGAGTTCCTTTTCCTCATTGGGAAATTCTGATATGTCATCTTAGTGGACACCGTCTTCTATTTAGTGGATGTTCCTGCATCAATAAAATGAATGGGAACTTTGCTATTGATGTCAATGGGTACAAGAACAGGCCTTTATGGCAACAATCTCAGTGCACAGTGGTGGAAAGAGGAAGCAAAGAGCTTTCTTGCCTCCACATTCTTACATAGGCAGTATTCATAAAATCATAGATGATTAGGTTGGAAGGACCTCAGGAAGTCACCTCGTCCAACCCTCTGCCCCAAACAAGACCAACCCCGACTATACCATCCCATCCAGAGCTTTGTCAAGCCACACTTTAAAAACCTTTAAGGATGGAGATTCAACCACTTCCCTAGGTAACCCATTCCAGTGTTTCTCTGGAAAGAATACTGTTGGAGACTATATCAAAAGCTTTGCTAAAGTCAAGGTATATCATGTCCATTGCTTTTCCAACATCCACAGAGTCAGTCTCATCATAGAAAACATGACTTGCCCTTGGTGAATACATGCTGACTGTTCCTGATGACCTTCCTCTCTTCCAAGTGCCTCCAAATGGCTTGTTTGAGGACCTGTTCCATGATTTTTCTGGGCACTAAGGTGAAGCTGACCAGTCTGTAGTTCCCCGATCCTCCTCATTCTCTCTTTTGAAGATGGGTGCTATATTTGCTTTTTTCCAATCATTTGGGACTATTACCGGAGACTGGCCTGAAGCTTCCAAAGTGGGCAATAGTCAACCAGAGAGTCTCTGAAAGAAGAGAATTTTGCCATGTTCATCTCTTTGTTCATTTGCATTTGCTTTTGATCTTTGAATAATCCTCAAAGGGGTGGATTCCCATGGACTCATTTGCATGGCCGAGACTCCCACAACTAAACAAGTATTATCAACCACTTGGCTACTGAAGTATAAAGACTATATGAGTTCGGATACTTGTCATGACCCTTCAGGGCACCTTGGGAGACCAAACCCCTGACAGCAGTGTACATTATACATACGCTGTGTGTATGTGGAATGGCTCAAACATATCTACTTTCTAACAGAGACGTAGTCCTCAATTTGTTACATTTATGCAAGTGAGGTTTGATGTTTTGTGACGTACATTTTTGTATGCCAAAAGAAGCCTGCCTCTTATAAGAAAGCTTTGTTTTCAAGCAATGTGTCATTTAAATGACTGCAGAAGAAGGTACGAATGCTATGCAGACACTGATGTATGGAAAACATTATTTGTACCTACTTATTCAGGGATCACCATTTGAGGTTGTTAGCTGTCAAAATTCTATCATCAGAATGTCAGGGTTTTAGTTTTTAACCTGGATTAGATGTCCCTATGGTCAGTAAAACTATGCCAACAGATAATTAATTGACAGTCACCTTCTGACCTCTGTATAGCTGACAGCTGTTGATAAGGCTTCATGGGATTTTCCATTCCCTTTGGACGTGCAAGCTTGGCATGTGATCTTGAAAGCAAAAACAGCAGTTTAACAAATGGAAGCAGTGAGTTGATGTGCTAGACTTTGTTTCTTTGTACCCAAGGAGGCCAGAGGTGAACTAGAAAAAGAATTTCTTTTAATTAAGAGAGAGATTCAAGAGCACAAGAAGGAAAAGTGCTATCTCATGGCTTTCCAGGAGCTTCATTTCCAAAGGTCTCTCAGCTGGGGATTGAAGAAGGCAACAGTTAGCCAATAAAAAGTATGACATCATTAGTTTTTGGAACTGTTAACAGTAATAGAATGATACCCTACAGGCAGGACACTGTTACCTAGCAATGCCTTGTTGATGATTGTAACACATTAGCAAGGAGTAAACACAACAGTAATGGCATACAATAAGCATGTGAAGGAGAAGAGATAAAAAAATAGATGGAATTCAAGGATAGGATTATACAGTGGCTTTAATGCCCAGATCATGAGCCACCAACCTCCAGGAGGAGCAACAGAAAAAAATGCACCTTTCCCAGACACAATCTCTCAGATGTTTCTGCTTGTGTACAGGAGAAGTGCATTCAGAAGGAAGATATTGCTTCCCCTTCTGTGCCCCCTTCCCCCGCCCCCCAAAATCTGCTAGTCCCATTCTGCTGGTTGGTGTAAAAATATCATAGGGTCATGAATTCCCCATCCTCCTTGCTTGCTAATGATGTGGGCAAAGAAACAGAAAGAAGCAATTAATTAAGTTCCAGCTACAGTGATAGAATTTTGATCAATGAACCACCATAATAAATAGTGGTTGTCCACCAGGAAAATGCAGATCACAAAGCCCAGGTATGATGCTTTTTAGATGTCTAGAACAGTAAGTCTCTGTCCTCCCTACTATCTTCCTGCCTCAGCATAAAAGGGTTCTGTTGGTGCTAACCTGAGTGACAACTCTTTGTCAGTCTGTTAGTTAGACCCACAGATTCCTCAGGATTCCACCAGTCCTAATTTCCCCTTGCAGAAACTTCTCCCTGCAGTATCCATTTGACCAGTCCATCACTGGATGCTCACAGAGTTTACCAAGTCCACTGTCTCCAAAGAAACAAACAGAGTCCTGTGGCACTTTTAAAGACTAACAGATTTATTTATGACATGAGCTTTCTTGGGAGAAAATCACACTTTGTCAGATGCTTTGAAGATGGGAAATTTACAGAACGGGAGGTCAGGATTTTCTCCCATGAAAGCTCATGCGATAAATAAATCTGTTAGTCTTTAAAAGTGCCACAGGACTCTGTTTGTTTTTCTTCAATAGACTAACATGGCTACCCCTCTGGAACTTGTCTCCAAAGAGACAGAATACACACCAGCTTGGTGGCTCAGCTAAGCCTGTGCACTTCAACTGATGAGTAGCATGCACTGAATATATAACAAAACAAGAATAAGTTTATTCATAAAAACCAGAAATTTCAGTGATACTAAGCAGAGAGAGTAGGAACCGAAAATGGTTAACAAGAAAACAAAAGTATCATCAAACTTTCTGGTGTCTAAAATTTAGATCAACAAGTTACAATCATCTAAGGAAAGTTTCTTCCTGAAAGCAGCTTCTGAGGCTATGTACACACGATCAGATTAAAGCGCAACATGGCAATCGCACTATAAAAAACATGTGACGTTTATTGCGGGAGAGTGCGTACACACGTCGCTCCTTGCAATGCAACAGAATTCTTTGCAATATCGCGGTGTAGCGCAATGAATTCTAGGCACCTATCCCACAGTTTCCCTCAATTGGCGCTTGAAATCATGGGATGAAGGAAAGGAACGCAAAGCGCCATGGGTAAACTCTCATTTTCCCGTGGTGCACTGTGTTCCCCTTGCATCTTCCTCGTTGCCAATAGCAACTCGTGCCTATTTTCAACAGTGCAGTAACGCACTACTTGCGAGCAATCACAACTGCGACAGCATGGATCCTGCTCTAATCTCCACTGTCGCCTTCAGCATTCTAAATACATCTCGGGCTGGTTGCTCAGTACGCAATGAGCTCCGAATCAGATGAGGATGCTGAGGAGCAGGGGCTGATCGATGCCCTGCAGAGCAACAGCACCGCATTGCTCAGCTCCTTCACCGATCATCTGCACATGGTGCAACGCCGTTTCTGGTCGAGAGAGACGAGCACAGAGTGGTGGGATCGCATTGTTATGCAGCTGTGGGATGACGAGCAGTGGGTACAGAACTTTTGAATGCGGAAAGCAACCTTTCTGGAACTGTGTTCAGAGTTGGCCCCTGCCTTGCGACGTAAAGACACCAACATGAGGTCAGCCCTAACCCTGGAGAAGCGTGTTGCGATTGCTGTCTGGAAGATGGCGACTCCTGACTGCTACCGGTCGGTTGCAAACCAGTTTGGAGTCAGGAGGTCCACCGTCGGATTAGCCCTCTCACAAGTGTGCCGAGCCATCAATCGCGTTCTGCTACGGAGGACGGTGACGTTGGGCAATGTTCGTGAGATTGTGGACGGCTTTGCTGCCATGGGATTCCCTAACTGCGGGGGAGCCATAGATGGCACACATATCCCGATTTTGGCTCCAGACCATCTCGCGACTGAGTACATAAACAGGAAGGGCTACTTCTCCATGGTGCTGCAAGCACTCGTGGATCACAAGGGGCGTTTTACGGACATCAATGCTGGGTGGTCGGGAAAGGTGCATGATGCCCGCATTTTCAGAAACACTGGACTGTACCGGAAGCTGCAAGGGGGTACCTTCTTCACAGATCAAAAAATTACAGTGGGGGATGTGGAGATGCCCATACTCATCCTCGGAGACCCAGCATACCCACTGATGCCATGGCTCATGAAGCCGTACACCAGGAACCTGGATCGCAGCAAGGAGCGGTTCAATTACAGATTGAGCTGCTGCAGAATGACTGTGGAGTGTGCCTTTGGCTGCTTAAAAGGGCACTGGTGCTGTTTGTATGGGAGGCTGGACTTGGACGAGGACAACATCCCTGCTGTAATTGCGGCGTGCTGTGTCCTTCATAACCTTTGTGAAAATAGGGGAGAAAAGTTTTCCCCGGGGTGGGCTATGGAGGCACAGCGCCTCGAGGCAGCATACGAACAGCCAGCCACTAGGAGTATTAGGGGGGCCCAACGAGGAGCTGCTCACATAAGGGAGGCACTCAGGGAACATTTCAATGATGCCCTCCCATAGTTCACTTCAAGGATGCATCAAGTGCACCTTATGAGATTTTCACTGTGTACAAATAAAGCCATTCTTCAAATTTTTTGTTACTGTTTTTATTAAAAGATAAAAGAGGGGTGGTGGTGGTTGGGGGTTTTTGGAGGGGTTACAGGTGGGTGTAGCTGCGGGTCTCTAAAACGTAGCTCTGTGAGGGACTGAATGTTGCAGTATACCAGGGGGACGGGTGGCCTTCAAATAAATGCTTTGAAGGACTACGGGGTGTGGGAGGCAGACATGGCTGAAGTGTCTGGAGTGGTACATTAATCGCCTGGGTCTGCAGAGCAATCATGCTCTTGAGCAGTTCTGTTTGCTCCTTCATGACGCTTATCAGTTCATCCCTGTGTTTCTGCCTCCTCTGTTGGGATTCCTCTCTCCAGGCTCGATTCTCCCTCGCGGATGCCTCTGTTGTTTTCATCCGCTCCTGAAACATATCCTCCCTGTTTCTTCGAGCACGCCGCCAAATGTTTCTCATGCGGTCAGCTGGGGTAGACACCAGCCTTGTGATGGTCGAATCTAATAAAAAAAAGAATAATAAAGCTATTGTTAACACATAGCCTAGATAACCAATGTAACCTTCCAGTAGCACATTCCACTGGAAGGTACAGGGCAGTCAACATCCTATGCTTTGCTGAAGCGGACAAGGTACGTCCTAATAGAAACCTTACTGGGGGCTAACATTCTGCACAGGGCACACAGATGGAACCCGATATCTCTCTCCTCAGAGTGCCCCTGCCAGCTAGAATACATATCCTACATGCCACCGAATGCCAGCTGGGACCGTATGCTGCTGCCTTGTGTGCTGCCATGGTTCCTAGTGCTGTGCTTTGCAGCTGGCGAGGCCAAGTATCCTTATACGGGAGCGTAGACACATACGCTATCCCATCTAACCTGAGTAGGAGGCTCTGGCGGTACATCGAGGAAACCTTTAGTGACCTAAATACAGATGATTTTTTGACAATCACTGCTTGTGTTGATGCACTTCTAATGAATGCATAGTAAAGAACGTGCACAGCAGGGACCGAGACAGCAAGCACCCCCGTCCCGGACAATGATTTTTTAGCAGGAGCCATAGCTGCACGGAAGAGAAACTTACCTGAACCCCCCTCTGCCGCCTCAGATGACACGCTGCAATTCATGTCTTGGGTGGACATCTCAGCAGGAGTGCAGAAGAGCTCCTGGCTACACGCTGTTGCGCTCTCCTCCAGGTCATCCTCCATCTCCTCCTCCTCATCGATCACGTCCTCATCCTGCTCGGCTCTGGCATTCAGTGGATGAGGGGGGGGCCGATGTGTCCACAGGACTCTTTGCACTGGTTGTGGGGTCCCCACTAAGGATGGCTTCGATTTCCTTGTGGCGGTTTGCCTCCTTCGCTCGGTGATAGGTTATTCTTAGCTCCTTCACCTTTGATCTGCACTGCACAGTGTCTCTCTCATAACCTCTCTCTGACATGGCCCGAGAAATTATGCCATGTGTATCGAAATTTTGCCTGCTGCCGCGTAGCTGCGCCTGCACAGCAGACTCTCCCCAGATGCTGATCAGGTCGAGCACCTCTGCCGTGCTTCAAATGGGTGCGCATCTTCCACGATGGGCCACCATTGCTAGTGAAGATCGGAGCTGCACTCCACTCCACGAGGAAGAGAACAGGAAGTGAAACAGAGGAGAAATTCGAAAATCCCGGGAATCGAAACAGGGTGGGGACTGTTTCATCACGGCCACAGAGCGGGTGGGGGGAAGACCAGAGAGGACGACTTTGGAATGATGGGACACTTCTGGAGGCCAATCATTGTGCGGTATGCATACACACTAGTCAAAAGGTGCAACAGCTGTTCCGCGTTAACTGCTACCACCCTTATCGAGGTGTCTTTTGTATTGCGCTACAACTGGGCTGTTGATGCGCAAGAGCCCTATTGCACGTGTGTACTCTGTTGCTGTTATTGCGCGGTAATGACTGTTAATGCGCGATAAAGTGATCGTGTGTACATGGCCTCAGTGTCACACATCCACATGGCAGGGGTCCCACTGTTCAAAGATACAGCGCATGCCAGTATATTCATCTTCTAAGTAGAGGTGGATCACAAGATGCTCTTTTTCTTATATTCCCCAAAGTTCATTTTCTTTTTCTCAAGAGTGAGGATGACTCCCTCGGTTCAGACTCCATTGTGTTGACACCAGGCTGTTTCCTCATCCTCCTGGTAACTGGTATTTATCTCTGATGCAAATCAATGGCTTACCCTGCTTAATTTACATTTGAGATCCAGGCAAACAAGCAAGTCAACATTCCTTTGTCTAGAACAGCTTTGTTTATCAAGTCTGCCTTCAAAACTTATTTTAGGAACATCTTACAGCACACACAACTCTTTACACACTGTCCATACATTCCTAAAGCAATTATGTGAATTTCCTATATGTTACTAGCTTTCGTTTGGCATCTCAGAGGACATTCTCTATAGATAAATACTATGACAGCAGTGTGTTAGGTACCGTGAGTTTGTCAGTCGTGACAAGAGTGGCTGACATAGTGTAATGATTTGTATATGAGTTACTGACACAGCATAATGAACAACCAGTGGGCCTCTGTGTCACAGCATGATACTACATATGAAAACAGAAATTAAAATATTCTCATTCAAGTGGATCTAGCTCTGGAACAAACCTTCAGAGGAGATCAGGTGAATCCTGGGTCTGACAGTATATAGGAATGATCTCAAAAAATTCTTCTTCCCAAAGACCACACTGACACCCCCTTCCAACCAATAAATCACTATCAGAAAAAAAAAATCAAAATCAAAAAGACTATCCCAAGGAGAGTTTTTATGAGAACTGATTGGAAATTTTCCAATGGAATGGCGTTCCACCAGAAATTTGTCACAATTTCTCCAAAGCTGATTTATCTAAACTAAAATGTTCAATGAGAATATGTAGGTTTCAACATAATTCCAATTAAAACTAGGCAGATTTCCAGTGGAATTGTAATTGTCTGGTTTCCTGCCACTTCATTTACCTAGATTTTCAGCTCACAATTTCTCAGCAGGCTCTGAGGCTTCCCAGCCCCTCATCTGCCCGCAGTTTGGGGAATGGCAGTCTCTCCCAAGCAAAAAGTCAAGAAGCCAGGGTTTTCAGGTTCTTTAGCTCCTTAGAAGTTCTGGGAACTTCTGCTCCAGGCACTGCTGGGAACCTCAACAATATTCTGACAAGGCGTAAACATTAGAATGGTCATATTGGGTGAAACCAGGGGTCAATCTAGCCTAGTATCCTGTCTTCCAACAGTGGCCAATGCCAGGTACTTCAGAGGGAATGAATAGAACAGGTAATCATGAATGAACAATGAGCAGAAACAGGTAACTAGAGTAAAGCGGTCACTATTCTGCTGCTAAGAGGCACATAAGTTTTTATCTGACCTGATGCAAAGTCTGACTGAGTTTCCATCAAAACTGAAAGCCCATACAGATTCTACTCTTCATTTTTTGCACACGGAAAACAATTCCACAATTTCTCTTGTCAGAATATACCAACAATGGCAGACTCAGAGTTTAACAGTACTAATCTGAGATAAGTTGTGTGAAAACAATTTAGACTATGGCTTAATTCTCCACAGCATTTCATCACGTGTAGTCATCTGCTTCTCTGGAGAAGGAATGCAATAAGCTAGCATTCTAATTTGGAAGTATTGTACATCCACTTTGCAGCTGCTGAGACAAATCTTCAGCTGTTGTATACTGACATTGCTTCATTGACTTTTGTAGAGCAAAGTCAATTTATACTTCCTTTGCAGGTGTAAAATCAGAGCCTCTGTCCACTCTTGACAGTGTTAAGACTTATCTAGTTTAGAACAAGCTTTTACTTTTATTGTCTCTTTGTGGTGAAAGGAGAGGACTGAGTCACTTCCAGTCACCGCCTTCAATGAAAGGAAAGAAAAGAGAATTCTACCTTTTCTCAGCCCTAATTGCAGTGTGTTTCACCTGGTTTACTGCCTTTGGATCTCCTAATTACTAAAAATGTTTTAATCATTATATACTGGTGAAGCGAACATAATATTATGACAGCACTTTCCAGCACAATGAATAGTAGCTGAACTGCACTGAGCAAATGCTTACAATGACTTTGTTCCTTTCTAACAAGGAGTCCTGTGGCACTTTTAAAGACTAACAAATTTATTTGAGCTTTTGTGGGAGAAAATCCCACTTTGTCAGACGCTTTCACCTTTCACCATTTAGATCTGTCCTTTAAACCACTACTACCTTGGGAGATTTCCTCTTTGCCAGGTGCAGTTCTTTGCTTCTTGTAAGTGATCAGGAATTGTCACTTCAACTCACTTGACTAGCTGATTAATTCTGTCCATTGTGTCTGCAAGTGATGTAACCCCTCTGGGAAGATGTTTCTCCTTACCCTTGTATGGCAAGGAGAAGTCTCTCTCTCTCTCTCTCTCTCTCTCTCTCTCTCTCTCTCTCTCTCTCTCTACTTTTGCACAAAGATCCAACCACAATGTAGCACCTGGTGATCAAAAAGGACCCCGATCACTAGTTTTGCCTTTTGGAAATGAAAATACAATTGCAGTGAGGGGCTGATCTCTTATGTCCTGCAGGAGTGTGTTAAAATCCTTTGATAAATACAAAGAAAATATCCATGCACACACTGCAGGCTAAATTTCTGAGTGTTATTTTAATAATATCAGTGTACAGGACAATGGTTATATCAACTCCAGTAGATGGTACTTCTACCAGTACAACTCCCCCTTTCTTTACTGCTTTACTTCTTTACAACTCCCCCTTTCGCTGCTGCTATCAATTCCAGATCATTTATCTGCAAATTAGTGCATATACCACAAAGTGTCACTAGGGTGTATCTTGCTGCGCTGGAGGTGAAGAATATTTGACAAATCTGACCACTGGAACATCATTCAAGCTTCACAAACTGTCTGACTGATTTAAAGGCCCAGCAGATCTTTCCTTCATTAGATACCAGGAGAATTTATTCAGATATAATCAGCATTCTGTCATCACCATTGGACATAACTGTAAAATCCATTTATAGAGATTTGATCTCTTAATGAGCTAGACGAAGTGGTATGATTTATTACAGTAAAGGGATTAAGTGAACTACAGACTAAATTCTACTATACGGAGAAGGATCCCTGCATAGATCTTTGACTGCAAATAAGACAGCACAAACGGAGCAAAATACTGGTCTGTCTGTAGCGTGGATTTTGCTCAGTGGAACTGGCAGTGAGAGTGCTTTCTAGAACTGTACTGCTCAAATGCTTGACAAGTGTTCAACCAGCTAACCTCACATCTAGGAACTAAACTGAAGTGTGCTCTACATACTTATGGTTCTTCTTCCAACTGCCTAACACATAATTGGTTCCTTACTCTATAAGTCATATACGTAGTACACAAAATATCATCCTAACTAGCACTGACATTAGCTGAAGACCCTTTTATATTTATACATGAACTAGAAGACCAGAATCAAAGCAGATAATATGAAAATTTGTTCCATGGCAAATTTTCCTAGACAGTAATTTACAGAAATGTCATCAAAAGTCCAAATATTACATAATCCTTTATTGGGCCCACCAGAGAGTCACTTTCAATGTCAGCAAGTGTTTATTTCAGTGCAAAGCATTAAGGGATCCAGCACCATTTTGGTATGGCTGTCGGTGAAGTGGAAAAGCATGTCATGCATCTCCATCGTTGTGATACGGGTTGCCCCAGGCTGGTGAAGGAGGATAGAACCACCGCCCTGCCTCCTTTCTCATCCCTGTGGAGGGAGCAGTTTCTGCATGCCCAGATAGATAGATAGATAGATAGATAGATAGATAGATCTCTCTGCACTTTTGCACAAGCATCCAGCCATAATCTAGCCCCTGGTGATCAAAAATCACCTGACTCAGAATCCAGAGCAAGCAATGGGGAAAGGAGGGCAACTTTTAAAGAGAAAAGGAAGGATACAGAGCTTCAGAAACAGATAGAGCAGCTGAAATGACTGAGAAAAGCCAAAATTGCTGGGGTGAAATCCTGGCCCAGTGAAGTCAGTGGCAAATGGATAGTTCTCTGAGAAAATCCACTCAGGACAGGCCTACACTGCCCACCATTTTCAGTGGCAGTGGAATGAGGATATGCAAGTTACTTAAAATAACTTGCATATCCAAGTTCGAATTCCCTACACCCAGCACGTCCACTGCGCTGAGTCAAAGTGAGGGGCTTTACTTTGACTCAGCGCTATTCCAGTTGTCACAGTGGTGTTCAGAGAAAAGAATAGACAATAAAACAGAAAATATCATAATGCGACTTTATAAATGCAGGGTATGCCCAAGACAGGCTCATAGTCTAGAAGGACCATCATTCTGACTCACTGGCTATGTCTACACTTGCACTTTTAAGTCGACTTTAACTAAGTCGACTTAGTGTGTCTACACTTAAAATTAAAGTCAACTTAAAGGGGAACTTACAAAGTCGACCTAGAGCATCCACACTGGATGCTCTAGGTCAGTGGTGGCGAACCTATGGCACGGGTGCCAGAGGTGGCACTCGGCGCCCTCTCTGGTGGCACGCACGCCCAGGGGCGGACCTGTAATGATGCGAGGTCTCCTGCTGAGACCCGAACCAGCTGGGGGATCGGGTGGCAGCAGAAGCTC
>ML685838.1:2572252-2606343 GCA_007922175.1 Pelusios castaneus
AGCTCCGGCGGAGCTTCTGCTGCCACCTGATCCCCCAGCTGGTTCGGGTCTCAGCAGGCGCTGCGGCGCTTAAGCGCCGCGGTGCCTGCTGACACCCGGAGCCTGGGAGCTGAGCTGGGGGGCCGGCTCGAAGCGGAGCCAGCCCCCCAGCTCAGTTCAGGGGTTCAGGTTGTGCAGAGGCGTCGTTGTCATCGGGCTGGCAGGGCTCCGGCCCCGGGTAGAAAAGCCTGAGCCCCGAATCTATTCCGGGGCCCTGGAACCCAGAAAACTACAGCGGAACGCAGGTTCCGCTCTGCCCTGCCCTGCAGGCAGGCTGCTGCTCAGCTGGGAGCAGCGGCAGCCAGCCAGGCTGGGGAGTTTTCAAATCTCCCGCTCTGAGCATGCTCCGAAAGAGCAAGTTCAGGGCGGGAGCAGCCTCCTGGCCAGCCCAACGCCGGACGCCCCTACAGCTCTCTGGCCATGTAAGCTTGGGGGCTGGGTGGGTGAGTGCTGGGGAGCTGGGACCGGGAAAGCTGGGCAGTCTGGGGAGCTGATGGGGGACGGGCAAGCCGGGAAACCGATAGGAAACTGGGGGGTTAGAGAACGGGGGCAGGGGAGCCAATGGGAAACTGGGGGGCCGGGGAACGGGGACCAGGTGGGCTGGGAAGCTAATGGGGAACTGGGGAGTCGGGGAACGGGAGCCGATGGTGACCGGGAGGGTCGAGGCGTTGCAGCCAGCGAGCCGGGGGCAGGGAGCTGCCGGGCAACGGAGATCGGGGGGCCTGGAGAGTGCCCGGGCCAGAGGGACTTGGGTTCGGGGTTTCTAAAGGGGACTGGGGGTGTGGGGTGCGTTCCCCTGGGGGGCCCGGCCAGCTCGCCTCCTGTCTGGTCCCAGCATGCAGATGGGAGCCACGCTATGGCTGCTCGCCTCCCCTCCAAAGTATGAGCCAAGGATAGAGAAATTATCAACATGCATACAACAGCAAAAATCACATTAATTGTTCAAAAGCATTCTAAATGCAAACTTTTGCCTTTCAATAAAAAGTTGTGTGGGACCATTTTACCTGAAAAATTCCTAAACATTAAGGGGACAATGGTTGGTGACATCCTGTCTGGGGCGTTCCCATAAAATCACACAAGTTAAAGTATAGATAGATCACCGAATTCCTAACTTCTAATCAAAATAGAATTCCTAGACATAAACTATATAATCATTCCCAGCAAATTACTACCTTTCTGTTGATACCAAACATGACATAGTTCCTATGGATTATAGCATTTATGAGATATCCATTGAAAATAATATCATAAATGCTTCCCTAAATCCAGACAGTGTCACACCCTGCCCACATGCCCTGCCCTTTGGGGGGCATGCCAGGCTCCCACTGTGCCCCTCCCCCCGGCAGGGAGGGCATTGGTGTAGTCCTGGGGTAGTCCTAAGTCGACTTAGGGCTACCCTAGGGCTACACTGGCTTAATTCGACTTTAAAAAGTCGAATTAAGCCTTAAGTCTACTTAAATCTAGGTTTAATAAAGTCGACTTAATCTTCATTAAGTCGACTTTATTTTCCTTAAGTCGACTTAAGCAAGCTGCTTAAGTCGACTTAAGGAAACTGTAGTATAGACGCAAGGTAAATTAATTCGACTTAAGCAAGCTTGAGTCGACTTTATTTACCAGTGTAGACGCAGCCACTATGTCCATTTTTATGTTCTTATGTCCCATTGATCTAACTGGGATGGGGATTTCAGCCTTAGGCCTGGTCTACACTGTGGATCTAAGTCAACGGGAGATATGCAATCTGTGTGCCTCAGAAAGTGTTATCCCCCATCGACTTAGTTACTATGACTTACTGCACTGCCTTCACTCGGCTGTGTTGACCGGAAGTGCTCTCCCTTTGACGCAGCATTACTTTAGTTGGAGAGGTGGATTTAATGCATCTAAGGGAGAGAACTTTTGGGATCAATTGAGCGAGTCTACACTGGCCGCTCAATTGATCCCGCTGCATCGATCCGTGGAGATCAACACAGAGTTTTCAGTGTCTACATGGCCTTATGGTTCAAAGCCAGTAAGAAGGAAAGATGTCATATTTGTCCTACTAGTCTATGATTTAAAGAAGTCAATTTAATTTTCATTTCCATACATATCTGAATGTACTCATGCTTGTAAATTATTCTTATCTTCTGAAATTTCAGGGTAATGGTCTGATGAAATGGTGTTTCCTTCTAAGCACCATGAAATGAACAGGGGCAGGATTTTATCTGTCTCAAATTGTCATCTTTTCTTGAAGGAAACAAAAGTGTTTTAGACATGTCCCAAAGTCATACACTGATTTTGATCATTTGCACCGGGATGTTTACAGTAGCAGATATGTATTGTATAGAGCTAGGTGAAAAAGTTTGGATGAAACCTTGTTTTGGCAAATAATGCAGATTTGGTAACAGTGAAACATTTTTGTGAATTCATGTTGTTTTGATGAATTTTTTGTGATGGAGGGAGGAAGCAACCAAAAATATTAAAATCAAATAATTTTATTAGAACACTTTTTCAGCAAAATGTTTTCATTTGAAACAGCTTTTTTGTTTAGAAATTTCTTTCAATTTTATTTTAAAATTTTAAAAATGCTCAAAATCAATACAAAACACTTCATTTCAAGTTGAACAACATGCTTTGTTCCACCAGAATGATTTTTCTTTTCTGACTTATTTTCAAAACTGCCAGCTAACTGAAATATCAGTTATTACGTAGCTGCTCCATCACAGAAGGCTGCAATGAGTAAGGCTGAGAACACTTTTTTGTTTAATACCCTAAACTCACCTTCACTTAAATCAGTGTTATAACGAATAAGAGAACAAAATCAATTTTAAGTCTTTCTTGAAATCAGGTTAAAATCAACCAGTGAGAATCAAGTCTTTCTTTGCCCTGGTTTACACTAAAAATTTAGGTCAACCTCACTATGTCCCTCAGGGGTGTAAATATGCACACTCCTGAGCAACATAGACTTTTTTTCCGGCATCTATACTGGGAGCTGTATTGATTTAACTAGCAATAACTGCGCAGGGGAGTGGATTGCCTACATCAATGGAAAAATTCTTTCCAACAATGTAAGAAGTGTCTACACTATGTTGGCATACTGCTGCTGTAGTACCCATACCTTTTGTCTCCTTCGGGAATTTGCAATGGGATAGTTACAATGCTTGCTGGCTGCTGATTGCTGAATTGAGACCAATCTCAACTATAGATTATAATTCCAGTGACTTGAAGTGGTAACTTGACGTCTCAAAGGTGATGTGTACCTGCTTTCAAACTAATCATTAGATGTGTTAGCTTAGAACTGAGACTGCAGGCCCCCCATTGGGAAAACTATTAATTTAAAACTACTATAAAAGTAGTACTACTATTTTTAGTATTATTACAGCTGAGAAAAAAAGCAAATCTATGTGTATTTTTCTCAGAGTCTGTCTTCTAGTGACATTAGAAAAATATTTTTGTTCTTCTAAGTGGTCTTCTGGGTTTGATTACTTTTTAGTTAGTTTACAGCTACTGTCATACTTAAAAATGACTTTCCTATATATACTGTTTGTATTTTTCTCTACCGTTTTCTTAGACTAAACCACTGAATTAGAGTGAATGGTGAAGCAATCAAAACTTCTTTCCAATGAAAAAAAGCCCTGCATGATGTAAAGAATTTTGAGTAATAAAAGATTGCCATTTATAGGTGATGATAAGTTGCAACGACTTTGGGTACATTTACACTGCAATAAAACACCTGCAGCTGGCCCACATCAGCTGGCTCAGGCTCATGTGGCACAGGGCGCTTGAGTATAAAATTGCAAAGTAGACATTTGGGCTTAGCTGCCAGCCAAGGGTGTTTTATTGCAGGGTAGGTGTATCCTTTAAATTTCTGGGTTTTTTCCAGAGGTGCTCAGCATCCACAATTCCATTGGCTCCAGATAGTTGTGTGAGCTCAGCATTTCTGAAAATTGTCTCGCATGACCCCACAGCCAGACAGTGACAGACCTGTAGAATTGAGCATGAAACCCTGGAGGTCAGACTCCCAGGCCTCATTTCAACCACTAGATATTGTTGCAGGGCTTGCAGAAATAATTATTGTTTTGAAATTAGCAGCTGGGGTATATTTAAAGGGAAGAACATCCTGTATATATAGATCTAGATCCTCAACTGCTGTAAATTTAGTGTATATCTATTGACTTATACTGGCTGAGAATTTAGACCTTAACCTTCAGTGGAGTTTCCACATCAGCCTGTAACTATTTTAAAAACGATCAGACACTGATTCTAAATCTTACGGATGCCTTTTATTGCTCAGTTTCTTTTCTTGTCAGTGCTGATTACCAGGCGACAGCAGCTGTGTATAAATAGCTACCTTTATTTTTTATAATGAGCATCTTCCTCTCTGATTAATTCATTTATGTCATCACAGTTCAGTTTTTGACATCACAGCTTATCATTATCACCCTGGAGAAATGAGCATTTCAGGAAGTAGGAGGAGGATGATTAGAAAAGAAAATACTTCTTTTTATATATACATTTCCTGGTAATGAAAAGATGAATCTAGAAAAAGGAGATCACTGTAGCTTGCTACAACTGAAAATTTTCCTGCATGTGGCAGTGTTTTTTTAAATATATAAGCCACTGTTTGCATAATTAGCATGCCACCAGTGCCAGAAATAAGGGGTGGGGCACTAAAGTGCACAAACATGCAGAAAGACAGGTCGTATCTGGCTAGGGTTCAACATTACTGCATTGTTGTTCTTCCCAGTTTACTAGGAAAATATATATAAATAATAATGAGAGGGACAAAAATAGTACAGTGTTCCCATTGCCACACATGTTTTGGATTGATTCCCATTTCAAAACAGAAAATCCATTCACACATTGTCTACGAGACACTAACTAGGTTACTTGTTTAGAGTATGGAAAAACACAGCTCCGAACTTACTCAGAAAAAAGTCTCTTGTTAATGACATTATATGCAGAACTCTTCCATGGAAGATGCTCTTCTCGTTCATGTTAGACCAGTAAAGCAGACACAACAGACAAATGAACAAGTTATCCAAAGCAAATGCATGTTCTGGACAAAGTATACCTTGTGTAGTATTATTTTGAAAGTCTTGATTTGCTGAATCAAAGCTGGATTAAATATGTTATCATTGTATGTGAAGTTTTAAAATATTGTGGAAAATGTCACTAGAACATGTTGAAAGTTGGGACACTCCCCCAAACTGCCCTTCAAGCACAACAATGGAGTGGCCAGACAGCTTCGATGTCTAACCCTCGTCCATTCAAGGATAGATTATACTTACAGGGATTGTTTATAATAAAGACTTCACAGAGGAATGCTTGTAAATAATGAGCACTCTTTAACCAATAAGGGTGGCAACCCCAGGTCATGAGCATTGATATTTCCAGAAAGCTGGAAGAGAAGAGGGTTACATCATCATTTGGCTTCCCTTTCTCCCTGACCTCAACATCTGAAGAAATGGCTGAAACACAAGGAAGTTTGGAGTAGGGGAGGGGTGGTTTCAGGCAGGGAAAGCAGTATCTCCCTGTGAACTGAAGATCTGTAGCTTGCTTATACCATCTCTCATGGTGAGACATTTCTAGATTCAAATCCTGTTAGAATTTAGAGTATGTTTTTATTTTTATTTCTTTGGTAACTATTTCTAGTCTCTTTGCACTTACCACTTACTTACTTAAAATCTATTTCTCTGTAGTTAATACACTTATTTAATGTTTTATTTAAACTAGTAAGTGTTTGAGTGAAGTGTTTAGACAACTTTAACTCAAGTTTAATGGAGTGGGTGCATATTCTCCCCATATTGGGGAGTAGGGTTGACTTCTTAATGAGCTTACTGTGGCCAAATGTCTGATCACAGCAAAGCGGTATAATATTAGGGTATGCTCCTGTAGGCTTAGGCTTGGAGTGCTAGGGCTGAACTGGCTGGGATTTGCATCCATGTTTGCTCAAGGAAAGCATTCTAGGTAACTGAATTGGTTGTGTGCACCACTGGCTGTTGTGCTGGGTGATAACAGGATCTGAACGAGCTCGCTTCTTATCAGCAGAAACATGATGGGGAATCTACTGCAAACTGAATAGTTAATAAATGTACCCAGAAGTTCCATGGCTCCCAGGCTGTACCCCAGGGACGCCTGCATACTATGACACCAACAATTCTGATATTCAGAAAAGCCAGTGAGTTTTTTCCCTTATTATTAGAGCTAGCTAAAAAAAATCATAATTTGAATATATTTTTTTCTTTTTATGAAAAAGGGAAATAATTTTTGTGGAAAAAAATTATCTTTTTAATGATCAGCTCTATTTTTTCATTGTCATGCATGTTCACAGCTCCTGCTTCTAGCTGGAAACAGAAGTTTTCAAATCCTACCAAAAAAGAATATTCTTGTATTATTTCTGGCATGGCCAGAAGCAAGAAATAAAATAATAGAAATCTGCAAAAAGAGCCTGTCCTCTTCAAATATTCAACTCAGCTTTGCAGAACTAAAAGTTTCAGACAACCAAAATTTTCAGTGTCAGGCCAAAGCAAATAATCAGATCTTATTGTGGTTTGGTTCAGAGAGAGTTCCAAATCAGGGTGTCTACAAGATGTTAACTATAATTTCTTCTCACTTGAGAGAAGGGATTGTGTTGTTTCTTTTTCTCCTCCGTTAAGGTTTCTCCAGTTGATCAATCTGTGCCTTTACTGAGACTTATTCTTGACTATAGAATTTTCATCTGAGTCACCATTCAAACAGTTTTCTGTGAAAGATCCCTTTGGATGCTTAGCTTGATTATACAACAACACATATCCAATCCATTTTCAGGGCTTTGTCTTGCAGTATCAAAGTATAAAAATTATCAAAACCCCCAAATCTGTTCCCAGCCTTTTCTTTTCTTTATTCTGATTCATCTTGGGTATTAGAATGACTGTAGTTCAGTCCATCAACATGGGTTGATTTTTCATGTTCAGCGAGTTGTATATTTAACTCTCCTTCCCCAATACACACTAGAAGTTCAACCTGACAATGCGTACCAAACATTTTCCTTCTTCCCTAGTTCTTCTTATAAACCCCCTAAAAACATTCAGCTTTAATAAAAGGATTGAAAGAGGTGAGGTTTGTGGACAGGACTAGCAAACAGGAACTGCTAAATTCTAGTAACAGCAGTGACACTATTACTTCTGTAAACTTAGAGAAGACATTCGGGCCAAAATTTTGGAAAGTAGTCTCAGATTTTGGGTGCCCCAGTATTTGAGTGTATCTGAAGTACTTGAGACATCTTGAGCTTGATTTTGATAGATGCTGAGCATTTGTATCTCCTGTTTATTTGAGATATACTGTAAGTCAGTGGCCCCACCCCCCGGGCTTTCAAAATGGCCCCTGATTGCTCAGTCTCTCATCAGGTTGCAGCACACAGTTGATAGACAGGCTGCAGCTGCCTGCCTCCCGGCCAGTCCCCACACAAAACTGGGACGCTGGTGTTAGCTGCCCACTTTCTAACTGGTGCCCACTCCCAGTGGGTAGACTGGTTGCAGCTGCCAGTTTCCTGTCCAGTGCCTGCTCCCAGCTGGGAGCCTCCCAGCCATCAGCCTTCCACCAGCCTCCCTCCCAATCCCAAAACATTAGGTTAGACTTACGTGAAATAGACACGCATTATACATTTGTATTTTAACAATTCATTTTTTAAAAATTGCTTTGCACTAAATAAATGTTTACTTCAAATATATAGCATTCTATAGTCCTTATATACAGTGTATACAATACACATCAATACATCTTTTATCAGTTGATATACTGGTGGCCTTTCAGCGTTGAAAAAAAAATTATGTTAGTGGCCCTCAAGTCGAAAAGGTTGGGAACCACTGTTATGGGAGTTTGAATGTTTCTGAAAATGAGGATCCAGGTGTCTACATTTGGGTATCCAAAAATAAAGGCTCCCAAAATCAGATGCCAGTTTCCAAACTGTTGGCCTTTACTTTTCTGTTCCTCATTTTGCTATTTTGTTGAATTGAGATAATTATATTGCCATGCTCAATAACAAAGGCCTCTTGGACTTTGCCAAGTGACTATGATTGTTGACCATCTGTGCATGGGGTAGCTACCTGAAATTGCCAAGGTCAGGGCAGGCTGCAAAGGGAGATCAAATTCTCCCCATGAAGTCATGCTTCCCAACTTACTACTTAAACTTCAAAGAGAAATAAAAACATTAGTATCCTTACATTCAAATTCCATCTATATGTTAATATTCCCTTTAGACCTCTTAACCAAATAGAATAACAGTAATAGACAGGAAAGCAATTTATCTACATTGCTAACCTATACAAGATAGATGTAAATATCGTGAAATAACTACCAAAAATACACTTTCGTATTAAAAACAAACAATTACTACAGGAGAAGCCCAAGGAAAAAAAACACAACAAAATGCCATTGTTCACCACCTACAACCCCCAAGTCAGACCTCTTCATCACATCATCAAAGATATACAGCTTATTCTACAAGATGATCTCTCACTCTCTCAAGCCTTGGGAGATAGACCTCTCCTCGCTTACAGATTTACAGGTGATTTAACTTCACCTTCCACTATGTGCTGTTCCCCAGTGTTTGAATCTTAACATCTATTTTGATTTGCTGTTACAGCCTGATCTGATCCTATGTCATACACTTCCCTGCATATAATTTCCTCCCATAGTATAAATTTCTGATCTTCAAAGCACCTAACGAAGTGGGATTTTCTCCCATGAAAGCTCGTGTGATAAATAAATCTGATAGTCTTTAAAAGTGCCACAGGACTCTGTTTGTTTTTCTGCAGTAGACTAAAATGGCTACCCCTTTGGAACTTGACTTAAGTATTAAAGCTCTAATCTACTTAAGGAATGACCCTCACTTCCATTGTGTTTTTCTATACAATGTCTTTAAAGGTGTGGTTTGGGCCATGTATTTACAAAGTTACTTGGCAATGGCCGATAATTTATAAGATTGCGGAAAAGGGAAATTCCATTGTCAGAACATTCAAGCACCTTTTTCAATGGAGGCATAACTGTTCCCCAGAGGGAAAACAGTAATTTCTAGTGTAACGTTTTCTTTTGATATGTATATCACTTTTCACATCTAAGGTTAATTGTCTTAAAGCAGCTGTTCTCAACTGCTGTGGCACATGGCTGACTGTGTTTCCAGGAGCTGGCCTACTGCTAAAAGAAACCCCCTGCCACTGAAACACACCTGGCCCCCCTCACAGGATTTTTTCCAGTAGCAGGGGGTTTCTTTCGATGGCGAGATTTCTTTCGTCAGTAGGATCTTGGGCCGCATGCAGCAGGGGGGGGTGTCGTGCCACCACTGAAACTTCTGGTGGCAGCGGCTTATTTTCTGTAGCAAGGGGTTTCTGAAGTTTGAACTACTGCCAAAAGACCCAGCGGCACTTTTTTATTTTTTAGTGGTTAGGGTCTCCTCTGGTTGGGCTGCTGCCGCAAATCTCCAAACAGCAGGATGTTTTTTCGCTGTGACATACTTCTGTATCTTGCGTGGTTGAGCACACTGCCATCCATGTCACAACATGGAAAAACTTGAGAACCCCTAGCTTAATGTGTGGTTCTACTCTGGAAAGTGACTCTGGAATCACAGGGCTACATGTTTATGATCTGTCTGTGACTCACAGTGCAAATTGGCTCATTTTACAATTAAAAAATAACAAATTTTACAGAGCATCATCAAAAACTCATCCTGGAATCAAGTGCAAGTGTGTTCTTTCTTCCTGGCACATTATTATTATTGTAATTCTTTATAATTCTTTGTTGTTATTTTTGAATTGTTAATTGCCAAAAAATGTGTTCAGTATTTTACAAGTGCAAAAGAAGACAGGTTTTTTCTGCTCCAAATAGCTTACCATATCCAATAATCTTGGTCCTAGTGAGGCACATTATAGGTGAAGTTAAGCTGTTCACTCTGAATAACTTTACAATAATATCAAAAATAATATGGGGTGAGTGGCCATCAAGTAGAAATGAAATGGCTTTGTGCTATGATTGTAATAAATAAACAAATACATTTGGGTGAACAAAACAATATTTTAAAAAAATTAACAAATTGAACAGTAATAAACAAATTGAAAAAGTATTTAATTTAAAATAAAATGTTTTGATTTCAAACATTTTATTTTTTTAAAAAGAAAATAAAATGAGGAGTATTACAATATGAAAAGTTTTATTGAATTGAAGAATCAGAGTGATTCATTTTCAAACTATCAAAATGAAACATTTTAATTTTAGGGGCAGGGGAGTGGTTGAAATGAAAAATTCAGCAAAAGCAATACAAATTCATGAACTGTTTGGGTATCACCAGATCTGCTTTTCTTCCTATGGTGACAAAAAAGCCCAATTCCAGTTGAAAAATTCACCCAGCTCTATCGTTATGCCATACGCAACTCCACTGCTCAAATAAAAGTCCTGCCCCCATTTCTGGTGGTACAGAGCCCCTTTAATGCTGAGAATTTGGTAATGAGACATGAATAAATATAATCAAAAGCATTAGTGGGTTTCACATAAGACAGATCCAGGAATGTCTCAGGATAAAATATGCATCAAAAGGTTATGTGGGTATTGAAGTATAGGCAGGTAAAGACCATTAGCTCATAGATGGTGGCTGTGAAGCTCTTCTGATTCATTGCCACCAACAATCTGATAGCAAATGTTTTGATCTGAAATTCTTTTGAAGTGGAAGTTTGCAAAGAGCAGATATTTTCTTGGTGTTTGCTTCATGTATATGAATCAGAAATAGCACCAGGACAGTGTGTCTGTAATTCCCAGTATCATTGAGGCTCAATTGCTGTTACTTTTGCTTTTGACCCAGATGATTGTGAGTTCTGTTGATGTTGCTTATATCTGATGCTGACCCTGTAGTGCAATGTTGGGGTGGTAGGAATAGCTGCTGCCCTGTAAAGTCTACTCATTCAGATGAGATATTTAATCAAAGACTTTTGGTTGACCATTTGGAATTTAAAGATCCCATGGCAAGTTTTCAAAAGAATGTAAAATAATCTCAGTAGTGATTTTTCTTCACAGCCTCTGGACTATCCAAGCATTAAGCTCAGTGCTTTATAAAGCACTTGGGAATACTTTCACGGAATACAAAAGTTAGTAAACCAAACCTAACTCTCTTCTTTTTTAAATTACTTTAAGGTGTTTATTCCCTAAAATGTGTAGCTTACACAATTTATCCCTGTTTAGTTAAACAATTCCTTTTCTTAACACAGATGAGCCCAGTTGGTACAATCATTTCAAAGTCTCTCTGGAACACAGAATGAGTCAAAGGTTTTGCTATCACACAGCTTTATATTGCATCTTCTTTCTAGTATCTTTACTGAAAGGGTAAAGGGCTGAGTACTTGAGAGGGAAGTGTCATGACGTAGTGGTGAGAAGTTGGTGACATACTCGCTGGTGATAATGGTATGGATCTACTGAAGCCTGTGCTGTCCAACATACATTCAAGCAGTTTAAGTCTGGGAAGACAGTTCAAAGTTGTTTGTGGCCAGTTTCAGCTGCAGCTGCTATCACTCTGCTCCATTTTTCTTTTTTTACTGATCCTATTTCTTCTATAATCTCTTCTTCTGAAGCACCCCATCTGCAAATTTATCCAAAAGCAGCTGAAATCTCACAATCAAGTACAAAAATCTTCTTTGAAAAAATTTCCAATGTTATGATTTAGGTTCTTTGTTCTTAGCAACCAGTGCTATTTTCTGCAGGGAACAGCAGCTTTTCCCCTCCTCTCATCCACCACTTCTCCCTTCA
The DNA here is from genome assembly GCA_007922175.1 of Pelusios castaneus. Lineage (NCBI taxonomy): Eukaryota > Metazoa > Chordata > Testudines > Pelomedusidae > Pelusios > Pelusios castaneus. The sequence continues at coordinate 2,584,034 of ML685838.1, forward strand.
CCCTTGTTTCCACAACTGAACCTTTTATGGGAGCATCATCACTGGCATGGCATATACAGAACCTAGTGCAATGGGGTCCTGGTCCATGGATAGGGCTACAGTATGATAATGGTTAAGATTTTGTTGTCCCTGTTGTACCAGTTTTGCATGGCTTACAAAAACAATATCCTGAAGGTTCCCAGGTACTGGATCCCAGCCACTATAGAATGATTAAAGGTTTAGATTATATTCAGGTCCAAGCCTCCAAGAAAACTTTCCCTCTTCTTCTCCCACATTGCAGATTTCTGGCCACCTCCCTTAATCCTGAGGTATGGAACTAGGGCTAACCTACTTTACCTGTTAATTCTTTGAGCTGGGGGGAATAAAAAGGGAAAGTATCTCACTCACTCCAGATGGGCTTTGGGGACTGGGGATTCCTTCCTAGTATCTTCAGAAGACATTGAGTGATCTGTCCTCTCAGGGTCTTTGTGGGGCTAATGAGCATGGACAACTGTGTCATGAAATTTTATAGTCTTCAGTGTGGGAGAAGAATGCATAGCACATCCCCCAGGCCCACCAAGGGCAGCTGGAGCAGGAAAATAGCACTTGCCATTTCTGCCAGTCAACTCTCTATTAAACTAGCTATAGAAATACTCCATAATATCTAAGGTGGTATCTGTAGAATATAGAGGGGTTCCCTAAAAGCCCCACACAGGTATTTATGGAGTGTCCTTTTCTAGCACGCTGTTGCTGGAGAAGCCTTAGGGTTGCCTAATTATCACACTAGGAACTTTGGGGAGACTCTGCAGCCATTTCTGCAGGGTTATGGCTGGCAATGGACGTGTCCTTTTTCCAATATGGAAGAGCAGTGGTTTCACTTGCTCATCTCTTTGAGCATGGATAGTAGAAGGCTGCAGTTCATGTCCAGTGGCCTCCTGAAGCCTCTAGTAGGATGGGACTGTCACCAAGCACTCCCTGGAAACCAGAGGGAGGGGCAGAGTCCCAAAGTCCCAATTGGCCGATTGCCCATCTCCTCTAAAGACATCAAGATGTAAAATGGGATTCCCAAAACCTAGATTTGGGGTGCAGGATGTGATTTAGGGACACATAGTGAGCTGTATGGGTTTCCTGAAATTGGCAACAGTTCACTAAACTAATAGAACATGAACCGACCCTGATTTGGGTTGATTTATGCATGTGTATGAGAGCCTGTCACCTGTCCATAGCCATGACTAATTTATCCTCAGCATGAGGAGGAGATATAGCTCTAGGTAATCCTCTTCTGGACAAGTCTTAATTCCATCCTGCTCTTATTGGGTGCGTCTACACTTGTAAATTAAGTCAACTTAAGCTTGCTTAAATCAACTTAATTTACCCTGCGTCTACACTACAGTTTCCTTAAGTCGACTTAAGCAAGTTGCTTAAGTCGACTTAATGAAAATTAAGTCGACTTTATTAAACCTACTTTTACTTCGACTTAAGCCTAAAGTTGACTTTTTAAAGTCGACTTAGGCCACTGTTGACCTGGAGTAGCCCTAAGTCGACTTAGGGCTACTCCAGGACTCCACCACTGCCCTCCCTGCTGGGGGGGGGGGTGTCACAGGGAGAGCCTGGCATGCACCAACACAGGGCAGGGCAGAGCCCTGCCCACCCTGCCCCTATGCGCTGCCAGGGTCCCTGTCCCCCTTTGCCCCATTGTACCCATGTACAATGGGGCAAAGGCTGAGCCCCTTGGCACTGGGCAAGGGGTGCCCCCCTGCCACTGTGGAGCTCCTCTAGGTCCCCCTAGCCCCTAGAAGTTGACCTAGGCATCCAGTGTGGATGCTCTATATCGACTTTGTAAGTTCCCCCCAAAGTTGACTTTAAATTTAGGTGTAGACATGCTAAGTCGACTTAAATTTACAAGTGTAGCCATAGCCATTGATTTTAACTTCAGAGGGGAAAAGGCAAACCATCCAGCTTCTACAGAAGAGTAAAGCAACTTCCAATTTACATAATAGAAAAGCATAGGAGTTGAACAAAAAATATCCATAAAAGTAAATTTAATCAAGAAAAAATTGAAATGAGATGAGCTAATGAATAAAGTCATAAGGATCAGGGAAGCAAAGCACCTAATATTGTAAGGGCAGCAGGGGAACTTCAGAATGTATAAAAAGCTTTTCAGAGCTGCCATCAAAGACGCTGGACAGCCATGGAGGTATGGGGAGTAACTATTATATTCGCTGGGCTATATCCTCAGCTGATGTAATTTGGCACAACTCCATTGACTTCAGCTGAATTATGCTAATTTACACTAGTTGGAGATCTGGTCCTAAAACTCTTTTAAATGTGGTAAATGTAACTTATGAACTAATGAATAAAATTATGTTTTTTACATGAAGGATTATTTTAGGAGTCTGAAACTTTCTTGTACTGGAATTTCAGGTTCAACAACTTATGTAAGGTCTCTGGGGAGGCAGGGGACCTCTCCAGACCTCGCTTCAGATTTTTGTACTTTCTCTACATCATGGCAGAGACCCAGGGGTTCTTGGAGTAAATTCTTCTCACCTCTTTTTTTCTCTTATGGGAAAGGGGAATCCACGGGAAAATTTAAAAGAAGCAAAGATGATCTGGAACTCAGGCACTCTTCTAGTGTCATCCATTTGGCCTTAGTGTATATGGAGTCTATCCCCACCCACTGCTTGTGTGGCACACTGCTCTGAGGCTGGGTTGTGCAGCTTTGAGAGTAGTGAGGTTTGTAGTCTCCTTTTCAACAGGCCTGTCTTGACCGTCTGAGGCAGGGCAGCCTCCTCCCTCTTCACTACCCCCTTCCTATGGCATATTTTCCCTTTAAGTTGGGGTTGGCCCTGCTTTGAGCAGAGGGTTGGAGTAAATGACCTCCTGAGATCCCTTCCCTCCCTAACCTTCTATGATTCCCCCAGGCAGAACAAGCCGTGGTGGTGTGCCTTGTTGGTGTTGAACAGGCCTGGAGAAGTTCATTAGTCTCCTTTCCATCAATGTGAGGGTGTGTCCCTTCACAGTCTCCTGTATATTTATCTGTCATTTACACTGAGATATGCCTGTGTGCATTTGTTAGAGGTTGTCCAGCTGGTTCAGATAAAATAAAGAGGGACACGGATCTTCCTCACCTCTAAAACTGATCTACATCTAAGCCTGTTTTTGAGACTTGAAAAAATTACATTTGATCCTCCTCACACCAGCTTTAGTTCACTGACTTCAGTGAAGTTACCTCTGCTTTACAGAGGTGTAAATGAGAGGGGACTCATGAGCAAGGCATTATTTTGTTCTTGTTAGTTTTTACTTCTATAACTACCTATACTTGCTGGTTATAGGACAGACATAAACACAAAGTGCTAAATTCCATAAAGCAGGCTCTTCCTGTAAGATTTCTAACACGGTTTTGCACAATTTGGAATTCTTATTATAAATGAATCAAAATTCTGAGATGTCTGTCCCTGGTGGATATCTATGTAAAGCACACATATGATGTGTACTTATTTTCATGAGTGTATGGAGGGGAGAGACTACCTGAATTACAAGTAGTAGAGCAAAGCTATGAACAATGCATGGTTTTCCCAAATAAAAATACTGGTAAAGAGCGAAAATGATGGAGGTGTACATCAGCTCCCAAACTATGGTTCATAGAGCACTTGCTGCTGGCCCATGGAGAGTTGGCTGGTCATATGGTGCTGGCTCTTCCACCTTGTTTCCAGCTGCTTCAAGAATTGTCCAATCTCGTATTTGCAAAAAGGAACCCGAACACTTGTAGAAGCAGCCTAAAACAAAACAGAGGCGCTAATATAGTTGTCTGAGGAAAGATAAGCCACCACCAAAAGGACGGGAGCTACTAATCAGCAGCCAGAGGGGAGAACAGAAAGTGACAAATAGGAGCTATATCTAGAGCAAGAGAAGGAGAAAAAGGATCTGTTGACTGAGCAGCATGTCCAGTGGAGAAGGAAACCAAATAGCAGGGAAAGAAGTACAGTGTAAAGCTGAGGAGGGGGGTCCAGGGACAGGAAAGAATGTGTAAGGGGAAAAGGTGGGGAAAGAGAAGGGAGGGAAAGATGAAATGAAGCACCAAAGCTGATAGAGTGATAAGCATTTTAGCCCTTTTTATAAAAGGTTAATTACACTAAAAAAGAATTAAAAATACATGAACACATTCCTGATATTGCTTTCCAAGAAAGCCATTGCTATAATGACTGGAGGGTCATAAAGCATTTGTGAATGGACAAAGAAGTATTTCCCACATGTGCCAGAGAGAAGGAAAGTGTTGCACAAGATTATCTATCTCAGATACCTTCTGCACTTGAGAAGTTTGCAAACCCTTAGACTACACTGTACATCAAATCAGAGAGTATCGTGTGCCTGCAGAGTAACCGTAGGGATGCAGTTGTTGTTATGATCATTAAAATTGCTCATATGTTGTAGCATAGTTATAGAAATAATAAGATTTACTGATGTGTGTTTATTTCCCACTGGTATGGTATGTTGTATTATTATCGCTTTGCAGTCACAATGGTACCGTTATGGTTGAAGGGGCAGTTTCATTACAAACTTCTGTCTTCAGATGCTTATAACTTTGTGAAGAAAAAAATTTCCTTTACTCTGATTTTTTTAAATGTTTATATCAAACAAAAGATGATGATTTTTTTTCAGATTACTTTGGGATTACAAAGATATTGAAAATATGTAGCAAAGGGATAGCCATGTCAGTCTAGTTCAGGGGAAAAACAGGAGTCTCATGAAGTCTTGTGGCACTTTTAAAGACTAACAAATTTATTTATCACATGAGCTTTCATGGAAGAAAATCCCACTTTGTCAGATGCTTGAAGATAGAACGTACAGAATGGGAGGAAAATAAATGCAGGGAAGTGTAAGTCATAGGATCAGGTCAGACTGTTACAGCAGATCAAAGCAGTTGTTTAGATTCAAACAGTGTTGAACAGCATATTAAAGGGAGGGGAAGTAAAAAGAACGCCACATCCTGTTGTAATAAGAAATTACCTGTTGTAATAAGAAAACCAACCAAAATCCCTATTTAACCCTAAAGGAATGGTGTCAAATCTGCATTCAAATTCCAATTCTGCAGTTTCTCTTTGAAGCTTTGATTTGTAATCCATTTTCTTAAATACAGAAATTAACATATTGTCAATGGAGCCAGCAGGAAGATTGAAGTGTTCTCCTGTTGGTTTTTGAATGTTGTTATTTCTGATGTCAGATTTGTGTCCATTTATTCTTTTGCACAGAGACTGTCCTGTTTGTCCAATGTATAAGGCAGAGGGGCATTTCTGGCACATGATGGAATAAATCATATTGGTGGATCAGCAGGTGAATGATCCCTTGATGGAATATCTGGTTTCATTAGGTCCTATGATGGTGTCATTTGTCATATGTGGACAATATTGGCAACAGGGTTTGTGGCAGGGATACGTGCCTGCTTTAATGTTTCTGTTGTTTGGTCTGTAGTTGCTGGTGAGTATCTGCTTAAGGTTGGGGGTCTGTCTGTAAGCGAGGAGAAGACTGCCTCTCAAGGCTTGAGAGAGTGAGGGATCATTTTGTAGCATAGGCTATAGATCCTTGATGATGTGATGTGGAGGTTTGACTTGGGGGTTGTAGGTGATGACCAGTGGCATTCTGTTATTTTCTTCCTTGGGCTTCTCCTGTATTAGTTGACTTCTGGGTACCCATCTGGCTCTGTCAATCTGTTTCTTCACTTCCCTAGGTGGGTATTGTAGTTTTAAGAATGCTTGATAGAGATCCTGAAGGTGTCTGACTCTGTCTGAGGGATCGGAGCAAATACGTTATAACTTAGGGCTTGGCTGTAGACAATGGATCATGTGCTGTGACCTGCCTGAAAGCTCGAAGGATGAAGGTAACTAGAGTGGTCAGTAGGTTTTCTGTATAGGGTAGTGTTTATGTGTCCATCACTAATTTGTACTGTAGTGTCCAGAAAGTGGATCTCCTGTGTGGAGTGTTCCAGGCTAATGTTGATTGTAGGGTGGAAATTGTTGAAATCTCTGCAGAAATCTTCAAGGGCATCTTTTCTGTGGGTCCAGATGGTGAAGTTGTCAACAATATAGCATAAGTAGAGGAATGATACTTGGGAGTGAGAGTGAAGGAAGTGTTGTTCTAACTCAAAATAGTCAATCTTATTAAGATGACTTAACAAAGTCGACTTTACTTTTCTAGTGTAGACATAGCCCCTTGTCGACCTTATTTAAGTCAATTTACTGCTTTAAGTCGACTTAATAAGGTTGATTTAGGTGCTAATCCCCATCCACACTGTCATTAAATTGATTTAAGGAGTCGATTTAAGGCCTAAGTTGACCTAAAATGAAATGTTATTAAGTCAGCTTAAGTTTTCCTTAAGTCGAATTAAGGAAATGCTTAACTCAATTTAATAAAAGCCCATTGTGGACTTGGCTTTGTTTAGGTTGACTTAAGCCTCCTTAAATCGACCTAAATTGCCAGTGTAGACTCACCCATAAAGATTAGACAGCTGTGATCCAAAGCTCAGTGAAATCAAGAGGAGTCTCTGGATAAGACCCTAAGTGCCAAACCCTGACTTTTTACTTTTGGGCTCCATTGAAGTTTAACTTTCCATTTCAACCTGGTGTTAGCCATGAGTTCTTAGAATTTTCCCTAAATAACTTCACAGAGATTTGAATGAGCAAGGACTTCAAAATTTGGATCCATGTGATTATTTACTCATTTTCAATAACACACTATAGTCCACCACTCCCTGTATACACTAAATGTATTTGCACTCACAGGTATATGTACAGCTGCACTCTCTGAAACTTATTATAAATTGGATACAAGGTGTCAATAAAAGCTCAGCTGGTTCATCTTAATTCTAACCATGCTGGCACAAACAAGGAACTCTGATATAATTGGAATAACAGAAACGTGGTGGGACAACTTGCATGACTGGAGCACTGCCATGGATGGATATAAATTGTTCAGGAAGGACAGGCAGGGAAGAAGGGGGGGAGGAGTAGCGCTATATGTAAAAGAGCTGTATGACTGCTCGGAGCTCCACTATGAAAGTGAAAACAAGGTGGTTGAAAGTCTGTGGGTTAAGTTTAGGGGAGAATGCAACAAGGGGGATATTGTGGTGGGTGTCTGCTATAGACCACCAGACCAGAAAGAGGAGGTGGATGATGCGTTCTATGGACAACTAACAGAAGTTTCCAGATCATCGCAGGCCCTGGTTCTTCTGGGGGACTTCCATTATCTTGACATCTGCTGGGAAGATAATACAGCAGTGCACAGGCAATCCAGGAAGCTTTTGGAGAATATTGAGGACAACTTCCTAGTACAAATGCTGGAGGAACCAACTAGGGGCCTTGCACCTCTAGACCTATTGCTCACAAACAGAGAAGAATTGATTGGAGAAGTAGAAGTAAATGGCAACCTGGGCAGCAGCGACCATGAGATGGTAGAGTTCAGGATCCTGATCAATGGAAGGAAGGAAAGAAGCAGAACACACACCCTGGACTTCAGAAAAGCAGATTTTGGCTCCCTTAGGGAGCTGATGGGCAGGATCCCTTGGGAGGCTGATCTGAAGGGGAAAGGTGTCCAAGACAGCTGGCTGTATTTTAAAGAAGCCCTGTTAAAGGCACAGGAAGATAACATTCCGATGTGCAGAAAGAACAGCAAATGTGGACAGCGACCAGCGTGCCTTAGCAGGGAACTCTGCAGAGAGCTGAAACATAAAAGGGAAGCTTACAAGAAGTGGAAGCTTGGACAGATGACAAGGGAGGCATATAAAGATATTGCTCGGGACTGCAGGGATAAAATCCGAAAGGCCAAAGGACGATTGGAGCTGCAGCTAGCAAGAGATGTGAAGGATAACAGAAAGGGGTTCTATAAGTATATCAGCAACAAGAAAAGGATCAGAGGTGGTGTAGGTCCCTTACTGAATGGGGCAGGCATCCTCGTGGAGGATGGTGCAGAAAAGGCTGAAGTACTCAATGCTTTTTTTACTTCAGTCTTCACAGGGAGGGCCAGCTCCCAGGCTACTACACGGGGTAACGCAGAATGGAGAGAAGAGCAGCCCTCGGTGATGGAAAGTCAGGTTAGGGAACACTTAAAGAAATTGGATGTGCACAAGTCCATGGGGCCAGATGAACTGCATCCGAGGGTGCTGAGGGAGTTGGGGGAAGTGATTGCAGAGCCGCTGACCATTATCTTTGAGAACTCGTGGCAAATGGGGGAGGTCCCGGAGAATTGGAAAAAGGCAAATATAGTACCTATCTTGAAGAAAGGGAAAAAGGAGGATCCGGGGAACTACAGACCAGTCAGCCTCACCTCAATCCCTGGGAAAATCATGGAGCAGGTCCTTAAGGAATCCATTCTGAAACACTTGGAGGAAAAGAGAGTGATCAGGAACAGTCAACATGGATTCACCAAGGGCAAATCGTGCCTGACCAACCTGATTTCCTTCTATAATGAGATGATTGGATTTGTGGATGCAGGAAGAGCTGTTGATGTGGTATACCTTGACTTTAGCAAGGCTTTTGATACGGTTTCCCACAGCATTTTCGTCGGCAAGTTAAGGAAGTATGGGTTGGACGAGTGGACCGTAAGGTGAATCAAAAACTGGCTAGATCAACTGGCTCAGCGGGTAGGAATCAATGGCTCGATGTCTGGTTGGAAACCGGTAACAAGTGGAGTGCCCCAGGGGTCGGTCCTGGGGCTGGTTCTATTCAACATCTTCATTAATGATCTTGATGATGGAATAGACTGCGTGCTTAGTAAGTTTGCGGATGACACCAAGTTGGGGGGAATGGTAGATACTCTGGAGGGCAGGGACAGGATCCAGGGAGACTTGGACAAATTGGAACACTGGGCTGAAAGAAACCTCATGAGGTTCAACAAAGACAAGTGCAAAGTCCTGCACTTAGCACAAAAAAATCCCATGCACTGCTACAGGCTGGGGACCGATCGGCTAAGTAGCAGCACTGTAGAAAAGGACCTGTGGGTTATGGTGGACGGGAAGATGAATATGAGCCAACAGTGTGCCCTTGTTGCCAAAAAGGCCAATGGCATATTAGGCTGCATCAGTAGGAGTATTGCCAACAGATCGAGGCATGTGATAATTCCCCTCTATTTGACACTGGTCAGGCCACATCTGGAATACTGTGTCCAGTTTTGGGCTCCCCACTACAGAAAGGATATGGACAAATTAGAAAGAGTCCAGCGGAGGGCAACAAAAATGATTAGTGGGCTGGGGCACATGACTTATGAGGAGAGACTGAAGGAACTAGGCTTATTTAGTCTACAGAAGAGAAGACTGAGGGGAGATTTGATAGCAACCTTCAACTACTTGAAGCGGTGCTCCAAAGACGAGGGAGGGAGGCTGTTCTCGAGGGTAACAGAGGACAGAACAAGGAGCAATGGTTTCAAATTACAGCTGGGGAGGTCAAGGTTGGATATTAGGAAAAACTTTCTCACTAGGAGTGTGGTGAAGTATTGGAATGGGCTAGCTGGGGAGATGGTAAAATCTCCATCTTTGGAGATTTTTAAGGCCCGGTTAGACAAAACCCTGGCTGGGGTGATTTAGTGGGAGTGGTCCTGCTTTTTATCAGGGGGTTGGACTAGATGACCTCGTGAGGTCCTTTCCAACCCTATTATTCTATGGTTCTATGCTGGAACTTACCAACATCATACCCAGCCATCACTCACTGGAAGCCCAACTAATATAGTTAAATTAAAGTATGGTCATGATATCTTCTTTTGAAATCAACTTTTTATGCTCTGGGATTTTACACCCTGGAGTTCACAACAGCCTATACTGTGGGCATGAAACTGGAATAGAAGTTAAATAGAAGGCAGTAGGAGATAAAAGAGTGATCTACAGACCCACTTGGTTTTGCCAGGTTAATTAAAAGTTAATTTTCTGATTTCCCTGTCACTTCCATGAGTGTAAATCAGGAGTAATTTTATTGCAATTAAAAAGTTAAACTGATAAAAAACCATTCTAACATCAGAATCTGGCCGTAAGATATTAACATTTTCTTATTCCCCTTAAAATGGCAATGGAAGAAGCTCATATAAACCAGTTCCTTCTGCCTCCTTTTCTACATTTCTTAACATTTGAATTTCAAAATTTGGCATTCCCTAGGTGCTCTTCCATAGAACATAAGATGGAACAGAATGTATAATTTAGTGATTGTATAGTCAAAAAACAACAGCACTTATTAACAAATAAATATTTGTGCGTTCATGAATTGCACATTCATCTATAGATAGTAACCACCCTCCTCTTTTTTTCTAATCTGAAGCATGTTGAACAAGGTGTGTTATGCTTGTCTCCTTAACTCAGGTGCAGATCTTCAGCTGGTGTAAAATTTCATAACTCTTTTAAAGTCAATGGAACTATGACAACTTACACCTGCTGAATATCTGTGACTCATTGTTTCATCTTTTCCCCAAGCCTGCTTTATATATCACATTTGAACTTTCAGTTCCTTAATTCAGATTTACAGTTAGTTGAGAACCATTTATTTGTTTTGTATGCTAAAGTTCTCATCTACAGCATCTTTTTGGCACAGAGGCCACTTCTGTTATAATATGTATATTGTATTCAGCATAACTGGAGGTCTGGCCCATTCTGTAGTTCCACTTTGTCACCCAAACTATAAAATCATCTTGTAGTTCTACAGCTAGAAATCATATGGCTTACATGAACTGACCCTATATAATTAAAGCAGATGGAAGTTTTATCATGGACTTCAGTGGAAGCAGAATCAGGTTATATTCCTCCTTGTTACAGAGTTGAATTATACACAGTGTAACAACACACAGAGTTATGAACATGCAAAGAGAGACATGGTGGAAAATATTCATATTGTGTCTTTGATTACACCAGTGAGGATAAAAGACCACATGGTAAGTATGCTGAAGTGAAACAAGATCCTAAACACATTAATACTTCTTTCCAAGAATGAAATTAGAGGATGCCACCTCAGGAAGAGCTCTGCTATCAGCTGTAGGACTGCAAACCAAAGACGAATGTTTTGATCACGGTGTTTGAAATGCTAACAAGGCAGCACTCTGATTTCCAGAAGCAGCTCTGATGTAGTTTAACATGCTTGTAAAATACAGGGTTTGAAAAAGAATATATATATTTAATCAGCCAACCTTTCTCTCCACCACTTGATGCAGTCATAATGGAATGGTCCATGGTTATAGACAGTGTGAACTAGAGCTGTGATTAGTCAGTCAGTCCAGCTCTTTGATTCAATGTTTGTGTGCAGTTTATTTTATGCAATATCTGAACGTCATAAAAATATTTATTTTATGCCACAGCATGTGCTTGACGCGAGCTAAAAAATGGGGTTTCTTTGACCTTGCATCTACTGTACCATCATAAAAATGTGTGTATGCTTACTGAGTGAACAAAGTTTTGTTTTATGGCCACTCAGCTTTATTCCTCCATTTCTCATCATCATCATCATCGCATGGAAATAAAGTGTGTCATATTTCCTACCATTATACTATGGAAATGACTAGAATCTTCACTGACACATACAAAACTTTAAAACACCCTAATGTGGATTTAGTAAATTTTAAATTTGAAGCCTTTACCGAAGCAGATTGGATATGACTTAAACTTCTCAGTCCAAAGTGACCAGATCTACTGCGATCTCTAACCAGGCCAAGACAGAAAGCAATTCCCTATAGATTTAATATTTTTGGTTAATACTGCAGTACTAAATGTATATGTGTAATGCTGACTTCTACTGGATAGAATCAGGGAACTTTTTGGAGCCAGTGAACTCCAATTGTATCCCAGCTGCATCTGTGAAGTTTCAGGTGCTCCTGGTGTACAGTATAGGGTCATCTGGGATGACCACAGAGCCCATATATTCTTCACAATATTATCTAATTTGATCGCTGTTGCTGCTCACTTAATTTCTTATAGACCCTGAAAACATTTGGGTGGGTGACAGTATATTTCCATAGTGACCACTGACCTCTTTTCTGGCCAAAGTAGACCTGAATCTCAGCCATCCATCCTTCAGCACAATGAGGATCAGATGATCCACAAGCCTGAAAATGGAAAAATGTATGCATGGATAAAGGTAGAGACATAACTCAGAGAATCTCCACCCCCAGTAAAAATGCAATGGAGGCAATAGATAATTAAACCTTTACAAAGGTGATATGGTCTTAATAAAGGACTAGAAGTTGGAAATCTCTGTGTCCTGATCCCAGCGCTGATGCTAATATCTCTTTGGACAAGTCACTAAACTCTGCATCAGTGATCTCCATCTGAAGGATGGAGATAGTTACATTTCTTTACCTACATTTCAGTAGGTTTAGTTAATTTTTGTAAAACACTTTGAAGATGAGAAATATTTCATCTGAGCTATTGTATTATTCATTTAGTTGTGGCCCTTATTTCTGGCTCCTAGGTTGATTATTAAAAGACATCTTTTTTGACAATGAAAGTAATTTTCTTAGCTGATACAAGCAGAAGGAAATAATTTGTCCTCTTCCACGGTAATGGTTAGTTTAATTCCTAGGTAATGTTTAGGAATAAAAATCATATCTAGAATGACCATTCCCAGAAGAAGTTGTTTAAGCCTACTGGTTTTGCTTCCACTTTGCCATTCATAAAGAAGTTGACTGACACAATGAATCAGTTCTCTTGATTTGAAGTTAGTGATGTAGCTTCTTCCCATTTAAAGTTTCCAACCCATGTTACTTTTTGGCATGATGTTGAATAGACCATCTACATCTGTCATCATGGTCAATAAAGCAGGGCTTGGCAGTCTTGTGCAGTAATTTTCTGTAATGCAAGAGAGCTTAATGCTTCTAATATAGGGCTGATTGTATTATATATCCCTCTACAATAGACTCAATTGTTTAATGGAAGCACTAAGCCAACTTGCGTTAAAGAAAATTACTGTAAAAGACCACCAGACTTTGCTTTTTGCTAGGTTTCTACCTGCATAATAATTCAGCCAGGATAAATAGGACTACAAACAATGCCCGTGGTTTCCAGTGAATTGGGATATTGGGAAACTCAAAAGATGAATTAAAAGGGTTTCCCCCAATGTACAGAAGTATAATAGTGTCCCATTGGACACAAACACTGTATGCTTACAGGTTTGTGTAATTACAAATGATATGGATGCTGTTCCTGAACCTCTTCTTACTTCTTCTCTGATTCTGAGTACTCCCTCACCTCCACAACTTTTTCCCTGTCACAAAACAATAACAATCCCTCTTCCCTCCCAAAAAAACACCCCATCCTTCCACAAGCAAACACAAACTCACTTGGTCAATCATTAACAACATAACTAAATGGCAGCATGATCTAGAGGAGAGGTACCAAAATTTTCTCAATCATCACAACCCTTTTTTGACTGTTCCTATGCTCATGGCCCCATTGGATTCTTATAAATATTTTTTAAAAATACACTTGAAAGCATTGACATAAGAAATATAACTTATAGATCAATATTGTAACAAAGTCTGTTGGGTTAACAGAGCTGTTTCATTCATTAGTTTATATTTGTCTGGCAGAAGAATAAGGTTTTTTTCCACTGACAAGTCCCCATATTTTTTTGAATGGTAAGAGTGTGTTTCCTTCCCCCAACAGTCCCGGAAGGGGTAGACTATTAGCTCAAAGTACCCACAAGGTTGGAGCTCAAGAAAAAGGAAGCTACTAACAGGTGTGAGGGGTCAGCACTGGTTGTAGAGGACCTTGGGTAGCTTGGATTTGAGATTCACATATCCATTAAGGGGCAGCAGAGAGTATGACCCATGGACTGGGCCAGAGAAGCTGAAGAAAGAGAGAGTGCTACAATCTAGAGAAATTTAAGAGCCCATGGGTCCATTGTGGTGGGACCTAAATTCAGATTATCATGCAGCTTGCAGTCAATGGGACACAATCACATGTTTGAAGTTAAGCACACATTAAAGAGGTTTCCTGTATTAATGTCTAGATTTGTATCTTTAACATCAGCTTCAAACATGAAGCAAATGTTCATCCATAATTCAACATGGCAGTTATTTTAAAAATAATAATTGTCTATGAACAGTATTGCTTGAAATAAATCTGACCAGAAAAGGCTCTGGTCCATTGGTCTTTCTGCTATCCGTGATCATTAGAGTTGTTGGGCCAGATCCACAGCCGGTGTAAACTGAAGTCAATTTATCCACTGAATGTCTGCCCTATTGCAATAATTTTGAAATTCTTAAATTAATATTTTCTCAATGAAAAGAGAGCCTCTCAAATGTATTTATTCAGAATTGTTTATATTGCAAGCTATCTAAGTATGGCCTCATATTTTAATCATTCTGTTTCTAAAGAAATACACCAAGTTGCTTGGAGCCCTGCAGAACTGAGAAGAAAAACGTATAGTTCTATACAAAACTAGCCCATGCATTGCTACAGAGTGTATGTAGTCTTTCTATTGACCTGAATTTCTCTAAGGTGTTGCCATGATGAGCAGAGTGAATGTGAACTGGAATTGTATTGGTTTTATTAGTGATGCTATTGTTAATGACTGTTCAAGTGCTTGCAGATTCCTCATGCACCTGGCTCAGAATGAGACTGCAAGACATGTCTAAATATAGATAAATTGATTTCTGCTGCAACCCACACAGATAGAGATTTCCTCAGGCTTTGCTTAAATAGTGCCCAATTACTATTGCTTTTATTTATCTGTTCTTCATTTCTTAATCCTGCTCTCTGTCTTCCCCCTCATTTCAATGTTCTTAACATTTTACTCACTCTAATTCACCTCAGGGGCCTTCTCTGATTATTAATGTTGAGTTAATTTAATAGAACAGTTTGCATTTGATTATCCAGAAGGCTATTAACAATGAATGCCTCCATGGTAAAGAACAGAAAGCTCAAGTTTAGAATGGGTTTGAATGAGATATTACTGAGCCAGTCTGGAGAGTATTAGACTCCCTTCCAAAACTCTCACCCTTTTTAGTACCAGAATTTAACTAAACATTCTTTTTTAAAGATTGGAAATATTTGTTTAATTAAGAAGTATATATTTCATAGGCTTTTTACTTGGAGAGAATATGTGATTGTGCTTTTTTCAGCTGGGATCAAAAGCAGAAATTTGAAGAAAAAAACCCAAAACCCCACAAAAGAAAGCCCCTCCTTGTGAGATTTCAAGCCCAGTTTTACATACTGAAAAGTAACAGATACATTTAGGGTATGTCTACACTGGAGGCTCTGTTAAGTCAACTTAACCAAGGTTGACTTCAAGTCTCCACAGCCATGCATCTACATTGGCAGGTGCTAGGTCGACGGAGGAGTGGCCAGGAACTCTGTGAGGGGGCCTGGAGGCCAATTAGGTTGACTTAAGGACAATCCCCCATCTACACTGGTTTAAGTCAACTTCATAAGGTCAACTTAAGTCTTGGGTTGACCTTAAGAGGTGGTGGTATTAAGTAGACTTAAGGAAGAGCTTAAGTCGTCTTAATAAGGGCCCAGTGTGGATGCAGCAGTCTGTAGGTCAGCTTAGCCGTACTTCAGTCAACCTAAGGCTCCAGTGTGGACGTACCCTAATTAGATAGTTATTCAAGCCAAACTCAACTTTTGAACATTTAAGCATTCTCCCACCACTGATTTTGATGGTCTTCCCCAGCCATGCTACTAGCAGTCAAGCATCACATGCAAGTAAGATAATAAGAAGTCATGGTTACTTTAAATCTGTTTGGCTAAGATCTTTACATGATGTTGCTAAAGTTAGATGTGAAGTGAAACTTTTCTTTAAGAGACAACAACTGTGTATTCCTCTCTGCAGATTTCCTGGGCATGTTCATACATTTAATTGAGGGAGGGGGTGAAGTATGCACATAGTGCAGAATAAATGTATGTAGTGAATGACCTAAAAAGGGAGGAGATAGAATGGGCAAAAATACCATTTTGCATATATTTCCCCCCCTCCCTCCCTGGGAAAAAAGGGTATGAAAGTGCCAGAAATGTACATTCCTTAATTAAAGCTGATTCTGACTGGCTTTATAGCCAATAATGTAAGAGTGAGTCCTCACCTGCACTTCAAGCAAAATTAAGTATTCCGTTCATTGTCTTTCAGTCCTTAACATCTTGGATAACAACATTAACAGTACAACTCAGTCCTGCCTTGAGCCACCTCCAGCCATTCTACTGCTGTTTCTGGCCTTCCTCAGCAAAAATTTAGTCATGCTCCATAAGAGGTAGATTAGATCATTAATTTGTACTTGTAAAGCCAAGATTTGAATGCACCTCTCTATATTTATTGTCCCATGGATGTTGTCTTTCTCTTAACATTCTTTTCTGCTCCTCTAGATCCTTCCTCCAGGCACAATCTCAGATAGTGTACAAGAGTTATTCTTTGCAGCTTCTGCCATCTGTAAACACCTCTCTATACCTTTCAGAGAGTCTTTGTCTCTAATCAGGCCACACCTTTCCTTTCTTGCATACCTAAGCCTCTTAATGTCTCATTCTTCCTACTATTATTTGTTTTTATGCATTCTTTAAGAAGGATAATATACAATGTAACAATTCACATTTCTTTTTGTGTGTGTAGGTGTGTAAAGCTGAAGTGGCCTAACCCCCTGTGCCACTGACTCCCTATGAAGTTGTTTTCCTATTATTAACATTTATTTGTATTTTCAGTACACGATAAGAGCCTCCATCCTGCAATCACTCAGGACTGTGGTTGACCGTACGCAAGGGAGTAGTCCCATCAACTCTAGTTGGACATTCACATGGGAAATGGGGATAATGATACTTGCTTCTTTTGCAAAGTGCTTTGAAATCTGCTGATGAAAAGTATTGTAAAAGAGTGGGTTATTATTATGACATGATAAAAGCTAAGCATGTGCATGTTTTCAGGAAGCAGGCCTATTTCAATAGACCAGTCACAACAAGCAAATGATGCAGTTAACCAAAATCATTATAGATGGTATTTAACTGAAATAGAAAGCATTATATAGGTGCTACAGATCAAAGAAACAAAGCAAACATATGCATACACAAGACTGAAAAAACTCCATCTGATTATGCTGATCACTAGTCTATAGAACAGATCTACCTAAATTATGTATGTGTCTAGTAACGTTTCTGGAGACCCTTCTTCAGCGCCACTGCAGCTAAGTTATCATGGTAGGAACTTGGAAATCAACCCCATAACTCTCTTAGCGTTCTTTTTCCTGTCTCCTAATGAAAAAGCCCTTTTTGCATTTGGCACTAGGCAGCAAAGTACTGATCTAAACTGCACCAATGTGAGTTGATTTGCTTTTTCAGTTCGTTAGTGTTAATTATTTCATTAATTTCATTAGTGTTAATTAGTTCTACTGGAACTACTTATTTTCCCATTTATTTAAAGGATGAAACTGACACATTTCTCACTACATTACCATCAAAACTAAATCTTTTAAATCAGTTTATATAGTTCTTTTAATAATATCTCTCCTAAAAATATTACAGTAGAAGGGACAGTGATCTTATTTCCATCATATCTTTCACAATTTACAATTCTTAATGACCTGATTCTGCACAAGCAATTCTATATGTTTGTGCACTGATTTATATTCATGTGCTGGACCAAAACATATCTCTGAATGTCAGAAAAAATATGATCCCAATCTGAGAGAGAATTATTCTTGAGATTTCATTCCCTATCGTAAGCACACCATTGGGTTTTAAATGCTTATTTAGCAGCTTGCAAATCTTTGAGGCTCAGTGCTGAGAATGGATAAGATCAATATGTAGTTTTTCTACATCAGCAGTGTTGCAATTTTTTTTTTCATGATGATATCTCTGTATTTGAGACTCTGGTGGATGAAAATCTCACTGTTGCCTAATAAACAATTTAAGATTACACTCTACAATAATGTCTGCAAGGTAATGAATGCACTAGCTGTTCACTGATGCCAGAAGAAAGGAGGTATGATGATCCAAAGGATTATACAAGTAAAGGCTTTTTGAAGCCAGAATGGATTAATTCTCTGCAGGCCATTGTGACATCCACATCGGGGCACCCAGAATTGTGAACTACTGTTATGTCCGTGCCTTAGCAAGGTAGAACATTTCTGGAGCTTTATCTGTGCATCAGCTGCCTGCCACATTATTCTGTCTGCATCGCCAGCCAATGCCATGAGATGGCCAATTTTAACTTCGCTTTGCAGGTAGCATTCAGTGAACCCCTGCATCCGAGTTGCCCACTGCAGTGTCCTTTGACACTCAGGAATTGTTATGTTTTCTGCCTCCAAAGATACAGTGTACATATGAGCCTATTGGCTCTCTGAGGACACGCTCTTTACTTTAAAACACAGCACTGATATGGTTTATAGTAAATCTAAGAATAAAATTATTAATAAAGAACAGAGATTTATGTGACGCTACATAGAGATAACAAAACAGAAAGTGATAATAAATAAATCAAAATAAAACACACTTTCTCGTGTTGAAGATAACTTTAGCAACCTACAATTTTTTATCTAAAGAGCTTTCTCAAGTACATCAAGCCACTAGCATATCCAGCCCTTCTGGTAGAAGAATTCACAGAATCAGATGATGCTATCCATCACTTACTGACTGGACAGAGGGACAACTAGAATGTCTTTTTCTCCTTTATATTTCCCATAGTCCACTGTCTTTGCCTCAAACATCAGATTACTCCTGGGGTTCAGACTACTGTGTGTCATCCAGTGTACTCACTAATGTGTTTCTCCTGCCTCTTGTTTAGCGCCATTACTTAGTTCATGTTATGTGTAAATATCCTTTCATTGTCCTCCTCCTGTAGCCGAGCGAGATAGACAGGTAAATCCATTTCCTTTGTCTAAGGCAGGCTTCTTTATTCACTGACTCCAAACCGTATTTCAAAAATTCATTTCCAGCACAAGTGTTTAGCTGATTACTTAGAGCTGGTTCCAAAGTGGGCAGACTTGAGTAATGAGCCAAATGTTGGTACCAGAGGGACAAAAATAGAGTGCCAGAGCTGGAGGGTCAACCAAAGTCACAGGCCAAAAGTAAAGTTGAGGATCAGTACTGGAGAGATCAAAGTTGAATGCCAGATTTGGAGGGTCAACCAGAGTCATAAGCTCAGGGCGGAGCCAAAGATTGAAGCCCGAGGGGAACATGATCTGGAGCAGCGCAAGAGCAGGAGCAGAAACAATAAGCAAGCTGGAACAGATCAAGAGCATGGACTGGAACAAGGACTCAGTGCAGGCAAGCCTAGCTCCAACAGGGTCTTGATGCTTATCTGCTGTGGGGGTCAGGCTTATAAGCATTATAAATTAGTCAGAGCTCAGGCCAGAAGCTGGTCCTCGGCCTGTTATATATAAATTACGTTGTCATATCCATGAACAGTGTATCACCTGTTTTTACATAATAACCTTCCAAAGACACTGAATGGTTACAGCTGTAACAATTGTTCTGAAATTTCCTCCTCTTCTGAGAGAGGAGACAGATTTTGTTTCCTAAGAGTAGGTATAGAGTAGTGAAAGAAATCCCTCTTGAGTTAGAGGGTGTGGATGAGTACAGAACCTGATCTGTTGGTTTCATATTGTCATTACTAGAGATTTGAATATTACAGTTAGTTTAGGAAAATGTGGCTCTATTTGTTTTGCTTCAAATGGGCCCCACACAAATATCTGAAGACTGCTACTTCAGAGTTCAGCTCAAATTTTGATTTTGATTTTCAAAAACATCTCAAAGGATAAAGGAGGGTAGTGTATTGGGTTGCCTTAGTAATGGATGCTGGGTTACCACAGTAATAGATGTAGGCAGAACCGGTTGGGCTTGTTCTTAAGTTCTTCTTAGTTCTGTCTGAATAAGGCCACACATTTTGAGCTCTTCGTTGTGTATCTGTTTCTAACATCACTTTGGATATAAGGACCCTATATAACAAGGAGCACAAGGCCCATTGATTTTTAAGTCACTTAAAGTGCTTTTGAAAATCATGCCCAATATTATTATGCATATGTGGATTTGGTGTTTTGAAACCAGTCCACACTAGTGACGTTGAAGCTTGCAATTTCTTTAAGGCCATCCTTGCTTTGTCTCATTTTAATTGCTTTAATTCACACAGCACAGGGAAAATTTAAATAGCTTCCAGTTCTCTGTATTATTATTTATCTCTCAAAAAGTGGGAGAAAATTACTAGTAATTATATCATGTATTGGTAACCATATTCCTACATATATTTTTATTATTTGCTGGTAAAAAATATCACTAATAGCTTAAGCGTAGCAGGAAAAGGTGAGAGTATAATTTAAAATCATTGTCCAGTGACTGACAACCTGAATACCTGAATTCCTTCTAGATTATTATTATTCATTAATTTAAAGTAACACAGGCACAGATGGTCAGCATTTTTTCCCCTTTACTGGAAAAATTCAACTTTTCATTAAAAAAACCAAAACATTTTAAAAGAATTAAGTTTTTTAATGAAAAAATGCTAGATTTGAGGAAAGTAGTCACTTTCCATGAACTTTTTTATTCTGTCCACCCCCCTCCCATTTTCTATTTGCTGATTCATTTTCCATGAACCCTAACAAGAAGCCTCAAATAAGATCAAGTCCCCACTATCTCACAGACTGTGCAGGTTTATAGTGACAGTCCCTGCCTAAGGGATTTACAATCTAATGTTGGACATTCAATGGGGCCTCAAGGAATTAAATATCCCACATCTATAGATGTTCAAAAAGATTTGGATGTCCTAATTCCCTAATGCCTCTCAAAAATTCCCAGCATAAACTCACAAGACAACAGGTGGAAGAAATGAGGTCACTATCCCCATTGTATGATTGGGGAATTAAAGAGACCCCAGTTTGGAAAATCATCCCTTTTCAGGAAGAGCAGTCAAGTGCTTTCCTTCCTCATCAGAAATTAAGTGTTAGATTTTCAGATGTGCTCAGTATTCCACAACTCTCCACCACCTGCTTTGGGAAATCACTTAACATACCTTTCTTTGGGTGCATCTACACTTGTAAATTAAGTTGAGCAAGCTTAAGTCAACTTAATTTACTCTGCGTCTACACTACACTTTCCTTAAGTTGACTTAAGCAAGCTGCTTAAGTCGCCTTAACAAAAATTAAGTCGACTTTGTAAAACCTCGTTTTAAATTGACTTTCTAAAGTTGACTTAAGCCAGTGTAGACCTGGAGTAGCCCTAAGTCAACTCTATGTTGACTTAGGGCTCTCCAGGATTCCCCCACTGCCCTCCCTGCTAGGGGGGGTGGTACAGAGAGAGACTGGCATGCCCCCCCCACAGGGCCGGGCAGAGCCCTGTCCACCCTGCCCCTATGCCCTACCAGGATCCCTGTCCCCCTTCGCCCCATTGTACCCAGGTGCCCCACCACCACCACCATGGACCAGTCCCAGGTCCACCTAGCCCCTACAAGTCAACCTAGGGATCCAGTGTGGACGCTCTAGGTCTACTTTGTAGGGTCCCCCCAAGTTAAAAGTTAAGTGTAGACATGCTAAGTCGACTTAAATTCACAAGTGTAGACATAGCCCTTAAGCATGTACTTAAGTCCCATTGGTTTCATGCTTGAATTCTGTCTTGACTAGAGATGATTTCTTGAATCAAGGACCAAAAGAACAATGACCTCTGGCCTGTAAACGCCCTTGCAATCACAGAACAAAAAGAATGGGTTACAGATCATGATAATAAGCCATAAATTCAGTGACTATAGGGGTGTTACCAGGCCACTCTATCTGGAATGCCCCTTAGAATACATACTAACAACTTACACTAAACAATTTGTTCTGTCTTGCATTTTGCTGTGAAGCTTGGAGTACCTTTCCTAGACCTGAAGAAGAGCTCTCTATGGCTATGTCTACATTTGCACTTTTAAGTCGACTTAGGGCTTGCCTACATGAGCACCGTATTGCGCATTAAAAAACATTACCGCGCGTTAACAAGCAAACTGTACATACGTGAAACGTTGTTGCTGCGCACTAAGCGCCTTGTTGATGTGCATTCCAACAACCACTCCGCCGAGAGTGGTAACAGCTGTTGCGGATCATCTGTTGCGCGTTTGAGCTCGTGTGTACCCTTACCCCGCACCGATTGGCCTCCAGAAATGTCCCAGAGTGCCAATCAAGGCCACTCTGGGACATCAGAGCTGTCATATGTCAATTTCACTGCTCTAGCTGAGCAGTGAAATTGACATATGGGCTCCGGGAGTCAGCTGAAGCCTCGGCGCTTTAAACCGGGGCTCCAGCTGATTGTCGCCCCAGCTGGGGGATCGGGTGGCGGCAGAAGCTCCTGCCGCCACCTGAACCCCTGGACTGTGCTGGGGGGCTGGCTCCGATTCGAGCCGGCCCCCCCAGCACAAGACCCGGGCTCCAGG